>CM053578.1:74072576-74128049 GCA_028646485.1 Cryptoprocta ferox | reverse complement strand
ATTGGATACTCTTTCCTGCTTTGTCAAAGATTAATTGGCCGTACATTTGTGGGTCCAGTTCTGGGCTCTCTAATCTATTCCACTGGTCTATGTGTCTGTTTTTGTGCCAGTACCATACTGTCTTGGTGATGACAGCTTTTCAAAACAATTTTTTTAAAGACTTTTTTAGAGCAATGTTAGGTTTACTGGAAAATTTAAAAAAGTGCAGAGATTCCCCATACCCTCCCCCACACAAACATACAATTAACATCTAGGATTAGTGGGGTACATTTGTTACAGTTGATGAACCAATATTGATACATCATTTTTAATTAATGTCCATAGTTTACATTAGGACTCACTCTTTGTGTTATGCATTCTATAGGTTTTATCAAATGCATCATGTCATGTACCCACCATTGCAATATCATACAGAATAGTTTCTTTACCTAAAAGTCCTCTGTCCTCCACCTACTTATCCCTTGCTTCCCTTCCCAATCCCTGGCAACAACTGATCTTTTTACTGTCTCTATAGTTTTGCATTTTCCCAAATGTCATATAGTTAGAATCTGGAGTAGATATTTAATAAATATTTGTTTAATAAGTGAGTAATTGATAGCTATTGTGACAACTCATGGGAGCTCTAGTGAGGGGCTCTGGAACAGTGCTAGTGAGTCTGCAGATGAGGATATAGATGGGCAAGACATAAAGGAGATAGAAGTAAGAGGGCATAGTGACTGAACAGTGTAGGAGAAGGAGTAGCTAAAGTTGATTCTTCACATTCTAGTCCAGGTGCCCTGCAGAAGAGAATAAATAGATAGATATTGTTGTCTTCTTAAACAGGTCATGGAGGAAGAGTTGAATGCACAGTCTGTTATCCTAGAATCACTTAACACAACCCTCTACCAAACCCAGATGGAACTCCAGAGAGAGGTGAGTCCTGGCTGCAGTGGGGGTAGGGGTTGTGCAGAGGAATCCAGGTCTCTGTACAGTTCTGCTATGTAGCTTTGCTCTGGATGAATCTGGTTTGGGAAAAAGCTATTAAAATTTACATGTCTTTCAGAAGGCTACAGTGGGAAATCTGGAGAAAACACTCCAAACCAAGCTTGCCGAGACTGAAGAAAAGTTTAAATACACCATACAGCTTCTGACAGAAGAAAATATTCATCTAAGGTGTGAATGATGCTGCTCAAAAAGACATGGCTGAGTTATCTTTAGAAAATGGGAGAGTTTGGGTGAGGAATAGATATGAAGATGAACCCAGGTATTTCTTAATAAAGTCAAGGCACAGGCACTTCCAGGAAGGAGATAGTCACTTACAGCCTGGCCACAGAAGTCACCTGCTAAGGACAGACAGTTCATCTGAAGTGGTGCTGGGCATATGTCCAGACCCCTCTCCCTTATTATGTCTTAGTTTTTATGCAAAACAGCACATGAAATTTATCTGAGGATCTTTATTTTTTAATTAATTTATTTATTTTGAGAGAGAGAAAGCAGGGGAGGAGTGGGGGGCAGGGTATAGGATTTAAAGCAGGCTCCACACTCGTAGCACCCAATGCGGGGATCCAGCTCATGAACTGTGAGACCATGACCTGAGCCAAAGTCAGATACTCAACTGACTAAGCCACCCAGATGCCCCTATCTGAGGGTCTTTGAGTTTATTCAGCTATGTGAATAAATTTTAAATCCCTAAAGTCCTCTGCCCTCCACCTATTGATTTTTGCTTCCCCTCCCAAATCCTGGCAATTACTGATCTTTTCACTGTCTCTGTAGTTTTGCCTTTTCCAGAGTGTCATACAGTTGGAATCCCTAAGAAATATTTAATAAATAAATATTTAATGAATGAATGATTGGAAGCTATTATAACAACCCATGTGAGTTCTGGGTTTTTACCATGTCCCCTGAGGGGTTATGGGTTTAGGTGTGGTTTACACTTAGATACAGCTGCATTTAGTTCTTGTGGAAGTCAACTTTAGGTCAGAGATAATACTGTTACCTGAAGATTCATTTTAAATCATTGAGATAAATTTTGGTAGATACTTTAATAAAGGGAAGTTATTCATTGTATTGATTTGGTATGTAAAACTTTCCCCTTCTTGTATAGGTTCTTTGACTGGTCTAATAGTTATATTGACATAAGACAGATTAACAGGAAAAAAACAAATTTAATTTTGTATCTATCGGAGCTCAGCAAAATATGAGACTCAAAGAAGTGAACAAAGCAGGGAGTTATACCTTTTAGACAAAGAAACAATAAATTTGTAAAGAATCAACAAGACAAAGAAGTTTGAGCTTGGGGTAGTAAATTAGTAAGTAAGTAACAGAGGTTTTTTTTTAACGTTTTATTTATATTTGAGAGAGAGCACAGGCAGGGGAGGGGAAGAGAGGATTAGAAGTGGGCTCTGTGCTGACAGCAGCAAGCCCAATGTGAGCCTTGAACTCACAAACCGTGAGATCATGACCTGAGCCAAAGTCAGACACTCAACCAACTAAGCCACCTATGTTTTTTTATACAGACTTTTCAGCCTTAAATTTCCTATTTCTGGTGATAAGCGTATCTCTTTGCCTTCTGGTATAGGGAAGGTATACTCACATAAGAAATGTATTTCCTGCTTTCAGGGGAACAAAGAGGGTCAGAATGCCTTTCTTGCACTGGCTATCGCTTAAGTGACTTTAATTCAAAGTAATCAATATGGAAGGTGGCATATTTGGGGATGACATTGTCTGTTTTCCCCCTCAGCAGAATATTCCTCATTTGAGAATTTGGTAACCTAGATATCATTTCTCATTAAATTCAAACCCACTGCAAGTATAGGATACCTTGGTGGCTCAGTTGATTGAGCGTCTGACTAAATTTTGGTTTAGGTCATAATCTCATGGTTCATGGGATCAAGCCCCACATCAGGCTTTGTGCTGACAACGTGGAGCCTGCTTGGGACTCTGACTCACTCTCTCTCTCTCTCTCTCTCAATCTCTCTCTCAAAATAAACATTTTTTAAAAACCTACTACAAGTAATGTGTGTAACTGCCCCCAATGAAGGAATGAAACCACATTTCTCTCCCCTCAGATATCCTACATCTCCTTCTTTCTACCCTTGAGTCTATAGTGATACATGTTCTTTTTCTCTATAGGCAAAAAATAATTGTCAAGAATGAAGAAATTTATGAAGAACGATCTGGGAGGGGTCTCTCTATGTATGAGAATGACTCTGATACTTTAGAAGATGATAGCAATGAAAAATAAGAATTATGAGTAGAAAAGTTGTTCTCCAATACAAAAGATGGTAGGAACACCATCTCTATAGGCTTAGACAATTCCTGTGAGGGTTTCTTGAGAAATATATATTATAAGTTTAGTTCTTGGATTGCTTTGGTTCTACTTTCGTCTTTTCACAATTTTCTTTCTTCTAAGTGGTTGAGACTGTTTGACTTCTCATCACTGTTATACAGATTTTCAAGACTCTTCATTGAAAAGTGATGTTCCCTATACCTGGACCTAAACTTTCTCTGGGTATTGTACTATTTTCTCTTCTACATTTACACATTTTGTTGTGAAAACACTGATCTGAAGAACTTGTTCCTATTAAATGTTGACTATATTTTGAGATACACCTTTTGTCCCCCTGGGGGCATTTACCTAGCAAAAATGTAAGCTATTGATTCAATTCCAAAAATATTTTCTCTCTTACATGTGTCCCTACTGCTCCACTTCTCAGTCATGTTCCCTATGCTATGATTTTGGAAAAAGTGATGATCCTTGCCACCTTCTCTAAACAATTACCAAAATCCAAATCCCCACAGGGCAGACAACACAAATAAATGAAGAGGGCTGAACACAGGGAAACACAATCACACAAACAAGCACAGTGTTAAATGGTAATTGGCAGCAGCCTAAATGTAGGGGATTGAGTGGGGTGGGATGGGAGACTGGGGGTGGAGTCAAGGGGGTGGGAATTGGGTGAACCCATTCTATTGTTGCCACACAAAAGCATGGGATCAAAAGAAGGCATTGTGGTTTTTAGGTGACATGTCCCAATTTTTAAATATGGGCAATAAATTTTTAATTTTTTAAAAAATTGTTTAATATAATATATTGTAAAGTTAGCTAACATACAATGTATAGAGTGTGCTCTTGGTTTTGGGGGTAGATTCCTATGATTCATCAGTGACATACAACACCCAGTGCTCATCCCAATAAGTGCCCTCCTCAGTGCCCATCACCCATTTTCCCCTCCCCACTGCCCCCCCCCCATCAACCCTCAGTTTGTTCTCTGTATTTAAGAGTCTCTTATGGTTTGCCTCCCTCCCTCTCTGTTTGTAACTATTTTTCCTCTTCCCTTCCCCCATGGTCTTCTGTTAAGTTTCTCAAGTTCCACATATGAGTGAAAACATATGATATCTGTCTTTCTCTGACTGACTTACTTCACTCAGTATAATACCCTCCAGTTCCATCCACATTGCTACAAATGGCAGGATTTCACTCTTTCTCATTGCCAGGTAGTATGCCATTGTGTATATAAACCACATCTTCTTTATCCTTTCATCAGTTGATGGACATTTGGGTTTTTCCCATAATTTGGCTATTGTTGAAAGCACTGCTATAAACATTGGGGTACATATGCCCCTATGCATCAGTGCTCCTGTATCTTTTGGATAAATTCCTAGTAGTGCTATTGCTGGTCATAGGGTAATTCTATTTTTAGTCTTTTGAGGAACCTCCACACTGTTATCCAGAGTGGCTGTACCAGTTTGCATTCCCACCAACAATTCAGAAGGTTTCCATTTCTCCACATCCTCACCAACATCTGTTGTTTCCTGAGTTATTAGCTTTAGCCACTCAAACCCAAAACCTATAAAGAACTTACCAAACTCAACACCTGAAAAACAAAGAATCCAGTGAAGAAGTGGGCAGAAGGCATACATAGACACTTTTCCAAAGAAGACATCCAGATGGTCAACAGACACATGAAAAGATGGGCAACAAATTTTTTAAAAATACAACTGTGTGAGCCAACACTGGGGGGCTAAAGTAAAACATATCTGTGATCCAAACATTTTCCACCTGTGAGATGTCAATGGCAAAAACAAAAACAAAATGAATAAACAAAACAATCTTCAACCAAGAGTAAGTTAAAATTCTATCTTATAATGTTAAAAACATATTGAAAAGAAATATTCAAAAAACATTCTCTAAGGAAATGGCTTTTAAAAAAATTCATAAAGATGTAGAATACACTGAACACATAAAGAAAGAGCAAATACAAATGCATGAAAGGCGTACAATATTGTTAGGACAAAAGCAAATCAGATATCAGTTGGTTAAAAAAAAGCTTTTAACATAAGAAATTACATCTTCAAATTTATATTTTAAAAAACTTACAAATTAGTGTAGAGGATGGCTTGGAAAGGGAGGGACTGGAAGTACAAAAAATGAATCTAATATGCCATTAACATCAGTCCTTTCAAAAGTGAGGTTAATTGTACTTATAAATAATAAGAACAAGGAAAATCATTCCTGGATTTTGTATAATCTAAATCTAGACAGAGTCATGGTGTCTTTTGCCACTGAAATCAGGGTTTCCTCATAACCCAGGTGAGGAGGCTCACATGTTTCTGAGGTTGTCCATCACACATGCCAGAAGAGGTCAGGTTGGATGTGGGAGCATTATACATGAGGTGGTTTTTTGTTTGTTTGTTTGTTTTTAGCTAGGTCAGATCACAAAATCTCCCCAGTGACCTTTGAGAGGAGGTCACTGGCATCCCCCTGCATACTGTTAAACAACAGAAATTCAGCTGAGTAAATTTAATGATCAAATTGGATTAGGTCACTCTCCTAAGGGAAATGGAACAAGTTTATCAAGAGGGTTATGTCACCAGTCCTGACCAGGTGATTCCATGTTGACTGGTTAAAGATTGCATTCCTGCAGAATTGCATTTTGGTTAGGTATTAAGTCTTAATTTGTTGACATGGAGTTTAGCACAAGTGACTCCATGTGGAGCCTACTGTCTCCTTTTTAACAACACCTTTTACAATTGTACTTCACATTCTGCCCCATAAAATAACATCCAGTTAGCAGGAATGTAAGTCTGACAAATTCTCATAGGAATCAAGAATGAGGAATTAGCCCTTTCACAGAAAGGAGGAGAATTATGATTTTCTTGACATCATCTCCCAATACTTGAAAAACATTCACTTATTCTGAGTCCTTGAGAGGGAAATTGCTTTCCCCACTTCCACTCTTCTTATGCCTTATGAAATCTCTGCACCATCATTTAATGTGTCCCAGGTTAAAGCTTTGGAATGACATCCTTTTTTCTAATACTTAACAATTTGAAGGGAATCAAATGATTCTAGGTTGAGGGGTGCCTGGGTGGCTCAGTCAGCTAAGCACCCAACTTTGGCTCAGGTCATGATCTCACAGTTTGGTAGTTCAAGCCCCATGTGGGGCTCTGGGCTGACAGCTCAGAGCCTGGAGCCTGCTTCAGATTCTGTCTCTCTCTCTCTCTCTCTCTCTCTCTCTCTGCCCCTCCCCACTCATGCTCTGTCTCTCTCTCAAAAATAAACATTTAAAAAAATGATTCTAGGTTGAAAGCAGATGAGAGATGTACAAAGAACATTCTGCCACTCCTTTTGAACTTTATGATGTTACATTTCATTTAAATTTACTATATATTTTGTCTACTGTAAGTTTTTTAGAAACTTTTTCATTGAATCAAAAATAAAATTAAAACCATGTCTATGTCTATCAATCTCTAGCTATTACTGCAAAGCCAAAAATTTAGGCTTGAATTTGCATAGAAATTAGGTTGTTCTGACTCCCATTCTCTCCCCTTCCTGCCATCCAAAAGAAAAAACAAGCTGATAGCAGCATTTGACTAACAAATAAATTAAGCATAGTGTTATGCAACTAAACAGCATCAATTAAGAGGAAAGAAGAGTTTTTTCCTCAGTGTGAAAGTAGGTTGGGGCATTTGTTTCCCCATGTTTTTCTTGTCATCCTTATTGCTCACTTCAAAGTTCACCTCGGTAAGGATGGTGAGGATATCTTCGCCCCTGGAAAACATAACAACACTGTGACCATCTGTGGGGAAACAACACTGGCAAACCCTTTCATCTGCTGTACTCAGTGACAGTTCCTTCCCTCAAAACATCAGGCATTGGAAATCATTAAGTTGCTAAAGTAATTTGTATCAAAGCTTTCCAATAAAGGAGTTGCTTCAGAGCTTAATAACTTATCTTTGGTTTACTCAAGATCTCTACTGACCATCAGAAACCTCAGTGTCACCATCAGATTTGGGTTCTTTCCCTCCTCACCTGTTTGTACCTTACTCTTCTACGTACTGTGTCACTTGCCCCCATAATTGCCTCAGTGCCCCCAAACATTCTCTGTCTTAAATCAACATTGCTTCTGTGATCATCTATGATCACTCTGGGACAAGGGAAAACTCAATGTCTCCTACAGTTGCTCCACCCCTTTCTCACCAGCCTCTCTTCTCAGGTTAGCTGAGAAGGCAACCTGCTCATTCATTGTCAAGGTTACAAAAGAAAAACATGGTATTGATGTTATTGTTCCCTCCTTTGTCTGCCATGGGAAATTCCCACTCTTCATACACTTAAAGCATGTTGAAATATAGAACTAGAAGATTTCTTGCTACTCACCTGTTATGTGTGCATTTGTGTGAACTGTGACTACAAAACCATCATTTAGGGTATAATAAATGAGGGAAGGATATTTTCCCACATTTTGCGGCTTCAAATTAGAACAAATTAGTGGAATATATATCCCACATATTAATGAGATTCTGAAATATAAAGGGTTTCTACTCTTTGGTACTTATCTCCCACAACACACCAAGAGGGTTTAAGGTTGGTTAGCTATTATACAACTTTGACAGAGTTGGAGGACGATAAAAATTGAAATGGGTTATTGTGCCTTCTTGGAGGACTTCCAAAACCAGTTGAGTTGGCTCAGTCATATTTCTGCCTAAAACCAGAGCTGGGCTGACTTTACCTTCATTCCCTGCTCTATGATACCCTATCATTTCAGGTGCTAAATAAAAGAAACTCTGCAGTAAGTATCTCAGTTTTTTTCCATCTATGAACTAAAGATATTAACACTTGCCCCCTCTCACACTTTGTAACTGACCTGGAAAGTACGGCTATGTAATCCATAGTTAGAAATTTAGAAATGAATTAAGGGCAGAGCAGGCAAAACTTACCTAGGACATCTTTCTCTTAGGCTCTGGCAAAGCGACTGGATATACCAGGTCCCCTCCATGGGGTTTCGGTAGGAAACACAGTTGTTCACAGTGGCCATCCCCAGCAGAAAGTCAGCTTCATCTGGGATATATCTCTTCTGAAATGATGAGTCCATTTCTAAGTAGGCTTCCTTCTGGTCAGAGTCAGTCTCAACAGCTATACCTCTCTGGTAGTTATCCCCTTGACAAGCCTGAATAAAAAAGATTTTGGGCTTGCCTGCAAGGGAAGGGCACTTTGAACCAGTGAAGTAAGAAGTCAGCTCATAGATGGGGGCTTCCTGCCCATCAGAGCCATAAATGATGCCCTTGTCTCCATGGGAGAGGATGCAGCAGATGAAGCAATCCTTGTTATTATGGTCCATTCTTTGGTAGGTTTTCAGAACCTCACAGATTGTCTTTGCTGTAGAGTCTTTGAAATTCACAATCTCAAAATGAAGCTCACTAAAGGTCTTACTCAAAGCCTCTAAAAAGTGAAATAAGAAAAGTTGTATTACACCACAGTAATTCCCAGACCACAGCCCAGAGCTAGAGAGAAAACTGATCAGATAAAGAATTTGAAACAGAACTGAAGAACAGTTATATCACAGGCCATTTATATCACCTGGCTGAATTCCATAGTTTTCTAATATTTATTGCCCTTAGCTGAAAACATTTCTAGTCCTGAGGCAAATGAGAAAGGGGAGAGTGCTATTGTTGTCCTTTAGTCTTTTCTTAACTAGTCTATAAGATGGGTAAGCTATTATATAGGCTTACTACCAAACCAATCTAAATAATAATTGTATTATCAGGACAAAAAGCAAAAACATTTTTAAATTTTTAAAATTTTTTTAATGTTTATTTTTTTGAGAAAGAGAGAGAATTTAAGCTAAGCATGGAGCCTGATGCAGGGCTCAGTCCCACGACTTTGGGATCATAACCTGAACCAAAATCAAGAGTCAGATGCTCAACCAATTGAGCCCCACAGGCACACCCCAAAACACTTTTTTAATAAAAGATCCATATTTATTATCTTGAGCACTCTCAAAATTGTTTACCAAAATGCAAGATACGAACGTTTCAAAAGTCAGGTAGAACTAAAAGGACTATTATTTAAAAAAAGCTATCCCTCTTCTACCTCTCCGTATTACCCAATCATGTTCCATGGAAGCAACCACTTTCAACTTTTAACTACTTTTTTTTGGTATTAGCCTCCATTTTGTAATGAATTTGGGCACTTTGCTATTTATTTATAAATTTTAGACTTATGTACTGAGTTCCTATTATGAAAGATGAGCATTTTTTTGTTTATTTATTTTGAGAGAGAGAGGGAGAGAGAGAGAGTGCTTGCAGATGCAGAAGAGGGGCAGAGAAAGAGGGAGAGAGAGAATCCCAAGCAGGTTCTGCACTGTCAGTGCTCAAACTCATGAACCATGGGATCATGACCCAAGCCAAAATCAAGAGTCCGGACGCTCAACCAAGTGAGGCAGCCAGGCACCCCATAGGATGAGCATTTGAACTCTTATTTAGTTATTTACAACTTTTAGCTGAATCAATAGTACTCTGAAAATGTACTTTAATTATGCTTCCTTTCTTTTTAAATTTTTTCTTTCCTGGAATTAGTAATTGCATTATTTTTCCATTGCTTTGTTTTCTGCATGCATAACATTATTTTCTCCCAAAGTGCTCTAAGATCTAGTAAAAGTTTTTCAACATTTTCAGGCTGTCTGATTCCTTTTTTAAAACTAAAAATTATATATATTTAAGGTGTACAGCATGAAGTTATTACCACAGTCAAGCTAATAACATATCTCCTCCCATACATAATTACTGTGTGTGTGTGTGTGTGTGTGTGTGTGTGTGTGTGATGAGTTTACCTGAAATACACTCTCTTAACACATTTCTAGTATTCAGTACAGTTTTATTAACTATGTCATACATTAGATCTCTAGACTTTTTCATCCTAGAGATCTGTGACTTTATACCTACCCTTTGACCAAAAACCCAGAAATACAATCAAATATTTTTTAATAGAAGTGTTTTAACAGAAAATGAATGAAAATCAAAGGCCTGAAGTCTTTTCTTCAATACCAAGGTATATGATGATGAGTGATATAGTCAATGGACTTCAGCTCTGTGGCTTTTGGAATCTTAGAATAGATTTGCTTGAATAAAGAACTGTTAACAGAGACCATTAGCAGAATCTTGATGATTAAAATCAACCTACATTAATCTTCCAAACTTTATTCAGTTAATATATCATTATCGGATGTTATGACTCATAAACACCATTTTCAAAAATACAGTGGTTGGGTTGGATTATTTCTATTATCACTTTTAGTAGTAGCCATTTCTATGTTCACATGCTGCAAATTATTTTTTCATTTAACTTATAATTTCTCAATCTTAACCTAAATAGGCTGAGCAAAAGAATTTCTGGCTAGTTTAATACTTGAAAATGCCATTTCTATTAAAGACTGACAATTTCATCTGCATTTATAGCCCAACTTTTATAAATGCAACTTCTAAAAATATTTTTAACTTTTTTAACGTTTACTTATTTTCGTGAGAGAGAGAGAGAGCATGAGCAGGGGAGGAGCAGAGAGAAGGGGAGACACAGAATCTGAAGCAGGTTCCAGGCTCTGAGCTGTCAGCACAGAGCCCGATGCAGGGCTCAAACTCAAGAACCGTGAGATCATGACCTGAGCCAAAGTTGAACGCTTAACTGACTGAGCCACCAGGCACCCCTAAAATTTTTTTAAGTTTACTTATTTTGATAGAGACAGAGACAGCATGAGTAGGGGAGAAGCAGAGAGAGAGAGGGAGAGAGAAAGAGAATCCCAAGAAGGCTCTGCACTGTCATGTACAGCCTGATGCAGGGCTTGAACTCACAAAACTGTGAGATCATGACATGAGCTGAAACCAAGAGTCAGACACTTGACCAAATGAACCAGCAGGTGCCCCTATAAATGCAACTTCTATATGTGGTCTTGATCCCAAAGCAATGTTTACACCTAATACTTAATACATTCTACAGAAACAGTATTCGCTTTAGTTGAACTAAAAGCAAAGCTTATTGTTGTTGCTCTTTATTATTAGCCTTTTAGTAAAACTCAATATTTTATCTTATATACATTACTTTGATTAAAAATTAATTTAAAAAAAGCAAGGTCACCTGTGTGGCTTAGTCAGTTGAGCATCCAACTTTGGCTCAGATCATGATCTCACAGTTCGTGAGTTCAAGCCCCATATCGGGCCCTCTGCTGTCAGCACAGAGCCTGCTTCAGATCCTCTGTCCTCCCCTCTCTCTCTCTCTGCACCTCCCCTGCTCGTGCTCTCTCTCTCTCTTAAAAATAAACACTTAAAAATAAAATTAAAAAACAAGCACAGAAAACTAGCAAATACATAAGAATGTTCTTCACTTCCACAAGGAAATATAATTATACCCATTTTTTTTTCTGAAACATGTGGCCCTGTTGGTACAATTTTTGTTCTTCCCTTTTGATAAAAACATAGGTATTAGAAACATTCACTTCTTTTCAGAGTTCTACTGTACCTGCATCGAAGTCTGTTCCATTCCTATCCTTAATGTTCTGAAGTTTGGGTACATCCTTCCGTGCTCTGCTAAAATCATAATTGTTAAAGATCAAACAATATCCTCGAGGTTTGCTTTTCATTCGGTAAACTTTGTCCGATGTCTGGAAAACAAAAATTCAACCCAGGAGCTGACTCTGTGGGTCAAACACTTGAGATCTGAACAAACAACTCCCTAGTAAGAAGTCAGTCCATTCCCTTAGCCAAACTGGGACTCAAGTGCACTTTCAATGGCCCTACCCCAACTTGACATAGTTTCTCTGCTGAACTAGTTTCCACCTGTTCTCTGGACACAGGATCCCCAGGCTTCTGCCCCACAGTTAATGTGTAAAATCTGTGTCCCAGTACTTGGGCCTCCTGAGCGCTTTGCACATATATTAATATTGTCATCATAACATATTTTCATTATTTGTTTTAGTTTATGCTCAGGTGGCTAACATCTGCACCAGGAACTAGAATTTATTAATTTGTGAAAGCTCAATCAGAAGTTGCTGAATGAATGAACGTCTTAATGCTGCCATTGAGTTGCCCGTCTGTCACTTCGTGATTCCTTTGACTAGCTATTCAACTCATCTGTGTTTCTGGGCTAACAGCTGAGGGCCTGCCCTTCACACATGACATAGTGCAGTCCCAGGATTTTGAAAGTTGATGACTTAATTTGGCTCTCAGGACCACAGCAACTGGAGGAGAGACCTGTACTAGTCAGGCGAGTCATGGCTATGCCGTAGGTTACAGGATCCATATTCTAGTACCTGACAGCATCAGTCAGAGATGGCCCTGTGTCCTGACTTTCCCAGGGCTGTTTCAATGCTGAGATATTCAGCATGTATTGGGAAATCTATGCAGCTCCTTGAGGTAGAGAAAAGGGCTCCACACTAAGAGCTCAAGTTCTTGGCTCTACAACTTAATAACCTTAAGACTTTGTACAAGTTACCAAGTCTCTTTTGCACTCAGTAGGCTTAGCAGTTCAGTAGGGATGACACTTGTAGAGCACTTTGCTATTTGCAAAGTGCCACATGACTTTGGTTAATCTTTGATTTTCAGACTTAGGAAGATCTGGTCATTTGCTCAGGAGCTCACTTATAACTGGTCTCTCTCAGCTTACTTTCCAGTCTCTCACTAGACTGATAACCTTCAGGGTTTCCTTTGCTTCCCAACACAGAGCAGTGAATAGGCTAATGAATTAGAATGCAGTTGGTGAATCTTTGAAGGTTAATAAAGCAATTATGTCTAGAAAGGCAATTCATACACCGGCTCATTGAGATAAGAATATAGAGCCAGCAAGATCATGAGCATTTTCTGCTTACACCTAACTCACAAACAAGAAACAGTTTTTGAAATGTCAGGCTAAAAGAAAAGGCTTTGCTTTTCCCAGTCCTGCTAGACTTTCCCCCCGAAGCTTTCTCCCACTTAGGCTGAGGCAGCTGCTGAAAGAATTGCATAGGAGGCTTCTCACTTGCTCTGCCCACCAACTATTCCAATGCCTTTGTCTTTGGTTTTAAAATAAAATTTTAACACTTTTTAATATTAAAACTTAAAAAAATCACATGTTAAAATTTGTCCTTTTGTGAAAATTTTCTATAGTTCTCAAAATTTCCCATAAGTGTCTCCCCCCTTACTAGTTTATCTAGAAGCTTAAAAGCTAAGGAATATAAGAATTGGAATCTGCAGTGCAAAGGGGAAAAAGAAACTGGAATTTCTCCATACCTGTGACTCACTGTCCTGTTCTTCTAGAGAGTCCAACAATGCCATCATTGCCAGGGATTCCCCCCCTACAAGCAATGGAGAATGAGACATGGCAGGGACGATACTTTGGTAAAGAAACACAAAGCACCCAAGACATCATAATGTCCCCTTTAAAATGAAAATTCACAGACTGCCTTGAACATAATATCCTTGCAGTCCACAGAATAAGTAAAAATCTTTTTACTGACTAACTCTTCATCTACTTCAAACTTTCCAGCCTGGGGCTGCAAGGTCTATGTCTTTTAACAACTTTTTTATGTTTTTCAATGTGTAGAGGTGACAACAAGTAGGCACTGAGCCTACTTCTTGATATGAGGAGAGCAAGACCATTAAGATGTAGATGTGGTAGAAAGGTGTGGAGAGGAGGCAATGGGGGTATCAGATAGTAAATTAACTGAGTAAATCTTAAAAACATATTTCCAATATTACCATTTGAAAATTCATCTTGACTTCTTTGAAGGCTCGGTCTTCCCTCTGAATTAAAAAAGAAACACATATTTGATTAGAAACAATCGTGACATAGAGGGATTTGTCAATTTAAGAATACATTTTGCTAATTCACAGCTGTCAAGTTATTTGTACCTCTGCTTAATTCTTCATAATCAGTGATTTTTTTCAGCAGGCTCTTGTTGATTTGGTCACAGATTCTTTTCAGAATGTCCAAATTTTTTTCCCCTAGGATGACCCTCTTTTCCATCTCTATGAAAATATCAAGTAAGTTCTAAAAGGAAAAGAAATAAAATTGGAAGACTGGATTGAGACATACTGGCTTTTAGATTAGATTTTCTATTTTAAATTCCATTCTCTCTAAACAGAGGGCCCACTCTAGCTTCCCAAGCTGACCCTCCTGAGAGGACATCCTGTTCTTATAAAACTAAAATAGCACTAGAAAAGCAATTCTGTGTTTTTTGGCTCAGTAAGACAGAAATGAGAAGATAGAGAAGTGACATCAGATGCTACCCAGGCCCCAGGCCCCAAGCCCTGTGCTGAAACCACCTGTGGGCATCTTTGTGTGAAGTCTGTGAAACAGCCTGAGGTGCATGGCTGAGACACAGTAGCCTGGTCCCCATGGTGACAGCCCTGGGGACCGCCTCTCTCCCAACACTGCCTCTGGTACCTGATTCACCTCCAGTCCTGCGTTCACACACACACACACACACACACACACACACACACACGGAGTTCCAGATCCCAGGTGGTTTCAGAGACTACAGAAGTGGGAAGGTGTCTCCAGTTCACCACTGTCTTTCCTGGCTCTGTAGGGTCCCACACCAGGCTGTACCTCCACAACCAATCTTCCTCTGTAGCTCCTGACTCTGCCATGCTCCTGATAATTAATGTGAGCAGCCTTTCTCGGTAGACAAAGGAATCCTATCTACAACACTGCTGCCTGAAAACTTTTCTCTTCTCCCCTGGTTGAAAAGTGAGAGTCCACGTTGTTTTTATTAGACTAGCCCTCTCTCCAGTCTCACCAATCCTCACTGGCTGACTCTACCAAGGACCAAATCTTGGTGAAACACCAGTTCTTACCATATCATCATCCACTTTACATCTGGAGATCTCCTGGCTCAAAAGAAATTTAAACGACCTCAATTCCAATTTGTTTACATCTTCTGAAATCTGAAAAAGCATGACCCTGTATGGGAAATGGAGACACTTTAGAAATGGTTTCTTAGAGGCACTTGAGTGAATCAGTCAAGCATTCAGCTCTTGATTTTGGCTCAGGTCATGATCTCAATGGTTCGTGAGTTCAAGCCCCACGTGGGGGTCTGCACTGACAGCACAGAGCCTACTTGGGATTCTCTCTCTCCTTCTCTCTCTTCCCCTTCCCTGCTTGTACATGGGCTCTCTCTCTCACTCTCTTTCTCTCTCAAAATAAATAAATAAACATTAAAGAAAAGAAATGGGTTCATACATAATTTCCCATTTGATAAAAGGAGTCACATTGGACACTTGATTGCAGTCGCCTCCCCTTAAAACAAAGATAGCTAATGACATAATTTATGAGTGGAGGTCTTGGAAAGAGGCTGCTGTGATGACACAGAAGGCTACTGACTCATGCCCAACTATTCTCCCCTTAACAGAATTTAAAGTTCCACTAACTTTGTCCTTCCGTTCATTTCAGCTAAGTGAAGTGTGTTTTGCCTTCATCCCTTACTACAAAATCAAGAGCTTGTTGCAGTAGAAAAAAAGCTTTCACTTAGGAAATCATGCTTTTCAAAATGCAAACTGGATCATCACTTCCTTAATTAAACTTGTCAGTGCTCTGCTGTAGGAAAGGCAAACACATGGTTCTGGAATACAGACCTTTGTGAAGCCCAGCCTACCTCTTCAACTTCTTGGCTTGCTCCTCACCACCCACCCTCATCTCCTCTCCAAACCCACTTGGCTGCCCTGCCCCTCACCTCTTTATGCTGTGCTCCCGACAATCCCATTCCCTTGTCCATCTGCAGACAACCAACCACTCACCCACTACCTGCTCAAGGACCACTTGAGTGTCTTCAGGGCTACATTCACCCCACTGTGCCTTTGCCACAGCAGAAGGTTTACACACGATGTTATAATTGTTTATGAAGCTCTCTGAGTCCCCTGAGAGCAGAGTCCATGCCCTTTTTGTTTCCATAAGCCCAGCGAGTCATGAGGTACAGTAGTTAAGTGCAGAGGCCCCAGACTACTGGTGTTGGAACCTTGGTTCCACTATCTCAGAGCTGTGTGACTTTAGACACGTTACGCACTTTTTTCCTTCATCTATAAACTTGTAGATAATTCTATATACCACTCAGACATATTGAGAATGACATGAATATAGTTATCTGAAGTGCTTAAATCAATCTTTGGCAACACACTAAATGTTCAATACACAACAGGCATCATTCTTTTTTTTTTTTTACTTTTTTTTTAACATTTATTCATTTTTGAGAGACAGAGTGTGAGTGGGGGAGGGGCAGAGAGAGAGGGAGACACAGAATCTGAAGCAGGCTTCAGACTCTAAACTGTAAGCACAGAGCCCGAAGCAGGTCTTGAACTCACGTCCCATGAGATCATGACCTGAGCTGAAGTCAGACACTCAACCGATTGGGCCACCCAGGCACCCCTATTATTTCTTTTTTTAAAGTTTTTTATTTTGGAAGAGAGTCAGAGAGAGAGAGAAAGAGAGAGCCAGGGAGGGGCAAAGAAAGAGGGAGAGACAGAATCCCAACCTGTCTCTGTGCTGTCAGGGCAGAGCCCATTGCAGGCTCCACCCGACAAATGGTGAGATTAGGATCCGAGCTGAAATCAAGAGTCCCAGGCTCAACCAACTGAGTCACCCAGGTGCCCCAGGCATTATTATTTCTTAATCTGTGATAGGTCCTTGGGATATGTTTATTGAATGAACAAAGGAATGTTTAATAAGTCAGAAAACTTTTCACTATTATGGTGTAAAGGAAAATAATGTTAACACAAAAACATGCTAACTTCAAATTAGAAAATGAAAATTCTGAAAATAAATATAGTGTGGAAACGGAAGTTACTAAGTATTATCTGCTTCATCCTTCCTCTCATGGATTCTACCCTAGAAGTATTTCTCCAAAGCTTTCTCAGTTTGGCTGAGATTGGGTCCAATCAAAAACTGCTGTCCCTTTTAACTTGAGTACAAAGTATTTTCCCCTTTACTTTCCTCATTACTAAAACCTACTAGCTTCCTTATACCATCACTGTCTAGAAATAAACCTGGGTAGTTCATAAGATACTTATTTTATAGGTAGCAATTATAATTTGAAAATAAAGATGTCTAGTGCTTTCTTATAAGTGGAAAGTGGCCACACTAGCATACTTTTTATTTCCTGGCTAACATCCAACAATGATTAATAACAGTAGAAGTTGTGCTGACCTTTTGTTCCCAAATGAACATGTTTAAGAGTTTAACAGATAGATCCTCCCTTGTTAGGGACTCTTAGCCCTCCCGCAGAGAGGTGCAGCTCATTGTGTGGCGCTGACAATATGCCTCAACCTTGCTTGCCTGGCAGAAGGAGTGCAACTTTCAGAAGACCAAGATGGTGGGCCTGAGATGAGACCCTCCAGCTTTTCTAGCTCTAGGTTTGTTGTTTTTTAGGACTAATTGGTGCCTTAATGGAAAACATCATTATAAAGATGTCACAATTCCATCAGGCCAAAGTTATCCAGTATTAAATAATGTCCTCCCCCAACACTCCTCCTCAATTCATGTCCACCCTGGATGTGTGAATGTGACTTTAGTTGGAAAGAGTCTTTGTTGATGTAATCCTCTTAAGACAAGGTTACACTAGATTAGGGTGGGCCCTAACCCAATGACTGGTGTCTTTCTAAGAAGAGGAAAATTCTGACAAACAGGCACAGAGAGCAGATTGGAGTGATGCATCTAAAAGACAAGGAACATCAAGGATTGCCTGCCAGTGCCAGAAGCTAGGGGAGAAAGAAACATGATTCTCCCTAGAGCTCTGAAAGGAAGTGAGCCTGTTGACACCTTGACTTTAAACTTGTAACCCCCAGAACTATGAGTGTATAAATGTCTCTACTGCGCTAAGCCACTCAGTCTGTGGTACTTTGTTACAGCATCCCTGGAAAACTAATACACCCCAAATATCTCTCTTTCAAAATGCTCAGGCTTCAAGTAGAGAAACGTATGATACCAGAATCTCAGGTCTCTGAGATTAAGGGCCAAGGCATTCATAAATAGGCAAGGCCAATAGCAGATAGCGGCTTTCAGCCCTGGCTATGAGGACTTACTGTCATACATGTCATCGTTAATGACAAGAAAGAAGAGACTTCGAAATGGGCCATAGCTAAGACTTGAGTAGAAGTTTTCAGAAGGAAAGCTAAAAAAGACTTTAAGGAGCATCTGATAACAGGGGATGTTGAAATAGAGAAGTTGGTAATGTGTTTCTATTTTAAAAGTCTGTTACCAACTCACCAAGAGGTAAAAGAACATGGTCTGTTATCAGCCCTGGGTACCCACTGTCCCACAGGTGGGGAGAGGCCTAGCTGGAGGCATTTGGCAGGACAGACTACCAAAGTCACCACCATTCTCCTGGCAGCAGCTGAGCACACAGGGGCCAGACAGTCTTTGCAGGGTCCAGCCTGGCCACTCCAGAATGACTGGCAGCATACACCTCTAATTGGAGAACTTTGTGATACAAGAATTTCAGTGTGGAATAAAAGCCTAACACCCCACTGAGAATATCCATAGTCATCCACAAGCAGGTGGGAGGGAGATTTCACATAAGAAGTAGTGAAGCTTTATCCAGTAATAGGCAAAGTAAGCACACAATGTGGACAGAAGCAGAGCAGAGGTAACAAAAGGGGAGACAGAACAGAAAGAGACAACATTCAGAAGATGTCTGTTTTAATTTCGGCATACCTATAGGTAACATTTCACTTTGGAAACAAGTGTTTTTATTTTATGGTTTAACTTTTTTTCCTGAATTATATATAGGATCCCTAAATTTCTTAATCTGGCCCTGGTAGGACATCTTTGAGGAACTTCCAAAGTCATACCACACAGACACCCGTCATCAGCCTGGCCCACAAAGATGTGTCCATTCCACCCATACCTCCCAGTGCCTGAATTGTGAAGGTTCTCCCCACCTGTAGGGAGAGATCTGGACTCTGTCTGGTATCTGAAGCTCCTGCTCCATCTCTTCCTTGCTGGTGTGAAGGTATTTGAACAGCAGGTCCAGTCTATTAATTCGGAAAAGCAGCTCCTTCAAGAAGGACAGGTTGCTTTCCTCCAACATTCTCTTTTCCTGGAGTCTCTGGAATAACATCAAGGCATCTTTGATGGGTTCTTGCTTCTTTTGTGGGATGTGGTCCAGGCTCAGGAATTTGAGGGAGGCCAGCTCGTCGCTGCCCAGATGTTCCCCAATATTATAGAGACATTTATTGAAGTTCATGTTGGTCAAGTGTCAGTAGAATGTAGTTGTTGCCTAGGACAAAATACAATATTATGTTCAGATGAGGAAGAAAACTGCCATTCACTGGTTTGTTCCTTCATCAAAAGCTATTATTTTTACTATATACCAGATGTTTTACTGTGGACACAGGGCAAGAAACAAAAAAACAAAAAACAAAAAACAGAGACAAGTTTCTGCTCTCAAGTAGCTCACTATTTTGTAAAGTAGATATACAAATTAGCCAATGGTCAGAGGATTGTGACCAGGGCACAGTAGGAATACAGAGGAAAGGGCCCCACATCAGCCCGGGAGGAGGGCTTCCTAGAGGGAAGTCACCTTTGGGAAGGAGGTAAGAAAGGACATTTCTTGCAGGAAGTCATTATGCAAAAGATGGAGGCAAGAATGTTCAAGTCAATTCAGGGAGGCGCAAGGAGCTCAATAAAGTAACCACGAAGTGCCTGGGAGGGGAAGGGGTGGGAAAAGGGATGAAGCTGTGGCCAGGAACTGTTATGAAGGGCCTCCCACTGTGGGGCAAGGGCTCAGGCTTTGTCCTGGAAGTGACAGGGAACTAAGAAAAGACTGTAATGTCAGCCAGTCTGGGATTAACAATAAAAGTGTGGAGAATAGGCTGCAGCCAGAGCAGTGATGGGGTCTGACTGAAACAATGGTGCTAGGAAGACATGATGCAGCGCCGTCCCCCAAAGACCTCTTCTTTGGAATATTTTTAACGTTTCTTGATCTCCAGCATGTGGATCTATCGAAATTTATTTTAAGAAATTTTCAATTTCTTTACTCTTAAAAATAATATTGTATTGAGGAGCTTTTTTATATATACTGTGCATAACTCTGACTATTTCACTCTTAGAATTGGAATTATGGGGCAAAATATTTTTTCTCTTTTTTAATCTGGAGCTTACATCATTGTTTATAAAGGTTTTTTTAATGTTTATTTTTGAGAGAGAGAGACAGAGACAGAGACAGAGAGTGAGTGGGGGAAGAGCAGAGAGAGAGAGAGACACAGAATCCTTAGCAGGCTCCAGGCTCTGAGCTGTCAGCACAGAACCTGATACGGGGTTCGAACACATGAACCATGAGATGATGACCTGAGCTGAAGTCAAACCGTCAACGCTCTGAGCCACCCAGGCGACCCAGAGCTTACATCCTTGTTTAGACAAATTCTCTTAATTCAGGAAACTAGAAATCTCTTGGGAAAATACACTTTGCACTGGATTCACAAAGGCTCCAGAGCCTAGAGCTTTCATAAAAGCAATCAATTATCATGAAAATTCTTTTATTTAGAAAAGATATCTTAAATATGTGGCGAGCACCTAACAGCATATATTTAAAATGCAGCAGGGGTGTCTGAGTGGCTCAGTCAGTTGGGCATCCGACTTCAGCTCAGGTCATGATCTCAGGATTCATGGGTTCTAGCCCCGTGTCAGGCTCTGTGCTGACAGCGCAGAGCCTGGAGTCTGTTTTGGATTCTGTGTCTCCCTCTCTCTGCCCCTCCCCACTTGCTCTGTGTGTGTGTGTGTGTGTGTGTCTCTCTCTCAAAAATAAAACATTAAAACAAAATTTTTAATGCAGCAAAAACCTGGACATATAAGGGAATAAACTAGCAAGCTCATTCCTTAAATCACACTCCATAGAAACACACATGTGCTAAACAGGATATGTGCATGGAGTGTCACCACCACACAATGTGTAACTCTGAACAACTGGAAACACCCTGAATGTCCATCAATAAAGAAAAGGCTAAATAAACCAAGGTATGGTCATACTACAGAATATTATGCAGCAGTTAAGAAAATGTACTCCATCTTCTACAATGAAACTGATAGCTATCCAAGCATGTTATTATGACAGTAAAAAAAAAAGAAAGAAAGAAAAAAGCAATTTCAATATTTAAAAAAAATCATACATCAGGGCACCTGAGTGGCTCAGTCGGTTAAGCAGGCAACTCTGGATATCGGCTCAGGTCATGATCTCATAGTTGAGAGCATGGAGCCCAATTGGGATTCTCTCTCTTCCTCTTTCTCTCTGCCCCTCTCTGGTGCTCGCACTAGCTCTCTCTCTCTCTCTCTCTCTCTCTCTCAAAATATATAAATAAACATTAAAAATGTTTAAAAATCATACATCCACTTTTTAAAAAATACTCAAAACAGTACTATTAGACTTTTGGTGGTTACAGGTACACATGAAAAAGCAGAAAAGAAAAACGTGAGTAGGTTCTGGGAAGAAACATACCAAATTCAAAAGTTTTTTCTGGGAAATGAAAGAGAAAACTAGGACTTGGGGGGTGAAGAAGTGAGGAAGGAGAATTGCCCTTTTCCTGTAATATATATAATTTTTTTTAATTTTTTAATGTTTTATTTATTTTTACGAGAGAGAGAGAGACAGCGTGAGCAGGGGAGGGTCAGAGAGAGAAGGAGACACAGAATCTGAAGACAGGCTCCAGGCTCTGAGCTAGCTGTCAGCACAGAGCCTGACGCAGGGCTCGAACCCACCAACCGCGAGATCATGACCTGAGCCGAAGCTGGATGCTCAACCAACTGAGCCACCCAGGCGCCCCTCCTGTAATATATTAAGAAGAATGTATGCAGATATTCTCTGTGAAAATGAAACTACTGTCAAAACACGTGGGTGTGTTCTTGGGTTTAAGGTAGTGTAAGAGAGTGAGTGAAGGAGGAGCAGGAAACGAGTCTCTCTGGGATACCAAGGGAAGATTAACCAAGAAGGAGACCAGGGAGAGGAGTGGCACCACATGTGTGTTCTTGAAAGAAAAGAAAGTATTAGAAGAACTTAAACTTTATAAAAAAACAACTTTAAGAGAACTCAGAAAACTTATTTGCCCCCAAAAGAGAAGCAAACTTCCACACACACCTTTCTCAGAAAATAAAAAATCTAATAGACTAAGTAGAAGTCTGGAAGATCCAGGTGGTACAAATGACAAACTCTAACAGTATTTCCTCCCAGTAGCAAATACATGTCCTTTCAAACACATACCAAATAGTCACAAAAATTGTCCACAAAGAAAATCTCAATATGAGACTTCCAAAGAGCAGAAATAGTGCAGTCCATATTCTCTTTTAGAATTTAGCAATGAAATTAGAAATTAATGTGTTAATTAGAAGTTAACAATGAAAAATGGCCAAGCCAAACACACTACAGAAAGGGCTATCCACGTTTAGGTGGCTCTTTCAATACATGGTGTTAGAACAATTGGGCAGAATTCTAGAACAAACTGAAATGGATCATAACTGAACTCCTTACATTAAAATAAGCTGCAAATGGACCAGAGATTCAAACCCCAAAATTAAACTACTAAGGAAAGAAACACAGGAGAATTTTTCAAAATATTCGTTCCATGGTAAAGAACTTTTCTAAGTACAACAGAAAACCTGGAAGCCGATTTAAAAAGGTTGATAAATGTCCTTAAATGATAACTAAAATATTCTTCAAAATTTTTAAATTTTAAATTACAAAATTTAAATAAACCTTGACTTAGGGGAAAAAGTAGAAAAGGGCCTATTTTCTTAAAATAAGGCTCCCATAAGTCAATTTTTTAAAAAAGAGATAAAAGAGATTAAGAGATCCAACCCAATGCATAAACAGGTAAAGATCATAAAAACACAGTTCAGAGAAAAGTAAGTAACACTAGATTTATTTTTTTTAACCGATGACTTTCAAACATTTGAAAAGATATTCAACTTCATTCACCAAAAAAAAAAAAAAGCGAGTTGAAATTACAAAAGACCATTTTTCAACTGCCAAATTGGTGAGGCACAAAACTTGCAATACAGTGTCTGTCATGAGACAGTAGAAATAAAAACAGGCAGGTAGGTAATTTGGCCATATCAGTCAAAATATAAAATGACCTCACAATTTAACTTCTAGTTTTTCTTACATTAGCTGAAACATTATGCAATTAAAAAACATATACAAAGCTATTCATGGCCACACTGCTTGAAAGAACAGAAGGGCAGAACAACTGTTTATCAATATCAGAAGTTTGATGAAACTCTCCTCAGATATTTAAAAAGAATGGTAAGCTCGCCATGATTGGATATGTGTGGTCTATACAACATATTATCAAGTGGTGCATGGATTTGTGTATTCACAGAAGATCTTTGAAGAGAACACACAAGAAGCTGCTTCAGTGGTTTGCCTCCAAGGAGAGGAACTAGAAGCCCAGGGATTGGCAGAAAATAAGGCTTAGGGTTTGGATTTTTACTAGGTGCTTGTATTACTTATTCTACAAGGACTTATACTTAAAATTACCACTTAAAGACCCATTTTCATTCATAAGTTAGAAAGGATCTAAACTAGGTCCAGCCCTGTTTAGCACCATTAACTCCAATGTCCTTAAAATTTTTAAATCAGTTCTAACCACTGTTAAAATCTCATTTTACACAGTCAAATGAACCAAAGAATTAAATGAAAGCAGAATCTCTTTTTTTCCCTCCACAATTTTTTTTGATAGCAATGCTTATTGTATTCATTTTAGAAAATACAGAAAAGATAAAAAAGAAAGAAAATGACCTATAATCCATCATCCAAAGATAATCACCTAATAATATTTTACTATCTTTCTTACCAAGTATTTTACATATTTATATTTTCCCTTGTATTTTATCACACCATATTTCTGAGGTATAAGTGGATTTTTTCCAATTGTAATATTGTAAGTACACCTTCATATCTTCATTTTTTTCTTCTACAGCATGGATTTTAAAATTTGTCAAGTACCTAATCATATGATTGAGCCATAATTTATGTAACAGTCTCTGCTTACATTTAGAATAAAATCTTAAAATGTCTATCTCTGCATACAACTCTGATTATTTTCTTACAATAATTTCCTAGAAGTACTAACTACCGAAGCCCTTCTTAAGGCTTTTGTTACATATTCAATAGCATTTTCTGACAGTATATAAATAATTAATAATAATAATAATAATACAATCCAAGGCCAGGATGACATGAGTCTGTGTTAAGATGATTGGGCCTTGGCTCCTATCCTCTGTAGCTGCCTCATCTCATTCATTTTCCTATCTTTGCAATAATTAGACAATGCTTTCTAAATGATTTTTGCATCACATCAAAGTGGAGAGTTAGTTGGAAAAATGCTGGTGAGGCTTTTTTTCTGGCCCAGGTTTTATAGGACACACTATGGTGTAATATTCCGTCTTTGTTTAGGTCACACATCTCTCTAGTCATAGTGCCTGGAAAGCAGTCAGCTGCAACAGAATTTTACACTGCTGGCAAACGAGCCACCTCTAGGCACTGAGATCTGTAGATACAGGGACCGAGGATGGTCCTTCTTTTATGGGACCTAGGTTTACCACATAAGATCAGAGGCTAGAAACTTTGTTACAGTAATATTTTTAAAAGAATTTTATTGTTGTATTTTTCTGATCGTAAAATAGTAAAAGTCACACTTGCCCCTTAGAGAAAGTACAGAAAAGTATAAAAAGAAAAAGAAAAATTACTTAGAAACTCACCATTTAGATAACTCTTTGGTTACATTTGGTGGTTTCCTTCCAACTATATTCATGTGTGTGTGTGTGTGTGTGTGTGTGTATAAATATATATGTAATGTGTTTATATACATACATAAAATATATAAATTTGAATATTTTCATGAATAATATATATAAGGCAGAAGAAAAGAATGGGGATGCAAGGCCTCCAGGAAGTTTTCTCTTACTTTCGATTATATAATATCTGTTAAATAATAAATTCATATAAATATATTTGTATTATACAATATATACGTATCTTTAATATTTTTAGTAATAAATTTATCCCCAAAGTATTTGATATAAATGTTTACATTATGATGTACAGGTGTTTATAACATATATCCATATAAACATAAAAATATTTTTTGACTCCTTGTACTACAAGCCTCTGAAGAAATTTGTATTATCGTCTTCATGTTACTATTGTGAAAAATCAGTTTAGAAAGAAGCTGGTAAGAGAGGCGTCAGGCTTAGATTTGAACATCTCACTCGAGGGCTTCAACGACAGGCCCTGCAAAGATTTAGATTTTATTCTACTTGCAGCTGGAAGCCAGTGAAGGAATGTAACAAAAAAAAAAAAAAAAAAGACATGTAATCATAATATTTTTAAAGATTAAAATATTTAAAATATTTTAAGACAAAAAATAAAACTCCCAAAACACAAAAACAGGAATTCTTAATAAATACACTGTGGCAGAGAACAGATCAGAACCTTACAAATCAAAACTGTACGTGCTAGAGCCTGGATTTAGATGGTGTCATCTCATTCCAGAGTCCCAACTCTACCACTGCTTCTGTCACAATTTGATTAAGGATGAGGTTCTCTGTATAGTTATATCTGGAGCATTCCAGAAAAACCGAACCTAAACTGGAGGGGCCCTTGAGATCTAGAGTCTGTAGGGCCCTCGCCGTGGCTCTCCCAGGGACTGCTTGCTAATTCTTATGCTTTCCCCACCCTCTGCAGCCTAGAAAACTCTAGATCAAAGGCCCTTCTCCCCACATGCCCAACCAACCTTACCAAAGAAGCAAATCCTGGGACCCTCACAGCGGCAGCAGCCTCTTCACACACCCCTGTTTCCTGATGTTTCTGAAGAAAGAGCTTTAGAAGAACTGAGGAGGGACTTAGGCACAGCCTGGTCTACTTCCTGTTTTGAAATGTCTGAGTCACATAGGCTGAGTGAGGCCAACTCGCCTCTGAGTAGCACCTCCTTCTGGAGCTCAAGAGTCCTAAAAGAACGGGGGACAGGGCGCTGGGTGGGGAACCTGGCGCCCTGACTCTGGCTGTGTGACTTTGGACGGTCATTTTGCCTTTGGGGCCTCATTACCACATTCCAAAATGAGAAAGTCTGGACTGAATGGTAACTAAGAACCCTTTCTTTCCATATTTCAGGAATTTACAGATTTTTCTGGGTTCATAATGAAGACTTTAATGTTTTCATTCAAGAAATATTGATTGAGCACTTTTGAGAGATCTTATAACTGCAAAAGCCCTCATCATGGTTCTGAGAAGATCTGCTAACCCCCACAGCTAACCCTCCTGGTTTCCCATCCACACTAGAATACACAGATCACCTTTATGGGCCCCGAGGCTACCAGATCCCACCCTTAGTAGCCTAGAAAACCCTAGAATCAAAGGCCTTTCACCTGAAAGGCCCAGATGACCTTACCAAAGAGACAAATCCTGGGGTCCTCACCTTAGTCTGGGCCCTAGAGATATAACTGAACAAATCACAACATTAGCCCAGCCTTTCAATCAGTTGAAATGTTTTTTGATGTTTAAAGAAGAAAGAAAAAAAAAATCAAACACTTCTCTTCCTTGAAACTGCCTTTTTTTCTATGCCCAAATAGAATATAAGCTTTCAGAAGGCAGAAACCCACTTTAGGGCTGAAGGGATTAAAAAAGGTATCTGAAAGTGCCTTCTCACCTGTAGAGGGCTACGGAAAGGTGCCATGGTAAGTAATATCAATGCCCTTCGCTACCATTTGATTACGCCCATAGAGTCTGAGTGAGAACGTAGCAACAGAAGGAAATCCTGATAGTAGGTAAATCATAGCCCAGGAGGGATTCCCTGATTCTTGATGCTTCCTGAGCATTTGTTCCACTGTTTTGTGACCAGTCCCTGGGGTAGGCTGTGAGCTTCACAACGGCAGGGCCATATCTTTCATCTCTGTGTTCCCAGAACCTGCCATAGGAGTAGCAATATCTATAACCTACAAACATTTCCTGCAAATCACGGAGAAGAAGAAACCCCATAGAGGAACAATGGATATGAACATGGAGTTCCTGGACAGGGATGCTTAAATAGACAAAGTTACAAGGTAATGCTCAAAAGTTTTAATGACCCAAGAAATGCAAAATAAAGCAACATGATACCCACTTTGTACCTATCAGATATTGGCCAAGGTTTGCAAGCTGGATCAAACCAAGGATTGGGGGGCACGTTCTTATGTAGTCCTTCTACAGGACTGCGAACACTATCCATCATGTAATACTATGTAGGGGTCAGAAAGTGGGAACTGGCAAAACATAGAACTTCAAGTGCCAGAGTGCTTGCTTTTTATTTTATTGTTTTTTTAATTTTTTAATTAAAATTTTTTTTAACATTTATTCATTTTTGAGAGACAGAGCGAGAACAAGGGAGGGGCAGAGAGAGAGGGAGACACAGAATCTGAAGCAGGCTCCAGGCTCTGAGCTGTCAGCACAGAGCCCAATGCAGGGTTCAAGCCCAAAGAGGGGTTCAAGCCAAGTGGGATGTTTAACCGACTAAGCCACCCAGGTGCCCCCGAGTTCTTGCTCTTTAAAAAAGAACAGAATGAGCAAAATACAATTTAAATAATACGAATACACAGTAATAATTGTGAATACTTACTGAGAATTTAGTAGTGCCAGTCACTGTTGTAAGTAGTTAACTCATATTATCTCCTTGAATCCTCATAACCACTTCATGAGGTAGTATGAATACCATTTAATGATGAGGAAACTTGTGTACTGATTCCAGTTCATAGTTAAAAAATAGCGTATACACACAAAACAATGATACATTTTGCAAAGATACAGATCAATTCAGGGATAGTATCAAAAGATTCAGAGCTAACTTTGGGGAGGCACCGAGGAGGGTAGGAAGTGGGGTGGGAGAGGAATGGGAAGAGAGTACCTAGAACATGGCAGGGGGAGAAAGACGCACTGGGCAGGACCTGACAGATTAACTCAACTCTCTGCCCAAATGGAAAAGAAAACAAATTAAGTAGGTAAACAATGACTCTCCAAACTGACCCAGCAGGAAAGAGACACTGTGTCGGTAATTCGGTAATTCGAGGTAGCCAGTAGCCGGGGAGACACTAAGAACAGAAACGTAGCAGAGGAATTGAGTTAAAAAGTAGCAAGATTGGAGGCTATGGTTCAGAGAGAAACTCCACTCAGAGGTCTGGGGCCCTGGCAGGACCCTGAGGTGTCCCCACTCTGCCGCCTGAATGAGCCTCAGAAACATGGTATTCAGAACCCACCCACCTCTGTACCAGGCACTCACCTGCTCCACTCTGTCCTATTAACATCACAGTCACCAAGTGCCCAATGCCAAGACCCCTGAACTGCCTAATTTCATACAAATTCCTAGGGCTTGTCCACACAACCAGAGAAAATTCCCATGAAACAGGGTGGGGATGACGGTGGTGGGGATGGAAACACCTCCAGGAAGAAGTTTTCTTTTACTTTCGATAACTCCACTTTCTGCCTCCCCAGGGGATTGACTTCCTGTCCTCTGCATTCAGAACTTATTAGCAAATTCAGCAGAGCTTTAAAAAAATTACAAGGGATAAGAACAGCATCTGGTATTCAGCAAGCAAAAAAGAAAATTCCTCAACAGAAGGAACTAGAAAATAAACTTGATTCCTAAAGCAAGAGGACAGAGATGACTCACTTGAACAAGAAATGTTTCTTAAAGGAACAGATGCCCCATTTCCAACTATTCAGAAGAGAGACAGAGAAAATGTGTCACTATATAAACTAACTGGTTAGTGAATGGGAGGCAGAATATGCCACCCCAAAGTATACCACTTTGCATATGAATTGTTTTAAATTAGAGTTTCTTAAGAAATAATCAGTGCAAGAAAGACACTTTGACCCTCCTTTTCCCCCTGAAAGCAGGATAAAATCTTCCATGTGAAAGGTACCCTCCTAGTACCAGGAGGTAGAGAGATATCTTTACCACCAGGGATAGGGAATTTAGAACTGAGAAGGTTGAATAAGCAAACCTTGTTATTTCCTCACCAATTTACTACTCCAAGCCCAAATTTCTTTCTCTTGTCAATTTTTCACAAATTTATTGTTTGTCTACAAGGTATAAAAGCTGCCTGCTTTGGTCATTTCTTTGAGTCTGATATTTCTATAAGCTCCCATAGGTATGAAATTAAATTTGTTCTTCTCTTGTTACTCTGTCTTATGTCAATTTAATTATTAGACCAGCCAAAGAACCTAGAAGGGAAAAAGGGAAAAGTTTTCCCGGCTACTGCACCTAGAAGCTGGACATGTGTTATTGGAAAGCATTTACATTGACTACATTTACTATTAATAACCCCTGTAATTTCCAAAGATGAGTCTAAGACTGCCTGCAGCAAGTAAAATGCCATTCTCCTTCAAAAGAAGTCCAAGGAGAGGAATTGTCCCTCTGTTCTCAAATCTCAATGCTGAATCCATGGACTACCCGTGAGTTCATATGGCAGGGCCTCTTGGAGGGTCAAAGCCAGCCTCTAGCTGAAATGGGAAATCCTGCACAAGGAAAACAGGTGGGTCTGGCCCAGTCCTGAGTAGGGATAACAACACTGTTTGCTCCCTGGCTATGCTCTTAGGTTCAGTAATAACCAGTGCCCGCTCCATCACTAAGCCTGAGTGGTGGTAACACGGAGATTTGTCCCCCAGGACTCCGACCCTCAAGGCCCCCCCAGGTTTCCTCATCCTCTATCTCCTTCCCCCCACCCCTGCCTCAGTTTCCTGTTTGAATTTTTTTAAGGGTTTTTCCCTTTTGCAAAATCTTGTGCATTTTAGAACCAAAACACCGGCAATAATGCAATACTTGTATGTTGTACCCTTTACAAGAATTATCTCCAATTCTCACCACAAGGAAGGGATTGTTCTCCCATGAGGCTCAAATGGATACACAGATTCAAACTCAATCTTGTTGGAGCAAACACAAGGATTTTTCCACTGTAACATACTAGTCTGCCTTCCCTAGCACTTAGAATTTGAAATGAACAATGTGGATGGAAGAGCAATAAATTTAAACTAAGACAGAGTCATCTATGCACAAAGGGCAGAAGGTCTTTGAGTTCTCAGTCACCTAAGAAAAATGAGTTGGCCTAATGGCACAAGCTAACATTTATCAAACATTTTATGCATGCCAGGCATATTCACCTAACTGGCTTATTTTACCTTCTGAACAATTCTCAAAAGTGGATGCTATTTTTTGCTCCCATTTTATGGATGAGGAAACTGAGGCTTGGATGGGTTGAAAGACTTGGCCAAGTGCATTCAGCTAGTGAGTGATGGAATGAGGTCTTTTAATCTCTCAGACCCTGAGCAGTTAAGGTCTAAGCAGTCATTGTCTAAACATCAGTACGCAACCATGGTTCTCAGCTTGACTGATCTGAGAATTAACTGGGGAGGTTTAAAAATATACCAATCTTCAGACCCCAGCGTTGGAATTCCTAACTGAGCAGAATCACAAGAGAAAAAACAGATCAAGCACTTAAGAGTTCAACAGTTGTCAATAAACATTTGCTACCCATTGTTACTTAAGTTCACAACATGATGGGTGTGAATTATTAGACATATAATACAGATAAGGAAGAATTCAGTATCAGCTGACAAATGGCTGGGCTGAAGCACAAACTCAGGAATGTCTCACTTCAGAGTTTGGGCTCATCCTCCAACCCCCCTCCCCCTGTCTGCAACCAGGCCCAGCCTGTCAGAAATGGATGAGTCACTGGAGGTATCCAGGGGGCTGTGCTGAGAATGAATGAAGAGGTCTCCTTGTCATTTTAAAGTATTGATCCTAGGGTCTCCCAGTCTTAGCTCTTGCTAAAAATAAAGATGAATAATTAACAAGTGAAATGTGAACCTCAAGCTGGTTAAACTCTTACTGTGATCTACAAGGATCATTATTAATTCACATGCTTTACCCAGTTTCTCGCTTCCATCTTGAGATATATGTGTGTGTGTGTGTGTGTGTGTGTGTGTGTGTGTGTGTGTGTGTGATTATTTGTATCAAAAGTAATGTGCATGGTCCTTTGTCCCAGGGAAGCCGGGAGACCTGGAAATGTTGCAGTGGCAGCAGGGCTTCAGGGAGCCGGCCCCACCCAGTGCAGGGTAAGGACAGCCTGGCTTGCCAAGTGCTTCCTGAATCTCAGCCCTCACCTGAAGGCCTACTCCAGACTCATGTCTATTAGTCTGCTAAAAGCAAATTTGGATCTGTAAATCTCCTTAAGAAAGGCTAGAAGGATTAAACCTCCTTTCAAGTAACTGAAGCACACCCTTGCCATTGATCTGTACTTGAACTAGAGGACATTAGTCAAAGACAAATACTGACCATGAAACAAAAATCCCTGGAATGTGCATATTCTTTTGTTTGTAGCTTCTTTATTAAAAAGTTGTATATAACTGATCCACAGTCCAGGTGGTCTGGTTTGTGCATTCTATTGGATGCCTCTTAGCCCTTTTTTTTTTTTTAACAATTTTTTTTTTTTTTTTGAGAGACAGAGAGACAGAGTGCGACCGGGGGAGGAACAGAGACAGAGTCAGAATAAAGCAGGCTCCAGGCTCTGAGCTGTCGGCATAGAGCCCGATGAGGGCTCAAACCCAGGAACCATGAGATCATGACCTGAGGCAAAGTCCGAGGCTTAACTGACTGGAGCCACCCAGGTACCCCACATCTTAGCCCTTTTTGGTTCTGGTAGCCAGCCTTGGCTCTGGCCCTAGACTCCTTTCAGGGAGGGGTAAAAGAAAGGAAAAGAAATTGCATTCCAATCAATTTATTTCATTCCCTTTTGGTTCTTGCAAAGAGAGATTCAACTAGCTATCTAAAAGTTTCTAACAGGATTTTAAGTCCTTTGATTTTTGTTTCAATACTGAGATAATTAGACAGTGATGGGCAGATAGAAGAGTTTTTAGTCACTGATTTCAATATGTATATTCTGCAACTTGCTGGTTACCAATACTTACCCCCTCTACTTTCTAAAGGAAACTACTGCAGACAAGAATACATGCCGCTGATCTAGAAAGGAGGAAACTGAGGTCATTGTTGGGCTCTGTATACCAACATTTATGTCATCAACCTAACTCTTTCTATATTTTCTTGAAGGCCTGAGCACAGACAAGGTTGAGAGTCCTCCATGTTCTTGCTTCCCTATATGCCCACACCCAAGAAATGGAGCACCTCAAACCCTACAGACAAGTGTCAAGAGTCATTTTTTAAAGTTTTATTATAGTAAAATATGCATAATATAAAACTTATCATCCTAACCATTTTTAAGTGTACAGTTCAGTAGCATTAAGTACATTCACATAGCTGTACAACCAGAGCCACTTTTAATGACATAACAATATATTTTTTTAGGCACAATGCAGTTTCCTTTCACTTTCAATTTCAGTTTCTTTTAACTTAAAGCATTTTTCTTACTTTATCTCATTTGATCCTTGTCAGTAACCACATTTTTTAGTCTAAGGGAGGCAGAGCAGGTGTTTCGAAAACAAAACTGAAGCTCTCAGAAGGATGCAGTGGTTGAGCTGGGGCTACACAGCTCCTGCATCTACATACAGCACTAGCAACCACTTCTTGAAAAAAGATGGGTGAATTATTCTCCAAAACAGATATTTTCTCTATTTTAAAAGAAGTCATTCATCACTCTGTAAAGGGCATTCATTTTATTTGTTCCCAAGATAGAAGGATTTCAAGAACATCTATAATAGTAACAATTACAAAGCATTCATTTTTTTAATGGGCAATGATATTTTTCCCTCAAAACTATTAGTAAAAATAATAAAAATATACACATCCTCAGTAGGACAGCTACTGTGCAAACATAGGCAGGCCCCAGGTGAGACTGCCAAGAAGGCAAAGTGTTTGTTTGGTATCTTCCCCCACACAGGACACTGTTTCTTCCACCAGAGGTATTGTCTCAGGCTCACAGTCCATTACCTGTTCCTACCGAATACTGCTCTCAACAGACATTCAACCAAAATGATAACTTACTGTTGTATTTAGGAGGGTTAATGTAGGATATTCTGTACAAAACCAAAGGTAAACATACATTTACATTAACTTTAATTTGTGCACAAATGATTTGCATATTTGTATAAACATTTGTGTGTTCTACAAATAAATCCATCTTGTAGCTCTTTTCACATCAGTACTTATGAACCACCTCAATCCTGTTTACCATTCTGTGCATCTAGGCTAAAGTTTAATACTGCTTGGGACAGTGTACATTTAAGTCAAAGTTCTTAAGAACTCTGAAGCCCACTTGGGCTTCTTAGAACAACAATGCTGAAGAGTAAAAATGCTGTGCTGACCTTGAAGCTGACCCTAGGAGCTGTGGCTGTTTGATTCACTCACAATCAGTGACAGTGAGCAAAAGGACCAGATTTTAGAAAGGGGTTTTCTGCCACTAGGGTTCAGCATGTTATTTTTTCTTTTAGACTTTTTCTTTTCTCTAAAAGTATTCAGAAGGAGATTAAATGAAACAGTCCTGATAATAGTCATTCTAAATAACATATTAGAGGTGTTGATAAAATTCAAACTTACTCATTATTAAACAAACATTGGTTAAATACCCAGTGACGGTTAATTGTGTTACAAAATAAAAAGAAAAGATCATGAGTAGACATAGAAGCTAGGTTATAAAATGAATTCTTTTGTGATTTACCATATTGTTTTCAAACTTCCAGTTTCTGAGAGAATGAGTCACCTCTCATCTGACACAACATACAGGAGATCAGAATATGCCACCCCAAAATATGCCAGTTTGGCAAAAGGATTATTTTGTGTTAGAGGCAAATGAGAATCAACAGATAAAGAAAGAAGCCTCTGGAGCATCCCTTAATCTGACTACAAGTAGAAACTTTTGAGAAATGAAAACTGCCATGATTCCCTCTCCCAGGGAATTTTTATGACCAAGAAAAAGAAGGAAAGTTGGCACCAACTTAGTTTGCCCCATAGAGTTACCTTCCCACAGTTTGCTGCCTTAGAAGACTAAAGTCTTTGCCTTGTCTTATCACTTCTGTACTTATTCTTCTTTGCCGAGATGCTATAAAAGCCCAAGTTTCAATCTCCTTTTTGAGTTACCCATCACAGAGATTTCTCCTACTTGATATGCTCTGATGCATTAATAAAACATTTTCCTCCTTTTCATCTGTCTTTTTTGATGGTCTAATTTTCAGGGGCTGAGACAGAGAACCCCAGGGGTGTAAAGGGGAAAAGTTTTTCCTTCTCTACAATGTCAAGAATGATCCCGATGACAAAGCAGAGGAGATGCAAAGTATCATGGCCAAGTCTGTTGTTTCTCCATCTTGTTTCTCTTTCTATGTGCAAGGGCAGTAAATGAAATTTTCCTGACGGTTCAGACTTTAGCAAAATATCCACAAGTAAGGACAGTTGTATCTCCAAATAATAGAGGATATGCTAGACACATCCTCATAGTAATAATAAAAAACAATGTATTAGTCATGTCTTTTATTTTGTACTTTTTGATGCCTTGACATTTTGAGGCCTTGCTGATCCTGGAGAGACTGCCCCTCCCAGAGCCAGTTAATTCCTAGAGAGAGCAAACAAGTTGCCTGTGAGCATGTTGTCATATGCAAATCAATTAATCCAGAATCCATATCCCCGACTACCTCTTCTATGAGATCGCTTACTCCAGGCCACTATTTCCCAGCCTTAATCACTCTAAGCCAGGTACCAAATGACTACGGACAGCCCCTTACATCTCAGAGCTCACTGAAATTATGCAAATAAATTCATCCTAAGCCAAATTACTCTATCTCACCCATTCCTTCCCAAAGAAATCACAATAACAACTCTTGCCTGCATTTCCCCCTCACTCCCTCTGCCTTCTGACCAACATGGTGCTTTTCTATGTGGACCCAAATGGTGTGCCACTTCTCTTGGGATCCATGAATATAAAGTTTTTCCTCAAAACAGTCATTTCCATATCTGTATGTCTTACCATACCTTATTAAAACAAATTGCAGGTACCCTTAAAACAGACAGCCACACTGGTTTTTTTGACATTTTCAATCCCATTCTGTACAGTCTATAGGAGCAGAAGATGAAGTTCCTTGAGAGAGAATCAGAGCAGAAGGTGTGAAAATTAGCAAAAGGGAACCTCATTTTCAATGAAGTCAGGGGGCACCTGGGTGACTCAATTGGTGAAGTGTTCAACTTTGGCTCAGGTCATGATCTCACAGTTCATGGGTTTGAGCCCCAAGTCAGGCTCTGTGCTGACAGCTCAGAGCCTGGAACCTGCTTAAGATTCTGTGTTCTCTGCCCCTCCCCTGCTCATGTTCTGTGTCTCAAAAAATGAATAAATGTTTTAAAAAAACTTTTTAACCTCATGAGACTTAGAAATCTTAAAAAAAAAAAAAAAAAAAAAGAATGGAGTCAGGAGGTTGGAAGGGAGAGCTCTCACCCCCTACCACATGTTGTTAATTGCAAACCCAACAAGAAGAGAAAGCTCTCAAATATGGATATTACTTTACTATCCTAGCAGGAGAAAGGAAGACTTTCCTCCTTCCCCAGCAACAGCCCAGCCAATGAGAGACTGTCACAACTCATCCAATGAGAAACCACTGTACTCCTAACTCCCAATTTACTCCAATGGGCTCTTTGTTTATAAAGCCCCTCCCAAATTCCTCCCCCCACCTCCTTTCCTCCATAAAAGAGTGTTTCTCTCCTTTGTTCTGCAGACTCGCCTATGGTTTTGCTCTAGCTTGCTTATTCTGGATTGGAATTCTCTGCTATTATTGAATAAACCCATCTTTTGCTAGTAAAATAACTGGCAGGTTTGTTTTTAAGGTTAACAAAGACAACTGAAGTGTGGGTGAGAGGGGGTCCAGTCGAGAGAAAGGACTTGCACTTGTCCGCAGTGCCCTAGTGAGGAGGGAGATGGGGGAAAATACTTAGTATAAAGTTAGTGTGATGTTATGATTTATAATAAATATATAGTTTGGTCTTCATTCACTGTTCCTGGCTCACAGCACCTAAAACATTTGGAGGATAAGAGTGATTAGAGCTTCTTTTGTTCTAATATTTGATCTTTTTTCATCTGTTCTGAAATTGCTTCAGAGCCATAAAGGTGAAATGGGTGTCTTATTATTCATAACAAGCCCCTTTCAACCACAACTGATTTTAGTTAATGAGGTGACTTTTGGAAATCCCCTAAGAATGGGGTTGCTGGTTGACAGCGGAACCAACCATGAACAGAGAGTTGGAGTTGGAAGTCCCACCTCTTGACCTCTGGGGAGGAATGAGAGGTTGAAGTTTGAATCCATCACCAAAGGCCAGTAATACAATCATTCATACCTATATAATGCAGCCTCATAAAAACCCAAAAAAGAAGAGGTTTGAAGAACTGCCAGGTTAGTGAACATGCACCCGTATGTCAGGCCCTAAATTCCACAGATACAGAATTTCTTATGTTTAAGACCCTTCTGGACCTCACCTTGAGTATCTCTTTATCTGGTGTTCATATATTTCCTTTAATATCCTCTGTAATAAAACGGCAATCTAGTAATTAAAATGTTTCTCTGAGTTTTGTAAGCCACTCTAACAAGTCAGTTGAACCTAAAGAAGGGATTGTGAAAACCTCCAAATTATAACCAGTCAGAAGTACAGGTAACAACCTGAACTTGCTCCTGGCATCTGAAGCTGGGAGTGGGAGAAGCAGTCTTCTGGGACTGAGCCCTTAACCTGTGGGATCTGACCCTATCTCCAGGTAGGTAGTGTCAGAATTGAGTTAAATTTGTGGAACATCCAATCAGTATCCACAGAAAGTGGAGTCAATGGCTTGGTGGTGTGGGGAGTAGGGGGAACCACAACAGAGTTAGGGAACTGTCCACAAACCACCCTCACTTCTGACACAATTGCACCTTCAGGGGAGTTCCCCAAAATACTCTCAGGTTTGATCATTGAAAGCTGTTATATTCATGGTTGTGGTATTATTTCATGGTTGTGATTGTGTGTATCTTATAAAAGATACAGATTAGAATTAGCCAAGGGAAGAGACAGATGGGACAGAGTCCAGAAGGATTCCAAAAGCTGACTTTTTAGTTGTCCTCTCCCCATGGAGTCATGGAGAACATTAACTCCTCTCTGTGATGAGGTGTGACAATATACACTGAATACTGCCAATGAGGGAAGTTCATCTGAGCCATGGTGTCCAGAGTGTTTACTAGGGATCTGTGGTCATCAGCCTGCCTGGCTCTCTAGTTCCTCTGGGAGATTGAGCTGATACCTAAAGCCCCCACCATAAATCACATATTTAAACTTTCTGGCATAGTTCAACTCCCCCAGGCAAGAAAAGGACATTCCAAATCATAGAGATTACTTCCCAGAGGAAAAGGCAAAGGTCAGCTCTCTTTTTGGTCAAAGTTCAATTCTTTATTATATACTTAAATTGATCAGGGTGCTTGAAAGAAGATAAGACTTGCACTGTATTCCCTAACAGAAGGTTTGATGAACCACAGAACCTCAGAAGACCATTACAGTAAGTCCATTGAAGTGGAATGATTTGAGGAAGCTCTTGAAAGAGACTCGCTTGCCATCCCTGGTATTTGGGGCACAGTGGGAACAGGCAGACTGCTCCCTGCATCTGACTTGGAACATGAAGAAGGTAAGAAAATTATTGATGTTCAGCAGAGGGAAGCCAGGAAGGAAATAAGGTACAATTCAGGATTTTCTTATGGAACAAAAATTGCCTGGCTCAAAATCTCTGGTTGGATCCCACCCAGAATAATTGGTTGCCAGGGCCTTGATATTGTGGAGATCATACTTATGGCCAAGAGCTTGATTGTGATGAGCAGGATCCTGTATTAACTTAATAAAACTCCCTGTAACTGTGTAGAGTTGGAATTCCCCACACATCTGTGTGTAATGTGTCAGAACCTAGATATCTGTTATGACAGTAGACAACGAATGCCAAGAGAGATTTATAGTTAAATAGGACTTTTGCCTCTTTACTTTGTCCCCCTGCACCACTCTAGGCGTGCCAGAAACTATGGAGTGGGTGGAGAGTAAAATGACAAAGAAAAAAGTCCCTTCGTCTACTGAAGGTCCCCTAACCAGGACTCACCCCTGAGCTAAGAGTAATGGAGATCCTTTGACTTCTGCTGAGATGGAAATTTTAGAATATCTGAACTAAATTTTTAATAGGTGAAAATGGGTCATAATTACTAAATAATATCTTTCTTCTAACCAAAAGAGAACCGAAAACTGTGGGATCGGCACAATGTTTAGCCAGGGTTGTCACAGGAGATGTCTCATACCATCACTGAAAGTAGTGATGGGAATGTAACATTGGTGTCAGCTATACATCAGTTAAAAACAAATAAATAAATTGTGCTGCCTGGGTGGTTCAGTCAGTTAAGTGTCCAGCTCTTGACTTTGACTTGGGTCATAATCTCACAGTTCATGGGTTCCAGCCCCACATCAGCCTCTGTACTGGCAGCATGGGGCCTGCTTGGGCCTCCTCTGTCCCTCCCCCCACCAGCATGCTCTCTAAATAAACAAAGTTATGGGAGAAAAATAAAGGCAGTTCTTATGGGTAGGCCAGTGAGTTCAGGCCAATCAGTAAAATAAACACTAGTTTTGGGGTTGGTGGGGTGGTGTAAAGAGACCAGTGTTTGCTAGAGCTTAGGGAAAGGAGGATGAGTAGGTAGAGCACAGGGGATTTTTAGGGCAGTGAAACTATCCTATATGATACTGTGATAGTGGGTACATGACATTTTGCAGTTGACAAAACCAACAGAAGTGCAGAATAAATGCAATGACTAAATCCTAATATAAAGTATGGACATTAGTTAATAATTAGGGGCACCCAGGGGAGCCTGGGTGGCTCAGTCGGTTAAGCCTCCGACTTCGGCTCAGGTCATGATCTCACATTCCTGGGTTTGAGCCCTGCATCAGTCTCTGTGCTGACAGCTCAGAGCCTGGAGCCTGCTTCGGATTCTGTGTCTCTCGCTCTGCCCCTCCCCCTCTCATGCTCTGTCTCTCTGTCTCAAAAATAAATAAAACATTTAAAAAAATTTTTTTAATAATAATAATAATTAGGGGCACCTGGGTGGCTCAGTTGGTTAAGTGTCCAACTTTGGCTCAGGTCATGGCCTCACAGTTCATGAGTTCCAACCCCGTGTCAGACTCTGTGCTGACAGCTCAGAGCCTGGAGCCTGCTTTGGATTCTGTGTCTCCCTCTCTCTCTGCTCCTCCCCTGCTCATGCTCTGTCTCTGTCTCTGTCTCTCTCTCTCTCTCTATCTCAGAAATAAACATTAAAAATAAGTTTAAAAATTTTTTAAAAATAATGTGTCAATATGGGTTCATCAGTTGTAACAAATGTACCACACTAATACATGATGTTAGTCATAGAGGAAAGTGTGTGGAGAGAGAAAGGCTGGGAGAGATATATATAGAAACTTTGTACTTTCTGCTCAATCTTTCTGTAAACCTAAAACTCTTCGTTAAAAATAAAGTCTATTACTTAAAAAGAAAAAAGATCTCACAGATTTACTATCCCCTGATTAATGGATAAAAATGACACTGCAGTAAATTGAAAAAAGAATAGTCTTTATAATAAATAATGACAGATCAACTAGATCCAGCCATATAAAAACAAAATGAGCCTTTATCTCCTACCTACAGAAAATTCACACCCACATGGATCATGAATCCAAATATGAAAGGGAAAGCAATAAAGCTTTTATAAGAAACCCTAAGAGAATGTCTTCATGATATTGAAGTAAACAAAGGCTCTTATAGACCCAAAAAGTATTAACCATAAGGGAAAACCTGATCGGCTGGAATGTTTTAGAATTAAGACCTTCCAGGTGTACCTGGGTGGCTCAGTCAGCTAAGTGTCTGACTTCAGTTTGGGTCATGGTCTCATGGTTTGTGAGTTCAAGCCCTGCATTGGGCCCTGAACTGCCAGTGCAGAGCCTGCCTGGGATTCTCTCTCCCTCTCTCTCTGCCCCTCCTCCATTTGCACTAAATAAACAAACAAACAAACAAACTTAAAAAAAAAAAAGCATTAAGAGCTTTTGTTCAGCAGCATGAAGGCAGGCCCGCCAACAGGGGAAGAAATGTTAGGATGTGGAGTAATCTCCAAGATGCGTTGGTAAGAGAAAGGGGTGTTGCAGAGCAGCCTAACAGTAAACATTACACACAGGCGGTCACCAGAAACCACACACTGGCATCTCCTCTGCAGCCCAGCCCCTTCGATGTCATAGCTCTAAAGTGAAAAACCTTCAAATGATTTTCTGAAGGGAAATTTGCATCTTGCCTTGAGGTGACTATTAACGGACAGATTCACTCAAGCTGAAAACCTAAACTGATAATGTTGCCACTTGTGATGTCGTCACAGCCACCTCAGTCAGCCATGTCCCCATCTGTGAGATACTAGAAAATATATAGGTTGGCCTCTGCCCCTGTTCCTGGCACAGAGCTCCTAAAATCTTATAGCTCCCCAAGTGCTATGAGCACTAGGAGCATCTTTTGTTCTAATGAGGTGACTCTGGGTGGGCTGCTGGATGGGGCTAGTCCCCAGAAAGACCAAGCCATGATTAAGAAGCTTGGAGTTTTCAGCTTTACCCCTTCCCCCATCCTCCAGAAAGGGGAGAGGGGCTGGAAATGGAGTTAACAATTAATCATGCCATGAGGAAGACTCCATAAAATCCCAGTAGCGGGGCTCTGGGAACTTCCAGGCTGGCAAACACTTCCACACCAGGAGGGTGATATGCCCCAATGCCATGGAGACAGAAGTGCTTGTGCTTGGGACCCCCTTAGACCTCGCCTTATATATCTCTTTATCTGGCTGTTCATCTGTATCCTTTATCATATTCTTTAATAAACTGGTAAACATAAATAGATGTTTCCCTAGGTTCTATGAGTCACTGTAACAAATTAATTGAACCCATTGTTCTGGATATTTGTCTTTATCTTGTTAATTATTTAAATAGTGGGAAAAAAGGGAGAAATAATTACCATGACTAAGGAAATAGGGTATTTAGACCTTAAAAATTGAGGCTGTTATTCATTAATTTATTGTGCAAAGGAATTCTGAGAAATCCAGCAACCCCTGGGGGAAAGTAGAGCTGAGGGTAAAGGACAGAGCCAGAAGAAAGGACCTCCAACCTGAGAACTGTAAGAACTCAACTGGATTCTCAGTTGATAGCAAGAGCAACTTGTGATTTATATATATTCGGTTCAAGGAAAAGTATCATCTGGATGTCCCAGGGGCTACCAGCCCTAAGAAATTCTAGAATAAATTGGTTCCTTCCTAAAATCCTAAATAAACCTTACCAGAGGGCAAATACAGGTGCTTCTTTCTGGGATGTGTTCTTGCCAAGAAACTCCTCCGAAAATACAATGAAAGTCAAATAAAGAACATTTGGCTAGCATTCCCTGTGAACACATCCTCTGAAATTTCCACACTCAGAGCAGATCCAGCAAATCCATGTGAAGAAGTTGAGGATTCAAGAAGTAAATGAGGCACACCTTTTTCCATGCCATGGCAGCAGGACAGGCCATGATGTGGAGTGGACAGAACACAGGTCAGAATGTGAGATACACATCTTGCATCTGCATTGCACAATTCAGCTCTCAGTTCAATGTCTACATTCCCAAATAAGGGCGTTAGGGAGTTAGACTAAATAATCTTTATGAATACCTTCAGTCTAGGGCACCTGAGTGGCTCAGTCGGTTGAGTGTCTGACTCCTGATTTCAGCTCAGGTCATGATCCCAGGGTTGTAGGATCGAGAGCTGTCGGGCTCTGTGCTGAGCATGGAGTCTGCTTGATTCTCTCTCTCTCCCTCTGCCTCTCTTCCCCACTTGCTCTCTCTCTCTAAAATAAAATAAAAAACTAAAAATATACCTTCAGTTCAAATATTTAATGAGTATGTGATGATATGCTTTTTTTTTCATTCAGTGTCTTATTTTTCTTCCAGAGTTCTAGTTAAGACATTCATTCATTGGGTGGGAGAAATATATATATATATTATTTATTATTTATTATTTATATGCATTTATTTATTTACTTAACAATGAGAAAAGTGGGGGAGGGGGTTTTATTATAAGCCAGATATTGTCCTGATATAAAGCAGAGGACACAGAAAAAATCTTAGACCTCGTAATGTGATTCAGTTTGAATTTTTTCTTGTGTTAAAATGAGGAGGAACTTTGAGTTCTGAGAAACAGTTACATAGGCTCACTTTTCCCCGCTCTTCCCCCTTTAAGTACAGCCAAATACCCTGAGGATAATTCAGCAATTACACCAAGACTCTCAGAGGTACAAAGAAAGTGGCAGACTAAGGAGAGGTTTTGAGGTTTGAAGGACACTCTGTTTTGTTCCGTAAGCTTTCTTTTATCTCCCATATATGCCAGACTGAGACTGGACAGGGCTACAAATATAGAACCATCAATGAACATTTTTTATAAAGAACAAAATAAAGAGAAACAGCAACAACAAAAAGAAAAGCCTACTCTGATTGGCCAATGGTCTAGGAAAGGAGCAGCCAACCAGAAAACTAGCAGGGACATAGCCCAGTTCACACTCCAGTAGTGACAGCTTATTTGCCATAGTGACAGTGTCACAGGATATCCCTGCCCAACATCTGAGGCAGCTGCCTCACTCCAAACCTAAGTAGCGATAGGCTACCCTGATGGTTCCTTGGATGTACAATAAGGAAATTTGCATAGCAGATGATGGCATTGTTATTCATACTCAGAATTCTGGGTTTGTTAGTGCCTCTCCTGCTGGTTACCAAATCCAATTAAACCTCCTCATGAGGTCAGGTCAAATGGTCTGAGACACAGTTCAGATCATAACTGATAAATTCTCAAGCATGGAAAAAGCAGCTACTACCAAAATAGCACAACTTGATCAACAGAAAGAAAGGCAAAAATGATCTGGACAATCAGTTGAGGGTCTTTCCTAAGAGATCTCTGAGTTGGGTTACTCAATGACTAGGTCTCAAAAGAAGAAATTGATGGACAAGCACCAAGGAACTTACGGGCAGGCACCAAGCCATAGGGAGCTTGACAGACAGCCCATGAGGATCTGATGCTGATCAACCTATGACAAATGCAGACTACTCTATCCCTCCCAAAGAACTAGAGATGAATCAGAGAGTCCCAGAAGCTTTTACCTAGACCTCTCCACTTTCAAAAGTAAACAAGATTAGGGCTTAGATGAAGTCTTTCTGTCCTCAGGGGATACTAGAGGTCATATACAAGGTTAGTTTGATGAGGAAATGGGCAAGAATTTCACTTTGAGGGCCTTTTAGATACTGATGCACTGGTGACTATGATCTCCCAACCCTTGACACCAATATGACTACCAAACAGACAATGTACTCTGGATTTGAAGCTGAAGACACCACCACTGGGACCTTTGCCCAAGCCCAACTGTGGATGGTCCTTTTGATCCTCTACCACTTCCACTGTTACACCTTCACTACTGAATACATTAATGGTATTGATGTATTGTCTCTGCATATCCCCAATCATCTTCACCCTCTACCCCTGTTACGAATTGCTACTGTTAGAGCCATCTTACTGGGGTATATGGAAGACCATGAATCTGCCCAACTACTAGCTCTTAGTGCTGTTTTCCCCCCAAAACGATATTGGCTGCCTGAGCTTAAAGAGACCAAAGTGCTCTGTGAGACTCTACATTCAATACTTTCTCTGCCTTTGTATAAAACTTCAGGTGCCTGGAAACTTACCATTGATTACAGGTGGCTCAATGCCATAGAGCTGCCCTTACACTGGTGGTACCTGACACTGTGACTGCTACAGAAGCTATTGCCTAGGTTGAGGGAATTTAGTATGTGACAGCTAACATTGCAAATGCCTTTTTCAGCACCCTTCTCATCTGATTATCAGGATTATTTTTCCTTCATGTGAAATGAGTTACAACATAATGTCGTTGCACAAGGCCACCTAAACTCCCCAGCTCTCTACCATCACCTGGTAGGCCGTGAATTGGAAAAAGACCTGCTCCTAGAGGCTTTCTTAATGCCTCTTCCTGGTGGGCCCAAACAAGGACTGGACACCCTGTTGACCTTCATGGGGCAACACAGTTAGGCTGTTAACTCAGACAAGTGAAAAGTCCTAACACTCCACTGAAATTCCCAGGTGTAATCTGGGCCACGCAGAACCACATGTTCCATCTGAGTTATAGATCTCAACAACCTCCCCATTTGTGAATTGAAGCCTATGGCAAAAGGACACTATTACAAGTCATACACTCTTGTTGGGGTTTTGGACCCATGAGCTCCTGGATTTGGCTGAAAATTACACACCCTTTGAAAGATCATTGTTGCCCTATTATTGGATATTGGTGGATACTAAGTATATGATCCATAGCTGTGAAATAATCTTAAGACCAGAAATCCAAATCATGTTGTGAGTCTGAGCAGAGGCCTCAAATTGCTGAGTAAGGGTGGCTCAGGATCATCCATAGTAAAGTGGAAATGGTATATACATGTGTGGACAAGACCCCAGCCACTTGGGGCCTCACAACTGCATAAAATGGTCTCAAGAATCCCCTTCTGCCCACAAGGCATATTGGTAGAGGAGCCACTGGCCCAGATATAAAGACCTTTCAGAACTGCATGGACTTAGTTCACTGATGGTCCTTTACAGTTAGCTTCTATCTGGCTGGAAGGCAGTGCACCTGCCTTCTAACCTGAAAGACTTTGTCCCTTAGCAAGTGCAGAAGGAATGCTCAGCACAATGGGAAGAGCCTCATGCAGTATGGATGACTCTCTAGTCCTCTCCAGTGAAAGACCCTGCTATATTTCATTGACTTATGGGCTGTGCTAACAGCCTGGCTATTTGGTCAGGCCACCGGCAAGCCTCAAACTACTATATAAAATAAGCCCCACTGTAAAAACAAAACATTTGGATAAAGATCAGTTTGCTCTTAATATGCTTTTTGTTATCCACATGGATGTTCACCAGAACACCTCCTAACCTGACAAGGAGAAACATAAACCAATGGGCAAGCCATGCTTGTCAACCAAACACAGAGACTAAAATGTCTTTTACCCCAGATCAAGCAGATGTCCTGGATTCTGGATCCATGAGAGTGTGGCCCATGGGAATTCAGACACCATCCTAGACTAAACCTACATACAAGGACTGTCTTCAGAAGACTTTGAAACTGCATAGAAAAGCTGCCCTGACTGCCATATCATGGACAAGGCAAAAAATCCTGCACAGAGACATATTCCTGAGTCAGTGGGCCAGATGTTGCAGGTAGATCATATTAGGCCTTTCTTCTCATCCAGAGGGTTTTGCTGGATCCCGACTGCAGTTGACACTCTCTGGATTTGGCCTAGACATTCCCGTGTATTCCATTGACTCAGGCCACACTATCCAGGACCTACAAGACCAAATCTGTTTCCTCCTCAGGTTTCCTGAGCACACTGAATCTAATAACAGCCCAAAGGTACATATCAGGGGGCATATAATGGAGCTTCCATGCCCCCATATCATCCCCAAGTGACAGGGCTGATTGAGCATTGTTAATGGACAGTTAAAGGACAGGCTTAAGCAGCTGGTAGGAGGGGGTAAGATAACCTCAGGCTGGACTATGGTGAGCAGTGAGCAGGTGAGAAGTCTGGGCCTCAGGGCAGCAATTTCCTGAAAGGGCACTTGTTATTTGCACCATATGTTTGATAAGGCTGTTTGCTCTTTTCCTCCAATTTTACACTTTTGGTCTCTGAGGAACTGTGCAAAGCTCTTCTATTCCCTTCAACCCCTTTCTGAAGACTCAACTGAATGGTAGGTTAGAAGAGCAATTAAACAAGGAGTGGGAGTCAGTAGTCCCTTCTTCATTTACCCTGCAGGGTACAAAGCATGGGTCTTTGTCTACAAGATCTTTGAAGATAATCACTGTTAACCTACCATTTTTAGCCCAATGTTTTCCTTGAGTTGGCCCTGCCACTTTGCCCTTAGTAGCTCCATGGGATGAGAATTAGTATATAGAATAGAAACTTTTGTTGAGTCACAAGAGGATCGAAGCCAGAAGATTAGGGTTTCATTTGGGGGACGGGTAAATGGTGTTATCTTTGCTCCATGGTTCAGAACAGACTGCCTGCATCACAGTCAGTAGGGAGAAGTCCCTCCAACTGACAGGATGTGAGCACTTTTGGTCCTATGAACTTGGTTATGCAGAAGGGAGAGATGAAAATCTAACCTCTCTCTTCTCCCACAGAGTAGCCTGTGTGACTTCCACATTACCAAATTCATTGACACGCCCATCCCAGGAAGTTTCCCTGCCCTACATTTGACAAATTGCTGGAGGCATCACCCACCACCTGACCACACAGATAAGCATCTGACTGCTTGCTGCTGAATACTACAAATGGGCATTTCTCTAAATATGGACCTTTCTGTTAGCTCAGGTACTCCTACCATATTACTCTGAACCCAAAATATTGCTGCAGTTGAATCTGACATTGAAAGAGCAAAATGCCTCCCTAGGTGTCAACTTGTCAGAAATGGGACAATAGGAACATCTTGGCAAAGAGACCTGGGATCCACCACTGGGACTATTTTGACCTCAGTAGTGAAGGCCTTCTCCCCTACACATGCCCCAACGTACACAGACTTTTCAATTCCATTCAAGAACTCTGCCCACTCACAGCACTTTGTGCACCCCTTTGGAATGTTATTTCTTTAGTAAATATCAGGCCTTCACCTGCCTTCCTCCTAGCAATGAAACATGCATATGGGACACTGATAAGAAACTTCTAAATAGTCAAAACAGCCTGTCCCCGAACCCTGGTTAGGCATATCATACTACACCAAGAAGGATGGGAACTCCAAAACCAGGCAGACTCTGGTTACTCAGATTTGCCTGGAGGCATTACCAACTCCAGGTGACTATTTCTACTGTGAGAGTCCTTCAATCAGAAAGGGTCATGTACTACCTGAGGTCATCAATGGCACTACTTCAGCTTTCGAAGCATAACAGATCAGTCTCAGTTCCTTGGCCCAAGTGGTGTTGTATAACTACATAGCCCGTGACTCCTTACAGACAGCCAAGATGAGAAGTCATGAGGAGATGAGGTCTATGCAATTGCTGGCACTTTGTGTTGTACCTGGATTGATGAGACTGGCAGAATAGAACAATCCATCACTGGCCTTAGGAAAAAAACCCTCCAGGATCTCTACAGTAAGTCCAAATGGAATATGGGACATCTTTTCCTCGCTTGGCAATGATTGGGGTTCATGTTTATGTTCAGTCCTCTAGGCAGGTGCAGTCATCCTCCTTGAGTGGTATTGATTCTGACCTTCTGGTTCTTGATATAGTCCCTCAAAATCTGACCCATTCAGGCCCATGATGGGATAGCCTATGTTTCTTCTTTGGGCTCTAAAAAATCAAAAGATAGAGTTGAGGCCAAAATCCTATGTGTGATCTTTCAGGCCTGGCCATATGCAATTACAAAGGTTTTTCCTCTTCAACAGCACAGGTAAGCTGCCCTCCCCACACTGGGTATACATGTTAAATTAACTTGTTAGGTTGTTTACCTCATTAAATTGTCAAGGACCTCCAGATCAGTGTGGAAAACTTTATTATGTTCTTGAGTTTAAGGAGAATGCCTACAAAGTTTTTCTAGTGCAATTTTTTATTTAGGTTTCTGACGGTTATTTAAAAAAATTTTTTTTAATGATTATTTATTTTTAAGAGACAGAGACAGAGCATGAGAGGAGGAGAGGCAGAGAGAGAGGAAGTCGCAGAATCCGAAGCAGACTCCAGGCTCTGAGCCGTCAGCACAAAGTCAGATGCGGGGCTTGAACCCACGAACTGTGAGATCATGACCTGAGCCGAAGTCACTTAACTGACTGAGCCACTCAGGCACTCCCTGACGGTTATTTTTAAAATTTTTAATTCTAGTATAGTTTACACACAGTATGATGTTAGTTTCAGTTATACAATATGGTGATTCAACAATTCCATACATCACCCAGTGCTCATCATGACAAGCCCATTTCTTAGTCCCCATCTCCTATTTAACCCATCCACCCACCTCCCTCCCTTCTGGTAACATCAGTTTGTTCTCTATAATTAAGAATCTGTTTCTTGGTTTGTCTTTCTCTCACTCTTTTTTCCTTTGCTCGTTTGTTTTGTTTCTTAAATTCCACACGTGAGTGACATTATATGGTATTTGTCTTTCTTTATTTTGCTTAGCATAATACTCTCTTGCTCTATCCATGTCATTGCAAATGGCAAGATTTCATTCTTTTTGATGGCTGACTAATATTCCATTGTATGTATATACCACATCTTCTTTATCCACTCATCAATCAATGAACACTTGGGCTCCTTCCATAATTTAGTATTGTAAATAATGCTGCTATAAACATTGAGATGCATGTATCACCTTGAATTAATGTTTTTATATCTTTTGGGTAAACACCCAGTAGTGCAATTACTGGATCATAAGGTAATTTTTAACTTTCTGAGGAACTTCCATACTGTTTTCCAAAGTGGCTTTATCGGTTTGCATTCTGACCAAGAGTGCAAGAGCGTTCTTTTTTTTCCCCCCACATCTTCACTGACACTTGTTGTTTCTTGTGTTTTTTATTTTAGCCATTCTCACAGGTGTGGGGTGATATCTAGTTGTCATTTTCTTTTGCATTTCCCTGACAATGAGTGATGTTGAACATCTTTTCATGTGTCTGTTGGCCATCTGGATCTGACAATTATTTTTATCAGGTTAGGTATTCTTCTTTTCAACTTAAGCTCCCTAGTATTCTTTTTAATCAGGAAGGGGTATTAAATTATCAAGAAAAAAAAATTTTGGTGTTGATTATAATATTTTCTTATCTCAGTTTCCTAAAAAGTTGTTTACATTGTGGTTGTAGATTTAGGGCTAAGTGAGCCTTGCAAAATGAGTTAGAAAATTTTCTTTTTCTATATCCTGTAATTGCTTCAACAACAGAAATTTTCTTGTATAGAAATTAACTGTTCATCTATTTTGTCACTTATTAAATGGATGTGAATTATTGGCTTTGTTAGGTATATGAATTCTTAATATAGTGGGGTTGGGTCTGTTTGGCTTATGAAACATTGCAGGTCTAGGCCTTACCTCCCACATGCTAGAAAAAGACCTGGCTTCAGTAATATGGGGGCCTCAGGAATATCTATGCAAAAATTTATAGACTCACCTCTCAGGAAGGCAAGAGAGACAAGTGAATAGACTAAAAGGGATCAAAAGTCTCCCCCACTCCTCTGAGAGTAGGGGCTAGCTTGTATTGGAAAGAAAGGCAGAAAAAAGTTTAGTTTCATGCATTTGATTTCAATTATCCATGGGCAAATGCTGTACCAGATTCTATCTGAAGCCACCAGGGACAAGGTCAAAAGCTTCACAATTCTGTTGCTGTAGGAGCTTCACAAGCGCAAGCTCACAGACAAGGGGGCAATGATTGTCCATTGCCCATGACATCTGAACCCAGAGGATTCTCTTGCTTAAAAAAGGTGAAAATTGCCAAGCCAGAAGGGAAGGAAAACAGAAAGATGTGATCACTAATGGAAAGCAAATAAGCCCAAAGCACAATCAGCCCAAGATACTAGAGATTCAAGGAGGAAACAAAGGTAAGCTGATGGATATCTATGAACTCCTAAAAAAGATTTGTTATTAACCACAAAGTGAAAAGCAAATCAGGCAACAAAATAAAGAAATTAGATGAAGCTACCTAACAGTTGAGGAGAAATGCATTTCAGAAGAGAAAAGAGAATAAAAGTTTAAGTGCCCCTGTGTGGGAATGGGAGTGACTATTCCCTGAAATTACCTCATAAATAACCGTTGGATACTTAGGTGATGTCCCACATATTCAAGGGATATTTTTCAAACAGAACAAGTTCTCTGCTTATCTCAAAAGACACCACAAGTTCTCTCAAGGCTCTTTTCTACAGTATCTCAAGTCCAGCTCAGTATTGGATCCTTGATAATATCATACTATTCCACCCACCTTTCTCACTTTTGCCCCCTGTTATTTGTTGTCCCATCTTGGAACACTAAGCATCTGATACTCCACAGTGTGAATCCACAAAGGAGTACATGCACCCCAAAGTTTATAGCAGCATTATCAACAAAAGCCAAACTATGGAGAGATCCCAAATGTCCATCAACTGATGAATGGATAAAGAAGATGTGGGGGCATCTGGATGGCTCAATCAGTTAAGTGTTCAACTCTTGATATCAGCTCAGGTCATGATCTCATAGCCATGGGTTCAAGCCCCATGTCAGGCTCTCAGTTGGATGTAGGGCCTGCTTGGGATTCTCTCTCTCTCTCTCTCTCTCTCTCTCTCTCAAAAAAAAAGATGTATATTATATATATATACATGCAATGGAATATTATTTGGCCAGCCATCAAAAAGAATGAAATCTTGCTATTTGCAATGACGTGGATGGAGCTGGAATATATTATGCTAGGTGAAATAAGTCAAGCAGAAAAAGACAAATACCATATGATTTCATATGTGGAATTTAAGAAACAAAACAGTTGAACATATGGAAGCAGGGAAAAGAGAGAAAAAGAGAGAAACAAACCATAAGACACTCTTTAAGATAGAGACCAAACTGAGGGTTGATGGAGGGATGTATGTGGAGGATGGGCTGGATGGGCGATGGGCATTAAGGAGGGCACTTGTTATGATAAGCACTAGGTGTTGTATGCAAGTGATTTATCACTTTCTACTCCTGAAACCAATATTGCACTTGTATGTTAACTAGAATTTAAATAAAATTTTGAAAAGAAAAGAAAAGAAAAATAAAGTATGAATCCACACAACACTATCCACTTCCTCCAAGAAGCCAGCTCTGACTATGCCAGCCTAGATCCTTTTTGTCCAAGGTCTTCTTACATGTTTATTTAGGACCTCACAGGCTGCTCCCAAAATTGTTTGATGAAAATGCAAAATGCCTCTTTCCATTGTTCCCCAGGCTAACCTTTTAACCCTTGTCATGCTTGACATCTAAGGCTGTTGCTTCGTCATCACAAAAAGCTGGCCCACGGGTGGCATTGGCACAGAACCAAAGACTATTATTTTCAACTATAAGTTCTGTCTTTCTAAGCCAGGATGAAGCCAGATGACAGAATCATCCATTGATGCACAAATAAACTAATGACTTTAACAACTAGCATACTTTCTTGGGGGATGTTGTGGATTGGTTTGATATGATTTCAAATCCATTTGTTTATGGCAAAGACAAAAATAAAATAAAACTGAAGTAACCTGTATCAGGATATCCTCATCTTATCTGTTATATTGAGCACTCAGTAGCTCAGCTTTTGAGGGGAGTCTATCAATAAAAACATTCGAGGAAGCAATTATGGCAAGAGGACATTTAGACTTTAAATACTGAGAGTTTGTGAGGACTATCTGAGAGGGTTCAGTTTGGGCAAGGTGATTCTGCTAATCTAAAAAGTGCTTCAAAGAACTTGGGGCACTAGTTTCTGCTGCAAAAAAAAGGCAACTCTTACCAACAGTGGTGAAAAACAAGCAGTGATCTTACCCACCAATACCAATGCCAATGTTCCCTAGGAACATGCTCTAGCAATAGGAGACTTTTACCTTTGCCATGGCAGGCAGATGTCAGCTTTCAGTTGGCTAAGCTGTCCCTCTCCAGTAGCGACTTGTATAAAGGTACACTTCAACTACATTTGAACTCTCTCCCTTCATCTCCCTTGCCTGAAACAATAATGTGACTAAACTATCATTAACGTGGAGGGTGTTATTTCTTTATTGTCATATTAAGAGATATTATCCTGTATGCTATTGGCTTGTGAAATTCCCACAGTGAACCTGTGTTAAATAAACTATTGGCAAAGACAATCTCAGTCTCTGAGCATTAATTTGTCCCCAACCTAAATCAGGGAACAATGTGCTTGGTGGGAAAAGTGAACTCTAGATTTGGGGAAGAAAAGTAAGTGAAAAAAAGACCCGCTTAAAAATCAAAATGATTTAAACTATACATTTATGACTCTTGTGCATCTTCAGTATTCATGTAATAATTCAATGACAAGTCTACATTCAGGGACACCTGGCTGGTTCAGTCAGTAGAGCATGTGCCTCTCGATCTCAGGGTCATGATTTCAAGTGCCACATAGGGGGGCAGCCTACTTAAAAAGAAATAAAGAATGAACAAATGAATGAAAGAAAGAAAGAAAAGAAAAAAGAGAAAAGAAAAGAAAAGAAAACCAACATGGAGAGAAGTTAAGATGGCAGAGGAATATAGCTTTTCCTCATTCTTCAAACACAGCTAGATAAAGATCAAATCATTTTGAACACCCAAGAAATCAGTCTGAGGACTGAGAGAGCAAAAGTGCACAACTAGAGGTAAAAAAAAAAAAAACTGTCACATTGTGGAAGGTAGGAGCTGTGGAAAGAAGAGCAATGGGTACTGCAGTGAGGAGAGAGCCCTAATCACAGAGAGGGGAGCAAGAGGGAAAGAGAGAGGGAGAGTGAAAGTGCATGCAGGGAATTGCACAAGAAAAGCTCTTCCCCAAAACCACTGACTGGGAGAAAGAGAAGGGTTGGATACCGCAAGTTTTTATAAACAGCTGAGCACAAAGTCTGAAGTTTTGGAGGTCTGTACCATCTCCAGAGTTGAACCTGATGGTCTTAACAATGCTCTACTGGGGAAGAAGGGCAGAGGGAGACCCAGGATCAGGCAGCATGGTCTGAGGATCCCCTAGATTGCACCAGGAGAAGCAGTTCCCCTGCTTGGGCTGCATTTGGGAGATGTGGAACAGCCTCTCTGGGAGCAAAAGGTCCCAGTGGGCACCAATGAGCTGTCTCAGTCACTAACATAGGAATGGGGATACTGGCTGAGGGCAGTGAGCAAGCATTCTGCAGTGCCTTACCATAAACTCCAAACCACTGTGCAGTCACATAACTAATTTCTGAGACAAGCCAAAACCAGCCACAGTGCAGCAAGTCGCTCCCCTAGAGGATCTGCTAGGCTCTGTGTTGTGCAGATCTCTAAAATTTGGACATTTGAAACCCAGCCAAATGCTTGAGATAAAACACAGGAGTATTGTGCAGCTTGGTAGGCAGAGAACTGAGATGCAGAAGGGTGAAGGCAGGGATCTCGCGGATGCTGGGGACACAAGAGAGGTGCTTCTTTGCTCTTCTGTGAGGGCTTCCTGAAGAGTGGCAGGTTCAAGATCCCTGCTCCAGGAGGAGAGAGCAGGGCAACACAATTTTCACCATGCCCATTAGCACTGACTGACTTTGTGAGCAAAACAGTGCCACCAAGTGGAAGCTGGAGCCACTTACACCAAGCTCTGCCCGTCCCCATGCACCTACAGGTGCATCTCCATTAGGTCAAGTCCACCCAAGAATCAGCACAGCAGGCCCCACCCCCAGAAGACCACCACAAACCTCTTGCACACACCAACTCTATTGATCAGAGAGTGCTACAAAGCTTCAGCTCTAGGATAAATAGATGTAGCTTCTTTTGTGTTTCTTTTTTTTCCTTCTTGGGATGCAGAAAAAGCCATTTTTAAAAATTTATTTATTTTTAATATTTTTAAAATTATATATATTTGATATAGCTTCATTTAACAAGCAGACAAAAACACACCTAAGATCTAGCTTCCTTTTATTTTTTACCTTGACATATAACAAGATGGAGAAATTCACCCCCAAAAGAAAGAACAAGAATAAGTACGGCCAGAGCTTTAATCAATACATACATAAGTAATGGGCACCTGGGTGGCTCAGTCAGTTAAATATCCCACTTCAGCCCAATTCATGATCTCACAATTCTGTGAGTTCAAGCTGTCTGTACTGACAGCTCAGAGCCTGGAGTCTGCTTCAGATTCTGTGTCTCCCTCTCTCTCTGCCCCTCCCTCACTCGCACTCTGTCTTTCTCTCTAACTCAAAAATAAATAAATATTTTTAAAAAAATTTTTAAATCATGTATATGTAAGATGTCTGAACTAGAATTTAGAACTACAATTATAAAGATACTAGCTAAGCTTGAAAAAACCATAGAAGATACTGAAGAATCCCTTACTGCAGAGATAAAGAACTAAAAACTAGTCAGGCCGAAATTAAAAATGCTATAACCAAGATGCAAACCCAAATAGATGCCATGACAATGAGGATGGATGAAGCAGAGAAATAAATCCATGATACACAAGATAAAATTATGAAAAATAATGAAGCTGAAAAGAAGAGGGAAAGAAAGGTATTGGATCATGAAAGTAGAAGGGAACTCAGCAACTTCTTAAAATGTAATAACACTCATATCATAAGAGTCCCAGAAGATGAAGAGAGAGAAAAGGGGGCAAAAGGTTTATTTGAGCACATTGGAGCTGAAAACTTCCCTAACTTGTAAAAAGAAACAGACATCAAAATCCAAGAAGCACAGAAAACTCCCATTAAGTTAAACAAAAGCTGGCCATCACCAAGACATATCATAGTCAAATTCACAAAATATACAGACAAGGAAAGAATCATGAAAGCAACAAGGGGAAAAAAGGCCTTAACCTACAAAGGAAGACAGATCAAGTTCACAGCAGATCTCTCCAAAGAAACTTGGCAGGCCAGAAGGGAGTGGCAGAATATATTCAACATGCTGAATGGGAAGTATATGCAGCCAAGAATATTTTATCCAGCAAGGCTGTCTATTCAGAATTGAAGGAAAGATCAAGAGTTTCCCATACAAACAAAAACTAAAAGAGTTCATGACCACTAAACCAGCCCTGTAAGAAATATTGATGGGGACTCTTAGTGGGGGGTTGGGGGGAGAAAAAGACCAAAAGCAACGAAGGCTAGAAAGGAACGGAGAACATCATCAGAAACACCAATTTCACAGGTAACAAAAAGGCACTAAATTAATATCTATCAATAATCACCCTGAATATAATGGACTAAATGTTTCAATCAAAAGACATAGGGTATCAAAATGGATTAAAAAAAAAAACAAGACCCACTTCCCTACAAGGGACTCTATTTAGACATAAAGGGGAGGAGGACAAGATGGCGGAAGAGCAGGGAGCTCTGTAATCCGCGCACGCCCGTATGGATTGAACTGAGAAGGACTGAAGGGATAAAACTTGGATTTGCAGGTGGGGGAAAGAAGAAACAGACGCCAGAAAGAAGACAACCTCAAAGATGCCTGAGTGAGTGACTGTGATCTGGGAAATTAGGGGACGGGCGCGTCCCGGTGGTGCAGGGGAAGGAGCCCCCGAGCCCAAC
>CM053578.1:73962970-74072076 GCA_028646485.1 Cryptoprocta ferox | reverse complement strand
GGAAGATGTGGTTCATCTATACAATGGAATACTACATGGCAATGAGAAAGAATGAAATCTGGCCATTTGTAGCAAAGTGGATGGACCTCGAGGGTGTCATGCTCAGTGAAATAAGTCAGGCGGAGAAGGACAGATACCACATGTTCGCACTCATAGGTCTAACAGGAGAAACCCAACAGAGGACAATGGGGAGGGAAGGAGGAAAAAGAGTTAGGGAGAGGGAGGGAGAAAAAACACGAGAGACTCTTGAATCCTGAAAACAAACTGAGGGGGGAAGGGGAAGGGGAAAAGGTAAAGCGGGATGATGGTCTTGGTGGAGGTCACTTGTGGGGAAGAGCACTGGGTGTTATATGGAAACCAACCTGACAATAAACTATAAAGTTTAAAAAAAAAATAGACATAAAGACACCTAAGCTTGAAAGTGAAGGGATGGAGAATCATTTATCATGCTAATGGACATCAAAAGGAAGCTGGAGTAGCCATACTTACAACAGGCAAACCAGATTTTAAATTGAACACTGTCACAAGAGATGAAGAAAGGTATTACCTCATAATTAAGGGGTCTATCCATCGAGAAGATCTAACAATTATAAATATTTATGTCCCCAACTTGAAAAATCCCAAATATATAAATCAGTTAATAATGAACATAAAGAAACTCATTGATAAGAATGCAACGGTACAAGAGGACTATAATACCCCACTTATAGTAATGCATAATCACCTAAGCAAATAATCAACAAGGAAACAATGACTTTGAATGACATTGGGTGGGAAGGACTTAACAGATATATTCAGAAAATTCCATCCTAAAGCAGCAGAATATACATTCTTTTCGAGTGCATATGAAACATTCTCCAGAATAGATCTTTTACTGGGTCACAAATCAGGCCTCAATAAATATCAAAAAAATTGATTTCATACCGTCCATATTTTCAGACCACAATGCCATGACTTGAAGTCAATCACAAGAAAACATTTGGAAAGACCACAATTACATGGAGGTTAAAGAACATCATACTAAAGAATGAAAGGGTTAACCAGGAAATTAAAGAACAAATAAAAAAGTACATGAAAGCAAATGAAAACACAATAGTCTAAAACATTTGGGATGCAGCAAAGGCAGTTCTAAGAGGGAAATATATTGCAATACAGGTCTACCTCAAGAAGGAAAGAAAAGTCTCAAATATACAATTTATCTTACACCAATAGGAGCTAGAAAAGGAATAGCAATTAAGCCTAAGCCAGCAAAAGAAGGGAAATAATAAAGACTGGAGCAGAAATAAACAATATAGAACCAAACAGAACAGTAGAACAGATCCATAAAACCAGAAGCTGGTTCTTTGAAAAAATTAATAAAATTGTTAAACTCTTACCCAGACTTATCAAAAAGAAAAACGAGCCAATAAATAAAATCACAAATGAAAGGGGAGAGATCATAACCAACACCACAGAAATACAAACAATTATAAGATAATATTATGAAAAATTATATGCCAACATATTGGGCAATCTGGATGAAATGGATAAATTCCTAGAAACAGATAAACTAACCAAAACTGAAACAGAAAGAAATAGATAGAATAGACCCATAACCAGCAACAATATTGAATCAGTAAACAAAAATCTCCCAACAAACAAAAGTCCAGGGCCAGATGGCTTCCCAGGGGAATTCTACTAGACATTTAAAGAGGAGTTAATACCTGTTCTTCTCAAACTGTTCCAAAAAACAGAAATGGAAGGAAAACTTTCAAACTCATTCTACAAGGTCAGCTTTACCTTAATTCCAAAACCAGACAAAGACCCCATTAAGAAGGAGAATTACAAACCAACATCCCTGATTAACATGGATACAAAAATTTTCAACAAGATACTAGCAAATCAAATCCAACAGTACATAAAAAGAATTATTTACCACAATCAAGTGGGACTTCTTTCTGGGCTGGAAGAGTGGTTCGATATTTGTAAATCAACAAGATATACCCCATTAATAAAAGAAAAGAACCATACAATTCTCTCAATAGATGCAGAAAAAGCATTTGACAAAAATACAGCATCCATTCTTTATAAAACCCTCAATAAAGTAGGAATAGAGGAAACATACCTCAACATCATAAAGACCTTATATGAAAGACCCACAGCTAATGTCATCCTCAATGGGGAAAAACTGAGAGCTTTTCTTCTAAGGTCAGCAATAAGACAGGATATCCAATATGATCATTACTATTTCACATAGTACTCGAAGTCTTAGCCTCAGCAATTAGACAACAAGAAGAAATAAAAGGCATCCAAATCCACAAAGAAGAAGTCAAACTTTCACTATTCACAGATGACATGATATTCTATGTATCCACCAAAAACTTGCTGGAACTGTTACACAAATTCAGCAGTCACAGGATACAAAATCAACATACAAAAATCTATACACTAATAAAAAAGCAGTAAAAAGAGAAATCAAGGAATCGACCCCAATTACAATTGCACCAACACCCATAAGATACCTAGGAAAAGACCTAATCAAGGAAGTAAAAGATCTATACTCTGAAAACTATACAACACTTATGAAAGAAATTATGAAATTTTTTTTCATATTTTGTGTCCTTATGAAAGAGGACACAAAGAAATGGATAAGCATTCCATGCTCATGGATTGGAAGAACAAACATTCTTAAAATGTCTATACTACCCAAAGCAATCTACACATTTAAGGCAATCCCTATCAAAGTACTGCCAGCATTTTTCACAGAGCTAGAAAAAAAATACTAAAATTTGTATGGAACCATAAAAGACCCTGAATAGCCAAAACAATCTTGTAAAAGAAAAGCAAAGCTGGAGGCATCACAATTCTGGACATCAAGCTATATTACAAAGCTGTAGTCATCAACACATATGATACTGGCACTAGATCAATGGAACAGAATAAAGAACCCAGAAATGGACCCACAACAATATGGTCAACTTATCTTGGACAAAGCAGGAAAGAATATCCAATGGAAAAAGACAGTCTCTTCAACAAATGGTGTTGGGAAAACTGTACAGCAACGTGCAGAACAATGAACCTGGACCACTTTCTTACACCATACACAAAAATAAATTCAAACTGGATGAAAGACCTAAATATGAGACAGGAAACCATCAAAATCCTAGAGGAGAACATAGGCAGCAACCTCTTTGACTTCAGCCATAGCAACTTCTCACTAGACACATCTCTGGAGGCAAAGGAAACAAAAGCAAACACGATTGGGACTTCAAGATAAAAAGCTTCTGCACAGTGAAGGAAACAGTCAACACAACTTAAAGGCAACCTTCACAAAGGAAGAAGCTATTTTCAAATGACGTATATGATAAAGGGTTAGTATCCAAAATCCATAAAGAATTTATCAAACTCGACATCCAAAATACAAATAATCCACTGAAGAAATGGGTAGAAGACACTAGTAGACATTTTTTCCAAAGACATCCAGATGGCTAACAGACACATGAAAAGATGCTCAACATCACTCATTATCAGGAAAATACAAATCAAACCATGATGAGATTCACCTCATACCTGTCAGAATGGCTAATGTTAACAGCACAGGAAACAACAGGTGTTGGTGAGGATGCCAAGAAAGGGAAACCCTCTTGCATTGTTGGTGCGAATGCAAACTGGTGCAGTCATTCTGAAGAACAGTATGGAGATTCCTCAAAAAGTTAAAAATGGAACTACCCTATGATCCAGCAACTGCACCAGGGTAATTTAAATACTAGGTATTAACCCAAAGGATACAAAAATACAGATTTGGACAGGTACCTGCACCCCAATGTTTATAGCAGTGTTATCAACAATACCCAAACTATGGGAAGAGCCCAAATATCCATCAACTGATGAATGACTAAAGAAGATGTCTCCTTTGTCAAAAAGGGAAGTTAGCATGTTTTGAGATATATTAAAGATATATTAGTATTAACAGTGGATGTTTTGCCCTGAAGTAAGAGAAATATAAAGAGAATAACTTCACTATATGATCCACTGTTGTTTAGTGCAAAATGACCATGCACTGTCCAGTATCACCAGTGGGCCCCATGCTATAAGGGAACATTGCAGTAGCTCATTAGCACAGGTATCAAGAACACGGCTACATACTGTCCCCTCTATGCATACTCAGCCTACAGGTAACAATAGTGGACTAATAATGAAAGAGAGGGTGAGTAGGTCCCAATTGACACACTTTTAAAGTCAGCCCATTGGGCACCAATTCTCACCACTTCTCTTGTGCCCATCTTGAAAATTCCAGGCTCAACTGAGTGTTCCCAAAGTTCAAGTGCCAACTAAGCTTAGGCTGTCCAGATGCAACCTCACGGTCTGAAAATAGAGGTAGCCTAGGGGCCCCTCCTCGAAGGAAAAAGAGATGACCATGAGTTGAAAACAAATGTCAACACCTCCACTCAGCTCTCCCTCTACTGACACTTTGACCTGCAGCCCTTTATCTCAGAGAAGGATCTAAAGTTGCTGATCAGCCACAAGCGGTGCCTGGGTGGCTCAGTTGGTTATGCGTTCCTGAAGCAGGCCGTTAGGAAAAGCCACCTGGTCTTTCACTATCTGGAAAGCAGATGGATGTGGTGGACTGAGCTTGGACTTTGGAATCAGACAGATCTGGATCAAACCCCGGCTCTGCCTCTTGCTGAGATCCAGATACTTTCCTTTGCTTCAATCATCCTTGGTTTTCCATATGGGAAATAGCAATAATAATGACTTGCTTGATGAGGTTGCTTTGGAGGGATGAGTAAAGCAGTATCTGGGGTGCTTGCATGTACTATCTCACAGAGAGCAGGTACTCCCATGTGCTAATTCCCCCTCCCCCACCTGCATCCCTCAGGCAGCCACTAGCCACCTTTTCCTGGAAGCTGTTGAGACAGATGAGGGCAGGCAGCTCAGGGTGAGTAACCAGCCACGGATCAGACCTGACGCAACATGAGCCAGAAACCAACCGCTGGGACTGTGTGACTCACCCTCTTCTAAACCTTCGCTTAGGCCTCTGCCACTCCCTCCAGGTATGACTTCCTCTCGCTGAGAGTTCTCACGTGGTGCCCATGGGACACTTGGTTCTTACTGTCTGGCACAGACAGTTGTCATTTTTCAATTATTTCAGTTTCTTCTTTGGAAAATAACCCCCTTCCTAAAAGAGCCCTCCCACATATACAAAAACGAAATAAAAAGCAATAGTTTATCACTGTATTTATTTATTGAAGCACTGATAAAATAAATAAATAAATAAAAGCATCTTCCATGACCTCTTTAATCCTGTCTTGAGAGATGACACTGTTATTTTGATACTTTCCATCTATTTTTATGCTTATAAAGACATAATGATTCTCGTCCTGCCATTTACTAATTGTGTGACCTTGGGCAAGTTACTTAAGAGCTGCGTGCTTCAATTTCCTCATTCATAGGATACAGATATTCATAATTCCTTTGAAGAATTGGAGGAGTATTGTGAAAATCAAATGAGTTAATACATGCAAAAAGAATTACAACAGTTCCTGGTGTACAGAGTAAATATATACATAATAAGCGTGAATATGTACATATATCATATATGCCATCTTGCATGAATCCATGTACTGCCTCTCAGCACCAAATCTACTCTCCTACTGCCTGCCTGATGACACTGTAGCTACACCCTATGAAAATGGCTCCTTCACCAGCTGGCACGATTTTAGATTTTGATCCTAGAGGAGAGACAGCACAAGGCAGAGCTGAGGAAGAGCTCAGGGTGCTTTTCTTCCTGCTTCTATGGCAGAGCTGCCAGCAGCTTGCAGAAGACCTAGTGGTGCTCACACTCCAGGAATTTTGTCAGCATGCCCGCAGGAAGCCTCCTGCTCACCAGCCTCCACTTGCAGACTGCAAGTGAGCCCATGACACCCCCGGGAACTTCTCTACCATCAGTGGGCACTGTCACGGCTTCTTCAACTGGTTCTGCTGCCCAACCTTTGTGGGGTGGGGAGGAGTCTTCCAAATTTCTTTTTTCCATGGGTACTCCTCTCCCAGCCCTAAAGGCATTTTACTCTCAGTAGTTAACTTTCTTTTACTAGTTAATTCTTCCTATTAACTTTTCCATTTCTAAGGACAGGTGTGGTTTCCATCTCTGACTGGACTCTGACTGAATATCTATATCAATTTATATAAGTATATATATGGTTTACAGCTTGCTTTCTTTTTAGTTATCAGGATATAATGGACATATTTTCATCTTCCCAAACGTCATTACCCGTCTTTTAATGTCGTTTTTTGTGTCTCCGATTACACAGAAAATTTACATTTTTATGTAAACAAATGTATCTTTTTTCCTTTGTGATTTCTGGCTTCTACGTGTTGCTTAGGGAAACTTTCTCTGGTCTTTTATTTCCTATACTTTTTTTAATGCCTTTATAGTTTTGTTTTAACATTTATATTTTTGGAGTTTTTGTGTATGTGTGCATGGTCTGAGGTAGGAATCTTACTTTATTTTCTTGCAGATAGAGAACCAATTGTCCTAACACCATTTAAAAAATTTATCCATCCTTTCTTGATTATTTTGTTATGCCACTTTTGCCAACAAGTACCGTTTTTCTCTCTCCAACCAGATTATAATTTCCTAGAAGCAGGGACATTTTTGCATCCATAAGTTTTCTAACTTCTTGCTACGTGGCAGAGCTGAGTACCTGTGGCTGATGAGAAAGCTAAATGAGAACTAGCACATTTTTACTGCAGCAAAGCAGCAGATGTAAAGCTCAGAGCTGAGAATAAATAAGAGCTCTTCCCCAATTTTCATGAAAGAATGTGTCTGTGGTTTGTGTTTGTGTTTTAATTACTAAACAATTCTGGCAGAGCACTGTTTTAGATTCGAACATAGGAAACAAAGGATGGATAAGATCTGGTTTCTACCTTTATGAAGTCTGCAATCCCTAAATGCCCATCAGTAGGGGGCTAGTCAGATCACTTATAATACATGCATATAATGGAATACTGGCAGCCATAAAAAAGATCAGGGAGATCAGATATGTTCTGATATAGAATAAGCTGTGAGATATGTTCAATTAAAAAACCCAAGTGCAAAATAGCCTGCCAGCATTTGGGAAGGGGAAAATGAGAGAAAGACACAGATACATATATGTTTATGTAAGAATAACATATCTCTGAAGGGATATTCAAAATATTGGAAACAGTAATTACCTCTGGGGGCACCTGCCTGTCTCAGTCGGAAGAGCATGCAACTCTTGGTCTTGGGGTTGTGAGTTTGAGCCCCACATTGGGTGTAGAGATTACTTAAATAAATAACACTAAAAAGAAGAAATAATAATTACCTCTGTGGAAGGAACTGGGGACTTGGGGATGGGGATCAGTGTGAAATTTACTTTTCCCTATGTATCCTTCTGTACTGTTTAAATGTTTTACCGGCTGCTTGTATTATATTCCCAAATTAACAAAATAGGAATTTTTAAAAGATGAAATGAGATAGACACATAGACAGGTGAAACAAAGTGTGAACAGTAAGAGGGAAGAAGAGTGACGAGTTCAGAATTCTAAACCCCATGGCTCCAAAATGGACGGGCGGTGCTAGAAAGAGACCAGGTTTCCGACTTGCTCCAGGAGATAACGCAGCTGGTGGGTGGATAGAGGAAGGAGCATGACTATCAATCACTGCCCTGCCTATGCAGAGTTGAAGTGTCTGAGCAAAGGCAGACCTAGGAAAGAGAGTTGTGAGATTTATCTGTTCAGGCCCCCACATGTGTTCTCTGCCTGCCACTGAATTTGCTTCATTGTCCTTCCTAGAAACTGTAACCTCCTACTGAACACAGAGCAAAAAGGGGGAAGTATGGCTGAGTAGACTCATCGTATAGAGAGGTCCCAGACCTGAGGAAGTTGGACTTGCCTAACTTCCACAAACAGTGGTGCTTTCAGTTACTGGCAGAATGGGCCATCTTTCTTACCAGTAACAGAACTGACTGTTTTGATATTTTATCACAATATTTAACTTAGGCCAAGCCCATTTCTTACAGGCCTGAAACTGTTGATAAAATTGGCTTCTCCTTGACATTTTAGGGTGATACATCCATCAGAGAGGCCAGGCTCCCATCTCCAAGACCCGAAATGGGGTTTTAACTACTCTGTATAAGCCCACCCTCTATCTATCAGGAAATATGTTTACAAGAGCAGTGTGGTACAGAGAGGAAGGACAGGCCTCTGTACTTGGAGGTCAGCCAGATAGAGTTCAAGTCTGGTCCTTCGCAATTTCTAGCAGTATGACCTTGTTTATTATTTAGCTTCTCTGAGCCTTGATTTTCTGATCCATAAAATGGGCACAGTAACACCTCTCTGTCACTCTCATAGTCCTCATTTTCAGCATCAGCAAGTGACCAGACCCAAGGGCTAATGTTGCTAATTTGGCGGCAGCAAGAAGCACCTAGCCAAAACTGGCTCACTGTCTCCTTGCAGGGTGGCAAGAGCTGGAGATCCAGGACGACATGAGTAGAGGGGCAAGGATGCTTGCAAGTGGCAAAATAAGCTGAAATGTAGGATTATCAGATGCAGCACGGAGCTTCTGATTGTGCATTCTGGGAATGGAAAAATGTCAGCAGCAGTGGTGTGCAAGTTGGGGTCACAGATGAAGAAAGTTGGGTCTGCATTTGAACCTGATTTATGAGAATAGGTTTGGCGTACTCAGAGGCATCACAAGAGGGCTCTCATCTGCAGACTTGCTTCCTGTTCCAGACTAGAAATGCAAGAACAATGGCTCAGGGCAATAAAAAGTGAGTCACCACCCCTTATCCCCGCCTTGGCAACACTGGTTATATCACCACCATGGAAATAATCACCACCCAAAATTCGGACAGGTACAGACTAAGACACTTAGTCTGCCCCAATCAAGAGGAAAACCATCCCGTGTACCTTATCTGGCCAATATTCACAGTGGGACAAACTGAGAAATCACCCTGTCTGGTGACCAAATTACATTAATCAACATTGACATGCAAAAAGACTTTAGAAAAAAGAGAATACCCACAGATCCAGCAGCCAGCTGAAGGAAGCCCCTGCATCATTTCTTCCTCTTTTTCCAAATCCCAGCCCCACCCCAAGTAACCTCCATTCTAAAATTTATCACCCCATGTAGATTGTTATATTTGTATAACATGGATATGAATGCACAAGCCACATACAGTACTTTATGTAGGTGCTGTTTTTTTGTTTGTTTGTTTGTTTTTTGTTTTTGAGAGAGAGAGAGCACGAGCATCCAGGAGCAAGGGAGGGGTAAAGGGAGAAGGAGAGAGAATTCCAAGTAGCCCGACACAAGGCTTGATTCTATGACCCTGGGATCAAGACCTGAGCTGAAATCAAGAGTCAGACACTCAACTGAGTGAGGCACTTTGGGTTTTTAACACTTTGGGTTAAACTTTGGGTTTTTAACACTGCATAAAATATACCATATTGCATATGTTCATTTATTTGCTCAACATTCTTTTTTTAATACTTTTAATTTCATTTATCATTTTAACAATTTAAAGTGTTAGCCAATTTGACAATAAACTATATTAAAAAATAAAAACAAGAAAAAATAAAAATAAAAAGTAAAGTGAATAGTTTAGTGGCATTTAGTACATTCACAATGTTCCCATTTACCATTACCCTCTTCGAAAAGCATGGTGTTGCAGTATACGTATATGACTGAACCAATCAAAATTGCTGTTTGTTTCTGACCTTCCCCTCCCCCTTATAAGCAATAATGTTCTAAAAGTTCTCCTCCACATCTCATGGTGCATATGCAAGATTTCTTTTGGGGCATAGACCCAGAAATTGAAATGCTCATTCATGGTGTGTGGTCATATTCAATGTTTATAGATATTGTTAAATTGTTCCCTAAAGTAATTGTGTAAATTTACATTTCTCTAAGCAGCATTAATAGAATTCCCTTTGCTCCATATCCTTACCCATACTTGCTACTGATAGGGTTTTTTTTTTCCCCATTTCATATATTTTGCTCATCTAACTGGACTATTTAATTATTTTATAGAATTGTAGAATATATATTTTATATATGGTTACATATATTTATATATCCCTTATCAGTCGTATATGTGGCACACATACCATTTCCCAGTTTGTGGCTAATTTTTTTGGTTTTTCAATGTTTTTGACGTTTATTTTAAATTGTTAAAAGGAGAAAGGGAGTTTCTGCTTAGATAAATTTACAAATGATAGGTTTATAGGGGGGTTAGTAAAGAAAAAAGTAGGGCTATCCAAGAAATAGCTCTAACCTTTTGATTTGAGATCACAGAAAATTCTTTCACAAAACCCTGGGCTTAAAAGTACATGGATCTGACTCTATGTGACATTGTTCATGTTCTTTTGCATACATTAGGGCTTCAAGTAATCTAGAAGGAGCTAGGACTAGGGAGAGAAAGGCACAGGTGTGAGCCAGAGGCAGACACTCTGCACACCATAAAAATGGTAAATCCTCAGCAACGGTAGAACAGAACAGTTTGTCGGTATTTATATTTCTGCATACGGGTTACAGGCCTCAGATTTTACTGGTGCCTGGGCCCTGCAAAAGTTGGATCAGGCTGAGGATGGGAGGATGAGATAGGACATGGGGTCAAGAGGGGTGAAGGCAGGTCTTTTCTAATCCATTTTAATCCCCCTCTGCCTACCACCACCCCACCCCCACCTTCCAGCCAGTTTAGCTGGCTTGCCAGACTGTAGAGTTTTTTCTTTTTATGTTTTATTTATTTTTGAGAGAAAGAGAGAGACAGCGTGAGCAGGGGAGGGTCAGAGAGAGAGAGATACAGAATCTGAAGACAGGCTCCAGGCTCTGAGCTGGCTGTCCACACAGAGCCTGACGCAGGGCTGGAGCCCACGAACCATGAGATCATAACCTGAGCCAAAGTTGGACACTTAACTGACTGAGCCACCCAGGTGCCCCGGGGGTGGGGGGGTTGCTTCTAAAGACTCACACCTTTGTGTGGGGACACTATGCCCTCACCACAGGAAGTGCTGGATGTTTAAGTTCTCCCACCTGCGGCAGCTCTTAGCCAAGGACAGAGGGACTAAGGGGTGAGGGAGAATGGAATCCCAGTTCTCTTGCTTCCTGTTGAGTGGGGAACTCTGAGGCATAATTTTCACTTTATTTTTTTTAATGTTTTTTTATTTATTTTTGAGAGACAGAGAGAGACAGTGCCAGCAGGGGAGGGTCAGAGTGAGAGGGAGACACAGAATCCAAAGACAGGCTCCAGGCTCTGAGCTGGCTGTCAGTACAGAGCCCGATGCAGGGCTCGAACCCCTGGACCGTGAGATCATGACCTTAGCCGAAGTTGGACGCTTAACCAACTGAGCCGCCCAGGCGCTCCCATAATTTTCACTTTAAAGTGCTCCATCCAGGCCACACTGATATAACATGTGTGGCCTGGCCTGTCTTCTCCCCTTCTCTGTCCCACCTCCTATCCCCGGCAGGATTCTCCGGAGAGCAATTCCTGAACAAATCACCTACATACGCTCAGGGTCTGACTCTGATCATGTGACAAAAGATCCACATTCAGGGGTCTCGGTTCTATTTTGGTTTTAATTTGGAAGGAAGAGAAATTATAGCATGTTTTGTGTACTCAGGGGAATGATCTGGGAGAGAGGGGACAGTTAATAAAGCAAGAGAGGGAAGAAGGGCTATGAGAGTGGTGTCCTCAAGTGAGTAGGATGGGCCAATCCCTGCACAAGAGGCTCTGACTCTTGGGAGAAGCCCAGATGGGAAGGTGCACCCATCGTAGACAGGAGAGAAAGCAGCCAGTAGGGTTAGGGTGCAGGTGGATCAGGAGACTCGGTGGTGGATGGTGGACATCTTTTCTGATTACCTCCCTTAGTGAAGTGAGACTATCAAATGAAAGTGAGGAGAATGGAGGATGATAAGGTCTGAAAAGACAAAAGAGGATGTAACACGGGCTGAAAAAGCAAAGGGTGACATAACCAGGGAAATGTTACAGGATTGCTGAGAATCACTGAAAGCCTGTTTAAAGTTTGTGGTCATTGGTTTTGAATGAGACCAGTCTGCAATGGTGTGTGTGTGTGTGTGTGTGTGTGTGTGTGTGTGTGTGTGTTAAGTTTTTATATATTTAATTTGAGAGAGAAAGAGAGAGAGAGAGAGAGAGAGGGCAGGGGAGGGGCAGAGAGAGAGGGAGAGAATCCCAAGCAGGCTCCACATAGCCAGCATGGGGCCTGATGTGGGGCTCAAACCCACAACTGAGCTGAAACCAAGATCATGACCTGAGCTGAAACCAAGAGTCGGATCCTTAACTGACTGAGCCACCCCGCCACAACCAGGAATTCTAGTATAAACCTGCGGTAAGCAGGTACATGTGATTAACCAGAGTTTAGATTCTGCCCTATGATTAGGACCAAGGGAAAGGCAAGAGTATCAAGGGTGGGTGTAAGAGAGTGAGTTTAATGACGATGTGTGGACTCCAGGTGAATAAAGAGGGAGGGAGGAAGTGAGGGGCAATGTTGGCCTCACAAAGATGGCAGATAGGGTCAATGGACTAACCGGAGGCTCCAGTGGCACTGCAGACTGTTGGGAGGCAGGGGCCTAGAGAAAGTGAGATGGAATGGTAGGAGGTGGCTGTCAGAGAGAGGCATGTTTGAAATTGAAACTTGGGTGGAGATATCGGCAAAGACCGAGGTTACTGGATGCATGCCTGGGAGGATATGGTGGTTAAGCTGATTTAAAGGTGGTTGGGAAGCTCGGGGACAAATGCAGAGTGAAAAAATAGGAAAGCGTATGCCAAAATGGAATTATAAATGAATTAACACTTCTTCTTTGTGTGTTCCTCTATTTCCCAAATATTACACAATGTGTGTATATTACTATATAAACAGAAAAAAGTTATCAGGTAAAATCAAAGATATTACTCAAAGATAAAAAGGAAAAAAATCCCTTTATTTTATTGGTAAGTCAATTACTACTATTTACAAGTACCCAGTCCACAAAGCTCATAAAGTTATTCCCATTTTAGAGTTGTACCAATATTTCCAAGCAACTTACAGAATCATTTAAAATGAGACCAAATGAGAGATACGAATTTCACAGTGTATGTACTTCGTTTCAAAAAATGCCTACTTTAAGATACATATATATTTGTGTTTGTCGTATTTGTATTTGCATTAAGAAATCCTGAAATTATCTCTGGTATGCGAAGGTGGGAGGACTGGGCATTTAGTGAACAGAAATGCAGGCAAGACTTATCTTGAATACCTCTTTGTATTTTTTGATCCTTTAACAATGTAAAGATATTGCCTATTCAAAAATAGATTTAAAAAGTAAAATTAATACAACTTAAATTTTTAATAGAAAAATCCTCTTTTAAAAATTCATATATACTTATGTTATAAAATGCTTTTTTTGTGTTAGCAAATCAGTCTTTCTTTAAACAAAGAATTTCTCCTAGTACTTTTTTAAAAGGTTGCCATTTTCAGGAATTTAGCTACTATTCAAAGATACAAATGTGATATTCACATCCTTAAAAGCAAACTGCAGACTTTTTTTTCCCCTTTTTTAAGTTTAGAGCGAGCAGGTGAGAGAGAGAATCTCAACCAGGCTCCATGCCCAGTGCGGAGCCCAATGCAGGCTGGATCCCACAACCCTGGGATCATGACCTGAGTTGAAATCAAGAGTCGGACGTTCAACCAACTGAGTTACCCAGGCACCCCTGCAGAATTTTGAGGAGAGCCAGACCCTACCAGAAAGAAAATTAAATACCTTGTCACATGAAATATGTACTTCACCAGAAGATAGTTATATGTGTTTGGTATGGCTCCAGAGTTTAAAATGAGAGGCAGTGCATTCCAGCACGTTCTAACCAGGTAGATTCAAGTCGCCACAGGGAAAAGAACAGTTAAAGCTGTCCAAAAGTAAAACCAGGCGGCAAGACTGCAAACCAGGAAATACACAGGATTGCAAATCCTCCACTAACAGCTATAAGACTTTAGTAAGCCTTTTAACATCCTGAAGGCTGGACCATGGGTTCTCTATGGTCCTTCCAAGCTCCCTAGCCCATGACTTTGCGTGTAGTGTGAGTTCCCTCTGCTGAGAGTTAAGCAGGGGTTGAGGGATGGTGGACTAGGAGTCTATCATGGCTTAAGAGGATGAACTGGAGCAGGTTTCAAACAGATTAATCACTGGTGCCTGACAATAAATCTGAGGACCTCTGGCCATGGACCCTAATCCATGCTATGTTAAAAAGCTCAATGTAAAGTTCATCACTTTCTGTGGGCACCAGGTGTGGGCACAAAAGTTGTTTGGCACTGTTCAAATATGAAGTGATCATGCAGAAGAGCCAGATGCATCTCTATTAATGTTTAAGATGATCACCAAAAAGGAATTCATTTCAAAGTGAAGGTGGAGAACTCATAGACCCTGAGAATAACCCCACAAACATCTAAGGACCCAAGGATTACAAGGTTGAGAACAACTTAACTAAATCACTCAGAAAGTATCTGACCAGAAGATTTTGTGAATCAGATATGGCACAAAAGTTATCTACAAAATGAGGTAAACATCTAATTTGGTCTACCTCAGTGGAAGCTTGATCGTTGATTGATAAGGGGCTGCTATTCAGCAGCATTCATCATAGTGTTATACATACTGGTCAATGTCTGTTCCGATTGGTCAGTAACCACACTGAACCAGCTGCTTGTATGTTGGAATTACCTGAGCACTGGCTAAGGAAAATGCTGGTGATGTCACACCGGCCCACTGCCATGGTGAGGCCCTGTAAGATGCTGTGGTGACTAACATCTCCAATAATAATCAACACCAGTAGTATCATTATGAAATAACTAACATTTGCATAATATTCTATTCAAAGTTTCCACGTCCTTCATGTTGTTTGGTAGAAACCCAACTTTTGAAAAAAAAACAGAAAACAAAGAAAAAATATAACTGCAGTTCTTGTAGGTTGAGCAAAACTAGGCAAAATATACAGAAACCTCACTGGGTCTGCACTTTTCTTCCATAAATGTCTGCACAGCCAATGGCGGTAGCCTCTGCTGAATAGGTGACCAAATCACCTATTGGGCTTCACTCTAAATTCTCATACACGTGCACACACACACACACACACACACACACACACACAAGGGACAATTTGTGTGTAGATGCTCCATTTAGGAGAAATGACCGAACGATGATTGTACTCCTGGTGTCTGCATAGGTGCGTGACTCACAGACATAAATGTCTAGTGATCCTTAAAGTGCTTGCTGGGGAGCTCTGAACAGAAAGTTTATGGGAAAGTTTCCCGATCCTAGAATTTAACCTTGCACAAGCAGTAAGTTGCAGCAAAACAAAAATATGAAATAAACCACAGGACCGGGACTTAAGCATGTTGCTGAGAAAGGAGAGTTCATTAGCAGTGTTTTGTCCAGCTGGATTCAGAGCCAAGAGCTAGCCTGCTGCTGCCAGGGACATTGTGAATCAGTGAGCAAAGAACCTCTTCACTAGGAGGACATAGGTGGGTATTGCTAGTATTGATTTGTGGCTAAAATTCAGCTGGAATTAGACACAAAGGAACTCAAACTCTATTTCCAGTTAGGTCACTGCCAGAGGTATCTACCACGTAAAAAAGTCTTGTACATAACCTCATAGCAACTAGATTTAAATGGATATATATACTCACCTCATCTTTATCTTAAATAGATAATCTTTCTCTACTTTATAGATAAGGCTCAAAAAACTAGCTTGACTTAGTGTCTCAGAGCAAGAAAGTCACAAGGCAAAACGGAAACCAAAAGGCTTCTGTCTCCAGATTCTTTGCTCTTTGCTTTGTACCACACCATCCTTCACTTGCAGAGAAGGACTACGAAGAGGCCAAAAGCTGTGTATATTCAGTTTGGGAAGGACTGTAATCACCAGCTGTTTGCTTTGACTTGTATATACAAAGATTTTGATAGATCATCCTGACATATGTATTAGACTCATTTCCTTGGCCAACCTACATTCAAATCCATGTAATTATCAGCTATATAATTTTAAAAAAACTGCTTATGAATATTTATCATAGCAAACATACCATAAATCAATTTGACTTTCACATTAATAATTACAAAATCAGGCATCACTAAGAGTTATTCTTCTTCATTCCCAGATATCTTTCATGGATGTCTACATATCCAAGGAAACGTTCCTAAAGCCCTGTTATGTCCCATAACATTCCAGTTCACTCAAGTAGGCATAAAATCCTGTAAACAATAACTGGAGGGGGGATTGTAGCAAATCACTTTGCCTCCTTGGGCCTCAACCTCTTCATCTATAAAGACCTTAAGTACAGGACTTTCAATCTCCCTCCTTTAGGAAAGAAAAAAAGAAAAAAATCTCTTGAAAGAGAAAAAAAAGTTTACATACATAAAGATATTCAAAACCTTAATGTAAAAAGTAGCAAGTCTTCCATACAGAACCACATCCCCTGCCCCAGGCATAGTCATACAACTCTCTAAGGAGGGAACAACAACTTCTATGAATAGCTTCATCCCTAAGGCTGCCTCTCTCTTCAATTCTTTGGGCCAGAGAAACAGCATGTTGGAGACAAGGCAGGGGCTGTTGGCTGTAGCCAGCACAGTGCAGCCACCAAGAGAAGCTACGAGACAGACGTTACAGTGCAGACCGAGTCCTGATTCAAGCTTCACCTGAAGCCTTAACTACCCAATTGTGTGTTTTCAGATGAATGAGGCAATAAATTCCCTTCTTTGCTTTGGTTGCTTTGACGTGGGTGTTCTGTCATCAGCATCTGAAAAGTTCTGATCAACAGGGAATTTAACCTCAGGTTGTAAAGTCTCCACTCTCAGAGTGGCTGAGTTGTCTCTCTTTGTACTGAACTATCGTCTTCCTAGAACCAAACTTGTTCCCAGCCCAAGATAAACAGTTCCTGTAGTAACACCTTCTTTATACTAAAGCAGGAAATGGGCATCATATAAACAAAATTATCACCCCAGTAGATGTGCAGATGAGAAGCCTTAGGAAGTGGAGAGCAGAAAAAGGGTCAATGAACCATGTGTGATCTTATCATTATCCAATGTCCAAAACAAGGCCATGCAGAGGGGACACTGAATGATAACAAGGGGCGCTCATACAGAGAGGAAATCAAAGCTCAGTTGAGGCTAAGAATAGTTGTTCTTTAGAGCTCAAAGGAACCTTAAAATGTACCTGGTACTACCTTTTACCTCACAGATGCACAAACTAAGGCCAATTGCTTTTTCTCAAGGTGCACAGCTAATGCCAAGACTACAATCCAAGGCTTCAATAAAGAAAGTGTTCTAACAATTAGACTTGTCAAAAAAAAAAAAAAAAGAATTTGTTGAGTCAGAAAATAGGGTATTTCCTATTATTAGAATGACAGGCTCACCATCTATCACTGATTCTTATGATGAGTAGGAGATTGGAAGAGATGACCAAAGATTCCTTTTAAGTCAAAGAGTCATTGAGAACTCTCTACTACAATAAAAGTTCTTCCTGTGGCACAGGGAATACTAGTTTTTTCCGTAGTGTATAAGCAGGTTGGGGCATCTGTCTCTTTGTTCCTTTTTTGTTTGCTTGTTGGCTCACATCATTGTTGACAGCAGTGAGGATGGATAAGATATCTTCATGCCTGCAGGCAGATAAGAAAAAATATTTTCAATCAGGAGACAGAAATCACATACCAGGTCATAGAAAGAAACCCTAAGACACGTGGCTTCTTCCTAGTCTAACAGGCCAAAATTCTAACTGGAATCCTGTCAAATGATGATTTTGAAATTAAAAAAAGAAATGCTAAATTATATAAAAGTTTTCAATATTACATTTCAATATTACATTAAGAACACTGTAATAGTCACATCTTGCATTTTAATTTTTTTTTAGTTTATTTATACATTTATTTATTTTGAGGGGGCGGAGGTAGGAGAGAAAGGGAGAGCCAGAATCCCAAACAGGCTCCACGCTGAGAGTGCGGAGCCTGGTACAGGGCTCGAACTCACAAACCATGAGATCATGATCTGAGCCAAAACCAATAGTCTAATGCTTAACCGAAAAAGCCAACCAGGTGCCTTCTTTTGTCTTTTAAGCTATCTACACCCAACATGGGACTTGAACTCATAACCCTGAGATTAAGAGTCTCATGCTCTTCTGACTAAGCCAGACAGGTACGCCACAACTTACATTTTAAAGCCCTTGATCCACAAAGGAAGTTTGCATATAATTATTTTTTCATGGTTCTCCTCCAAGCTGGTGGATAGATATAAATAGATAGATAGACAGACAGATAGATAGATGATAGATGATAGAATAGATAGGTAGGTGATAGAGAAGGACCCTACTTTTTTTTAAGTTTATTTAGAGAGACAGTGCACATGTGCACGAGTTGGGGAGGAACAGAAAGAGGGAAAAAGAGAATCCCAAGCAGTCTCCACCCTGTCAGCGTGGAAAACCTGACACAGGGCCCAAACCCACAAACCATGAGATCATGACCTGAGCTGAAGCCAAGAGGTGGACGCTTAACTGATTGAGCCACACAGGTGCCCCAAGGGATCCTACTATTAATAATGCCCTCTCTATTCTTGATTTGAGGAGGGATACAAAGATAAACATGACACAATTTCTAGGCACTTCAAATGCAGACATGAAGCATATACCAAGTATGGCATAAACACAAAATGCATACTATAAGGCATAATGTGATCAACACCGTATGAAAAGTAGACAAAGCTCCATTGCAAGTTCAGAGGAAAAAGAGAACTTCCTGGATTCCATGGAGGATGTGGCTTTTGAGCCTGGGCTTGCAGGATATTTAACATTTACCAAAATGTTCCAGGGATGGGCAATTCATACCACCGAAAAAAAAGCACAGGCTCTGGAAATAGAACTTAGGTTTGAAGCATGGTTCCATCACTCACTGACCATGTGGTCTTAGGCACAGTCACTTATTTCACACAAAATATGCCTCTGTTTTCTCAGCTCCAAAATAAGGACCATAAGAATACCCATTTTAGGGGCTGCCATGAGAAGTAAATGAGGTAGCACATAGAACACTGGTTATAATATTCCACAGACCATCATTTTTAGTATTATTAGTATTGCCACTACTTATCCTCATCATCATTGCTATGTTCAAGCGGGACAGCAGGCCCTGCCTGGATCTTAGTCCTTGTATCCTGTCTCACACAGTGGTTTTTCTCTGCCTCTGGATCTTCCTGTGGCTGACTCATCACCATTCAGTCTCATTTGAAATACCACCTCTACCAAGAAGCCTTCTCAAGTAGCTCCCTGCGGCATTCTCTATAATATCTTGTTTGCTTTCTTCACAGCAGATACCATTTTATGAAATTATCTTATTAATTCAAATATTTACCTTCTTACATTCACTTACTAGTCTATAAGGTCCATAGAGAAGACATTCTGTCTCTCTTGTTCATAACTTACCCCTCGCCCCTAGCTCAGTACCCAGAACAGTAGGCACATAGTAAGTCCTTGATAAATCTGCCTTGTTTTTGAAGTCATAGGACATTGGTTTTTGATGGCTATGGTGGGGATAGAGGGATTAATGAAGAAGACGGAAAAGCTAAGGTTGTCTTAAGGTTCCAATCCTGAATTCTTAGTTCTGAATTTCCAGAAGAACATTGTGACCATTCCTAGAAATGGGAATTCAGGAGAAAGAGGCTGCTAGAGAAGGCTGGAAGATGAATCAAGGACTATGCATACTGAATGTAAGTGCCAAGGGCAACAAGGAGGTGGGATGTCTGGTAGGCTGTAAGAAAAGTATTGGACTGACCCAAAGAATGAGATTCACTCAGTCAGTCATTCATTAGTCCAGCAAATATTTATCAAGCTCAACAATATATCAGGTATTGTGTCAGGTGCTAAGGACATAAAGTTGAATGAAACAACTCTGCTCGCCAAAAACTCAGAGATTAATGGACTAGAGATGGCAATTTTGGGGACATTTTCATGGAGGTCAAGCAGCCTCTGGGCATAGCTAAAGCTGCCCAGAGCTATAAAGAACAGAGAATGGGGTCCAGGGCAGAACTGCAATGAAGGTCCATTTCCAGGATACCAGGTAAGGAGCACATGGCAGATACAGAAGGAAAGTTGTCAGAGCAGTGGCAGGAGATCAAAGGTATAAGGCCAAAGGCAACACATAGGCACTCAGTAAACATGACTCATAAATAAATGAACAAATAAAAGACCCTCTTACCTTTATTTATAGTTTCCTTCTGCCCAGCATTCCTTTCACCCTAATTATTTACCTAACGTCTATTTGTCATCTCTAGAAGCTTTCCCTGATCCTTCAAATCTGGGTGAGGTACTAGTTCTGTGTGTTTCCATAACACCTATGCTTTACAATGTGTATTTGCCACAGGGGATGCTCTTCCCCCATCTGCTTTTCCCTATCCCTCTAGACTGTAAGCAACTCGAGGGCAGGGACTGTGTTGTTTTTTTTTAAATTGTGTATCTTCCTTTCCTGTTATATGCTAGTGCTCAACATAGGTTTACTGGATGGACAGATGTTTGAAAGGTGGACAGATGTTTGGATGGATGGATGGATGGATAGATGATGGATGAATAGGATAGACAGATGGACAGATGGATGAGTAGATGGATGGATAAACAGACAGATGGATGCACGGGTGTGTATGTGAATAGACAGAGGAACAGATAAGTAGATAGATGGATTAACAGATAGGTGTATGGTACAATTCAAACATCTCACCTTGGGACCAAGTTCTTCAGATTATTATACAGAGACTGAATATACCAGCTGCCTTCCTCCACATGCCGAAAGGATACATAGCCGGGGACAGTGGCCAGGCCAAGAAGGAAATCTGCCTCAATGGGAACACTGTCCCGAAGGGAAGGGGGAGGAGGTGCATGCTCGGAATTTACAGCATCTGCTTCAATGGCTACAGAAGGTTGTATCTCTTCACCTTGACAGGCCTGGATAAAAAAGAGTTTGGGTTTATGAGCCAGGCCAGGGCATTGCTGGGCTGTGAAGTGAGACATGATCTCCCGAATGGGAATGAGGGCCTCATCTGAAGAGTAGACAGCTCCAAACTTCCCATGGGTCAGAACACAGAATACAAAGCAGTCTCCATCGGCATGGCCTGGATGACTCTTATATTCCTTCAGAACCTCATCCAGATGTCCTTTGGTCACATTATTATATACATGTACGTTGAACCCAAGCCACCGAAACACACGCTCCAAGCACTCTGTAAAAAAAAAAAAAAAAAAAAAAAGGAAAAGGAAAGAAAGGGGAAATAATGAAATGAAATAGAGTAAAGTGAAATAAAATGAAGGGGTGGAACGTTAATAGTTATAAAACTTGCACATCAAGTAGCCCGAGGCTTGGATTTTTTTCTTACTTTCATAACAGTAAAATTTTATAATTTACCTACCTTCTTACAGTACCCACAGCACTATCACAATGGTCCTGAGAGTCAGCAGAGGCCAGAGTTTCATCCTGTTTCACAGATGAGGAAGCCAAGGCCCCAGGACCCACCCACAGTCACAAACTAATTTGTGGCGGAGCCAGAGTTCAAACCCAGGTTCTCTGTTGCTGATTCACCATGCTTTCCCCCAACCCACAGAGTTGTAAATGGTCAGGGACTCCTTTTGCTCTTTCAGCAGATTAGTGATACCCCAAGTGCTATGGTCTGCATGTTTGTGTCCCCCTAAAATTCATATGTTGAAATGCTAACCCCCAAGGTGAGGGTATGAGGAAGAGGGGCTTCTGGGAGGTGATTAGGTCGTGAGGGGAGAGCCCATAAACACACCCCAGAAAGCTCTTCCGCCATGTGAGGATGCAGCACAAAGACTGCCATCTAGGAAGCAGACTCTCACCAGACATCAAAATGTCAGAGCCTTGATCTTGGACTTCCCAGCCTCTGGAAGTGTTAGAAATAAATGTATATCATTTATAAGCCATCTAGTTTATAGTATTTCATTATAGCAACCCAGGTAGGCTAAGACACCTTGGATATACAAGAGGCTTAGAACATTTATGATATCATCCTTACATTTAAGTTTTTTAATGTTTATTTTTGAGATAGAGAGAGAGGGAGAGAGGAGACAGAGCTGAGCAGGAGAGGGGCAGAGAGAGAGGGAGACACAGAATCAGGGCAAGCTCCAGGCTCTGAGCTGTCAGCACAGAGCTTGATGCGGGACTCCAACCCAAGAACCCTGAGATCATGACCTGAGCTGTAGTCAGATGCTTAACTGACTGAGCTACCCAGGTTTCCCATATCATCCTTACATCTAAATGCAAGATAAAAATTACAGAAAGAAAATGTGAAAATTAAAAAAATGATTTTAAGATCCCCAACTTGCATCTTATAGACTATTCAGACTTTCTTACCAGCATCTCTATAAGTCCCTGGTCGATCTGAGAGTGAGGTAAAGCTGTGGTTGTTGACAACAACACAGTGGCCTCTGTGCTTCCGATCCATCCTGTACACAGTTGCTTCCTTGAAAGAAGAATAGAACCACTTATGGGGAATCCTCATTTTAAGGGTTTAATGTTTCTAAACAATCACTTCATTTATCAGTACCAAAGGCTGAGAGTTCTCAAGGTTGTGGTCCTGGTCTAGAATTTCTCAATTAAGTCCAAGGTGAAATGCCAGGTACTGATTAAAATTCAGGCTGCATTCGGGTTGACAGCAGAATGTCAATTAGCAGTGTTAAATAACAGAATATGTATTTTAACTTTGGCAAATCAAAAGCTTAAGCAAAAGCATCTTCCTTCTGTTTTATTTTTTGATTTTTTGTGTTTTTTTAAGAGAGAGCAAGAGAGCTAGCTCAAGCCAGGTAGAGGGGCAGAGGGAGAGAGAGAGAGAGAGAGAGAGAGAGAGAGTCTCAAGCAGGCTCCACGCTCAGCATGGAGTCCAACACAGGGCTCAATTTCATGACCTGAGCCAAAATCAAGAGTCAGACTCTCAACTGACTGAGTCATCCAGGCACCCCACATCTTTCTTTTTGGATTAGCAAAGTGAAAGAAGCATAAGTAAGGATCTAACAAGACAACAAATGTATCAAATGTTTATTTCTTTTTCAGATGGTAAGATCCTGGAGTGATCTGACTCCTCTGAAAACAGAGAAGTCTCTTTTGTAGAGATCACAGTGAGTTAAAATACGTGCAATTATTTCTGAAGGTTATTATAAACAGCGATTACAAATGAGCTGAGTTGGCTTCAGTGGGACCGCTGCGTGGCTGAAACGATCTCCTAAAAACAAGGTATATCTTTGATTCAAGCAGAAAAGAAGTGGCTTCAGTCAACAGAAAAGAAATTCCCCTATCTGGAAATAATTCAAAGGCTATGTGTGGCTGTAATGGCAACAGCACTGCCTCCATAGGCAAGGCAAAGGTGAACACACTTCTGATTGTTTCAGAAAAAGGTGGGGTAATCACAGAGATAATCACAGAGACAGAAAGATGAACAATGACAGAAACAAACAGATCTGAGCCCTCAAAGCCATTAAGGGATGGACCATAGCTGGAGAAGACCTTTGTGCTGGTTTCAGAAGTTAGAGTCTCAGCAGATGCTCTCAAGATTTCTTTGGAGACTCTGGTTTCTCTGTCGCCTTGAAAGAGTTCTCAGACTCTTCAAATATCTTTCCCCAAACATTTAGATTTCCTTACAGAGGATGGGTTGAGAATCAAGATCACATGAATCAACTCAAGTGTTTCTGGCAGAAAGCTTGGCTGCGTTGAGGAAGCATCTACCTGTTACTGGATATAGAGGAGCTGGATGGACACCAGGAAGAAGAGGGGGGAAAAAGAAATCCCGGAGAACCCAGTCTGGATAGGGCAAAAATCAGTCCACAGCCCAGGATTCATTTAGTCATGTCTTCGGCATTGGCTAAAGATCGCATTGCTCTGAAGGGTTCCTGCAAATTCCTTGGTTCCTCTAAATACAAATCCACCACAGAGATGAACCCAGTGATGCATTGTCATGTGGCAGTACAGGAAAATGAAACTTGAAACTTTTCTTCTCCCACACCCAGCAAGTTTTCAGTAGATTCCAGCAAGCTCTGCCCTCGTCTCTAAGGCCTGAGTTAGTTATTAACTATAGTTAAGGGTCACTCCTGGGTGCACAGCTCAGGCTGAGTGAATCCAGTATCCCCAGACTATAGAACACAACAAAAAGGAGCCAAACTTCAGTTGTACAGAGCACCTGTAAATTCCTCCTCACCTTGGGGGAAGATAATACTCCAAGGAAGCCATGTCCAAACTTCCAAACCACAGAATTGCAAAACTGAAAAAAACTCACTTATTTTTCAGAGAAGTGAAGCAACTGCCTGAGCTGCTGAAGCTACACAGTGGTAGAGCCAGGTCTTCAGAGGGTGAGCTTGGAGTCAGACTCCTAGCTTCAGATCCTAGCTTCACTAGTTGTGTGTCCCTTCAGGAAAGTACTAGACCTGTTGATTCTCCGTTTCCTTATCATTAAGTGAGAATAACAGTAGTACCTACCTCTGGATTGGAGGATTCAATGAGATAAGCCCTAGAAAGCTCTTAGAACAGTGCCTGCCTGGCACATGACAAGTGCTCAGTAATGGTAACTCTCACCAACATTCTATCATGCAATCTCCTGCTTAGGCAGAGAGCAGAGATTCCTAGGAATGTGAAGTGCTTGGACTCTAAAGTTTAAATTTCAAGAAAAAAAAAAAAGTAATGGCCTCTCATAAACCTTATATATCACAGAGAGATTACACCAAAAATCTGCTCATAAGCTGTTTAGCCCTGTAGCAGATTCTGTAATATTTTCCTAAGGTCATGGTTTTTGGGCAAGGATCCAGGGCACTAAACACACCGTTGCCAAGTCCCTCCCTCTGGCCTCTCTCCCTCTGAAAAATACAAGCAGCATCTGGAGCCACACGACACCAGATGTTCACACAGAGTCAACATTCTGCTCTGTCATGCTGGCCTGTGGGTTCAGCCCTACCAAGTATATCTTCCCTCCTTACAGAGGGTGATCTAATTCTGATAGGTAGAAGGAGAGCAGATGCCTGCGTTCCCCAGACGCTGTTGTGAGGGTGTCAGAGTACAAACCACCCATTCCTCTTCATCCTCCCACAGAAAAGCCTGGTAGAATCCATGCCTGAAATGAGATAAGAAACGAATTTTCCACTAATTTGTTCTCTTTCTCCCCCAAGACATCTCAAATTACTTGGTAACTATCAGACGGTCCTATTCCTGCCATACTAATCCAAGTTATGTAAAGTGTATTAGAAACATCTACCATAACTCCTCGTGGGCTGATCTTGCCAGGAAACCCTCTGTTGAGGAAACAGGAAATGAATAAAATGCAGGAAATTCACACAGGATGAGGGCCAAGAAGCTGGACTTGATGCAGAGAAGGACAGACACCTAATCCACAGCCATAGAAAAGTTCAGCAGCAAGTGACAAAAAAAAAAAAAAAAAAAGAATCAACTCTCTCCTTTCAGAGGAGGAGGCTCACACAGACACAGTGGCAAAATTATGTGACATATGTACAAAGATATTTATTCATTGCAGCATTATTTGAAATAACTAAAGACCAGAAATAACCCTGAAATGATGTCCACCAGTAAGAAGTGGGTACAAGAGCTGTGGAGCAGGATCCGGAAGACAATTCCTGTACAGGAGATACTGTTACACGAAGGAACTCAAGTGAAGAACAGTATTTCAATGAGGCACCTTATTTATAATAAAGGGGACAGATGGCTGGGTTTTTTTCAAAAGTAATAACAGGATAAATAAAAAAATAAACTAATAAAAATGGTAATCTATGGAGGGAGAGGAAGAGGGGCAAGAATGCAATGGAGCCTCCTCTGAGTATACTTTCTTGATAGTTTTTACTTTGGGCTTACATAAACGTTTTATATCATTAAATGCAAAACTGAAACATAGCCTAGGGCCCTCGTCTTTTGTGCATGATCTACCCCATTCACTCTACCCGAGAACCCCTTACCCTCAGCCTGCAGCAGAGAGCCCCAAAGAGGTTTTGGGGAGGGGCTAACGCTGCCACTTGGCTGTATGATGCGCCACACCAGGAGATCTGTTTGAGGTGACTGGCAAGTCACCCCCAAGTTCCTGGGGATGCCTCCCTGCTGGAGCCCACCGAGCTTCTGGCTGCAAGAGAGGGGCTTATCTTCAAGCCAGACCAAAGCTGCACTGCCTCACTCCCAGGCTGCACTATACCAGAATTCCCCAACTTTGAGGGAACAAATGCAAAAGAACTTCAGTTTCACTCTCCAAAACACTTCCGGCCTTTCTCTTTGCAAGCCGTATTTTCCTTCCTACAAAATGCTAGTTTCTCTCAGCAACATCCAAGGACCAAGCAGGCTGTTTTCTGGGTTTATCCAGTTGGTTTTAAAAGCAGTTGAGTGAATTTTCTGCAGTTAGAGCAACACAGATACAGCAGCAGGCTCTGCCATGTATCCCCAGCACCGGGGTTTCCTTGATTTGTCTCCTTCCTTGTGCTGATAAAATCAGCCAGGACAAGGACTAGAAATAAGCTTTAAGGTCAGCCTGGCTTTTTCTCTGAAAATGCTGCATCTTCTGTTGACACCCCCCACCCCCCGCCCCGCAAATCTCTGTGTCAGAGAGGAATGAATGAATGAATGAATGACCCACTGCCTGGCCATGCTCAGTCTTCTTTCCACTGTTTTCGAATAATAAGGGTCCAATAAGGCCAATAAGAAGCTGCTGTTACATCTCTTTCACAGGGAAACATTAAGAAATCATATGCCTCTCTTTAAGAAAATCATATACCACACTCAAAAATATTGATTTGGTTTTTAATGTAAATCAGTTTAATTAATTAGGGGGTATTACTTGAAATACAGTTTCTTCTCATTAAACACAATGGTTGGCAGTGCTCTTTTATGTAAGAAAACCTCTAAGGTGCAAATGAAACATGATATGATTACCATTTTCATTTTATCCAGGGCCAGGATTGCCTAGATAACTTTTTTAATATCCTAAATACTCAAATTTTATTTTTTTATTTTTCCTTTCAAGATTTTATTTAAATTCAAGTTACTTAGCATATAGTGCAGTATTAGTTTCAGGAATAGAGCCCAGTGATTCATCACTTAACACCCAGTGCTCATTCCAACAAGTGCCCTCCTTAATGCTCATCACCCATTTAGCTCATCCCCCTACCCACCCCCTCCAGCAACCCTCAGTTTGTTCTCTGTATTTAAGAGTCTCTTATGGTTTGCCTCCCTCTCTGTTTTTACCTTATTTTCCCCTCCCCTCCCCTATGTTCATCTGTTTTTTGTTTCCTAAACTCCGCATATGAGTGAAATCATAGAGTATTTTTTCTTCGCTGACTTATTTCCCTTAGCATAATACACTCTAGCTCCATCCACATCATTGCAAATGGCAAGATTTCATTCCTTTTGATGGCTGAGTAATAGTCCATCTTCTTTAGCCATTCATCAGTTGATGAACATACGGGCTATTTCCATAGTTTTGCTATTGTTGACAGTGCTGTTATAAACACTGGGGTGCAGGTTCCCCTTCGAATCAGTATTTTGTGTTCTCTGGATAAATATGTAGTAGTGCAATTGCTGGGTTGTAAGGTAATTCTATTTTTAGCTTTCTGAGGAACCTCCATACTGTTTTCCAGAGTGGCTGCACCAGTTTGCATCCCCACCAACAGTGTAAAAGGGTTCCCCTTTCTTTGCATCCTTGCCAACATCTATTGTTTCCTGAGTTGTTCATTTTAGCCATTCTGATAGGTGTGAAGTGGTATCTCATCATGGTTTCGATTTGTATTTCCCTGATGAGCAGGGATGTTGAGCATCTTTACTTGTGTCTGTTAGCCATTTGCTTGTCTTCTTTGGAGAAATGTCTGTTCATGTCATCTGCTCATTTCTTAACTGGATTATTTATTTTTGGGTGCTGAATTATCATTCTTCATAGATTTTGAATGCTAGCCCTTTATATCCAATGTCTTTTGCAAATATATTTTCCCATTCTGTAGGTTGCCTTTTAGTTTTGTTGATTGTTCCTTCACTGTACAGAAGCATTCTATCTTGATGAAGTCCAAAAAGTTTATTTTTACTTCTGTTTCCCTTGCCTCTAGAGACATGTCTAGTAAGTTGCTATGGCCAAGGTCAAAGAGGTTGCTCCTGTGTTATCCTCTAGGATTCTGATGCTTTGCTGCTTAGATAGATTTTCAGACACCTTCCGACCCTGAGAGTCTAAGAGAAGGCATGTAACGTGAGGTGCTGCCTCCCAAAGCTTCCTATACTCTCAGCACCACGACAACTACCCCCATCTTCATCTGGCCATAGCCAGAATCCTCTGAGGTCAGCAAAATAGCAGTGCTCTACATGCCAAGGCTGAGCCACACCCCTTAGAAACTACTGAATTTCTAAGAGACAAAGAGCAAAGTCTTGTGTGTGTGTGTGTGTGTTTGTGTGTGTGTATTTTCTACATATACGGAAGTATCTGAGCATACATAAAATTATTTTAAGAAGTAGGTGCAGAGAAGGATTAAGTTTAGTGGGCAAAAAAAAATTTGGAGGAGAAAGGAGGGCTCTTGCGTATAACAGAATGCTGAGTGTTGACTTAAATGTGGAAAAAATACTGGAGTTTGAAAATCATTGCTTTTCAATCAACATAGTAAATATTGAATCACACTAGAATCATCAATGGATATGAAATCTAGGGGAAATTCTTGATGCAGAGTGGGATATTTGTACAGTCTTAAAATGTCTCCCCACCACTTGCTTACTAGTTGGAGGGGAGAAATAGGAACTATACAAAATTATATATATAGTGACTGTATTCTTCAAAAATGCCAATGTCATAAAGAAAAGTTGTTCAAGATTAAGAGAGACTAAAGAGACATGACAACTAAATACAATAATGATCCCAGATAAATTATGTATTGGTGGAGGGAAAAAAGCTATAAAGGATATTATTTGATCAACAGAAAAAATTGAAATGTGGAACTTCAACTTGCTGAAAGTATTACATTAAGTAAACTTTACTGGCATCAATAACTGTACTATAGTTCTGTAAAAGAATATCATTATTATAGGAAATACATAGGAAATATTCAGGGGTAAAGACCCATGATGTGTGCAAGATACTTTCAAAAAGTTTGGAAAAAAATTATGTGTATTTAGATAGATAGATGATAGATAGGTAGGGCAGGTAGAGAAAGACAGAGAAAGAAGGCAAAGGCTAACACAAATGAGATAAAAGTCAACAACAGGTAGGTGAATCTGGTAAAACAGTACACAGTGTTCTTAGTATTACTTACATTCTTTCAACCTTTCCATAAGATTGAAATTATTTCCAAATTTAAGAATAAAAAATTGTAACTGTAAAAGGATGAAACCAGGAAAGTAGTAAAGAAGCTATATAAGAATTTTTAAGAATAAAAAATAAAACTTCCACAAACAATCCAATTAAAATATAGGCAAAAGGACTTGAACAGACATTTCTCCAAGAAGGATAATACAAATGGCTAACAAGCACATGTAAAGATGCTCAACATCAGTAATCATTAGGGAAATGCAAATCAAAACTACAATGAGATACCACCTCATAACCATTAGGATGACTACTATCAAAAAACAAGAAAATAACAAGTGTTGGCAAGGTTGTGGAGAAATTATAACCCTTAAGCTTTATTGGAGGAAATGAAAAATGATGCAGCTGTCATGGAAAACAGTATGAAGGTTCCTCAATAAATGAAATAAAGAATTACCATATGATCCAGCATTTCCACTTCTGGCTAAATACTCAGAACTGAAAGCATGATCTTTTGGGTAAATATAAGAACTGCAAGCACAATCTCAGAGAGATACTTGTATACCCATGTTCACAGCAGTATTAATTCACAATAGTCAAAAGTTAGAAGCAATCCATATATCCATCAAACATATGTCCATTTGTTTTTGGATGGGTAAACAAAATATGGTACATACACACAATGAAATATTGTTCAGCTTTCAAAAGGAAGAAAATTCTGACATGGTTGAACCTTGAGGACATTATATAAAGTGAAATAAGCCAGTCATAAAAAGATAAATACTATATGAATCCACTTATATGAAGTGCCTAGAGTAGTCAAATTCACAAAGATAGTAAGTGGAATGGTGTTTGCCAGGGGCTAATCAGAGGGGGGAATGGGGAGTTACTGTTTAATAGATATTGAGTTTGAGTTTTGCAAGAAAAAAGAGTTTTGGAGATTGGTTATACAACAATATAAATGCACTTAACAGAACTGAACTGTGCACTTAAAAACTATTAAGATGGTAAATTTTATGTTATCTTTTATCACAATTTAAAAAAATCCAAGGCCAAGATAACTTCATTGACGCTGATAGATGTTAGCAAAATAAAACTGCCCAAGTCTCCTGGGAAGAAACATAAATTCCAGGGAAGAATGTCGTATGTGTCTTCCAAGGATCATGATCATATTATAAGAAACAGACTGCTCCCAGGTTTCAGCACCAAAAGAAGAAGAAGAAGAAGAAGAAGAAGAAGAAGAAGAAAAGAAAAAGAAACAGAATGCAAATCTCCCAATGTTTCTCCTCTCTTCACCCTTCTATTGCTGAGCCCTATAGGAACCCAGTTCTTGTCCTCTGGAAAGGACAGGCTACATAATTTGTGGAGCTCCATGCAAGATAAAACGTGAGGCCCTTTGTTCATACATAAAGAACTTTTTAAAAAATTTTTCTTTATGGAAAGAGAGCTAGAGCGGGGGTGAGGGGCAAAGAGGTAGAGAGAGAGAGGGAGAGACAGGCAGAGAAAATCCCAAGCAGACTCCAGGCTCAGCAGAGAGCACGATATGGGGCTTCAATCCCAAGACTCTGGGATCATGACCTGAGCTGAAATCAAAAGTCAGATGCTCAAATGACTGAGCCACCCAGGAGCCCTCATTATTAAGAATTTTAAAACAGCGACAGCTGGGCATTAGAAAAGCATGGGCAATGTGGGACTGCACAGGCTGTACATTCAGGAAGCTGGCCTTGATCAAATTGCACAGATAAAACAATCCATTTCAAATCAATCCAGTGGTGTACTGGAGTCAACTCAAACCAGCTAGTGAGAGCCATTTGTCAGATTTTCAGAAATTCTGCAATCCAACTGATGTAATGGTGGTAACCTGAAATCAGCCATATGGGAACACTTACACCAACCTTACAAATCAGGGTCTCTCTCCTCTCTCTCTTTTTCGTTCTTTCTTTTTGGGATAGGGAATTGAGGGTGGAGAGTAGAGCTGGTCATTAAACATTTACCAACACACCAATGAACCTACCGGTAAGGCTCCAACGAATTGTTTAATGTCTGAACGGGAAAATAGTTCTTCCTCTCCATGATGCAATAACTCAGTTTCCTTGTCCACAGGAGGTGTCACTACCTGGGAGGCTAGAAATAGAATCACAGATAGAAAAACAAAAATCATCTTCTGACTAGTAGTAATCCAAGATAACCAATCATCAAAAGATATTATTTTATAGGAATCTGTAGATTGTAGTGCCATTTGCTTAAAGAGGCCTGCATACATACCTAGAAAAAAATGTGAATTTATAAATTGTTTTTATCATTGTATTCTCCTTGTATTATTATATTTTATTTCTTATTGTTTATGTTTTTATTCTTCTTATAATTTTACTAGTTCCTTAAAATTACTATATACTGTACTAAATACCATTTCAGAACATATGGTACTTAATGTGCCAGATAATGGCCAAGAAGAGATAACAAAGGCATTACCTCAAAAAATAAAACCAGAACTGAGACTATAGCAAAAAAGATAAAAAAGAAAAAAAAAAGGAAGGAAGGAGGAAAAGAAAAAAACATTCAAGAAAAAACATTCAAAAGTGGTAATTAAACAAATATGGGTTTTTTAAATAATAAATATGTTATGTACATAAAGTGTATTTCTATGGAACCATTACTAAGAATGAGCTATATCTGTATTATGTACATAGAAAATATCAGATACATTAGGTGGGAATAAAAGCAAGTTATAGAATATGATTAGCATGATTTTATTTAAATGTATCTAGCTATCTACACACACACACACACACACACACACACTCACAAACTGTCTCCATATAGAGAAGAAAGGCTACAAAAATATACTCCAGTGATTACGTCTGGGGAATGGGCCAGCAGTAGATAAACTCTCTATTGTCATTATTTGAATTTTTATTTAATTTTATTATAATTATGATACATTACTTTTAATAAGAAATTTAAAATACTAAAGCAAACACCAAGACTCAAGAAAACTAGGAAAGGTATTTGCCTGATATAGAGCTTGTGTCCTAATCAGATACAATGGACTTTGACATGGGGTGCCTGGGTGGCTCAGTCAGTTAAACGTCTGACTTCGGCCGGGTCATCAGCTCATGGTTCACGAGTTCGATCCCTGCATTGGGCTCTGTGCTGACAGCTCAGAGGCTGGAGCCTGCTTTGGATTCTGTTTCTCCCCCTCTCTCTGCCTCTCCCCCACTCACACATACTCTCTCTCTCTCTCTCTTTGTCTCTCTCTCTCTGTCTCTCTCTCTCTCTCAAAAAATGAATAAACATTTTTAAAACATGGACTTTGACTTTGGATCACATTCACTTACGGAAAAGTCTAAAATCTGCATACCTACTATTTTTTCAGTCCTTTAGTCCTAATCCTAAATGGCAGAATTAAGCCCAAACTCTTAGGACTACAGAAAGTCAACATTGAAATATTAACCGATATCTATGATATAACAATAAATATATATTTGGTCTCTGCCCTCTTTTTCCTGGCACACAGCTCCTAAAACCCTTGGAATCTCTGAAATGCTAAGTGTCTTTTGCTAATAAGATGGGGGCTCCTAGACAGCCCCTAGAGAGGGACTACTTGCTTGTGGTCAGAGGTTGGAACTTTCAACCCCACACTCAGACCTCTGAGAAGAGGAGAAGGCCTAGAGGTTGAATAAATCATAATGGCCAATGATTTAATCACCTGTGCCTACAGATGAAGCCTCCATAAAAGTCTCTAACTGAAGGAGCTTGGAGAGCTTCCAGGTTGGCAAATACGTGGATGCTGAGAGAGTGAGCTTCCTGGAGAGGGCCTGGAAGCTTTATCCCCCTTCCTCCATACCTTGCCCTATCCATGTCCTACACTTGGCTGTTCCTGAGTCAAATTTTTTTTTAAAATTTTTTTAATTTTTTTATTTATTTTTGAGAGACAGAGAGAGTGTGAGCAGGGGAGGGTCAGAGAGAGAGGGAGACACAGAACCCGAAGCAGGCTCCAGGCTCTGAGCTAGCTGTCAGCACAGACCCGACGCAGGGCTCGAACCCACGAACTGTGAGATCATGACCTGAGCCGAAGCCGGACGCTTAACCGACTGAGCCACCCAGGCGCCCCTCAAATATTTTTATAATATACAAGTAAACTGTTTTTCTGAGTTCTGTGAGCTGTTCTAGCAAATTATTGAACCTGAGGAGGGGATCATGGGAACCATCAGTTTGTAGCCACATTGGATAGAAGCCGTGATTATTCTGGGGACCCATTAACTTGTGACTGGCATCAGAAGTAGGGGGCAGTCTTAGGGCACTGAGCCCTTAGCCTAATTTAGTTAAGGTCTGTACTAACTCTGGTTAGTGTCAGAATTGAATTAATAGGACACCCAGTTGGTGTCTGCAGAAAATTAGAGAATTGGTTAGTATGGAAAAATCCTACCCATCTAGGTCAGAAGTGTTCCAGAAGTATTGGTGTGATAATAATAGAGGAAAACATTTTTTTTTATTTTGACACCCGAAAGAGATCACACAGCAGGTAGGATGTAGAAAAAAAAAGTCAAAATTAGAACTCTTCTTCCGATATAAAGCTCAGGTCTCAAAACTCACTGAGGCATTTACTACATAAACACTAGAGTGCCTTCTCCAGAGCTCAAATATCCAAAATAATTTGACTACCCACCCTGTTCACTTTGTGTGGGGTACTAGCTACAGGAAAATGGCAATGTAATTTTAAAAAATCTCAGCATTCAGAATTCAGTAAGGATTCCAAATATATTTTTGATATCAACATCCTGCTTTTTATTTCTCACTTGATAACTTTGGTTAGAAGAATCATTTTTATTCTTCATAACTTTTACTTAAATTATGCATTTATTCATTGCTTTGTTATTGTTTGAGATTTTATCGATTTAACAACAGTGTATTTTGTCCCTCAACTCCTTTTGTATTTATAGAATTCTTAGAGAGAAGTTTCCTTTTAGCTAGTTTCATTTTCAACCAAAGACATTTGTACACCAGACTGACTCACTGAACTAAAATATGGGTGTGGCATTAAAGTTACCCATGCATTTTTATTTGCAGCTCTTGTTTAACAGTGGAGAAACAGACTTGAAAAAACACAAATATCTACCAACCAGGTTTGACTTCCACACTGTGCTCTTACTTCTATATAATACCACAGCAATACAACCTTTACGAGACAGGATTAAAGAAAAAAAAACAAGGAAATAAAATTCTCCGTTGGTAATTTCTGAGAATATGAAAGTTTTCGTGACTCACTGACAAATATATTCACAGCAACATATTTTACTCTATCCCAGACATGCATTTCATAGGAATTACTCCATTCAATCCTCAAAACACTAATGACATAGACAGTATTATTATCCCCACTTTACCGACGGGGAAAGTGAAACACAGAAAGGCTAAGAAAAGAACCAACGAATCATTAATAAGTGGAGTCCCGGCAATCTGACTCCATAGACCTCATTCTGCATCCTTATGCTATCCTGCCTCCTTCTTTTTTTGTTATTTCATTCAAAATTATTTTCTCTACTCTCACCCCCATGTAAGAATGAGGAAAAACATTTACTAAAACTTTTCTTCTCTAGAATATAAGCTCCAAGACAGCAGGAACTTTGCTCTATACACTGCTGTGTCTCTAACTTCTAAAACTCTGCCTAGTACAGAGTACGCATTCAATAAATACGTCTTGAATGAGCAGATGGGGAGCGAGCTCTGGCTTTCCTAAGAGAATATTTTATGAGTGATAAGTACACATCATTTATGACCAATTAGTTTAAGAATTCCCTGGGTGGCTCAGCCGGTTAAGCGTCTGACTTCGTCTCAGGTCATGATCTCGCGGTTGGTGGGTTTGAGCCCCACGTCGGGCTCTGTGCTGACAGCTAGCTCAGAGTTTGGAGGCTATCTTTGGATTCTGTGTCTCCCTCTCTCTCTGACCCTCCACTGTTCACGTCTCTCTCTCTATCTCTCTCTCTCTCTCAAAAATAAATAAAACATTAAAAACAAAACAAAACAAAAAAGAATTCCCATGGTCTCATGCAAGGAAGCAAGCATAAGCTAGTTACCTTTCTCTCTCTTATATTTTTCTATCTTTCTCATAAGGTTAGGTACAACTTTTCTGCAGAGATCCTCCAGTAACACCAGATTCTCTTCATCTATTAGAGCTTGTTTCTCCAGATATGCCAGGAAACTTAGAGAGGTCTGCAAGAGAACCAATGGAGTCACATTTACTTGGCTTCTGAGCCATTCATTCCTTAAACATTACCTGCATGGCCTCTAGTCACCAGATTTTGCAATGACAAATAAGGCAGTGTTTGCCCCTGAGGAGTTCAATAGTATGGGGGAAGAGGCATTACCAAGTAAAATACACAATCTATATTAATATCAAATACCAAATATATGTAACTCACTACACACTAGGCAGTGCTTGCTGTACATTAACCTCAAAAACAAGCCAATGAGGCTAGATCCTATTATAATCCCCATTTTAAATATGAAATAACTGAGGTTCAATCACTTGTCCAAGGTCACAAAGCCAATAAGAGGCAGGGCTGGTATCTGAACCTAGCAGTCTGATGTCAAAGTCTCTCTTATTAACCATTGAGCTAGACTGCCTGTCACTTACAGATATAAATGATATAATTAGATTAGGGTCACAGCAAAACAGAAGCACCAAAGAAACAAGAGGTAAATATTTGGTATTTGAAAAGAAAAAAATGTCTTAAATACTGCTGGGAAAAATCACAAATCAGCTAGTATTATTATTTAACATGTGGGGTGGAAGGCATCATATTCTGTTCACTAAATAGGGCTTCTCAGTGTATTAAGCTGGTTATGAAAAAATATATAGGAACAAAATTATATTAGAGCCCACAGAAAAGAACAGCTCCTTAGAAAGGAACCTCTGAACACTATCCCACTACATACATTAAGCATCAGCTGAGTGGGAACTGGGGAGAAGTCTCCAGACACGTTGAACAGTTGAATGGTTGAAAAGGGACAGTGGGTTCAGAAGCATCGAGAAGGAGGCTTGAGTACAAATCCTGAGTGAGAGCTAGGTCATGGCTAGAACAGCGGGATGGTATCAGACCATGCAGGAACATACAGTATATGAGGAGTTTGGGCCAAGTGTACCATGTGTCAAGGAGTGGCAGTAGTAGTTTTTAAGAAGGACAAAAATATGAATATATTTGGTTTTTAGTAGAAGTTTTGAAATAGGTTGGAAAAGGAAGTGGATTAGAGAGAAAATATTGGCAAGAGGCATTGGATTTGAAAAACATTTCTGAAATAGAATTCCAATTGGAAATCAATTGGAAGTGGGTGAAGAAGTAAAGGAAGAGTCAAAGATGACTTTAAATGGTGATATCACTCATTTATTCATCATTCATCTATTCCACATAGCAGCCTTCACACAAGCTGCACATGGGAGGGGATTCTTTTTTATTATTATTTTTAATGCTTATTTATTTTTAAGAGAGAGACAGAGCATGAGCAGGGGAGGGGCAGAGAGAGAGGGAGACACAGAATTCAAAGCAGGCCGCAGGCACTCAGCTGTCAGCTCAGAGCCCAATGCAGGCTCAAACTCACAAGCCGTGCGATCATGACCTGAGCCAAAGTCAGATGCTTAACTGACTGAGCCACCCAGGCACCCCTGGAAGGGGATTCTTGAAGGATGACTATGTCTTCACTGTCAGCATGGAAAAGGACATTCCAAGCAAAGAAAATCGCATGTGGAAGAGATGTGAAACTAGAAATCTGGTTACGAAGAGGTTCATGTTGGCTTCACCACGAGCGGTTTTATTGGAGTGATGGAAGTTGAAGTCATATTGAAACTCATTGAATCAACGGAGTTGACTTAGTGGAGAAAGAGTGCATACAAACTATTCTTTCGAGAAGCTTGGCAGTAGAGGGAAGGAGGGAGAAAGAGCAATAACATAAGGATGAGGAAGGGTTACTGAGTGTGTGTGTGTGTGTGTGTGTGTTTTCAAATAAGGTACTCAAAATGGCAACAACCAAGGGAAAGAACAGAGTTGATTACTTGATTTCTGTTCTCATCTGATCAAAGAGAGATTATAATTTTTTAAGAAATTCCAGAGACAGGGCATCTGGGTGGCTCAGTCAGTTAAGCATCTGACTTTTGATTTCAGCTCAGATCATGACCTTATGGTTCATGAGTTCAAGTCCTGTACTGGGCTCTGCGCTGAGAGTGTGGAGCCTGCTTGGGATTCTCTCTCTCTCTCCCTCTCTGCCCCTTGCTCACTTGCACCCTCTCTCTCAAAAAGTAAATAAACAAATAAAAGAAGTGTGTGTGTCCCCACCTGCAGCCCTAGCACACCAATAGCTTGGCCCAGGAATAAAGCAGGAGAGAAGAGGGTGTGCAGGAAGATTCGTCCAGAGCTGATCAGCTGGGCAAAGGGATCAGAGAGAATCTACCACACAAGTTTCTGTGGTAGGTCATAGGCAGATGAGCTCTCTCTGAACCTCAAAACAGAAACACCATTTTTTTAATTTTTTTTTAAGTTTATTTATTTTTAAGAGAGAGAGAGCACAGAAGGGGCAGAGAGAGAGGAAGAGAGAATCCTAAGCAGGCTCCGTATCGTCAGTATGGAGCCCAATGTGGGGCTTAAACTCATGAACTGTGAGATCGTGACCTGAGCTGAAGTTGGATGCTTAACTGACTGAGCCATGCAGGCACCCCGAAACCCCATTTTTGACCTATCAAGAGGAAGAAAGGGACTAAGACATGATTCCAGAAGCAATGATGGAAATTCATTATACCTTGTAGAAAGTTTATTAGATGCTTGGTAAATGACACCTTCTATACACACACACACCACACAATTTAAATGAAGTCTGTACTTTAAGAACACCACCCTAGGAAATACTAGCAGGAAGTGTCTGAAAGCTTTTTTTGTTCTGCTCCTTTGCTAAGCTAGTAAATTTGGGTGTGGTTTCCTTTACATCCAACGTCCTAAGTTGATAGCTACCCTGAGAACGGATTTCCGGACTCTTTGAGTCTCTCAGCCTGTGTGAAGGCAGCTATTCTGCTATGAACCTATACGAAAGTTATCAAAAAAGGAGCCCTAGAACACCCTACAAAGGTCAATTCGCTAACTCTGGAGAGACTGTGTGAATTTAGAACTTTTCCTTTTTCACTGAGGGAAGTTCAGGGCCTCCCCACCTGACTGCTTAATAATTTATTTCGGTAACAAAAGCTTTTGCAATTGCAACTACAGATAATGCAGTCTTATTAAGCCCTCATATGGAAACTCATCTAGGTTGCTTAGAGATTGTCTTTTACACATTTCAGAAGGCCAACCTGATCACAAAGTCCAATTGAGATCAACCTGGGTTATCTCAGGTATATAACTCGGCCACAATTCCCACAAGACAAAATAGATCTCCTTCAAAATAAAGCTGAGATCATTTGGAACCCAAGAAGGAAATGTGCTTTTCCTGAATCTGACCGGGTATTTCCATAGTCCTATGCCACAGCGAAATACAGTGATTTCTCCCTTTACTACTGCACTGAATGAGAAAAGCATAAAAGCATATGGCTGCCTGAGCATGGGCCTTCGATGACTTAAAAGCTAATTTAACAGGGGGCAAAATGTTTGGAATGCTTCTGGCAACCAACCACAGATGCCTGCAAGCTAATGTCTAAGACCCATGGAAGAAGTACAGGAAGAAATACATTCCCCAGTTTTTCCTAGCAGAAAGTCACAGCTTGGTGTGGAGCATATCAGAGATTCCTGCCCATCTCCTCATCCCTCATCCTGCTGTGGGGAGTATGGACTTCTGTCCATAACACAGGGAGAAGTATAACCACAGAGAATGGTTTCATTTTATTTATAAACCCAGAAACTGGAGAAATCACGAGAGGATGCTCCAAGCTTGGTGAAAATATTATCAGAATAATCTGGAGAGCTTTTCAAACTGCAGGAAATCAATGTGGAGACATGCAGCCTCTGAATCCAGCTGCCAATTTGCAGGAAATACAGGGTATAGAGGAGCACGTCAAAATGCACTGAGCACAAGCAATCAGCAAAACTCAGACTGGGGAAAATTTTACCAGCCAGTTGTCCTGAGGCTCTTCAAAAGACACATTTTAAGAAAAAGAAAGGGATTAGGAGAAGAGGGTTTAACCCATAGTTAAAAGACACTCAAAAGAAATAAACTGGCCAAGACTAAACTTGACATCTAGGGATGCACAAGTAAATGATAAAGTCATAAAGACACATAAGAACATTGTTACTAAAAAGCCTGACAGTGGTTTCCTCTAGCAGGTAGGAAGGGGCTGTGATTGGAAGGAGGTAAGTGGAGGGGTTTCTAGAATAGCTGGCAAAATTCGAATTCTTGACCTGGGTGGTGGTTTCAAGAGGATTAGCCTTATAACAATTCTTTAATCTATATGTGTGTTTTATTCATTTTTCCACACTTGTGTTTTGTTGGGGTTTTTTTTTTAAAGAATAAAAAGATAAAGAGAAAAGAAAAATGTGTAAACAAAAACAGAAAGATATCAGAACTTCGAGGAACATAAGAGAAAAAATTAGTAGATTGTGACAAGAGGCAAAAAGTATAAGAATGTTATTAGTGTATCTTTGCACAACCCCATTAGGGTGGCTTAGTTCATCCTGCTAATCTCTCCAGTCATTCATCATAAAAATCACATAAACAGAAAGGGCCCAGGCCATTTTCTCAGAAAGAGAAGGGAAAGATTATATCATCCCATTCATTCATGCTTTCATTCAGAGCACCATTTTGTAACAGATTCTACAAGGTTCTGGAGCTATAATGATGAGGAAGACTTGGTCACCAACTCCAAGGAAACCACAACCAACTTTTGGAAGACAGGAGCCTCAAGAGGTGACTAATCAAAAGACACAGAGACTAAAATCCCTGAGGGCTATGAAAGGGATCTTAAAAAAGATCTTAAAGACTGTGGCCTAAACAAAATGAACCTGCACAGGTCTATTGGTCTGACACCAGGAAATATATTTAATGACTTACTTACATAGTCCTCATTTGACCTACCCCACCTACCCACCTTCTCATTTCCGTACTGTGCCCCACACATTTTACATGGCAAAACACGGTGGGTGCCAAGAGAAGTCAACCATTTACTACCTGATTACTATGCGCCAAATACAGACCCCTAAGGTTTTACCCACATTATTTTATCCAATTCTCCCAACAGTCCTGGAAGGAAGTAGTGTAATTGTCCAAAGTATGACACATGAGAAAATGGAGACTCAGTAAAGTTCAATCACTTGCCCCACATCAAGGCATTAGTCACAGAACCAGGACTAGAATCCAGGTCCATCCAACACCAAAGTCAATGTTCCTAAGCCCTGTATGGCATCGTCTCCTGCAAATTAAACCCTTCTTGAAGACCCTTTCCAGCATATTCTCAACACTAATTAAGGCAGTGCTTATAGGGGTGCCTGGATAAGTCTGTCACCTTAAGATAAGTAGAGCATCTGACTCTTGATTTTGGCTCAGGTCATGATCTCAGAGTTCAGTGAGTTCAAGCCCCACCTCGGGCTCTGCGCTGACAGCATGGAACCTGCTTGGGATTCTCGGTTTTCCTCTCTTTCTCTTTCTCTCTGCCTCTCCCCCACTCACAACCTCCCCACCCCCAAAAATAAACATTTTTTTAAAAGGCAGTGCTCACAAACACCCCACTCTTTATGACCCACTTACCATCTGGGTTTTGGGAATCGATTCCCTCATAAGGAAGACCATGTCCTTTAAGTTCTCTGAGCCAATTCCCTCTGACAGTTCGTACAGCAGGTTTCTAAGACATACATCCAGAGAGACAAGTAAAGCCTCACACTTGCAGAGGACAGCACAGTAAATTGAGTGCTTTTTTACAAACATTTTCTCTCATTTGAATGATCACACCCTGTGAGTACACAATTTCGAATCCCATTGTATAGATTCAAAACTAAAACTCTAAGCTTTAAGTGGCCTATTACATAAAGATAACACAATGAGCAGTAGAGGCAGGCCTTCTGATTCCAAGTCCAGGGCTACTTTCCATCCCACTAGGAAGATGTAAAACTCAATGTTGGTATACCTTCCCATCTCCTGACTCCATGCTAGGAATTCAGGCTTACTTTATAGGCCCTCGTCAGAAAGGACTTGATACCCTTCTATCGGAAGTCCACTGCTGAAAAAAAAAGGAAACTATCCCAACTTCTGGACAGTCATGTAACTGACAACCAGAAAAGCTGAACATTCCATTGACACACTAATACCTCCATATGCTGGAGATCTTCCCTTGGTTGTTTAACCAGCGGAGTGGAAATAATGACTTCCAGAATTCCCTCAGTGACTCAAGTATAGCTCAGATTCTGGGAGCCACTTCAAGGAGGGAGGCCTGAAGGATTCTAGTCACCCCGGCCATAAAATAACATTTCAACTCTTCCTTGTGAGGGTCTATAATGTAGATATGTCAGTGGACAATTAAAAACCGTGTTGACTAAGTCCTGGTGATGTATTGTACAACATGGTGACAACATGTAACAACACAGGTGACCCTTGAACAACACGGTTTTGAACTGCATGGGTCCACTTGAACTCAGATTTTTGTTGATAAAGACAGTTATAGATGTATTTTCTCTTATGATTTTCTCAATAACATTTCCTTTACTCTAGGTTAGTCTATTGTAAGAATGCAATATATAATACATGTAACATACACAATATGTGTTAACTGACTTTATATTATCTATGAGGCTTCTGGTCAACAGTAGTAGTTAAATTTGAGGGGAGTCAAAAGTTATGCTGGATTTTTGGCTGTGTGGGGATCAGCACCTTAACCCCCACATTGTTCAAGAGTCACTGTACTGTGTTATATATTTAAAAGTTGTTAAAAGAGTGGATTCTAAAAATTCTCATCACAAGCAAAAAAACTTTGTAACTATGTGTGGTGATGGATGTCAAACTTACTGTGGTGATCATTTCACAATATATAAATATATCCAATCATTATGTTGTACACCTAAAACTATTACAATGGAATAGGTCAATTATATCTCCATTAAACATTTTTTTAAAAATTAAATTTAAAAAATTGTGTTATCTAAGGTCTGAGCCATGATAAACCTGATCCCTATATTTCACCCCTTGGGTAAAATGTCTATATTTTACCCCTCTGGGTTTCACACAAAAGCATATGAAAATTTATGGCATAAATGATGTCCTTCCATACCTCAGAGACACATCTTTTTCATTTTGCTTATTTGGGCCCAAGTATGCATTATCTCCTCTCACATCCCCGCAATGACTCACAGGAGGAAGGACAGTCTGGGAGTACCGAGGGTAAAAGGAAAGCACGGGCCCTGCTATGCTCAGGCAGGCTTCCTTCAGCAGTGAGAAGCAAACTAAGGGAAGCCACTACCAGGCCCAGAGCTGGGCTTGGAAGCTTTGCTGACCTCCCAACTTTTCATCTCATTAGTGCCGGAAGCTGAGAGATCTCCTGGTTTGGAAGCGCTATGTCATCCAAGGAGGTAGAAAAGAAAAAAATCTTAATCCCAGCCTCCTTTCAAAGCCCAGTGGCCTGAATGAACACTAGCTAGATGGAAAACCCCCCTGTCCTGATCACAGACCCCTCCTCACCTGAACAGAGAGACCCTCCTTCGGGTGGGCAGCAAACTCTCCACTTGCTCTCTGCTTTGGCGGAGGTACCGCAGCAGTGAATTCTGCTTGAGTGTATAGAGGAGTTCTGCTAGGAAGAAGGGGTCTTCCTCACTCAACAGCTCCTCTGCCAACAGATGATCAAAAATATCTGAGGCTGAGCTGGATTTCTCCAACTTCTTGTGGGAGATCCAGTCTCGGCAGAGAAACTTCAAGCCCTCCACATCTTGGGCCTCCAGGTTTGAATCAATAATCAGAAGCATCCCACGGAAGTTCACTTGAAAATTATCATCTAAAGAGAACCTCACACTTTGACCTTGAGATGTCATGGCCAGCCTGAAAGAGACAGAGAGGTGGGGCAGCACAGAAGAGAAAAAGGACCCACAGAACCCCAACTTCCCCAGCCTCCTCCGTTCCAGGCATTAGAATTTCCTGGAAGGGCTGAAAAATAAAAATAACTGTGAGATTACTTCAAAAACCAATAGGCAAAAAACTCAACCATAGCACTTCTATGTTAACCCTTCTGGAGGTCTGGAAGGAGCTTTTTTTGGAACTCAACCTACCTTTATTTCTCCCAAATCAAAATGTCCCTGGTGGGCACTAGTCAAACGGGAGAAGGACAAAACACAGTTTCTCCCTGTGAGAGCTCTTAATTCATTTCCACCAAATGGCAGAAATAGTGCTCAGATTTATGCTTTTCATTTTAGAAATAAAGCAGTCTGGGGTTTTATATTTCAGAAGTGTCTACCAATCGAAGGATGAGGTAACACTGCTAACCATAATGGGACAGGTCTGTAGCTCACAAAAAGAGAAGCCATAATCCTGGACTCCAAAGAAAGGGTGGTTTTAGACAAGAGTTGGTCAGATCAATGAAGGAAGTCACAAATTACCTAAATCAGTATTTCCACCTGATTAGTTGATAAAGTTGATATGGTATTTTCTACACTAAATTCCATTCGAATCAGAGGAGCAATGAACTGATAAAATTTTTCAGTGTAATATAATTCGTACTATAAGACTTCAAGATATATATTCTCTTTTCAAGACTTAACTATTTAGAAACAAGAAACTACTTCCCAAAGGAAGAAGAACATAACAAAAAACAACGATAACAAAGAGTAGTTATATCTAGGTGGTATAATTACAAATAACATAACTTTCCTTCTGGGCTCCTCTCTGAGTTTCTCAGATTCTATGCAACAAACACACATTACTTTTGATGTTAGAAAAAGAAAACAGAGGGCCGCCTGTCTGGCTCAATCAGAAGAGCATGCAACTCTTGATCTAAGGGCTGTGAGAACAAGCCCCACATTGGGCGTAGAGCTTATTTTTTGAGAGAGAAAGAAAACAGAAAATGCTATTTTTAATGTGATCATCCATGGGGTCTTTCCTTCTAGTAGCAGCCTGTGATACCAGAAACCAAATGAATGACTTTTTGGAGATGCCTTCCTGTTCCAAAGTATCATACATTTGCCTTGAAGTTTCCAGAAGATTCCAATCTGTAACGTTAGTGAGTCTGACAGACTTCGTCTCCATTTGTGGACTAGCATATTTCTGCCGGTACAAGTCTGTGTTGGAGCTTTCCTGAGACTTTTTAAACGTTCATTTCCCCTGCCATGGCTAATAAATCCCGGCAGAAACAGTGCCATTGCTGACAAGAGCTTTTGCAAGTTCCTAAAACTGAAGGAAGGAACAAGGCTAGCGTGTAAGATCTCAGCAGGGGAAAGGTGCTAATCACATACCTTCAGATCAAATTCCGCTCGTCCTCTGGAGATAAATGGTTCCCGGAGGAAATTGCCTGAAAACAAGTTTTAAAGAAATTAAAATTCTCTGCGTAATCCACGTTCCAGGGAAGCTCCCATTTGCGCGGGAAGAGAACTCAAGACTTTCTGCCTATGCAAGTGAAAACTGGATGTCCCGGTTCGGGTAACTTGATAATTAACTTCCTGCTCACGTCATTGCTGCCTCGGCGGCCTCTCCCCTTTCCTTTTCCAGGTTTCGGATAACTCTGACAAACAGCGCCTCCTAAAGTCAAGAGTTACAATTTTCCTACTGGACAGCTAGGGATTTTCCCAGGTTAAACCAAAGACTGCTGCAAATGAACTCTTGGAAGGCACTAAGTGTTTAGCCTTTCCCTTGGATCACTAAGATTGGAGAATCAAAAAAGAAAGAGAGAGAATGGGAGAAGAAGAGAAGGAACAGAGATGAGAGAAGAAGGGAAATAGAGAAAGAGAGAGAGAGAGAGAGAGAGAGAGAGAGAGAGAGAAAGAGAAAGACAAAGGAAGGAAAGAAGGAAGGAAGAATATTTTCCTAACCATCTCCTTCCCCCAAACTCACTTAACCTTTAAAATAAATCCAAAAAGCTCAAGAAATAGTGGTCAGCCATATTAACTCCTCGAAAAATTGCATGTGAAAATAAAAAAAATTTAAGGCAAAAAAAGAGGGAGAGCTGGACTATAAGCCCATTTGGAGGTATTTGCAGGGAACTCAATTAACAGCAGACAAAGTGGATGAAGTCTTTGGCCTCACAGTACATTCAGTGCAGCAGGAAAGAGGCTTTGAAGACATTATTTCTAAGAATAAAAACAATACCTAATATTTATATGGCAACTATTTTTTCATTTAATCATCTCAAGTCTCTAAGATAAATACTATTAGTATGAACGCTCTTTTAAGATGTGAAAACCAAGACACAGAAAGGTTAAGTAATTTGACATAGTGAGCTAGTGTGAAAGCCATCATTTAAACCAGCAAACCTGACTCTAATTCACTATACTATAATTCAACTAATTCAAATGCTCAGAGCTCTGGAAAGAAGTACAGAATCTTAGAAAGGTATTTTATCTCTGAAAAAGAAGTAAGATTTATGATGCTTTATTAACAAATGTATTAAAGTGCCATTCTCATATCCTTGGCATCATCAAGATGAATGCCAGGGAAATAAGTCAATCAGAGAAAGACAAATACCATGTGAGTTTACTTACATGTGGAATCTAAAAAAACAAAACAAATGAACAAACAAACAAAATAGTAACAGACCCATAGATACAGAAAACCGTTGGTTATTAGAGTGAGAGTTGGGGGCAGGCAAAATAGGTGAAGGGAATTAAGAGGTAGAAACTTTCAGTTATAAAATAATAAGTGATGGGACTGTAATGTAGAGCATAGGAAATATAGTCAGTAATTTTGTAATCATTCTGTATGGTGACAGATAGTAACTAGACAACATGGGGATCATTTCATAATGTACAAAAATATAGAATCACTGTTATGTACACCTGAAACTAATAGAATATTGTGTCTATTGTAGTTCAATTTTTAAAAAGCCAACAACTTGAGGAGTGCCTGGTGGCTCAGTTGGTTAAGTGGCATACTCCTGGTTTTGGCTCAGGTCATGATCTCATGGTTTGTGGGTTGGAACCCTGAGCTGGCTCCACACTGCCAGTGTGGAACTTGCTTGGGATTCTCTTTTTCTCCCTCTCTCTGCCCCTCCCCCCTCAAAATAAATAAATAAACTTAAAAAATAAAATAAGCCTACAACTTGAAGTGTAGAGGAAAACAAGAAAGAAAGATGTAAGAAAAGAAGGAAGGAAGGAAAAGAGAGGGGGGAAGGAGGAAGGGGAGAGAGACAGATTAAATTTATCTGCAAGTGTGAAAATTGGAAGCAAGTGTAAAAAACCTGTATGTGGCTTGAGGAAATGATTGTGTGTGCATGACTTCTATAAAACTCCTAACACATTCAGATGGGCATGAGCACCAATAGGAGTTCCATTTATTATTGGAATGTATGCCATTTAGAAATGTTCTTCACTATTAATAATAATAAATAATTGGTTCAGAGAAAAAAGAAACAAAGAAAGACATATACTTAATGCTACTGAGTTGTACACTTAAAAATCATTTGAATGGTAAATTTTATGTTGTATATTTTACCACACTTTTTTTTAAGATAAAGATACACAGGCCCTATGTCTTAGTCTTCTATTCTGTTTTATTCCTGGGGCATTTCAGAAGGCAGTTTGGAAAAACTATCATTTCTCTCATCCTGTTCATAAAGTACATAAGCCCTTTCAATTTTTGTTCAACAATATTAAATATTTAGCAAGCTCTTCCTAAGTGTAAAGCACTGAACTGGGCACAATTAGGAAGGAAAAGTGAATAAGACACAATGTCAGCCTCCAAATAATTATGACTACTACCATTTCTTGACTTCTTTTCTGATTAACTGTCTAAAGTCAACATTATTAGTTACATTCAGTAGATGATGAAATCAAAGTTCAGAGATGCTATGTATCTTGCTATCATCCCAAAGCTAGGAAGAGATGGGAATTCTAGGTCTCCCAGATTCCAGATCCCATGCTCTTGATCCCAAGACTACTGCTGCCTGTAACTCCATATGACATAAGGTCTGTAAATATTGGTCAGGGCATAGTGACGCTGCCATGAGGTTTCACCTAAATGTCATGAAAGCCCCAAAAAGAAAGGATGAATCCTGATGAAGATGGCTTGAAGGAGGAGGTATTTGACCTAAGCCTGGAAAGTAGAAGTAGAATAGAGACACATGAAGTAAAACTTAAACTTTTATCCTAGTGCTCAGTGGAAACACTCAAACCAAGTTTACAGAGGTGAGACCGTGTGCCATGTCATTTGTATTGAGTATTTCATGCTTCTTCCAATTTGAAACACAGTTACTGAGAACGCGATGATGGCAAGTTGATAGTAGTAGAAAGAATAAACATTTCTTACATCATCTTTCCTGATTGGTCGCAGTCAACTGGGTCTACATGAAGAGCTAGTCAAAACCCGTGTGGCCTTTTATAGTGATGGGAGTCTGCTACTGCCCTGGTGACAAAGAGGAGATACTGGATTGTTTCTTTTTAGTTCTGCCTTGAGAGCAGCTGGTGGTAGCAGTAGTAGGTTTTCCTTTACAACCAGGCTTTGGTCCAGGTTCTCCACCCTCAAAGTTTATAAAGGGAAACTTTATAAGTGTAAAGACTCATGAACTAAAAAATGAACACAAGTGATGGGGAAGGTGGGTGTATGAACTGAAGAAGAGCTCTGTGCCCTGAAACTTGCACCCCAACCCTGGTCCTGAGGTAGCAGGTTCTTTGATTAGCCATTACATCCCCAACTTCCAGGACCTCCTCCCTCCCTCACTCCATACCTTATCCAAACATTCCAGACCTTGCCAGAAATGATTTTACTCATGGAGCATGGTGAAGCCAAGTACCAAAGTGGAAGACTTTCTCTGGCAAGGATCCCAGGAGAGATCTCCAACTAGTGAACTGGCAAGTGATTGTAGCTAGACTAGTAAAATGTGACCCATTTTCGATTCACTATACTACAGGCTGATCTGTTTTAATATGTCCCTTTTCTTATTACAAAAGTGGTAATTAAAAAAGAGAGGGTGAACTTCCAGTATTTAATGTAGAAAAGCTGGAAAATGGAGAAACATTCAGTCACTTGTAGTCTATAACTACCTTAAAATTTTAGTATATATTCTTTCACTTTTTATATGTATATTATTTACCAAAAATTAATTATGCTGTAAAATTTTCTTTTTTCACTTAATACACATTTTCCCCATATCATTAAATATCTTTGAAAACATGATGTATAGTGGCTAGATGATATTCCCTTCCATGGATGTTCCATATGTATTTAACCAATTTCTAATTATCAGACATCTAATTTGTTTCCAATTCTTTGCTATTGTGAACAATGCTGCATAGAAGATACTTACAGAGGGGCGCCGGGGTGGCTCAGTCCATTAAGCATCAGACTCGATCTCGGCTCAGGTCAGGATCTTGCAGTTCCATGAGATGGAGTCCCGTGTCAGGCTCTGCGTTCACAGTGCAGAGCCTGCTTGAGATTTCCCCTCTCCCTCTCTCTGCCCCTCCCTCTCTCTCTTTCAAAATAAATAAACTGACATTAAAAAAAGAAGATACAGATAAATCTTGGCACATGTTTATAATCATTTTCTTTGGGTGAACCCAAATGTAGAATAAGTAAGCTGATCTTTAAATTCGCCCTCCCCTAGTCTGTGAACCCTGAAGGTCTTCCATCTTACTTTCAAATTAAGTGAGTTTGTGGGCAGGGGGTGGTCCCTGGGTGGTTCAGTCAGTTGAGCATCTGACTCTCGATTTCAGGTCAGGTCATGATCCCAGGGCCATGGGATAGAGCCCTGCATCAGGCTCAGCATTGATCATGGAGCCTCCTTGAGATTCTCTCTCTGCCCCTCTCCCCTGCTCACTCTCACTCTCTCTCTCTCAAAAAAATAATAATAATAGGTGAGTTTGGTACAAGAATCTAGGTGATTCTGAGGAGACAAAACCTCAAAGCTCCACAAGATAATGATATTTCCTAAAAGGTTTTAATAAATTAACATTAGATTGGTTAAGGAACTAGGTAGATGTGGTTAAAAGAGTAAAATATATTTAATGCTGCTAAAAAAAATCAAAAGATAACTCAAAATGGGTCAGAGACCTAAATGTAATAACTAAAATCATAAAACTCTTACAAAAAATGTAAATGTAACTCTTCATGAGTTACACTTGCATTAAGCAATAGTTTCACACATATGATGCCAAAACTTTTAAGCAACAAAAGAAAAAATAGATCAATTAGACATCATCACAATATACAAATTTTGGGCTAGAAAAGCCCCTATCCAGAAAATGAAAAGACAACCCCTAGAATGGAAGAAACTGTTTGCAAATCTTCTATCTGATAAGAGACAAGTATCCAGAATATAGAAGGAACACTTATACGAGAATAATAAAAAGATAATCAATTAAAAACAGGAAAAGATTTAAATGATGTTTCTACAGAGAAGATATACAAATGGCCAATGTGCACATGAAAAGAACTTCAGTACCATTAGTCATTAAGGCAATGCAATCAAAACCACAATGAGATACCACTTTATACCCAGCAGCGTGATTAAAAGAAAGAAAGAAAGAAAGAAAGAAAGAAAGAAAGAGGAAGGAAGGAAGGAAGGAAGGAAGGAAGGAAGGAAGGAAGGAAGGAAAAGTAACAAGTGTTGGCAAGGAGAAATTGGAACATTGCTGGTGGGAATGTAAAGTGGCACAGCCACTTTGCAAAACAGTTTAGCAGTCCTCAAAAAGTTGAAGATATAGGTATTATATGATCCAGTAAGTCCATTCCCATGTTCTCCCAAGACAACTGAAAGCATGTATTCACACAAAAACTTACACATGAATACTCATAGTAGCATCATTCATAAAGGCCAAAAAAATGGAAATAATCCAAATTTCCACCAGTTGATGAATAGGTAAACAAAATGTGCTTGGTCCATACAATGGAATATTATTTAGCCATTAAATAAAATGAAGTACTAATGTATTCTTCAACATGGATGAACCTTGAAAACATTATGCTACATGGAAGAAGTCATATACAAAAGGAAACATATTGTATGATTTGTTCATAGGAAATATCCAGAATGGACAAATATGTAGAGATAGAAAGTGGATTAGTGTTTGCCCAGGGGCTGGGGAGAAGGGGAGAATAGGGAATGATGGCTAACAGGTATGCAAATCTTTTTAGGTAGATGAAAATGTTCTGAAATTAGATTGTGGATGTGCACAACTGTGAATATACAAAAACCAGTGACTTTTATACTTCAAAAGGATGAATTTTATGAAATGTGAATTATATCTCAATGAAAAAATAAAGGGAGATATGGAATATGTCACAGTTAGATGTCACAAACTACCTTGTGATTGTCAATTGTATGGTGTCAACTTGATGGTTATGGGATGCCTAAAGAGCCAGTGAACATTATTTCTGGGAAGGTCTCTGTAAGGATGTTTCTGGAAGGGATTAGCATTTAAATCAGTAGACTTAGTAAAGAAAATCTGATCTCAACAGTGTGGGTGGGCAACATTCAATCCATTAAAAGTCCAATAAAAAGGAGGGAGGGCAAATTTTCTCTCTTTTTGAACTAGGATGGTCATCTTCTTCTACCTTTGGACATTAAAATACTCTTGGTTTTCTGGGCCTTTGGACTCTAGGACTTACAACAGCAGCCTTCCCTACTCCCCACTCCATCCTTCAGCCCACTCCCCAGCCGCAGGCTCTGCAATGCAGAATCTCAAAGGTTTCAAGGGAGGGACGTGACAAAGATGCAGTTAGGGAGACTCTCCAGGTTGCTATGTATAAAGTTATCATAGAATTAAGAGGGTAGTGGTAGGATCAGTGAGAAAGCTATTATCATAGTTCAATGGAGAAATAATGGAGGCAGGGGAAATGTAATAATGGAGATAGATGGAAAAGACATTATAGATACAGAACCAACTAATTTGGAAACTAGCTGGATGAAGAAACATAGGAGAGGGTGGATCAGGGTGAAAATGATATTTTGTAGCTACTGTTAACTGAAATTGGAGACAGGCAGAAAAGCAGACTTGGAATGGAGGGGTTTTTTTTTAATATTTGGAATATATTGAGTTTGAGGTGCCAAAAGGAAATGAAGTGGAAACACTGGCCAGGAAACTGCAGGGTAAGATTTTAACTTGAAGAGTCTGGACTATAAATATCCAACTTGTTAGCACCATAGGAGTAGTAATTGAAGCTACAAGATTGTTAAAAGAGAACGTAGAAAGAGAGAAACAAAGGAGTGATCCTTGTGAATATCCACATTTATGGATCTGGAGGAGAAAGATAGAAAGAAGACTTGGTCAGAAGTTTGTCCTTGACAGAACTTCTAGGGTGAAATACCCTGGAGAAGTAAGAAGAGGACAATGACCCCATCGAATCTAAGGACTACAAGTTTGGTAAGGTCAATGCCACTCTTGGATCTTACAAATTTGGCAGAATGACTAAGGTGAAATCCAGAGAGCAGGGAAGTATGAAGCAAATGGGTAGAAGAGGAGAGGGTATAGACTAAAACATAAATAAGACAGTAGCTTGAAAGAGAGGGGCATGGGGTGCCTGAGTGGCTCAGTTAGTTAAGTGTCCAACTCTTGATTTCAGCTCAGGTCATGATCTCATGGTTTGTGGGTTTAAGCCCTGAGTTGGTCTCCACACTGACAGTGAGAAGCCTGCTTGGGATTCTCTGTCTCCCTCTCTCTCTGCCCCTCCCCTGTTCTCTCTCTCTCTCTCTCTCTTTCTCTCTCTCTCTCTCTCTCTCAAAATAAATAAATAAATAAACATTTTTTTAAAAATAGAGAAAGGCTTTATTTGATGGAGGAGTCAGAACTTGTTTTTAAACTGAAGTATCAAAGACAGAGAGAGAGATTAATGATACAAGATGGTTGAAATAATGTTTAGTCTTGACAGAAGACTGATCTATGCCAAAGGAGGCACAAAGAAGAGGATGAGACTCCCAGGTTTAGGGCAGGAAGTCCTTACCAAATAAGGAAGAAAAGATGTTTCTTGTATCATCATTTAAATAGTGAAAAATTGTGAATAACTTAAATATGATACAAAACATATATAGACATGACTACTTGAATGAAAAGAAAGAACAGTGTTAAATATTATGCCATTTATGGGGGTTCCTGGGTGGTTCAGTCGGTTAAGCATCCAGTTTCAGCTCAGGTCATGATCTTGAGGTTTGTGAGTTCAACCCCCACGTCGAGCTCTGTGCTGACAGTGCAGAGCTTGGAGCCTGCTTCAGATCCTGTGTCTCCCTCCCTCTCTGCCCCTCGCCTGCTTGTTCTCTGTCTCTCTCTCAAAATTAAATAAAAACATTTATTAAAAAATATTATTCCATTTATGTTTAAAATAAATACATTAAATGTGTTTATGTATTAAAGAAACTGGACCTTTTACAATATTTAATTTTTATTTTATTTTGTTTTTTTAATGTTTATTTACTTTTGAGAGAAAGAGAGAGAGACAGAGGGCAAGCAAGGGAGGGGCAGAGAGACAGACAGACAGACAGACAGAATCCGAAGCAGGCTCCAGGCTCCGAGCTGTCAGCACAGAGCCCAACGTGGGGCTCAAACTCACGAACCATGAGATCATGGCCTGAGCCGAAGTTGGACACTTAACCGACTGAGCCAGCCAGGCACCCCATTTTTAATTTATTTTTTAAAGTTACAATATGTGCTTTGTATAAAATGAAACAAATAATACAACTGCATTTATTTAAAATTCCCAGTATGCTACCAACATTGGGTATTGCAACACTCAATATAAAGCTTTAAATATAAAGATCAAAATGGTGTCACATTAGTAAAAGAATAGACAGAAAAATCAGTGGAATGCAACAAATAGTGCCAGGACAACTGTACATACAAAAAAAATGAATATAGACACAGACCTTATATCTTTCACAAAAAGTAACTCAAAATGATCATAGACTTAACTGTAAAATGCAAAACTCTACAACTTCTGGATAATAACACAGGAGAAAATTTAGGTGATCTTGAGTTTAATGATGATTTCTTAGAGACACACCAAAAGCACAATCCAGGAAAAAAATGTATTAGTTGAACTTCATTAAAATTAAAAACTTCTACCATAGACCGAGAGAAAATGTTTGTAAAACATATATGATAAAGGACTTCTATCCAAAATATACAAAGAACTCTTATAACTCACCAGTAAAAAAACCAAACAACTCAGTTTAAAAATGGGCAAAAGAGAGTGCCTGTGTGACTCAGTCAATTAAGCATCTGACTTTGGCTCAGTTCATGATCTCATGGTTCAGGGGTTTGAGCCCCACATCGGGCTGTGAACTGACAGTGTGGAAACTGCCTGGGATTCTTTCTCCCTCTCTCTCTGCCCCTCCCCTGCTCATACTCTCTCTCTCTCTCTCTCTCTCTTTCTCTCTCTCTCTCTCTCTTTCTCTCTCTCTCTCTCTCTCTTTCTCTCTCTCTCTCAAAAGTAAACAAACATTAAAAAATAAGTAGAAAATTAAAATAATCATCCAGATAAATTTTTCTTTTAAACTTATTACATTCTAAACATTTTAATCAAATAATAGTGGATCAGTTGGACTGTGTTAGGTTAAAAAAATATAAATATAAACCCCACATTTTTTTTCTCTCACATGAAAGTCCAGAGGTAGGCAGTCTAAGGCTGGTATAGTGATTCTGTCCTCATCCAAGAAGGGTCCTTTCTGCCCACCACTCAGCTATCCCTACAGTGTGACCATTATCCTCACAGTTTCAGATGGAAGTTAAGGCTCCAGCCATCACATCCACATCCTAATTAGCAAGATGGAAGAAGGGATAAAAAGGTGAAGGGCAAAAATTAACTGCCTTTCTTAAAATTTTAATTCCAGTATAGTTAACATACAGAGGTATATTAGTTTCATGTATACAATATAGTGATTCAACAATTCTATATATTACTCAGTGTTCATCATAAGTATACTCTTAATTCCCTTCACCTATGTCACCCTTCCCCCCCTTCCCTCCCCTCGGGTAACCATTAGTTTGTTTTCTGTATTTAAGAGTCTGTTTTGGGGGGGGGCGTGCAACTGGGCGACTCAGTCAGTTAAGCGTCCAACTTCAGCTCGGGTCGTGATCTCACAATTTGTGAGTTCAAGCCCTGTGTCGGCTCTGTGCTGACAGCTCAGAGCCTGGAGGCTGTTTTGGATTCTATGTCTCCCTTTTTCTCTTCCCCTCTCCTGTTCATGCTCTGTCTCTCTCTGTCTCTCAAAAATAAATAAACATTTAAAAAATATTTTAAGAGTTCGTTTTTGGGTTGTCTCTTTTTTTTCTTGGTTTGTTTTGTTTCTTAAATTTCACATGAGTAAAATTACATGGTATTTGTCTTTCTCTGACTGACTTATTTCACTTAGCATATACTCTCTAAATCAATCTATGTTGTTGCAAATGGCAAGATTTCATTCTATTTATGAATGAGTAATAAATATTTCATTGTATGTATATACCACATCTTCTTTATCCATTCGTCACTGGACACTTGGACTGCTTCCATAATTTGGCTATTGTAAATAATGCTTCAATAAATATAGAGGTGCATATATCTTTTTGAATTAGTGTTCTTTAATTCTTTAGGTAAATACCTAATAGTGGAATTACTGGATCATATGATAATTCTATTTTTAATTTTTTGAGCACCCTCGTACTGTTTCCCATAGCAGCTGCACCAGTTTACATTCCCATCAACAGTACAGAGGGTTGCTTTTTCTCCACATCCTCTTCAACATTTGTTATTTCTTCTCTTTTTTATTTCAGTCATTCTGATAGGTATGAGGTGATATCTCATTGTGGTTTTGATTTGCATTTCCTTGATGATCAGTGATGTTGAACATCTTTTCATATGTCTGTTGGCCCTCTGTATGTCTTCTTTGGAGAAATGTCTGCTCATGTATTCTGCTCATTTTTACTCAGATTGTGTTTGGCTGTTGAGTTTTATAAATTCTTTATATATTTTGGATACTAACTCTTTATTGGATGTGTTATTTGCAAATATCTTCCCCCATTCTTCAGGTAGTCTTTTAGTTTTGTTAATTGTTTCCTTCACTGTGCAGAAGCATTTTATTTTGATTTAGTCCCAATAGTTTATTTTTGCTTTTGTTTCCCTTATCTCAGGAGACATATCTAGAAAAATGTTGCTATAGCTAATGTCAGAGAAATTACTGCCTGTGTTCTTCTCTAGTATTTTTATGGTTTCAGGTCTCACATTTAGGTCCTTCATCCATTTTAACATTGTTTTTGTGTATGATATAGTAAAGTAGTTCAGTTTCATTCTTTTGCATGTAGTTGTCCAGTTTTCCCAAACCATTTGTAGAAGAAACTGTCTCTTTCCCAATGCATAGTCTCTCCTCCTGTGTCTTAAACTAATTGACCACATAATCATAGGTTTATTTATGGGCCCTTTATTCTGTTTCATTGATTTGTGCCAGATTCATACTGAAAAAACAACTGTCTTTTAAGGAAAGTTTTCAGCAACTGCCAAATGATTCTGCTGCTGACATCTTATTGGCCAGGACCTTCAACAAATTGAAGCTTGGACAAGTAGGCTATCATCTGTGAGGCTTTGTGCCCAGTTCAAAATCAAGGGTTCTCTTACCAGGGAAAAAGAAAATGAATATATGGGAACAGCAAGCGGGGTCTGTACACAGCTAAATTGACAAGGCTGACCTCAAATTCGGACCTCTTGATGGTATAAATAACATCCTTAATCCTGAAAACTTACTCCTAAAATCTCAGAGAAGAAGAGATTCTCGTATCAAACACTGCAGATAGATGAAGGTGTCAAGTGACTCCTACTATGGCCTATTCATGAAAGAGGATTGAAGAGATTGGGGATTGGGATAGGAGTACTGGTCAACTAGGGGTTGACTAGTCAATCATCCTAACCAGTGTCTCAGAAAAGCAGCCCTGAGACCAGAAGTTCTACTTCTGAAAAGAGGGGCTAGAGATGGGACAGAGAAGTAAGGACAAAAGTAAGAAGAGAAGGGTAGTTTTGTTAGTGATGAAGAACCAACTACTTGAAAGTTGAAAGGAATTACCTAGACTTTAGTGCAAAAGTCAATATTCTCAAATATGTAGACAAATATAGGTGAGAATTTGGAAAACAGAAAGAAGAAATAATATCAGCCATAGTTCTGTCATCCATATGCCACTTTGTAAATATTTCTGGCCCTTTGTTTTCCTATGGGAGGTAATTTCCATTTTATTTTAAGCATAGTTACCATAAACATACTGTTTTGTACTCTTTTCCAAGTAACATGAGTATATGAGCATTTTTCTCATTGTGATATTCTGTCAAGGCCATATTGTGAACTGGTTAAGCATTTGGGCCCCAAAGTAGCTCTCTTCATGGCTTGAGTTTATATCCTAGTATGGGGTGATCACGGATAAGCTACTTAACATTACTTTGTTCATTTTCCTTATGTATAAAATGGAAAGAAAAAATAATGAGAACAATAGTATCTACCTCATACAGCTGTTCTGAGGATTAAATGGGATAATTCATTTATTTGTGTTTATCTATTTGTGTAATTATCTATTTGTGTAAAGAGCTAACAACAAGAGCACCTGGGTGGCTCAGTCAGTTAAGTGTCTGACTTCAGCTCAGGTCATGATCTCACAGTTTGTGGGTTCGAGCCCTAAGATGGGCTCTGTGCTGACAGCTCAGACCCTGGAGCCTGCTTTGGATTCTGTGTCTCCCTCTTTCTCTGCCCTCCCCTGCTTGCACTCTGTCTCTCTCCCTCTTTCTCAAAAATGAATAAACATTAAAATTTTTTTAAAAATAGCTAATAACAGTTCTATGTAATCTCTTATTATTTATAAACATAATTTTAATGGTTACATAAAATATCAACCAGTGGAGATATCATCATAAGCATACCCTTATAACTGAACACTTGGCTAATTCTCAGTTTGGGGCTATTATAAGGTTTGAGATACTTTATTGCATTTATCTCTCTTATATTTAGGAGTATTAAAGTAATATCTTAAGAGTCTTCATATATATTTTAGAACATTTTATTTAAGGGAGGTTGTAGGTGCCACGGGTATTCATTATATTGTCATCTAATTCTCTTTTAGCATGTCTAAAATATTTCACTAAAATACTCAATGAAAAAGAATAAGAAATGCATCTAGTAATCAAATACTCATATGCAAAAGTACCAAAGAAAGAGTCATAGAGTCCACTATTCAAGGGAGAAAAATAACTTCCATGAAAACGAACAGACCAAGATGGGGGCCCTGAAGGCTCTCCATGCTCTAACAACAGCCACCTCCTGGCTTACCACTCACCATTGCTCACATTCTCTCTATGCCAGCTAAAAGTTACACTCAAATTTTCTAAAACATGCCTTGCATTCCCCCTGTCCCTTCACTTGCTTTGTTTCCTCACCTACAGCATATTCTCTTCTCCAACTCAAAATCCTACTAACTTTACAAGGTTTGGATCAATATTTCCAAAATAACTTCCTCATAGTGTGGTATAATGGTAATAGTGATGTTCACATGGCATCACCAAAACAGTTATAAAAACTCCTTTATTGGCAGGGCGCCATATCAGTCTCAAGTGGCCCCAAGTACTCTCCTGTCTTCCTCTTTCCCTAAGGGCTTCAAGGTGACAGCCAAGAAATCTACCCTGATACCTGTCAGCTCAACTCTTTCCAGTTTAGCTGAACTTCTGACAGACACCTTTATTCACAGCTGGAATCCCCAATCATAGCTAAGCATCAACCCATGGCTGGACCTCTTTCCATTACTGGACATCCCATTCATGACTGAACATCCTAATTACGGTGGAATGTTCCCATACATAGCTAGACATCCCCACCAATGGCTAGACATTCTGCCAACATATAGATATCTCCCCATGGCTAGACACCTCCATCCATGTCAGAACAGCCTACCAATTACCAACAGCTGGAAATCTCCATCTATGATTGTGTATTCTACCTACCATGACTCGGCTGGGCATTCAGTCATGGCTGGACATCCCCCCATGACTAGACATCTTCTTTGATGACTGAACATCCCCCATGGCCAGATCTGCCCTTTACACACCTATAAAGGGTTTGCCTGGGGGGGAAACAAACTCCCCCAATGGGTATGCTCATACAAGCTCTCTCATGTAAGTAAGCAAGGGAAGGCAAGGCATTATTCCTCCCATTTTGTCAGCCTAGGCCTGAAATCATAATCCCTCTTTACTCCAACCCAAACTACTTGCCAGTGAGCAAAACACCCAACCAAACACTTAGCGCTCTTCTCTTTGGGACCTAGGGATTGGTTGTATTAAGAATAATGTTACACAAAGACAAAAAAGGCAAAGTGATAAAAGTAAACAGACGACAAAGTGTAATTTAATAAATTATTGTTTAAAAAGATGGAAGAGAAAGAGAAGTAAGGAAAGAAAAGATGTTGATTTGCCAAGCTCTATATTTTCACCATGCCAGGAAGGTGGGATAAGGGAAGATATGTGGCCATGCCACCTGCCTGTGGGGAGAAGACAGAGGCTGAAAAGGTAAAATAATGACTCTCATAAACAGCAGAGAGGAGTATGATGCCTTCTCTGAAATAATGCTACACATTTCCAATGTTTGTTTAATTTCTAAAGAACACTAGATGATAGGCTGGTGGTGAACCTTCTAGACCTAGCACTACCACTGTTTTCTTTTTTTTTTTTTTTTCTGAGATTTGGGAACAAGTCACTTAAAAGCTGTGTGCCTCAGTTTCTTTGATCATAAAATGGATGTTCTCATTCTTTTGGCATGCATTATGGTTGGTTATCCACAGGGTCACTCCATGCCCAACTTTTTCATTTTGGAGACCATGTGCCTCAAAGGAGCTGAACCCCTCTCCAGCCCAGGAGACTGAAGCTGGGCTTGTATAAACCAACCATAGTGATCCTATTCCCTCTACCAAATACTGGTTTAAGAATGGGCATGTCATGCAATTCTAGCCAATAAGAAGTAAGGAAAAGAAACACTTGGGAAGGAAGGCTTCTAGGGAAATTTTCCTTTGATCTTAAAAAGGAACACAAAGAAGAGGTGTTTTCTCTTCTGTCATTTGGTTGAGACACTTGGACCTGTAGCCATCTTGTGGTCGTTAGATGACAAATCTGAAAATAAGAGGCAAAATACAGAAAGTACAGAGAGGAAAGACAGAAAGCACCAGTCCGTGATGACATCATTGAATCAGTGACTTAACCAAGGCAGCAACTATACCCCTACCTCTGGACCTTCTGCTTAACAAGCATAAACAAACAAACAAGCAAACAAAAACAGGTATTTTTGTTGTGAGTTAGGTCTCCCATTACTTGCATCTAGACATTTTGAATGATACAATAGTTCATCAAGAAGGCACACGTTAATGTGAAAGATTTTCAAAATTCAGTCAATAGAATACAAAATATCATAGTACTACCTTTTATTTCAAAATACAAATAGAAATTAGACTATAACAAGAATACATAGAAGAAACGAGGTTACAAAAAATCAAAACCTATCTGATGGCCAAAGTCAAAATTCCAGCAATTTGTAGATCTCAAGCAATGAATAAAGTCTAACTATAAAAACTGCTAATCCAGTTGGATGACAGACTCAGGTAAAACACCCTGAATGGCACACTATGTCTTAAACTTCAAGTCCTAAATCATAGACTATCCATTTTTGCCATAATCTTAGAGAATTTGAGAGGTAAAACTGAAAAAAAAAAAAGGAATGTAAAGACAATGAAGAAATAAGCCAAAGTACACCATACAAATACTTTTGTAACCAAATGTACTGATCCATATTATAATCATTTTAAATGGTCTATTTTCTTAGTGTGTTTAAAACATTTAAGAAAATTTAATATATTAGACTTGTGGTTTCAGTTGAATGAATCCTTGATTAAGTTTACCATCAATATATACAGAAACTTAATTCATAAATGTATCAAGTTTTTATTTATAGGTTACCTTTTAAATTCATTTAGATATATTGCTTTTTCAAATATTTTTTCTAGTTTTATTAAGAAATAATTAACATACATCATTGTGTAAATTTTAAGGCATACAGTGTGATGGTTTGATTTACATATACTATGAAATGATTACCGCAATCAATTTAACTAATATCCATCTTCTTATATAGATGTAGTAAAAAGAAAAGAAAAAAGGAAAAAGAATTTTTTTCTTTGTGATGAGGACTCTTAGGATTTAGTTTCTTAACAAGTGTCCTGTATATCATACAGAAGTGTTAGCCACTGTTGTACATTACATCCCTAGTACTTACTTATCTCATCGCTGGAAGTTTGTACCTTTTGACTACCTTCTTCCAATTCTCTCTCCCTCTACTTCTGTGGTTACCTCTGGTAACCACAAGCGTGATCTCTTTTTCTATGAGTTCTTTGTTTTTTGTTTTCAGGTTTCCACATATAGGTAAAATTATACAGTATTTTTTCTTTCTGTCTGATTTATTTCGCTTGCTTAATGTATTCAAAGTCTATCTCTGTTATTGCAAATGCAAGTTATCTTAATAATATATAAAAAATATGTAAAGCTAAAAAAGTAGTATAAAAAATACTTTGTTTCTGGGTTTGGTCTGCAATTTTTTTGTGGGTCAAACATCTTATACATGGCATTTTGAGGCAAGTTACTTGCAAGACTGGGGGTGATCCCATCTCAAAAGTAAAGAGGAAAAAAAAGTAAAAAACATGTGCTATTCCAGCATATGATAAGAAACAGAATAAATGGAAAACGCTTATCACCTGGTCTGGATGGAACAGAAAAGGATGCTAAAGCTGCCAGGCCATTAAGATCCCTCTTAGGTTCTTTCTGTAAAAATTAACACAAGGTTCTGGTTCATGAGGACAGGCATGTACATTATTCTTGTAGGTGCCTCTCAACAATGTTACATTCAAAGGTATCCTCAGGCGACCCACATTCATTAAAACAAAAAGGAGAAATAACTGCTTATGAACGGTCTGAATATTCTTTTCATGCTTTTCAGTCTTGTTGATTGGTCACAGCAAAACACACACAAACATACACATAAGAGATACACACCATTTAAAACCAAGTAAAAAAATATAAAAATAAATATATATTTTTTTAAATTTTAAATGAGGGGTGTCTGAGTGGCTCACGTTGGTTAAGCGTCTGACTCTTGATTTCAGTTCAAGTCACGATCTCACATTTCATGAGTTCGAGCCCCATGTGGGCTCCCTAGCTAACGGTGCGGAACCTGCTTGGGATTCTCTTTGTCTCCCTCTCTCTCTGCCTCTTCCCAGCTTTTGCTCTCTCTGTCTCTCTCAGAATAAATAAATAAACTTAAAAAAAAATTTTAATAAATAAATAATAAAAACTTTAAAAGTTAAAAAATTTTTAATGTTTATTTTTGCAAGAGAGAATGTGTGGGGGAGGGGCAGAGAGTAAGGGAGACAGAATCTGAAGCAGACTCCAAGCTCCAAGCTGTCAGCAAAGAGCCCAAGGTGGAGTTCAAACTCACGAACCTGCAAGATCATGACCTGAGCCAAAGTCGAACGCTTAACTGACTGAGCCACCCAGGTACCCTTTAAATTATATTTTACATAATGATCTCTTTTTGGGTCATGTCATCAAATCTGAGAAAGAAAGGTATTTGCTGTAAAATGTCACTTGAGTTTTAGACAGACAAGTAATCTCAAATTATAAAGCCATTGTTATGGTCTGAATGTTTGTGTCCCTCACCAAACTCATAGGTTGAAACCCTACCCCTCAAAGTGATGATATTTGGAGGCAGGGTGTTTGGCGTGATTAGGTCATAAAGGTAGAGCTATCACAGACAGTTTGCTTCCTACCTCTGCTATTTGCCATGTGAGGGTACCATGAAAAGATGGCCATTTAGCAGACCCAGAAACAGGTCCTCACCAGACACCAGAGGTGTCAGCACCTTGATCTTGGACTTCCCAGTTTCTAGAACTGTGAGAAATAAGTGTTTCTTTAAGCCATCCAGTCTCTGGTACTTTGTCATAGTAGCCTGAACAGAGTAAGACAGCCACCCTGACTTAACACCCAGATCTTGTACACAGAAAAAAATTTGCAAGTTAATTGTGGTTGTATGTGGTAGGTAAGATTATAAGTGTTTGTTATGTTTCATTGTTTTTGTTTTTGTTTGACAGAGAGAGAGAGAGAGAGTACATAAGCAGGTGAAAGGGATAGAGGGAGAGAAAGAATCTTTTTTTTTTGGAGAATTATTTTATTTTAGTTTTTTTTATTTTAATAATTGTCAAGTTAGCTAACATACAGTGTATTCAAGAGTAGATTCCTGTGACTCATCTCTTACATACAACACCCAGTGCTCATCCAACAAGTTCCGTCTTCAATGTCCATCTCCCATTTTCCCTGCCCCCTCAACTTCCTACGCCCATCAACCTTCAGTTTTTCTCTGTATTTAAGAGTCTCTTATGGTTTGCCTTCCTCTCTGTTCATAACTTATTTTTCCTTCCCTTCCCCTATGGTCTTCTGTTAAGTTTCTCAAATTCCACATATGAGTGAAATCATATACCTGACTTTCTCTGACTGACTTCTTTCACTTAGCATAATACCTTGCAGTTTCCTCCACGCTGCTGCAAATGGCAAGATTTCATTCTTTTTCATCACCAAGTAGTATTCCAGTATACACAATTCCACTATATATATATTAAATTAAATCCATTAAATATATATATACATACATATATATCTATATATATGACCACATCTTCTTTATCCATTTATCAGTTGATGGACATTTGGGCTCTTTTCATAATTTGGCTCTTGTTGATAGCACTGCTCTAAACATTGGGTACATGTGCCCGTATGAACGATCACTCCCATATCCTTTGGATAAATTCCTAGTAGTACTATCGTTGGGTCGTAGGGTAATTCTATTTTTAATTTTTTGAGGAACCTCCACACTGTTTTCCAGAGTGGTTGCATCAGTTTGCATTCCCACCAACTGTGCAGGAGAGTTCCCCCTTCCTCCACATCCTCCCCAACATCTGTTGTTGCCTGAGGGTGCTCATTTTAGCCACTCTGACCTGTGTGAGGTGGTATCTCAATTCAGTTTTGATTTGTATTTCCCTGATGATGAGCGATGATGAGCATATTTTCATGTGTCTGTTGGCCATCTGGATGTCTTCTTTGGAAAAATGTCTGTTCATGTCTTCTGCCCATTTCTTCACTGAATTATTTGTTTTTTGGGTGTTGAGTCCATTAAGTTCTTTTTATATTTTGGATACTACCCCTTCATCTGATATGTCATTTGCAAATATCTTTTTCCATTCTGTTGGCCTTTTAGTTTTGTTGTTTTCTTTTCTGTGCAGAAGATTTTTATCTTGATGGGGTCCCAATAGTTCATTTTTGCTTTTATTTCCCTTGCCTTCAGAGACGTGTCATGTAAAAGGTTGCTGGGGCAGAGGTCAGAGAGATTGTTGGTTGTTTTCTACTCTAGGATTTTGATGGTTTCCTGTCTCACATTTAGGTCTTTCATCTATTTTGAATGTATGTTTGTGTATGGTGTAAGAAAGTGGTCCAGTTTCACTCTGCATGTTGCCATCCAGTTCTCCCAGCACCATTTGCTAAAGAGACTGGTCTTTTTTCCGTTGGATACTCAGAAAGAGAGAATTTTTTTTTTAAGGTTTATTCACTTTTGAGAGACAGAGCATGAACGCAGGAGGGGCAGAGAAAGAGGGTGACACAGAATCTGAAGCAGGCTCCAGGCTCTGAGCTGTCAGCACAGAGCCCGACACGGGGCTTGAACCCACGAACAGTGAAACCATGACCTGAGCCGAAGTGGGACACTTAACTGACTGAGCCACCAAGGCACCTGTCAGAAAGAGAATCTTAAGCAGGCTCCACGCTCAGCACGTGATGTAGGACTTGATCCCACAACCCTGGGATCATGACCTAAGCTGAAATCAAGAGTTGGATGATCAACCAATTGAGCCACCCAGGCGTCCCTCATTGTTTGGTTTTTATTTTACTTTTCTTCTTGGAGCATGGATACACACAGGCTAATTCACTGTGTGACTGCAACCTTACCTCCATGGCTCTGGTTTACTTGATTGCACAATGGAAGGCAACATAATCATGAGTACTTGCTTTTTAAAGCAAGTACTTGCTTTTTAAAGTTCAAAGCCAGGGTCCCTGGGTGGCTCAGTTGGTTAAGTGTTTAACTTCAGCTAAGGTCACGATCTATCTCATGGTGTGTGAGTTCGACCCCTGCATCAGGCTCTGTGCTGACAGCTCAGAGCCCGGAGCCTGCCTCAGATTCAGTCTGTCTCTCTCTACCCCTCTCCCGCTCATACACTGTCTCTCTCTCTCTCTCAAATATAAATAAACATTAAAAAAATAATAATAAAGTTTCAAAGCCATTTCCTTCCTAACACTGTTTTGCAAGCTTTCAGCAACAGAGGCCAAAGCCTTCAACCCAGAAGCTCTAGTTCAAACACACCTTCCTGATAACATTTCTCACAGAGGTTCATTTTGGCCCATAACAGGACCCCATCTTACCCACGTGAGACACACACTTGCTTGAAAACTACTTGGGATTAGTGACGGAGACTGCAGACCTAAGAAAGTCTTTTGGCTTTTCATGTGCAAGAGAGGATGAGTTTCTTTCTCAGAGTGTGCTGCAGCCAGACGTAGTACCTCTCCTTAGCAGACACTCTGCTGTTCCAGTCATACACATTGCCGTTGAGTTCAATGTGGAGTTCCAAGAGTGGGCGTCTTCTGGAGGGAAAGAGAAAGGCAAAAATTAATGCCCTGCAAATATCAAAGGGGAGACAGATTGTCCTTTGGGTGAAATGAGGCAACAGATGTGAAAGTGCTTTGAAATGGTTCCTTTCTAAATGCTCTACAAGCTGCTTAGTGAGTGAGCCAGACCAGCCTGCAACACTCTGGCCTAATGACCCTCACCCAAGAGGCAAATGAGTCGTATGCCAGTCAGATGATAACCCAGCTGGATCATCTATGTAAATGCAGGACAGATGTAAAAGACCATGAATACTGCTGGTTCATTGAAGTGTCTACCTTGGAAAGCTGACTCATCCCTACTACAGTCCACTCCTTGCTGCTGAGCCACTACTGAGGGAGCTGGGGAGTCATAGGCGATAAGATATATTCCTGGGGTCCCCAGAGATACAACAGAATGCATTTCACACATGGCTCAGAAACATCATTCTAAACTCTAAGGAGGGAACAGCTGAAAAAGGACTGTTCATCTTACATGGAAGTACAGTGTGGCTGAATTCAGCTTAAATGAAAACCAGATCACCAAAGTTTCTCTTAGAAAAGTGTTCTTGCCAATAAACATCAGAAACGTCTGTATAACAAAGACTTGCAAACCTGAAGAGTCAGGTACCATTTTTCACTTATCAAACTGTCAAAACAGGGAAATAAAAAAAACATTCAGTGTCGGGCAGAGTTCGGGGAGACAGGTGCTCTCATGCAAAGCAGGTGTAACTGTCTGAGAGGACAATCTGATAAAATGCATCCAAACCTTTAAAAATGCATGTTGTTGGACACAGTAATTCTTCTCCTGGGTATTTTCCTCAAGAAAACAGTAAAGATAAGCACAAATACTTAGCAACAAAGATATTGAACACTTTCCTTTTATGAAAGCAAAACACCTTCCAACAACTGAAAACTGGTCAAGTAACTTATGCCAGAACCATATGGTGGATGGTTCCACAGACAATAAAATGATGCTTAGAGGGGCACCTGGGTGACTCAGTCAGTTAAGTGTCTGACTTCGGTTCAGGTCATGATCTCACGGTTTGTGCGTTTCAGCCCTGTGTCGGGCTCTGTCCTGACAGCTCAGAGCCTGGAACCTGCTTTAGATTCTGTGTCTCCCTGTCTCTGTCCCTCCTCTGCTTGCACTCTCTCTCTCTCTCTCTCTCTCTCAAAAATAAACTTTTTTTTTAAGTTTAAAATGCTTAGAAATGTGACTAGTGACATGTAAAACTGTATGTGATATACTGTTACACCAAGTGCAAGCAGGTTACAAAGTAATAGCAGATTCCATTTTGGTTTAAAAAACCAAATAGTGATTCTATTTTTGTTTAAAAAACATATTTATATATGATTGTGTGGGTATCGAAAAAAGATCTAGAAGGCAATACACCAAGACTTGGCTAACAGAGATTGGTTCTAGTAAGTAGGATTATAACTGTTTGTTATGTTCTGCTTTCAGCATTTATATTTCATGTCTTTTTTCAATAAGGAGTATGTACGACTTTTGCAATTTAAAAAAAACAATTAAAAATTTCTTTATTTTGAAGAGCAATATCCAAACTACAAGCTGACTAACAAGTGACCTCCTGAAGTACAAAGCATTTATAAAATGTGCGTCCTTCCTAAGGCAACACCAACAAGAAACGAAAAATCTTTTTCTCCCTGAAGAGAAGGGCATAAAATATGGCACAGTGGTCATCTCCATGTCTCCATCTTGGCAGCAAGAGAACAAACAAGTGGTCTGGGCATGGGCCACAGCCTGGGTGGCTCACCTTTCTTGCCCCAGTTTCTGGGAAAGATACTGCAGATACAACGACGGTGAACCGGAGGACCGTTCCAACAGGGACACGTCCGCCGTGCACAGGCTCCAGAGGAAGTCAGCTTCTCGGTGGACGGTGCAGGGCCCAGGCTGCCTGGCCTTGGACTCCACGTTGTTCACTGCTGGCCCATCCACCTCCAGTAAGCTGCTGCTGTCCAGCTGGCCCTCTGACACCACATAGTTCTGAATAAAAAAGAGCTTTGGCTTCCCTAAGAGAGAAGGGCATGCATCTCCCATGAACATCCTCCTGATCTGATCCAAAGGGAACCCTGGCTGTGTCTGATCCACGCCAAACACGCTGTGGGAGCCACCTCGGCTCACCAGGACACACACAAAGCTGTCGTAGTCTTGGTGTTGGGGCATGCAGGCAACTCGGCGAAGAATCTGGATTATACTGTCCATACTCAGGTACAAAAAATACTGGACTTCATATCCCAAGGAAGTAAAAGTGTCCCGAAGAAACTCTGGATAAAATAAACACACATGGAAAACAACACTAGGGTTAGCAAAGTTTAAGAGGTACTGGGTAGCAGTCCTAAACACAGTCTGATCTCCACTACTTACCCATTTCTGCTCTTACACTGTATTTTGAGGTTGTGAAGGACCTGAGCATGGGTCAGGAGTGAATCATCCTGAAACACGTGACATTCATGTCCCCAGCTCTCGCTTATGATCTGTCCCCCTGTTATACCACGTTCCCTGCCTGAAGCTACTACCGCATCTGGCCACAGGCACAGACTGGGCCCACTTCTAGTCCGATGCAACCACAGGGGAAACAAAACTTTTTCTCTTCAAAACAAAGTTGGGGATTTTTCAAAACTTTCTTTCTTAAAATAACACACAAGTATGTAGGAAAGGATGCATTTGCAGAGCACAGATCCAAATCTAGATCCAAATGGCTGCAAAAAGGACGGCACGGGTCACGAGTTCCCACCTCCCCATGGGCTGTGGGCTGATACAAAGGCCCACAACTACATCTAAGGTGTGACCATTTCCAGACTCCACAGTTCCTCTTAGATCTGCTTCCCAGTGTAACCTCCAACTGAGCAGTGGGCGACCTTAGTCAAGCTTCCCTGCAGTGCCCTCAAAGATCCTTCTCCCAGTTTCCAGGAATCCTGGATGGACTTTGCCTGCAGGAGCAGTGGAAGGCAGTGGAAAAGTCAGACTTTATGTCAGACAAGCCTGCCTTCTAACACTGACCTTACCACACCAATGGGCAGCATGACCTTAAAGAAGTGGGTCTCTTTAGCTTTAAATGGAGGTGATGATACCCACCCTGTGAGCATGCTATGAGGATTAAATGATATAATACAAATAAAGCTCCTGGTGCTCAATAGAAATTAGTTGCTATTTCCCTTTAAAAAAAAAGAATATTTTATCCATCTTTTCGAAGTTTCTATAGCCTTGGAACCGTAGAAATCTTCCCCAGGCTATTTTTTCCCATCTGTTTAGTTTGCCCTTATCAGAGAAATAAATACAGTCTCCTTATTTATTATATCTTTCTAACAGCAAAGAGAGACATCTTTCTCTTCCTCATTAAAAAATGCCACATCCTTTTGAGCCACCCATTAAGTTTCTGTTCTTTGTCTGAAGGATGCCTCCACTTTTTAGTTCATCTGCAGAGCAGAAAAACTGTTCTGCCCTAAGCTAAACAGGCACCTCCCAATTCAGATAGTTACCCTTACTCTTAGCCAAATGTCTGGATTTCTTTCCATGTCTCATGACTATGTACCCACCTCTCTTCGTCCCCTGCGGTGTGGTCTTCCAGAAGTCTACCACTGCATTCACCGCAAACCAAACAACATTACAGTAATTAGAACAGATAAAATTTCTACCAAGGAACGAAAAGGACCCATTGCATACCAGTACAGTCATCACAGAAAGGGGATGTAAGTCATTCCCTGAAATGCCACAAAGTCTTAACTCTCTATATTAAATGTGAACAATATGAAGTCTGAATAGTCACAAAAAAATTCAGAGACTCACAGCTTCAACCAATAATTTCAACCTGCTTGCCCTGCAAACTTTACCAACATTAATAAACTATAAAAGTGAAAGTAGCTAACATAATTTCTCTTCTGGCTTCTCAGCAGGAAATAGGGAGAGAAAGGTAAGAAAAGAAGTGCAGCCTTGGGTAAACAAAAAGCTGGAATAACCGGCCACCAGACAAATAAGAGCTGGCTTGGATACTCTGAGTTTAATTCACCCAGCCTGTGAGAAGTACCTGGATATGTTCCCATTGGGTCTAGTAGAACTTTCCCCTCAGGAGAGCTGGGTTTAATTGTGGCCCCACATCTACCAGAAATGGCAGTTTTAAATATGTCTACAAATTATTTGATACTCCTTCCTTAAAAAGAGTATAATTCCCCTCTCCTTGAATGTGGGGCACACTTGGTAACTTAGTTCTAATGAACATGCAGAAGGGATACTATATGACTTCCAAATCTAGATCATAAAAAGGATACAACCTCTACCTGGCTCTTTCTCTCTTTTGAACAGCTCACTCGGGGGGAAGCCAACTACCCTGTCATGAGAACACTCAAGCAGTTCTGTGGAGAAGCCATGAAGAAATAAGGGCTGCACCAACTTCCCAGACACATGAGGGAGCCACCTAAGAGGATCCTCCAATCCCAGTCAACCTTTGGGATGACCCCAGCTGAAATCTGACCACCAACTACCAAGAGACTCGGGGCCAGAACAGCCCAACTAAGCTACTCTTAAACTCCTGCTCCACAGAAATTGTGAGAGATATAAATAAATTAATATTGTTGTTTTAAGCGACTAAATTTTGGAGTTATTTGCACACATTATCTGATAAATAATTCAGCAGGTAAGTCAGGAGAAGGGAATCATAATAATCATTAATTAAAGGTATAGTTAGGCTATGTACTTTTATGTCTGGCCCACAGGTAAGGGTAAAAAAACACAAAACTATATGTCACACAAAAATGGAAAGATATAAGGGAGGTGCTAGTCTCCTTAAAGCCCTATGATAAATAAATATTATGAGGGAAATGAAGGACATGAAACACAGGTTGCTGATAACCTATGAAATAGCTCACTCATCCCTACAGGATCTCAGTGTGTTAGAAAAAGTCTACCAGCACTGCCCCCTGGCCTTAACCTCAGCAGATGTAGGCAAGCTTTCCATACCCAGTACTGCGCTCAGGTTGGAACACAAGACTGAACAATGAGAGAATCCAGACTAGGAACCCAGTTCCATCACTACTGTTTTATTCCAGTCTTCTTTTCAGGACTCACACGTCATGGAGTATTCTTTCCTCCAGGGGGCAGAAGCAAACAGGGAAACACCAGACTCAAAGCTCTTGTTTACTTAGACTGACTCACTTCCCTCAAAACCCGCCCTTCACTGGAAAGATATCCTCCCTTATCAAAGTCCTTGAAAGAAAGCCATAGTCTTTCTTTCCATGCTGGTGTGCAGGGGTCAGGGACAGAGCAAGGGCTGTCCCATGCCTTAAGATCTCTTTCCTTTTTCTGAGCTCCCTGTAGGCTCTGGCTAGAGCAGTGGTGGTCACATAGCAGTGAGCAGGCAGCTGCAAGGGAACAGCGAAAGAGGAACTAGTCTTGGAATCACAAGGTCTGAGTTTAAGTCCTGGCCCCTCCCCCTACTTGGTTAGTCCCATTTTTCACAGTAGGTGCCTTGTCATGTCCGTCAAATAGGGGAAGAAAAACTTGGGCGCTGAGTTTGGGAAATAAAACCTTAGTGACTGCAGAAGTCCCACTTCTCCTTCCACCCACCCTGGAAACCCCAGCCCTGACCCAGCCCTATATTTGTAACACTTCCACTGTTCTTGAGAAATCAACACCCCAAAATGGTGAGCGGACGAGGGCTAGGGGTCAGCGCCACTCACAGTTTTGGGGGCTATCGAGATCAAATCCAAAAAAATGAAAAACAGTTGAAAGTCACGACCCCATTCATTTAGAATTTGTTTTCATCAAAAATAAGTTCACATTGGGGTACCTGGCTGGCTCAGTTGGTAGCATATGTGACTCTTAATCTCAGGACCATGAATTTAAGTCCCATCTGGGGTGTAGAGATTATTTAAAAATAAAATCTTAAAAAAATACAATAAAATAAGACAAAATCTTAAAAATATATAAAATAAAATGAGTTCACATTAATCTTGACACAACCTATGAAAAGAAGTCCATTAAATAAATGTATGGAATAACTAAGAAAGAGGGAGCACTTCCTTCATCAGTCTATTCACCATTATGGAGTGAGCACCTTGAATAGGCCCAGTTCTAATTACAGCAAAGCACACAAACGGAATACAAGTTGGGCAGGCTATTCTTAGTAAGAAGGGGAGTTCTGAGATCAAATATAAATGTGAAATGCAACGTTGGTTAAGACTTAAATTAAGTTTCTTTATGGGAGGACTGCTCAGAGCCTTTAAGGCCAATATGCAAATCCCCAAGGTAGGAACAAATTATTCACCATTTCTCAAATTCTCTCGACACCAAAACTCATGTTTTACACAGTTCCTCTTCCTATGTGGCAGAAACACATTGTGAAATACAGATGAAGCCCCTGTCCTTCAAGAAGCCTATAATCTAGTTGGGGAAGCAAAGCTTATAAATATGTGCAAAACAATGGTTGACATGTCACATGGTACAGTGGGATTTTAGATACAACACACGGTCAGAGAAGGGACCATGAGTGCAGTCTGAGACACCTGGAGATGAGATTGTGGTGAAGGTACAATTTAAGTTGGAAGAACAAGTGAAATGGGAGGTCCCCCAGGTAGGGGATGATGATGAACAAAGACAGAATGAGTGAGTGAGTGAGTGAGGAAGTGAGTGGCGGAGGCAGTCTCGGATAACTCTGACTTTTCATTTGTTTTCATAGACCAATCAAGGGGTTTCACTGGACAACCTATATTCACTCAAAATTATAAACTACTTGTTAAATGTCTTCTTTTTAAGTACAAATGACTACCTAGTAATTCCTTCTGGACTAGCTTTTCTTAGCAGAAAATATCAATAATAAGCCTGTCTATTGCACGTCAAAGAGGCTTCTGTGGTACCTCTGGCAGCCTCAAAGTACTCTACTCTTCAATGTATTTGCAACTGCTTATTCACAATGCCAAAGTCCCAAAAGCTCTGAAAACCGTAAGTTCTTTCCCCTGATTCATTTTGCGGCAAAACCTTGCCTGAACTGAGGAGAGACTATTGATAGTCTTTATTCCACTTAGTGTGAATATCCATTCATTTCGCTGTAGAAATATTAACATATTCAATTATGAGGTACTGCCCTAGATGCCACTGGTTCTATGAATTACAGCGTCTGTAACTTGTCATCTTTCTAAACTCTTGGAATTTCCAAATCCTGAAATACAAATGTTTCCAATAAGGGATTGCGGACCTATAATTCTTATTTATATCTCAGATTTGTGTCTCTGATTTAAAGGGGAATTTTATCTGTGATACTAGGTTTCCAAATGAAGGGCTGCTTAGTCTCAGAGGATAAGAATGCCCAGAAGAAAAAGGACACCACTATAGACTTCCTGATCTTTTGCCTCTAGGAGGAAGCTATCTTTCATAATATATTAATCCCAAGAGAGCAAGGAGGGGAAGCTCCACTTCCTTGGCACTCAAACCAGCAGGCAGCATGTGGTGGCCGCTCCATCAGAGCAAGGCCTCCACCTACCACCTCAGATGCCATTTACCCCTTATCTTCACAGCTCAGAAGCAGAGGACGCAGTGGCTACTCCAATTCCCCTTGCTGAGATGTTCCTACACTTGTTAGTACAGAAAAATGCTACTGATCTGAGTTCCTGCCCATTCCATTGAGGGCAAAGGGGTCAAGGGGGCCGGGCAACCCCAAGGATAGCCAAGCTCAAGTCAACACCACCTACAAAGTGTTTGCACTATTAACTTCTAGCTTTCATGACTCCTGTTGCTCTGTTTGAAGAGGAAGTTTACTTACACAAGACTTACAAGGATTTTCAGAGAGAGCAAAGGAGAAGACAGAGGAATAAACCCTTCCTCTTAAAATCTGCAAACACCATCTTCCATTCAGGAGCCCAAAACCCAGCTAGAGCTTTAAGTCAAAGCTCAGATCCATCTGTCTGCATTGTGAGACATTCACCTCTCCATCCCTAACAAGATCAGAATTCTAATGCTACATCAGGGTACTGAGAACCAGGGCCTAGCACAGACCTAGCTTTGCTAGGTTACTGACGAAGCTGATGTAGCACTAAGGACTTAATTTTTAATTCTACCAACCTAAGATAATTGGCCCAAATCCTTAAACCTCTATGTCTGCTTCAAGAAGAGATTATTGACCTCTATCAGGTTTCTTCTCAATGACAAGCCACCAAAGATAACCTTATCCTTGTTAAATAATGTGGATCTGACACCAGACCACTTTTGCTTCACACAGGGCCAAGCATGGTGTTTTGCACATGGTAAGTGCTGGGATAAACGTTTATGGGATAAAGGAAAAATAAACCTATAAATGTTTGGAAGACTTGCATACTCTTTGGATAAAAGTCTGATTTTTTTTTTGGAAGACAAGGCAAAGAGTCTGCTAAATTCTACAGATACAAAGGAATGGTTTTAGAAACACAGAAACTAGCAGACCTTATTACTTCATTCATCTAGCCAACAAATATTTATTGAGCTCCTATGTGCCAGGCACTGTTCCAGGTATCAGACACATAGCAAAAGAGATAGCCAAGCTCCCCACCCTCATGGAACTCAAATTATAGCGAAGTAGCTAAAATCAGAGGCTTTGGAGTTAAGCTCTCAAACCTCAGCTCTATCAGTTACTAGAGAAGTTAAGGAAGGCAGTTCACTGTGCTCTGTTTTGCTCACCTTAAAAATGGGGATAATAAGACCCATCTTACAGTACTATTTACGAAGATTGAGTGAGAATTAGCAAAATACCTGGCACATAGCATATTTTTAATAAATTTTACACTCTCATCATCACCACCCCTGTTAGTCTTATAATATTACTGTTAGTTTCTCTCAGAGGCCTTGTTTCAATCGGCAATAATGTCTATTCCCAGACTCCTGCACTCCTCCCAAATGTTCAACGTTAACCAAATCATTAAGTTAACTAGGCAAGAGACAAAGGAAACCCCCCCTAATCTCTCCAGATGAACCACCCCCTGTCTCATGCTGTCATGATGGAGATGAAGAAATGAAGTGTGCTGCACGGAATTAGGATTACTGTCAACCGAAGCAGGATTGTAGGTCTGGAGGCCTCAGTGAACAAGTGCCGGGAGAGAATTGGAAAATGAGGAGGTGGAGCCCTAGAGACAGGGCATGAGAGAGGAGACTGCCTTCCACTTCACGTCAATTAATACTTTCCTGCTGTTCTGAATCTCTGCTGGTGCTGGCATATAAATGGATTCAGGACCCTTCCGCTGATAAAAGCCACCACACAATGGGAGTAAAATGTCTTGTTTCTTAACTATCAACTGGCTACCTGGCCACCAGGGGCTTCTATAAGTAGCCTCAAGATCAGGGATTTGTTTTGTCCCCAGAGGCAGGGAAAGCTTGAGTCAAGGGAGCAAATGTTCAAACACACCTAGGCCAATACTTGCACAGCCTCAGGCCAGAGATACTGTCCCAGGAGCCACCTCCAATGTTATCCTCATTTCCATCTGTCTCTCCTATGGTCTTGCCACCCCCTTTCTTCCCCCTGGCCCCAATCTTTGTACTCAGACTCTCTTTCTCTGTCAAGCCCATTCATACTGATAACTGGTGGGAGTGGTCTGCCCACCTGCGTATTTCCCCTCCATTCTAGTTAACCACAGCCTCTGGGAAACTGCCCCACTCCTCCCTGAGCCCAGTGCAGGAGTGAGACCCCCAGTTCTCTGTTTCCTCATTTGTCTGGGTTCAGACTCCATGTACAAAGCCATGGTAAGTTCTAGCTTAGCAGTTTGCAACAAAAATTAAACAAACAAACTGAAAAAATAAGGTTAGCTAGCATTCAGTATGTACTTATAGATGCCAGGCACTGCTCTAACCCTTGACAAGTATGAACTCACTTACTTCTCCCAGTCTCTCCAAGAGGTAGGTCCTGCTATTAATCCATTTTCTAGAAGAGAAACTGAGTCATGAAGAGTCTAGGAAAATTGTCCAAGGTCACAATTTAGGACATGGCAGAGCCATGATTCAAACCCATGCAGTCATATTTCAGGGCCCAACTCTGACCATGTTCCTATAATGCAGGAAAACATAAATATACACTCAATCCCTGCCCACAAGAGGCCCATAACTCAGCAAGGGAAGCAAACAGACACCGGGTTCTAGCCACAAATTCATAGCAGGTCATAGCTTTATGATTCTCTTTGTACAACAAACATGCATCATGCAGTTGGAAACTTTCTGCCAATGAATGAAACAGAACTGACTATAATAGAAAGTAGAAGATGATTACCCTTTTAAAGTAGGAAGTTACTCATTGAGAAAATATTTTCCCATTCTTATATGGGTACTAATGGCTAAAAAGGAAAGGACACTTATCTATAGCTGAGGAGACAGAATTTCTCACATCTAACCAAAAATAGAACATGAGAAAATGAGATCATATCTTAAAACTCTGGGAAATCCAACCTAATAGTTGCTTATTTGACCTTCTCTTAGAGTCTCTTCCCATAAAACTCACCATGGTAACATTTTAAGTGAGCCTAAAAGACAGATCTGACTAAGAATTTTAGTCAGATCGAAGTCATTCTAAGAATTTCGAAAAGCAGGAAAACTGTGGGAATGTAATGATCAACTAAGGAAGAGGTAAATAATTAAATACATTGTTTCACAATGAGATTCTTCTTATGCTCTTTGATGCATCACCAGTGATTGATTCAGTTTGAGTAAGACATCCAACAACAATTGAGCAAGAGAATCAATTCAGATTGAACAACAAGTAACACACAAGTAGTACAGACTCAGGCCAACAACCAAAGTATATACAGGATGCCAGAACCAAGTGACACGCTGCCTCTAAGTGAACACAGATTTATGACATTTTTAATGTTCTCCAGAAGAGCTTTCAAAGTCGATCTATATGAAACGATGGGGCATCTGTTAACACTGAAGCCAGCAAGCCTTCCATTTTAAGCCCTGCTCTGGACCCCAGTCTCCTCCCTGCCACAGCATCCAGCATGAAAAAGCAAAACTGAAGCTCACCAACTTTCACCAATTACACCTGTGCCAGAGACAGTGCTATGTGCTCCCCAAATCCCCTTCCAGTTTCCTGGCTTGCAGCCAGACTGAGTTCCTTATCCACTGCAGTTAAGTGGGGCCACGTGAGTGAGTTTGATCAATGGAACGTGGAAGGAAATGATGCATCTCACTTTCAGGACTGGCCCCTAAAGTCTCTTGTGAGATCTTCCACGAATTTCCTTCATCCACTGTGGGATGACGTCAGGGTCACCAGTTGTGGGTTCAGCTTATCACACTGGGGTCACTAACCTGTGGGTTGGGCTTTCGGCTTCATTCAGCAAAGCCGAGGATGGCAGAAAGGATTACTCAAGACTCCACAAGTCAAGAGAGGTGAGAGGAAGGCTAAGGGAAGTCTCCCCGAGCTGCTCTCAAGCTCCTGTATTTATTAAGCATACATTACAGGGAAAATATTGTGCAAGATGTCAGTGGCTACTAGCCAGTAAGAACGTATAGAAAGCATGCAAAAAACAAGGCGCTCCCAAGACTACAAAAGAGCAGATGCTGAAAGCAGGGTGGAGAACAAAATAAGATATTCCATAGATAACATGGTCTAAGGAATTCATGAGCACAAGCAGGACCCAAGCCCTAAATATGCATTAACTAGATACTGATCAGCTGTTTTCAGCGGGGCCAGAAAGAAGTATAATGCATTCCCTATAATCCCCTTAACCAGGACATAGCTATTTGATTTCCCACAATCCACCAGCCAGATACAGAGGATCCTGTGGAAAACCCCAAGGCTTCAGATGATGAAGCCACTGAATGACCACATGGGACGAAACTGGCTCCAGCCCAATTCACACTAGGCTGTGCCATGAGTCAGAAAGTACCCCTTGCTATGTGAAACCACAGATTTTGGCAGTGGTTTATTATAACAACTAGTGATGGTCACGGATGAATACAGCTTGTCTGGGCCATGGCCTCGCTGTGGGTGATCAGTTAGTCCACAGCATGCACACCTACCTGTGTCATTGCCAATACAATCTATTATCAGGCAGATTCCCAGGGGCTTGCTCTGCATCCTGTATCTCTCTTGTATGTGCTGGAAAGGAAAACAGAAATTGTTAAAAACTCTGGACATTCCTCTGCTTCCTCCAGGTCCGACCCATAAACCATCTTTTCTTTTGGATTTCCTCAAACTTCCTGTAGTCAGGTGAGTCATTCAATAAGTACAGCCTGAAGTCACCACAGCTGACATTTCTCATTAATTTCATATTTTTCCTCTATTTGGGTAATGTGCTTAAGACAAGCTGTTTCAGTTTTTATTTAATTTTAATGAAAATCACAGTCTCTTTACACATGTCTTCGCACTGCAGGATAAAGATAATTTAAAGCTGATAGAAAGGATGGATCGTAAGTTTCCACAGTAACCTGAGGTTATACAAGTGATATCTTTCCAAACCAGTACAAAAGGAGGCCATCTTTTGCCTCCTTATGGTGAAAAGGTTTCCGCCTTTAAAAAAAAAAAAAAAAAAAAAGCCAGAGCAAGTCAAGGTTCAATGTCACTGCTTACTTATATATTCAGCAATCACTCAGCTGAGAAGTGCTACTTCGGAATTTTCCTTCATTCCAAAGTTCACTAATGCAATCCACTTCAACATTTTTCTCTTTGCTCTATCTACAGTTCCCCTTTAGGAGAGCTCTCGAGAGAAAGGCAGTCTCAGCATCCTGAGCATTCTTAATGGACAGATATTTTAAAGTAGCCAGTATTCTCCACAGATACTGTGCAAACAATACAATACCAAATTATATCATTTATTCCGTACCTGAGGTAGAGATGTTCCTGATTCCTGAATGGATGTCTTCACTGATTCTGCTGGTTGGGGGGGGCGGGGGCAGCGAGAGAGAGAAACCATTTACAAAGCTGAAGGAGAACTAAGCACACTCCCATGCTGACTGGGTTTCTTTATAGCTCGGCTGTGCTCTTCCCCTATTTTTTTCCGTTTACTGTGTCCTCTTTCCTCAGCTCTACTTGGCACCAAGGTTCCAGCCTCACACTGAAGAACCTAACTGATAAGAAAACATAAGTCCCCATGCTAAGCAGGGGTTATACAGAAAAACTTCTTAAACAGCAAGGGTGGAAAAATGCTCTCCCTTGTCTTTCACCAGGTGAGGACCAGGTGACTGATGAGTTTTTAAACTGATAGAGAGAATCCAATAACCTTACCACCTAACAATATCAATAGCTTTTTTCCATGTGCTGATATGGTGGACAAGACCTAGAGGGGACAGCCTAGAGACTGCAGAGAAGGGAAAATGCACTTGTATAAGTCACCTGTACAACAGATGGCCGTGTTTTCTTAGACCAGTGATATTGAGAGATCATAAAATAACATGGCAATGGCAAGATAAGGACAGTGAGCTTAGCAAATGTAGATGAGCCGAAAGCCAATACCATTGGTAAAAATTACTTTATTAGCCCAGAGAGGTGGAGAAACCACCAGTTTTGAAGCCATAAAGGGCTAGCTCAAACCTTAGCACCATCACTGATGAGCTCTGCAATCTTAGGGCAAGTTTACTGCTGAAGTCTCAGACTCTTTTGTTTTGTTTTTAAATCCCTAAGAGGAACATACCAACATCTACCTTAGAAGACTGTTGCAAAAATGAGAATGTCTAAAGACAAGCAAAGAAAATGCCAGTGTTTGTAAAGCTTGGGGGAAATGAGGCCTTTCAAGTGTGTAAGTTGAAACAGTCTTTTTAGGGTCATCGGCCTGGCTCAGTCACTGGAGTATGTGACTCTTGATCTCAAGGTTGTAAGTTCAAGCCCCACGTTGGGTGTAGAGAGTACTTAAAAAAAATAAAATCTTTAAAAAAAAAAGAAACAACCTTTTTAAAGGACAGCTGGCAATATCCTTTAAACCAACATTCTGCTTCTACAAGTTTATCCTAAGGAAATAAGAGAGCAAGTATGCAAAAATATCTACTGAATAGCTGTTTGTAATGGGGCACCTGGGTGGCTTAGTCAGTTAAGAGTCCAACCTCAGCTCAGGTCATGATCTTACGGTTCATGAACTCAAGCCCCACTTCGGGCTCTGTGCTGACAGCTAGCTCAGAGCCTGGAGACTGCTTCAGATTCTGTGTCTCCCTCTCTCGCTGCCCCTCCCCTGCTCACTCTCTCTCTCTCTCTCTCTCTCTCTCTCTCTCTCTCTCTGTCTCTCAAGAATAAACATTTAAAAAAAATTTTTATAATGGCCTCAAACTAGAAAAATACTTAAAAAAGAAACTGGCTAAATTAATCACGATACATATAACGGATACTATACATGTTAAAAAGGATAAGAAAAATCTTTATGTATTTGAAGTGAAAAGATATACAAGATATAATAAGTGAAAATGGATTAGTTTACAACATGAATAATATTAATCCCACATACTTAAATATATGTATTTGTGTGTATATGTTTACACATAGGTATGCTTAAAAATAACTGTCCAGAGGCATATAAACCAAATATTAACAGTGGTTATCTGATACTTGGGATTAAAAGGAAATCTCTATCATTTTCCATTTAAGCAATCATGGATTAACAGAATAAAAAACACAAAATAATTTATGTACTATGCTTATCTCAGTTTAAGGCATTTAGTAGCCATCATCATCATCATCCAACTGAAATCTGTTTGTAAGTCCAAATTAATATGAATGCTTTTCCCTTTATTAGCAAATAAAACATCCAGGGGAAAGCAGGTACCTAGCTCTCCTAAGAATCACCAGAGGTGTTAGGTACCTCACTTATCTCTCCTGTATAATGACAGTGAAGGATAAACCTGCTGTCAGGGTGTGCTGTGGAAAGAACACTGATTGTTTTTCATGCCTATGCAACTCTACCAGGTCTCCTATTTTCCTTTTAAACAGCTCTCAGAATGGGAATTCTCACCACCTCATCAGTGTTTTGAGAAACATGCTGTCGCTTCAGGAATAAATTCCCTTCTCAATAGCTTTTGCTGGAGAGCAGAATACTAGGTGAGGAATGACAGGCATGAGCTATGCCATCTGGCTAATCTGGGCAAAATGCTTCTCAGTTTCTAGGTGCAGGCAGACAGCATGTAGGCTGAGTCATAAGATTTTGGCAAGGGGCCTGCCACATGAAGAAAGCTTCCATGGGCTCCCGGCACTGCACCCAGGACAAACTCCAAGCCCCTAAGCGAAGACTGAGCCCTCCTTACCTGCCTATCAATCCCTGCCCCCTGGAGCTCTGAAAGACAATCATCTAAGATGCGGTGTGAGACCAAGTCTCAGCCTTCACTTCAAGGAGGACTCAAGACAAGCAGAAGAAATACATTTTTTAAATGATGTTATAGGATCAAGTGCTGATGTTTTAAGAGAGAAGAGAGAGATCATATGGGTTGAAACGCCTGGTATTTTGTTGTATTTTTTCCTTCTTTTTAGGAGTATGAGGATGTCATCTGTAGAGTATTTAGATTTATTAAATGAGTTCTAAAACAGGATCCTAGTAACCTTCCTTCTTCCTGCTGGTAGATATTCGGTTTAACACAGTTTATTATCATGGCTAGATTAATGTTTAACACAGCCTGATTATAGTTCATTTCAGGTATAAATAGCACATCTCTTAAAAACATCACCAAGGTGCTGAAGCTGATCGAGTAAGAGGTATTTAATTTCAAATAAGCTAATTCATTAAATAATTAGAAATGCCAATGACTACATTTTAAGAACTTAAATGCTATTTTTTAAGAGCGTAATCAGAATAGGTGGATGAAAGAAATGGGAAACTCCAAAAATGCAATGATTTGTACTTGAATTATCAAGCATTTATAAAGAATGAATGTAGGAGCACCTGGGTGGCTCAGTCGATTAAGTGTCCTACTACGGTTCAGGTCATGATCTCATGGCTTCGCTCATGGGTTTCAACCCAAAGTCAGGCTCTGTGCTGACAGCTCAGAGCCTGGAGCCTGCTTCGGATTCTATGTCTCCCCTCTCTCTCACCCTCTCCCGCTCACGTACCCGCTCTCCCACTCTTTCTCTCTGTCAAAAATGAATAAACAAAAAACAAATAAAAAAACAAATAAAAATAAATTTTAAAAAACAAATAAAAAATAAATGAAAAAACAAAAAAGAATGAATGTAAAGAAAAAAATGGGCTTACTCTGAGTGTCAGGTTGTCCCACATTGAGTCTTTGTTCATTACTTTTCCCATTCTGGAGCTTCAAATATAAAGAATAAGGTCATACCCCCTGTTAGTTTTTTCAGAGGCACTTTATATCACACCTCTTTAAATATCTCAATAGAATTCTTACCCAAGAAAAAAATTAAAGTATCACATTCACAGTTAAATTATCTAAAGAAGAATAGCAACAGCGGTTAACTCCATAAGTCCCATATTCTATAGCCAAAGAACAAGGCAACTCTTCTTTCTAAAAAGTGAAAATACAATGAACATGTAAATATACTAAATTAGCGTATTAATGTTTCAAAACAGCTCAATGAAGTCAGATGTTACAGTTTTGTAGAGTTGCTATAATAGCTCCAAGTTAGAACAAGCTGTTAGAACATCAGATTGACATTCTGCCTGATCCTTTAACACAGAGGCAATGTAAGGTATGGTTAAGAATGAGAGTCCTAGGGGTGCCTGGGTGGCTCAGTCGGTTGAGCATCCGACTTCAGCTCAGGTCATGATCTTGCGGTCTGTGAGTTCAAGCCCCGCATTGAGCTCTGTGCTGACAGCTCAGAGCCTGGAGCTGCCTTCAGATTCTGTGTCTCCCTCTCTCTCTGTCCCTCCCCTGCTCACACTCTGTTCTCTCAAAACTAAATAAACATTTAAAAAAAAAGAATGAGAGTTCTAAAGTGTTGGTGAGGATATGGAGAAAAAGGAACCCTCATGCACTGTTGGTAGGAATGTAAATTTGTTCAGCCACTGTGGAAGACAGTATGGAGGTTCCTCAAAAAGTGAAAAATAGAAATACTATATAATCTGGTAGTTCCACTACTGGGTATTTACCCAAAGAATACAAAAATATTAATTCAAAAAGATATATGTACCCCTATGTTTATTGTACCATTATTTACAAAAGCCAAGATATGGAAGCAACCTAAGTATGTATTGATAAAGAACAGATATGGATAAAAAAGATATGGTACATGTATAAAATGGGATATTACACAGCCACATAAAAGGGTGAGATTGTGCCATTTGTAACAACATGGATAGACCTAGAAGGTATCATGCTAAGTGGAAAAAGTCACACTAAGAAAGGCAAATACCACTCATATGTGGAATCTTAAAAAATACATATATATATATGGGGACACCTGGGTGGCTCAGTCAATTGAGCATCCAACTCTTGATTTCAGCTCAGGTCATTATCCCAGAGTCATGGAATCAACCCCCACATCAGGCTCTGCACTGAGTGTGGAGCCTGCTTAAGAGTCTCTTCCTCTCTTTCCCTCTGCCCCTCTCCCCTGCTCACACTCTCTCTAAAATAAAAATAAATAAAAAATTTTTAAAAATATGAATAAACAAACAAAAAGCAGAATCACACCTAAAAAATGAGAGAACAAACTGATGGTTGCCAGAGGAGAGAGGGGTGGGAGGATGGGCCAAATGGGTGAAGGCTTCCAGTCACAGAGTGAATAAGTCACAGGAATAAAACGCACAGCCTAAGAAATATAATCAATGATATTAGCTTGTATGGTGACAGAAGGTAGCTACACTTGTGGTAAATGTAACAGTATAACATATTGTATAAAATTGTCAAATCACTACACTGTATACCTGAAACTAATGTAACATTTTGTGGCAACTATACTCAAAAAAAAAAAAAAAAATAGTGGGAGTTCTAGCCCAGACAAACCTGGCTAGGAATCCTGATTCTGCCACTTACTAGTTATGTAAGCTTGAGCAAGTTATTTAACCTCTGTGTCTGTTTCTTTATCTTCAAAATGAGGATAATAACAGTAGCCACCTTATACATTTTTGTGAAGGTTAAATGTAAACAAAGCATTTAGCACAGTGCTAGCATATGGAAGAGCTTAATAAACGTCCAGTTACTGTGTTTCTATAATGCCTAGCTACACAGAAGCCACATATGGGCTTGGTTCTTAAAAGTCCGATATCAAAAAACAAAAACAAAAAACAAAAACAAAAACAAAAACAAAAACAAAAAAAAAATCAACTACCAATTCTGAGGGCTAGAATGAAATTAATCAGAGAATGAAAGATTGAACCGACCCTTTCTCTTCTCAGATGACAGGTCCTTTGTAAGGTACATATACCACATACTCCCAACCATCTGATAGGTTCAGCTTTCAAATGACAGTTCTCCTCTGAAGCTATCCTAGCCAAAAGAGAGAAGTATACTATTCATTAAGCTGTGCCTGTATCTAAGTCTGTGTGTCTAAATTAAAGACAAACATGTAAGTTGCTTTTATCACTAATATAAGAGACTTAGCCAGAGGCTGATACTACTACATAGAATTTGGAACCCCACATGGATGTGCATTCACATTTACATAACTATTAAAGAGATACAACATCAAAACAAAGCTGGATTAAAAAAGCATCATATTGCAAAGTGACACAAATTTTTTATTCTATAAAATGTTGGTATCATGTGTCATTTAATGTCACTATAATTTTTAAAGTATTTTGCACTCTTGTATGAGTTAACATCCAGGTATTCACCTCCTAATTTTATGAGAAATATGCCAAATCCATAAGCCACAGTGTCTGCTTACTAACTGAATGAATGATCAGGGTCACAGATAAATACAGAAAATTAAATGACATATTTACAAGGTAGTATATACAGTTACTCATCAATAAAATAGAAAGGCAATAGTAAAAATATGGCAAGCTTTTAATAAGAGTGACAGTATAATTTATATTAGATATACAATAGCCAAAAATGCTCAGAAAATCTGGATCTGAATTCTAAATCAATTTGGTTTCATGATTTGGTATCATAGAGATTCAGAAAGACAAAAGAAAGTATATTTGATTCTTGAAAAAAATGACAGATACATCTAAGCTATGTCATAATGGGTATTAAATTTTTATTAAATATGCCATGGCATAGAGGAAGAAGCATGGACTGGGCCCAGTTCCGGTGGTAGGCAGAGGTGGGCAATCACTTACTGCACTTTTGGCCTAAATTTCCTTATTTGTTCAATGAGGGGGTTGAACAAAATACCCATTTTAGCTCTGAAATTCTATTGCTCAAGGGTATCTCTCGCAGCTCACATTCTTCATGAAACTATATTACAGGGGTAGTTAATGTTTTCTTCAGATACTTTTATGAAACTGTTTATAATTTAACCATGAAACTGCACTGTGGCCTGAGGCCTGACTACAAATTCCACATATCTTTATATGGGGATGAGGATATTATACTAGAATTAACTATTGGAGATAAAAAATTAACCAAGAAGAATTCTCGTAATACCTTGCACCACTAACACAACAACCAGAAGTGACTATGTGATATTTAGGGTCACAACTCAATTACTCAATAATATCACTAAGTAACAAAAATAGTTTTATTGAAATCATAAAATAAGCCCAAAAACAAGCAAATGCACAGAGAAGTAAATACAAGTATATTTATTTTGAATCATTGTATTTAAAAAAAAGACTGGAAACAATCTAAATACACACAAGAAAGGGCTATACACACTGTGATACACCCAGAAAGTAGAACCATATGCATCCATTAAAAGCAATGACAAGGGGTGCCTGGGTGGCTCAGTCGGTTAAGCCTCTGACTTCAGCTCAGGTCATGATCTCACTGCTCATGGGTTCGAGCACCACATCAGGCTCTGTGCAGACAGCTCAGAGACTGGAGCCTGCTTCAGATTCTGTGTCTCCCTCTCTCTCTGCCTCTCCCCCATTCTCTCTCTCTCAAAAATGGATAAATGTTAAAAAAATTTTTTTAAATAAATAAAAAATAAAAGCAATGACAAAATAGGGTTTGTCCCATATGATTCATATAGCACAATTTCCAAGAATTCTCAGCTCAGGACAATGGGCATACCATTTGCACCAAAAGAAAAAAAACAAAAATGAAATATGGTATGTGTATAAACTGTCTCTGAATGTTTATAGAAGAAAATGGTTAACAACAGCTGCCTCTGGGGAAAGTTAACTGGGGTAAGAGAAAACATACTTTAAAAAATTATTTTAGTATATTTTGAAATTTTTGTCCATGAGGATGCCCTATCTATTTATATTTAAAAAGCTAAATTTTCTAGGGGCGCCTGGGTGGTTCAGTCAGTGAAGTGTCCAACTCTTGATTTCAGCTCAGGTCATGATCTCAAAGTTCATGGTATCAAGTCCCGTATCCAGTTCTGCAGTTACAGCATGGAGCCTGCTTGGGATTTTCTGTCTCCCCGTCTCTCTCTCTGCCCCTCTCTTTCTCTCTCTCTCTCAAAAAAAAAAAAAAAGTGAAATTTTCTAAAGAACAAATGCACTATGAAAAAAATGTTCAGTTGGATATGTAGATTCACAAATATGCATAGAAAAGACTAGAAGGAAATTTGCCAACATATCTTTAGATAGTAGGATAGAAGTGATTTATTGTTTTTTTATATTTCTCTATATTTTCTAAATTATCTCAATGAACACATGCCAACTTTGTAATCATAAGAAGTTATACATATTTAAAAACAAATGCACATTACTATCACATTTTTTCAGATATTAAATGAAGTCCATGCTGTGAAAATATGTGTATTTTTATCAAAGTTCTGAAACTGTTTCATGCTGGAATTCCATACATTTGCTCCAAACTCACCCTTAAGTTATATGAAGGATCCTTAATACTCAAATTTGGGAGAGATGCCTGGAGTGCACTTATATAACTTGTTTCAGCTCCTTGAGCTGTAAGCAGGAGAAACGTATTGAGTTAAGATTTATAAGTTACTATCAAATGAATATTTAACAATGGCTCAGTTCAGGGTCAAGCATCATCTTTCAAAATATCCTAAACTTTCTAACCACCTTACTAAATTCAAAATATCTCCCACTATCATTAAGAATGGACTAAAAATGCTACACCGATCCTTGATTTTTTATTGGTCATGGGGTAGGGGGTATCTGTAGATCGTTGGGTCTCAGCTATGCCCTTTAGGCTGTGACCCTATGGTGGCAGTGGACTGCTAACAGAGCAACAGAGCCCATGCTGAACCTGAGTCTAAAAGACAGTGGGGAGCATGAGAAAGAAGGCCAATGTGAGTCTGGTCACCTTTATGGAGGGAGTAAACGCGCCCTTTTCCATGGGGTTTTGTAAAACTCAGGATACATGCAGGGCAGCTATGGGATCCCAGTGACAGGATGAGACCCAGAATTGGATGGCGGTCAGGCCAAACATTGGGGCAGTGCAGCAAGGCCTGGCATATCCTCAAAAGCCCTGAGTGTCCCCCATGCTTCCAACCTGTGCAGAAAATGGGAGTGCAGACTATTTCATGAAGGCCGAGATGTTAAGAACTTCTAGCAGCATTTTGCAGAGGGCTGAGACTCTGTGATCATGGGTGCGGGGTGATAAAGTCAGCAAATCTGAGACATGAAAGATAGAAGGGGATGTGATCTCTAGCCACAGGCTAGTGGGGGCTGTGGACACTCAGGCTCTGTTCCCTCCACCTATCCAACAAATGAATCTTTATCAACCAAACCTAGTATGCCCAGGGTACTTTCCTTAGGCCACTGAGAGGCCAAAATTCTACTTACCAGACTGCTTGTATTTCTGGACTTTTGTCTTCAGGTCTATTCTGTGGATGTTCTTTAAGCATTTTTCTAATAAATCCAATTGATTTGGAGCAATCAGATTTAGCTTCTCCAATTCAATCACAAGATCAAGGAAACTCTAAGAGAGCCACCAATAAGAAACAAATGTCAGTAAGGTAGACTGTTAAGCCCCAAATGCAAACCTCAGGCTGTGTGATTTGTAACAGCGAGCAAATGTGAAAAGAGGAACCCATTCCATGATCTTCAGTGATTTTAAACCAGACCTCTCTGTTTCATAGTCCCTCCAGGGCCAGAAGTAAATTACACTCTTGTATTTTACTGAGAAAGGGGTGGTGGTATGTCTTTTGGTGGATAACTTGTACCTAGGTTGGGGACACATGAGTCATTTTATGTCATCAAAAGTACTGTGAGATGGGGCACCTGGCTGGCTCAGTCAGTAGAACACATAGCTCTTGATCTCAGGGTCATGAGATCAAGCCCCACATTGGGCATGGAGCCTACTTAACAACAACAACAACAAAGTACTGTGAGAGAGCAGGCCTAAAAATAAAATCCACCTGAATTCATTCTGCTCCAAAAGGCTACTCTGGTATTAGACTGAAAAACTCTAAGGGCTTTCCTTAAAAGGGAAGAGAGAAGATAGCTGGGAGAAAGCTTCTACTAGAAAAATCCCCATGAGGCAGTTTTGAAATTCCTAAGATATTTAAAAATTTTTTAATGTTTATTTATTTTTGAGAGAGAGAGAGAGAGAGAGAGACTGAGCGCTAGTGAGGGAGGAGCAGAGAGGAAGACACAGAATCTGAAGCAGCCTCCAGGCTCTGAGCTGTCAGCACAGTGTCCAATGCAGGGCTCCAATCCACAACCATGAGATATGACCTGAGCCAAAGTCGGACGCTTAACCGACTGAGCCACCCAAGCACCCCAGAAGTTCCTAAAATATTTTAATCAATGCTGGGCATTCCAACTCATTCTGACTCTGGGAGTATGAGAAGGCAAAATTAAAAAGTTAGGGTATATTGCTACTTACTTGCCTTAGACCACAGAGATTATGAAAGAATTATATTTCAGAAATAGGCATTGCTTTGGATTTTATTTCCCCTCTGTTTAAACATTTAGTTACTGAGGCGCTATATCTATTTTTTTAATAATCATCATCATGAAATTAATATAAGTGATTGGCAGATAAGTTGACTCGAGGACACCAAAAGAAGTTCTATTTTTTCATTTTCCTTCCCATTTGATGCATTTGATGGTGGGGGCATACAGTCACCCTATGTTTGTAGATTTCAGAAACAAAACTACAATTATTATGGAACATGAGGAAATTCTCAAGCAATGATTTACCAGAGTCCTCAAAGGCAGGTCCTTTAAGAACATATTTTCATATTCCAGAGACCTGAGGTTTTCCTGGCCTGTCCTTAGGCCAGCAGTACCACACAGGGACAGACAATTTAAAAGTTTTCCAGCAATTGCAACATCCCTGAGATCTTGATTCCTACCTAGTTTCCAATCCCAAATCTCTACTTTTGCCATTCCCTGGATACACAAGTCTTAAGTACCTTCTCCCTCCCCACCTCCGCACTCAGCCTAATGACCTCACACTGACCTCAAGCTAGTTGAGGGGAAATAGATGGCCATGGGAGAGCAAGATGAGAGTGAATTTGAAGTAAAAACATACACTTTTCTCATTTCCTACTTTCACTCCCAGTTTGGGTCTCCCTATTCAAGTGCCCATTTCCCTCTCTCCACACACTATAGAGCACCCCTCTCCTTCTGATAGGCCCTTGGGAACATGAACCAGGAAAAGAATACTCACCTTATCCTTGGCTACCTTGCTTCGGCCCATATAATCCCTCATGAGGAATATTAATGAGGACACATCAGATTTATCCAAATCTTCACCAATCTCTGTCATCAGCACCCTGCAAACCAGACAAGTTTTTTTTTAGTAAATTCAGATACCAATCCTAGTGAAAACACCAAAGGCCTATGCTTCTACTATGCCAATAATTGCTTAAAAGACTAATTCAGGACCCCATTTGAATATGCACCCCCATAAAACAGAAAGGCTAGACCACACCAGGAAGAGATCTTAAGGGAACTCAAAAAGGAACTTCATCCTTTCCCCTACTTTCAATAGGAGATAGTACTTCTCTTTCCAACTAACTGCTCTACAAACAACTCAGAGAATAAAAACTTCCCTAAAGAATCCCCTAGCTCCCCCAGATGTTATGATGAAATAAGCAAAGAACATATATGACTAAGATGAAAGACAGAAATAGAATTTGAAGTGGTCTTGTCTTCTCCATCTTACAAGCCCCAGGTGATGAGGATGCTGCAGATCCAGGGACCGTGATCTGAGTCACAAGCTTCTAAAGCAAGCTTATACCTGGGATATCCTGTCCCACTCCTAAACTCAAAGGGTAAAAGGCATCTAGATCCTGGGGATTATGACCATAGATGTTTTTGTCTACAAAGCCTCGCCTGACTCAGTCACCTCTGCTCCATTTGGACCCACCATGACACTTTATCTGGGCTCTCAGGACACCCTGTGGTTGGCATTATTGCCTTGACATTGTCATCACTTCTTCAGAGGGATGTTTTCCCAATTAGGCTCTCAAATTCTTAAGGATAGAAGATGCTTTGTTCATTTTGCTCTAACGTTTACTACACACCTGGCATATATTGATGCCCACCCCCATCCAAAAGAGCCCACTGATCAGATGAATCAGTGAACCTAGCATTCCCTCCCACTACCCACCCGTTCTACCCAGAGGCCCTAGGGAACTGCCTACACTCACATTAGCAAGGAGACAGGAAATGAAGAGTGCCCTAACTTACTCACTGAAACCCAGCTCCTCTGAAAAGTTTTAAGAACATATTGACATTATGATGGTTGAGGACGTAGAAGATGATCAAGAACAACAATACCAACAAAAATGAACTCTCTCACTTTTTTGTTTGTGTGTTTGTTTTTAAGTAGGCTCCATGCCCAGCGTGGAGGCCATCATGGGGCTTGAACTTACAACCCTGAGATCAAGATCTGAGCTAAGACTAAGAGTTGGATGCTTAACCAACTGAGCCACTCAGGTGCCCCAATAATAATAAACTCTTGCATTTGTAGAGTGATTCACAGTTTTAAAAGTACTTCACATACTAAATTATTACAATTGATCTTCACCAACAATCTTGTGAAATCAGGTATTATTATTTTTAGCTTTACAAGTAGGAAAACAAAGTCCCACCCGGTGTTAGTGGCTGTCTCAGCCTATATGGCCTGTAACTGGCATTGCTGGGACTTGAAACAGGCCTCCAGACCTCAGGCCTCTGACACTTTGCAAGGGCCGTGCTGCTTTCAACTCTCTTTAATACAGTTTTCAATAATACACATCTTCTCCAAAGACACACCATTGATATAACTAAAGGCTGGTGGTCTGAATAAAAAGGAACCATTAATTTAAGGTCACAAGTTATCTTCCTTTCTCCAGAAATACAGCCTTTCTTATGGCTTCTGTGCTCCTTTCAGCCTCTAAGAGAGTAGTTTGTTAACAAGAGGAAGGAATAACTCAGATGGTTTCAACTAAAGGGGACTCCAGGGACCATCCCTCTCTGAACTGGAGGAGGCCTACAGCTGTTTAATTGATGAAATGTTTGTTCAGCACCCCTGCCCTACCGAGCCTCTGGGGGCAAGGACCCCAAAGAAATTCACAGAAAGGGAGTCCACCTCACTAAGCTCCTCAGCAGGGGAAAGACCAACGGGGACTCAGGAGGGATCACAGAGCTCCACAAAGGTCAGGAAAATCACTGTCAGACTTGTTATTTCCTTTCTCAGTACCGGAATTTGCCAGTCTGACATCACAGACCACTACAGATCCCACAGACAGAGGATGGCAAGAATTACTAGTTCTTAGTTGTTCTATCCATCAGGCAAACACACACTACCCAGCCCTTCCACTTTCTTTATGATCTTCTACCCAGTTACTTTAAGTGAACACGTTCTATGAATTCAAAGACTTCAAAGGAATGAAGCAACATCATAAGGCAGTTGAATCTGTGGGCAGAGGAAGTAATGTGTTTGCTTTTTTTACTGTCTTTGTGTCTATTGTTCATAAGTCCAGACCACCTCACTCCCTCCCACCAGGTCCAGCCTTGGGAGAGATGATAAATTACCTATAGTCTGAAACCAGCTGAGGGTGCCTGAGCAGGTGCGCCTCCACTGCCCTTTTGTCCATCTTCAAGATCCGCTTGAGCAAGTCAAACCGCCTGACTCTGTAGAGTAGCTCAGCCAAGCCCATGGCAGACAGCTTTCCTCTCTCATTTAAAATATCCAGAAGGTCCCTGACGTTAAGGGGAACAATATCTGCAGCAATGTCCCGGCACAAAAAAAGAATCATTTCCTTCTCGTCTTCATCAAGTGCCTCTTCAACCTGGTAGATGACTTCAGCAGACATCCTGCGCAGTGTCATTCCAAGGAAATGCAATAATAAAACTCCACTCCAGTCAACAAAAGGCCATGAGGCTGCTGACTTCATTTCTGATAGTTTTCTTCATTTCTTTCAAAATCCCCTTTCCAATGGAGGAGTTCTGTGGTTAAAATGGAATTTTTTTAAATCCTCTTATCAAAGTAACTTATGCCTAACATTCATGGTATAGGTTCTTCCTTTCTTGGTCTCTCTAACCTAGCAGATTAAACTTCTATTGTTAAGCCTGTAGAAAGCTATCCTCAGTAGACAGAGCAACTGATAGAAAAACTAAGACAGACAAAGCAGATAACCTACATTTTAAAGGAAATGAAACCAGAAACAAATTATCTCCCAAAAATCCCACAGGCTTTATCAGAATTTATAAGAATGTAAAATATGGTAAGAAGAAAATCATAAATGATGAAATGGCATATGAATAACCTTGGTGGGAGGAAGAAGAAAAAACCCAATGACGAAGCAGCTAACTGGACTAGAAAAACTGGTGTCACAGGGTTAACTCCCACTTTCGGTGACTCCAACCAGGTAGGTTTAAACAAACACGGGTCTTGACAAGAGACCTTCTGCAGGGTGTCAGAACTACTCCCCAGTAGTAGTTTCCCCAGTTGTCTCCTACTATAAAATCCCTCATTTTTACCTATAAGCAGAAACCTTCCCTGGCATCCTCCCAAAGTCTCAGGTCATTTTCACAACTTCATCATGAAAGCTCATAGGACCTGCCACTTTATCTGAACAAAGGCCTTGCCAAGTTTTAATCACTGCTTCAGACCCTGAGCCCATGAAAGTGCCAGAGGCCCCTTACTCTCAACAAATTGATTCAGGTCAGCAATTATCACCAGAGTTCCTGATGGTATCAGTGGAAGGAAGGAAGGAGAACAGAAAATCTGGGGAAAGATCAAGTCCAGCCTTGGGTGGGAGCAATGGGAGGTCATGCCATAGATTTACTTAATTTTATTTTTTTCCATTGAAACTCAATCTATTCTCTTTCAAAATTTAAGGTGCAAATGGCAGTCACTGTCTCTTCTATTCTAAAGTGTCATAGCTATATTTTATGTTAAATAAACTCTTGCATTCTGAAAGAGTATCTGTCTATTTCTATCAGAGAACATTAAAAAACATAATTGGAAATACAACCCCACTATAAGTTGCTAACTATTACTATGTATTTATGTACAAGTATATTTACACTTTTTTTCTTTTTCTTTTCTCTTTTGGAGAGAGACAGTGCAAGTGGGGGAAAGGGGCAAAGGGGAAGAGAGAGAGAGAGAGAGAGAGAGAGAGAGAGAGACTCTTAAGCATATTCCACGCTCAGCACACAGCCCCACATGAGGCTCAAACCCACAACCCTGGGATCATGACCTGACCTGAAATCAAGAATGGGATGCTCAACTGACTGAGCCACCCATGAGCCCCATCTATATTTTTATATTATTTATCGAGCTATATTTAGTGAAAAGTGCACTGAAGGTATTTTATTTGTGTACAATTTCAGCCCATAATAGATTTAAGGCATCTTATAATAACAACACTAAGTATAAGAAATCTTTTATATGAGAATAAGGGGGGGGGGAAATTAGGTTAAAAAATATTAAATTAGGTTAAAATGGGGTGGAAGGATAGGAAATTAGGTTAAAATAGGAAATTAGGTTAAAATGGGGTGGAAGGATAGAGAATATAAAGCAAAAATGCAGACCAGAAAGGCCTAAACAGATTTTAGTAGACTGTGAATTTGTCCCTGAGTTCCCTGGCAGTCAAAGCAAAAAAAGGGTACATGGGACATTTTTTTGTTCTTACTGTCAAAGACAAAATAGATTCTTAGAGTAAGTGTAATTTCCCTAGAGATCCAGAGTTCCCCATCAATGAAAATATTAATAAGTTTCTTAGTGTCTGAAAGGAACAAAATCAAATTTAATTTTTGTTTTATTTTTCAAAAATCTAAAATATTTTGTTTTAGAGTAGATCATTCATTTATATCTTTCACACTGGACTTCCTGCAACCAGGCTAAATGGGAAAGTTCTTAATAAAAATAAACATTTTACCTAATGCACACTTACTAATAGGTATTCATGTGTCTATGCCAATCTCATGCACGTTCATCCAAACTTCACTTAAATCTAACCATTGTGAATGGTGAAATAAAATTTCCTAAATGATTGCTCAGTGAAAGTGGAAAAACTGGCACTAAGACTATTTTTTTTTATTTTTTATTTTTTTAGAAAGAGAGAGGGAGACAGGGAGAGGTGCAGAAGGAGGGAGAAAGAGAGAATCCAGAGCAGGCTCCATGCTCAATGCAGAGCACGACACGGGGCTTGATCCCACAACCCTGGAATCATGACCTGAGCCTAAATCAAGAGTCAGACATTTAACCAACTGAGCTATCCAGGCACCCCTACTTTACTTTTTTTAATCTGAAAGCTTAATAACAATTTTATGTGTTCCAGAGACCCTAAATCTATAATTTATTCAGGGGCTAACAATACTTTAACCTAACTTCTAGTTTCCATGAAAGAAAGTCAAGTATTTCTTTTTCTATTGACTGAAAGTCACAATTTTGTTAGTAGTTGTTATAAATTAACCTATAAAATATTCATACACACTAGAAGGCATAAAATAAGGATGAGGTCATTAAACACTAGAAGGCATAAAATAAGGATGAGGTCATTAAACACAAGAGGAATAAATGAGATGTTATCCAAATTCACCAGACATATCTGAAAAAAAAAAAAAAGCCAAAGAGAACTCTAGAAATCAAATGTACAATTCCGTTTTTAAAAATAGTAGTCAACTTTTGGAGTTCATAGTTATCATGATGTAATAATGCTGTCAAGAGTTAACAAAATTAGATAATCCTTTTTAAAAATATTATCTGCTCAGTTTGTTCCCTCCAACCATTACACCAGGACTGTTTTCTGCCAGTCACGCACACTCAGCAAGCGAACTGGCATGCTGTCTTCCCTCTGTACTAATGGAGGTATAGTTTGGCAGCAAAATCCAAATTACTCAGTGGTAGCATCTGGCATATTCAGAAAAAATATCAAAAGGAAAACTACAGATCCCATGCTGAGTCAAGCCAACATGCAGCAAAATGCCAGTGTGTATGTTAGGGTGGTGCTGAGGCAGTTCAGTGTAGCTAAAGGTGACAGGCACTTGAAAAAGGGGAGCATAGAAGGAAAAAGGAGGGCTAGAGTCCAAATACTCACTACTTTGTTGGGGTTTCTTTTAAGCCCAAAGCAAGAAATTAATATAAAAATTGCTCTCAGACTAAGGAAGCCTATTAGATCTTCAGAGGCAAACTCAAAACCACCCCAGAAAGCTACCTTCACCACCCAGGGCATATGAGACATCCATTCTGCTGGGGGCGAGTTCATGCTTTAAAATTACCATGTACAAAAATAAAAATCACCATGACAGTAGACAACACAAATAAAATTCACATCTGAGGAACCTATATCTGAAAGAATTTAAATAAGTATGAAAATAATTCCCAAAAAATGAGGAAAATTTCTGCAATATAATAGGCCAAATCAATGAATCAGTGGCAATTTTGTCCTTCAGGGGACATTTGATAATATCTTGAGATGTTTAATCAGGGTGGTGCTACTGCCTCTAGAAAACAGAGGCCAGGGATGCTGCTTAACATCCCTTGACGTACATTCCCCACAGCAAGGAATTCTCCAACCGCAAACATCAATAGTGCCAAGATTGAGAAACTCTGCACTAGATAATCTAAAAAAAAAAAAAAACTGGCTATCATAGACACTTAAATGAATTTATAAATTCAATATAAGTCCAATAAAAATTTTTTAAAAATTGCCATGTACTGTGGCAAGTTGATTTTAAATATATGTTAAGGAGGAGAAAGTCCAAAAATAGCCAATATAAGTTTCAAGAACAACCTTGCCTTACCAGCTATCAAGGTTTTATACAAATGTAATAGGCACAGGGGATATACGATAAAGCAACCCATACACAGGTGAGAACTCAGAAATCAATCCATACCCAGATGACTGAGGTGGTCCTGCAAATCAATAGAGAAAGGACATTCATGTCCAGAAATGGTGCTGGGTCAGCTGGTTATTCAGTACATATAGGAAGAGATTGAGATCCTATCCTCATATGATTTACAAATCAATTCCACATGTACTAAAGTCCTGGATATAACATTCTAAATGAAAAATCTATAACCTCCGATTATAAAAGGATTTTATAGACATAAAAAGCACGAATTTTTAAAAATGAAAAAGATTAAAAAATAAATAAAAATGAAAATGATTAAATACAGACAGAGAAGGCAAATGCATCATATTTAATTAACAAACAATTAGTATCCAGAATATACAAAGCATTTCCGCAGGGGCGCCTGGCTGCCTCAGTCAGTAGAGCATGTAGCTCTTGATCTCAGGGTTGTTGGTTCAAGCCTCACAATGGTATAGAGATTACTTAAAATTAAAATTTTTGAGAAAGAATGAAAGAGAGGGGGGTGGGGGAAGGAAGGGAGGGGAGGGAGGAAGGAAGGAAGAAAAGAAGGAAGGAAGGAAGGAAGGAAGGAAGGAAGGAAGGAAGGAAGGAAGGATTTCTGCAAATCCGTAAGTATAAGACAAGCAACCCAAAGGGAAAATAGGCAACAGACACTTCCCAGAAGAAAAAAACCAAATAGCCACTAACCATATGAAAAGATGCTTGAGCCATAATAGTGGTCAGCAAAATGCAAACTGAAGCTACAACGAGATATTACTTCACATCAGTTAAATGCTAGTATCTGTTACCAAGTGTCACAGAAATATAAAATCCCCAACATTACTAAAGGAATCATAAATTAGTAAAGCCACTTTGAAGAACAATTTGGCAATATTTGGTAAAGATAAAAAACATACATTATGACATGAAATTTTCATTTCTAAGTAAATATCCCTTAAAAACTCTCAGACAGGTATACACACTATACACCCCTGAAAAGGAATGAACCAGAACTACATGAATCTCACAAACAAAACAAAAAACAACAAAACGAATATTTTTGCTGAAGCAAAAAGCAAGTTGCTAAAGCATACATACCACATGATTAATTCACATTAAGATCCTAAATGTTAAAAATAATACCATATATTGTTTAGTAATGTGTGTGTATATGTGTGGAGTGAAAATATTAAAACATACATAGTAATAATAAACACTGAATTCAAAAAAGTAGTTTCCATTATAGGATGAATGGAATGTGACTAGCTAAAAATGTACAGGGGAAATGACTGAATTTGTAACATTTTACTTTATAAGCAGAGAAATAGGTATACAGATATCAAAATAAATGTGCCTCATACCACATTCTCTGACCACAGTACAATAAAATTAGAAAACTATAATAAGCCAAAGGGAAACCCTATACATTTTCAAAGTAAAAAATAGTTTTTTCTCTTCCACACCCAGCCTTTATCAGTTCAGTTAACAAGTACTATATAAAGAAAATAAAGGTATAGGGGAGGAGGTAGGGGAGAAGCAGAGCATGCTGTATAGAAACCAGCTCATAGCATTCAGAATGCTTTTAGAATTTCCTTGGTGCATATATAGATAAACATTAGAACAAGAAAGCCTAGAGGCATCCCAAAGTTATCCTCCAAAAGAAGAGGTCAGATTTTATTTAGCATGGTTCAAAGATGGGGAAGAGGGGGTTGGGAGGGGGTGGTAGGTAGAATGAGTTCTTTAGAGTTCTATGAAAGGACAGTGCTCACCGCTTGCCAGCTGCCCCCCCTCACCCCCAATACCACTGCCTGAGCTGCCTAGCTCAGCACTCCACTCACCTCCTTAGAAGTCACTTGCAGGTGCTGAGGGACAAAGGGGCGATCCAAGCCCAACTTTTTTTCTTTCTTGCTTTCAAATACCCAGTCCTCCTGATCAGTTAATATTCTGTCAGTTTGGTTTCACTCTACTGTTTTAAGCAGTTCACCTTCTCTGGCCAGACAAAACTGGCATCTGGGTATATTTTCTAAAATTTGTAAGAAATCCCCTTTTCTTTCCTCCCCTTACTGGCAAATTCTAGTTTAATTCTTTTTTTCCACACCTACACAAAATCTCCACAGTGCTTCAAACTGTCCCTAATCTTCACAAAAGCAACTAAGACTGGTTCCAGTTTCATTTCTCACGTGGAAGTCATGGGACGGTTGCCATTTAAAACACTAAACAAAGCTGATGTCACCAGAGTTAAAAATCCACAACACTGACTAGTAGAAGGGATGGTATCAGGTTCTAGAAACAAAAACCACTCCAGGTATTTTCAGCAGAAATACATGTAATACGGGTGCTTACAAAACTGTTGCAAGGGATGGAGGAAAGAGCTCTCAACTGGGCTTCTGAGAAAACCTCCTATAGCACACAGAAAGATCTTGTTTCAGCCAGGGCAGTGGGAATTTAGGAGGCCGTCACTGGGAGTACTGGGCTCACCTGCATGGGAGTGACCCAGAAATCAGAAACCAGCCGACCACCCCACCTGCTTCCAATACCTCTAAAGCTGGTTACTGGACACCGCAACTGCTGCTGCCCAAATCCCTCCCTCAGCACCACAATGCCTGCCAACAGAGAAACTAAGAAAAGCAGCCAGCTATTGGCTACCTCACTTCTGTTTACAAATCTTGCCTGAATGCACCTAGTTGGCAGAACTTAGTTTACATCCCAGTTGTAAGGGAGTAGTCTAGGAAATGCAGTTTGTAATGTTCCATTCTCTAGACAGAGATGGGAATGAGTCCTGAGCACCAAATGAACTTAGCCACCACAGAAGCATAATCTATGAGGACATTTATATCTTCTTTGTGGTTAAATCCTGGGCAAGGACCCCAGTGCCTGACTCATAGTAGGCACTCAATTAGTATTTGTTGAATGAATCAGTGAATAAATGGTCTTCGTAAGTTGCTACCAGGTAATGGCCTCACTTCCTTTTCTCCCCGGACTGGACCTAGAGCACATGCGAACTTTCTCTGACCAGCACCTGCAATTATCTTGCCCTTTTGCCTCCTGACCACCAGCTCTTTGGTATATGACTTGTCCTGATTTGCCAGAACTTTCCAATTTTAGCACTAAAAGTCCTGTCTGTGACATCAGGAAACCCCTCAATCCTGGGCAAACCAGGATGGTTGGCCACCCCAGCATCCCATGTGAGCCTCTTCCACTCATACATTTAGAGTAGCAAGTGATGCCAAGAAGAGAGGGAAAGATCACACCAAACCCTTGTGGCTTTCAACCTGACCTGGCCCCTTCTGTTACTCAGCAATTGCTTTCACAGGACCTTGGTCAGCTCCTTCCCCACAGCTGCCTGACAGCTCTAACTTTCACCACCTGCTGGTGCCATTCCTCATCAGTTGACCTTGCCATTTATCAGGAATAAGTTCCCACAACCTTCCACCTTCCCTCTGCAGGGCCAGCACCTGCAGCCCTTCACCTTGCCAGGGCCATCCACCCCATACCCCCTATGCCATCTGTCTCTGTGAGCCCTTACAAATACCTTTCATCGACCTCTCTCTACCTCCAGCCTATAAACATGTTCAAGTCTCTCCCATCTTAAAAAAAGAAATTAAAAAAAAAAAAGCCCTTAAGCCTGAGATCCCAAGGCCAACCACCCTTTCACTTTATTTCCCTTCACATAAAGCTGGAACCTTATGAAGAAAGAGTCTGCACTCAGTGCTTCAACTCCCACAACTTCAATTCACTCCTCAATATGCCCCTATCTGCATCCTCCCTCCCACTATATCCCTTACATAATGATACTCCGTGCCAAGCCATACTGGAACCTGAGGCAAAAGAAAAATCAGTAATACTGATGATGTCTCTATTTTAAATTTTGATATTTTGTTCATTGTGACTTTTTTGCATTAATGTCATTTTTTTTTCAAAATATTACACTAAAAGATTATTTATCTTGATTGCTGAGTTTTTGAGCACCTCTTAAATGTTATGCCTGAAACAAGTGCCTTACTCGGCTCACTTTAGTATCCCAGTCCTGCTGACAGTGCTCTTGTAGGGGACTTGATGATCGCCTAGTGGATACATCCAAAGTCACTTGGAAGCCCTCTTTTACCTGGGCATGCTACTCCATCTGAGTAGCATCTGATGCTGATTAATCCCTCCTGGAAACTCTTCTTTGGCTCACCTCAGACCACTATACCCTATGCAATCCCTCCCTAACCTTCTCTGACTCCTCAGTACCCTCTTGCAGCAACTTCTCCTAGCAACTATCTCTCACCCAGACTTTTCCACTGGCCTTCTGTTCTCCCTGCCTATGGTCTCAACCCCTCCAAATCGATCCTTTATCAGAATGAACTTTATAAAGTTCAGGCTTGAACTAAGTCATTTTCCTATTTTAAACCTTCCAATGATGCCTCATCTCCCATTGCAAGTTCCAATTTTCTTTGCATTCAAGGCCCCTTGTGGTCTAGCATCTGCCTTCATCTCTCATTAACACACACTTTGCATATTTGGCTTCAACCGAATCTCAACACGGAGTTCTTTCCCATGCCTCTATGCCTTTGCTTGGACTGCCCTCTTACACTTACATGCCTAGCAAAAAAAAAACAAACAACAACAAAATCCTTCTCAGCTTTCAGGGCCAGCTGAAGCATGTGCAAAGCTACTGTGCAAAGCTTTCCTGGGAAAAGCACACAGACTTGGCCAGTAACTTTTTTGTATCATCACAGTGCTATGAACCTACCTCCCTGGTACCCAGCATTAGCCCCAATAGGTGACAGTAAAGTGTGGTTAGCTTAAGTCAAGCTTCTCAATCTTTCTCATAGGATGTCAATTTTGCCTCCAAACCATCTGGTATCTAAAGCACATAACATTCTCTGTAAGCAGTAGCTCAGCCACCAGCATAACTGGTTCCCATTATACCTTGACCTATCCAAAGACATACTGAATATCCCATTCTTTGTAGTGGTTCTGTATATGAAGCAAGGTCATGGCGTGGCATGAAAACAAACAAACAAACATGGTCACAGTATGAAAGCAAATGTAATTTCCCAGAAACACCACAAAACTGGAGAGTGATGGAGAAAAGCCAGCCTTGCCAGTTGCAGAAAGCAGCATGCAAACCTGGAACTTTCAGGTGTCTGGAAATCCCCACTGAGATATGAACATAAAGTCCCCGAGAGAGTCACCCAGAAGATACTGAGAGGATCAAGGAGAAGGGGTTATATGATCCTGGGCAAAAGAGAATGTAGCCATCTCACAGGAGTTCTGAAACATAACAGAACCTTCTGCCATAACCACCTTCCTGCCATTTGTGTACAGAATCTGTGGAGGTGGGCGGTGTGTGTAACAATTCAAGCAGCTAATATAATGAACCCATCTTTCCTCTTCTACCTGAGGCATTTTAAACCTAAGAGAGTGCATGAAATGCCATTTTGCACAACCCCCCACACATGGATATTTAAGGTCTATAAATATAATTGATCTATAAATAAAGATCATCATGTGGTTACTGATTTCTGGAATGAGGCAGATACATACTCAAACATAATCTAGATGACCATGTACTGAGGCTGAGCCATAAACACTCCAGTTTGAGATGTTACTGACCACTGTTATGCGTTAGTAGCTAAAAATATATATTAAAACATGATTTGGCTTCACAAGCCATGCACTTCAATTATAGCAAATTGTTTACAAACAATAGATAATCTCAATTAGGAAAAGACATAAAATTAGAAGATTTTTTAAAAACATTTTTTCTTTTTTTAAGTAGGCTCCACACCCAACATGGAGCTTGAACTCACAATCCTGAGATCAAAAGTCTCATGCTCTACTGACTGAGCCAGCCAGGTGTTCCCCTGGAAGATATTTTTATGAAGTTCTTTAATGAAGCTCAGGCCCATGACTCTCAGGGAAGCTCTCACAAATGCCAATATAACATTACCGCCAATCACCTCCCTGTTTTATAATAGTTGCATAGAAGCTGCAGAAAATGAGGAGATGAAAGAATCACAGAATGAGAAAGGATCTAGATATAAAGGAGATTATAAGTCATCTAATCAGATACAAAAACATAAGCAGAATCACCAGGGGCAATAAATGTAAATCCATTTAATGCAATGGCCCACTTCATCTTAACCAAAGTTAAACTTCCACAAGGGCAAACTTCTCCTACTTAGTCCAAGCACCTAAGAGTATCTCCCCAAGAATATCTAAGAGTTCTGCCCAACCTGTAATTAAACTCACTGCAAATAGATATCTCCATGTTCTCTGGACAGTGCTTTTCTGTCCCAACCTCTTTGCTCAAGCATTTGCCTCCATTTGGAAAGCTCCTCCTTTCTTCCCAGTGTCTGCCTATTGAAATTCTATCTCACCTTTCAAGACTTCTCTTCCATAAGTTTATCTTGATCCCCAAAGTCAAGTCATCTCCTGCTGCTTCGTAGCACTGTTTTTACTCTTCTCTGGCATTTGTCTTATTCTATTGGGTATGTGTCATATGTGGTGAGGTCTTTGAGGATTGGTAGGTTCTCATTCACCTTCATTAGGCTGTGGTGAGCCCTGGCCAGGCCTGCCAAAAACAGACTGGTCACCATTACGCAGCTCCAGCAGGCCTGAACGTGTGTAACACCTACTCATCCTTTCACAATGTACAAGGAAGCAAGATGGACCTGATGTTGGAACAGATATAATACTTGGAACCTGGTTGTTAGATCCAGGAAATAGATTGTGAAAGGTAGATTTTGCAAATATAAGGGGTAACAATGCTATTGGTTAAGAGTGGGTTAAGTGTGATTTGTAAGAGGCTGGGTGAGCCCCTATCGCAGGACTTCCTATGACCTGGTAGGACCTCACCTTGAACAGGCAGAATACAATGTCTCTAGCCAAGACATTTTAACAAAAGGTAAATCTCTCTGTACCTTTAGCTAAAATTTTATCCTTTGCACTTATCACAATTTCTAAAACCCTAAGATTTATGTGTCAGGATTTTCATTTTTGCCAAATCTCTAGGCAGGTCCTCTGTGTGTGGTGTAATTCTCATAGGATGGACTCAAAGATGCCTAAATTTAAAGCATTCTTTCCTCAAATAGGACCTCAATAAAATTACCAATACCTTGAGGTGCCTGGGTGGCCCAGTCAGCTAAGCATCCGACTCTTGGTCTCTCATGGCTTCATGGGTTGGAGCCCCACGTCAGGCTCTGCACCGACAGCACAGAGCCTGCTTAGGATTCCTTTCTCTCCTCTCTCTCTGCCCCTCCCCCACTTACTCTGTCTCCATCTTTCTCTAAATAAACAAATAAACCTAAAAAAATTACTAATACTTTGTATGGCTCAGACATCTACAAAGAACTAAGGCTAGGTCACAGCCCTTCTTTGCACTACTTGGAACTAAGATTGGGTCTCTGAACTCTGGCTTTGCTGAAGCATTAAAATTTGGAATCTTGCTTACAGTTTTGCCTGTTGCTTTTTGTTGTTGTTGAGGAAACTGAAGCCTCAGAGTAAACTGATGAATGCAGTAAATGCTTCACACTATCCTACGGCTGTTTGGTGTCATCTTTATCACCATGCAACCACTATCAGGAAGATACACGTTCCCTCTTCTCAAGGTTTTCATTAAAGGACTCAAAAGGGGGTCAAGAAACAACCCTATCTGTCCAAGGTATCAGTTATGCCACAGTAAAATAAAATATTTAGCAGATATTCTCTGAGGCCCAACTCTACAAGACTATCTTGAATTAAAAATTCAACCTAGGGGTGCCTGGGTGGCTCAGTTGGTTGAGAGTCCAACTCTTTTTTTTTTTTTTTAATTTATGTATTTTGTGAGAGAGAGAGAGCAAGCGCACGCACAAGCTGGGGAGGGGCAAAGAGAGAGACACAGAATCCAAAACAGGCTCCAGGCTCTGAGCTGTCAGCACAGAACCCGATACGAGGCTCAAACTCACACACCATGAGATCATGACCCGAGCCGAAGTTGGGACGCTTAACCAACTGAGACACCTAGGAGCCCCAGGAGTCCAACTCTTGATTTCAGCTTAGGTCGTGATCTCACAGTTCAGGAGTTTGAGCCCCATATTGGGATTCTCTCTCTCTTTCTTTCTTTCTCTCTCTCTCTCTCTCTCTCTCTCCCCCCCCTCCCTTGCTTGCACTCTCTGTCTCAAAATAAATAAATAAACTTAAACAAATTCAACCTAATAGGTATATTTGCTCATTTTATACAATAGATTCTCTAGGAGCTAAAAGGTCAAGGTTGGCCCATCAGGAGACAGTCCTGTTCAAAATCACAAGTTGTGTATAATACTAGAGATATAAAGCTCTTAAACTTATTTTTATAGCATTCTTTCTTCTAATTATGAAAAGTACTACTTGCATGCTATAGGAAAATCTGGAAAATGGAGAAAAGTAAAGAAGAAAATTAAAATTCCTCATTTGCTTCAGCCCCATCACTATCTCTGGTACCTAAGTGTTTCCAGCTTCTGATTTCCTGCCTGGTTCCTCTTTCTAGGTTCCTTGGCATTCCTGTTGACAACCCGGGTGAAAAGATAGACTCAGTAAATGCAGGTGCTCAGTAAATGCTGAATGAAAGGAATAATTAATTTATTATTTATTTATTTTATTCAACTCTGAATCAAGCTTCAGTAAAGGAATTTGATTCACTCACCAGATAGTATCCAAGCAAGATTTTCATGTGCCTACTCTTTGAAATAAAAATCACTGATTTTAAAAACTATACTTTTTGAAAACTTCAAGTAAAGTCCAAAACCGAAAACAAACAAACAAAATATAGTAAGCTAACAGAAATATCTGAAAGAAGTTAAAAAAAAACAAAACTCAAGAACTTGACAAGTAGATAAGAAAGCTTATCAGATGATAAAAGGAAGCCATTATCCTGGGGAATATTTAAACCTTGGAGCAGGTAGCTACAAGAGGATTTTTCAATTATATTAAAAAACGGAAGTATATAGATATTAATGTAAATAAAATGGGTTAATTTCTCCACTCAAAGGGTTCCATGTAGAAGACACAAACCATCTTGAATATATAGATGAACGTGGTATCATATTGGTGAAGTTTAGTTCTTTCATAAGTACTGAATTACCAAAGATGACAAGCCAATATATAGAATAAGAGGAAAACAATGAGGAAGCTGTTGTTTGCACAAAAACTTAAATGGCCAAATAAAGACAATGTGGCTAAAAGCGGGGACCATCAGAGAAAAAAGCAATTTTATCTGGAAAGAAAATATTAAAATATACACATATTCATCATTCATTCATATGTACATGGAGTCAAAGAAGAAATTACTTCTCTAACCCAGAATTGAGGGAGAAAAAACACGGGGGGAGGGGGAGCATATGAGCAAGTAGATGAAATTGTGGATACACATATTCTCAGAAACAAGAAAAGTGGTCATTAGGGGGAAAAAATCTTTCATTAGAAACACTGACATCAGAGGGGAGTGAAATTCCATGTGAGAAAAGCAGAAATGTTAACAGAAAAAAAAAACAGTTCTGCAATGCAGTTGAACAGCGTCATGCAAAATAAGAAAACAAGAGCAAAAAATATGTATTTGAAAACACTTAAAAAGCTGTATTTGGGTGTGTAAATGTGTGAATAGACTCCTGAGGGCTTTCTCTATTTACTCTGCATGAATTTTAACACAGAAAATTGTAATCCAACTTGACTGAAAATTTTCTAAAGGAAAGTATGAGGATACAGAGTGTTAAGTGTGATTCTATGGTTAAGTGTAAAGACAGCCATGGAGTGTATGAAAGTGTAGAGGAAAGGAACGTTCGTGGGTGGGCTATGAAGTCTTCCGAGAGGAGAGGACAGAAGCTGAACATAAAGGAGAAATAGGGCATTGCAATAATAATAGTGTTTCTTACCTCACTGATGTATATAGTAAGGAAAACAAGAACGAGGGTTGAGTGCACGTCGCCCTGTTGCCTGTCATTACTTCTTCCAACTGGCCCCATAGTCTTCCTCCCTTTCCTCCCCTGTCAGTAGCCCCCCTCTAAGCCGCCTTGAGTCCAAGTTACCCGGCAGATAACTTTGCTCCGTCTCCCGCAACCACTCTGAGGGCCTCTGGAGGAAGGAACCAAGTTCAGTTCCGTCTCTATGTCCCCAGCACCCAGAACTCAACCTGGCCCAATAAATGTTGGAGCTCAATAAATGTTGGTAGGATTACACTGAATCAAAGGAAAGGAGTCAGTTCAGTCCATAAACACGAGTTTAATTAACTTTTGCCGCCCTACAAAAGAAGAAATAACCAAATGGAGTCCGTTCCTCAGAGTAAAAACAAGCGACACGCCTCGTGACTTAGACTGCTGTAGATGAGTCCCCAGGAGGCTCCAGAACCAGCAGCAAGGGCTAAAAGCGGCTCAATCCTTTTCTGCCAGGATCAGGAAGAGTGCCCTTACAGCCCCGGAGCCCAGGGCGACTCCCGCAAGGGGGCGCAGGTCGAGAGAGGAGAGACAGGCAGGATTCTTAGTCTATTCACGCTCGGGTAGACCCGCTCTTCCCACTGGATCTCGGGCGGGAAGGAGACCCACCAGTGCGGGACCTGCAGTTGGGAGAAACCGCGTTGGGAGTACTTCGGAAACTGGAGGAGAGCGTCGCACTCATCAACGGGTGCATTCCCCAGAGGGCTCTCCGGGAGCCTGTTCTAGCTGAGCCCCTGTGCGCCTCTTCCAGGCCGCCCACAAGAGACTTAAGGCTCGGAAACTCTCACCTAAAAAACTCCACGAGAGCACACGCGCTGCTGTCCCGAAACTCTCTGTTGTGTAAGCAAAGGGCCCACGTGGCGCTCCGGGGAATTAACGTGCTGCTGGGGGAGACCCAGTCGGTGCTGCGGGTACGCCCCACCTCCCCACGAAGAGTGACGGTCTGACTCGTGGGGGCCCCAGAGACCAAACCTACTTCCGTTTCAATTTGCAGTAGGCCCCCTGCCACCCCTCCCAGGGGGCAAGGTGCACTTCACCCCTGCACACCTGCAGGCGGAATCATTCACCTTCTTAAAGTGGGTGCAAGCTAGTAAGTAAGATAGTGTTAAAGAGAAGTACAAAGGTCAGTAACAAATATAAAACATGAAGTCGTTAGAAAAGGCCATTTTAATCAGGACCTCCATCCCAGAAGCTGTAAGTAAAACACAAGGTAGCATGAAAAGTGAAAACTTCTGTAGGGCAAACATTCAAAATTCCTTTCCAAATTCGAGTCTTCTTTTTCTTTCAATTTTGGAGTTAAGCCAAGTTTTTTCCTAATGAAACTTTGTTGTAAGATTATTTAGGGGTATCACCAGAGGGAAAACACCAAAAATTCTGTTCCTCTTATCTGAAATATCTTAACTAAAGTAGATCAAGCCCACCAGAGCCCAGTTTAGTTTTGGATTACCCGGGTCTGTCGGTGTACAAATGCTTGACTTATTCTCTCTATTGGCACTACAGTCTCATTGCGTAAACACATTTCAAAAGCCAACAAATGAAAATAATTCGAGGCAGCTTTAGCGTCCTTACTAACCTACGCCATTACTCATTTCCTGTTCTCTTGAGCCAAAAACGTACTTCAGTGGCCTTTGTTCTGTTGCGTTCCACTGTTAATTTTTAAAAAGAACATGTCCTTCTGCCCCAATCCGGACATAGTCAAGAAAGAATATCTTGAAATCAACATTTTCCAGTTCTTTTGAGGGGGAGGCGGGGAGCGGGGAACAAGTTTATGCTAAGGCTTTACCAAAATCTTACCAGTCTTTCCAAACTTTCGCAAAGTCTCCTTGCAATTTGCCAAAACACATATTGCACTGCTGTGAAAAACAACCCTGACCTACTTCACCAGGCTATGGGGAGAAAGTAAAAATTCCTGCCAGGCCGGCTACTCCGGCGGAGACACATACATACTCCTGCAGAAAAAGTCTTCTTTCTCATCAACTTTTCGAAAGTAAAAAGCCAATTCTTTTGAACAGTTTACCCCAGGAATTAAGCAGTTCTCAATTTCAAGCAACGTTTACTCATCCTCTGGAGCTTCGGTATTATGCAAGGAATACGTGGGCTGGTGGGTCTGGAGGTTTGTCCCGATGCCACCGCCCCCTGCCGTCCCCCCCACCCCCCGAGGGCGCCTGCCTGTCCAACTGGAGATAAGGACCCTATAGGACTGAGTCACCTGCCAGAAGGCCCACTCTTCCTGTACCCCTGTCTGGCATCTCCCGCCCCAAACCAGTTCCGGGAAGAATTAGTCCGCGAGTAGCTGCGAGGGGCGGGAGGGGCGGCAAGGGAGCGCCCCCCTCCCCCCAGCCTCGAGCCTTGGATCTGGGGAGGGTGGGGAGCTGGGGGGCGGGGGGACAAGCCCTGGGCACTTACCGTCCTGCTCGCCGCGGGGCTCTTAGACCGCCCTGTCAGGCTTCGGTGACACTGACGCAGAAAATCGTAGTCAAGATGGAGAAACGAAACTGAAAGCCTAAGCCTGGAAGCGGACGTGGCCCTTTCCTGCCAGTCACGCCTCCATTGGCCTTGCTCACCCAGGAAAAATGGCTAAGAAAGCTTGATGGCCTGAGGTTCACTGTGTTAGGTCCAGAGACAAGGCCTCCCGCCCCCGCCCCCAACAGCCCCTAATGAATTAAAACACTTTAATGTTTTAATTTAATGTCCTTTTGAATTAAAACACTCCTGTGCCACAGTCAACCAGCTGTTAATACCCTCGATTACTGAGTAGGGGAGAAAAATATCACCCCAAAATGTGTCTCTTTGGCATGTGGATTTTTTTTTTGGTGATTATTTTTAAGAAACAAAAAAACTCGGAAAGAAACCCTGACCCTCCCCCTAACTGTGTAGACGAATTTGGACGTGCTCTAGGAAGGGACCTATCCCCATAGTTAACTAGGTGTTTTAGACAGGGAAGAATTTAGCAGAATCTGTTAAAATTCCTCTCACTGCCCCGTTGTTTCCTTCTGGCCCAGTAAACATTTGTTTACCAAACATTTACTCTTTTTCATCTTCCTGTGAATTGTCTTCCTTCCCTTTGAGGTCCCAGGCCCCTGACCCCTCCCTTCTCCTTATCTCTGAATGACACTGAAGACTGCTTGCCTGATGGGTAGGTAATTAAATTTTATAGCCTCCTGTTAATCTATCATATGCCAATTTAATTCTTAGACCAGACAAAAGAAACTTGAAGGGTAAAAGTAAAATTGTCTTCCTCCATAACTGGATATGCTATGAACCTAGAGTGTTTGTTTGAAGTAGTTCTAGTTGTCATTAAGGAGCAAGCAAGCACTGCTAGTGTTTGGATACCGATGCATGGGAATAATAATCGCAAATGCAAAAGCACTTTATATTTTAATCTGTTTATTCCTAATAACCACTTTCTTTTATGTCTTTTTTTTTTATTTCTTAACTTTTCTTGAATCAATTTAAGCTTATAGCAAAGTTGCAAGAATAGCACCCAGAGATTACCTACTGGCCTGACAGCATGAGGAGCTCAGATGACCCACTCCCCAGTGAAACTGATGAAAATTATTTTAAAACAAGCAAACAACAAATAATCATTGAAACCCTTGGAAATAGTCCTAAGAGAAAAACAGCAAATGAAAAAAAAATCTGTTCAAGAAAATCTATGAAAATGTGATAAGAAAAGCGAGTAAGAATCTGTGGTATTTCAACCAAGATCGCTTCACCCTCTCTACTCAGAGGAGACCCCACTCTGCTGCAGTCAAGAACACAGGGCCTCCTCTCCCCACAATCCCTGTGGGTGGAGCAGAATGTCAGCACTTCTCACTCAGCCCCTAGTACTTGACACTAAGGTTAAATCCTGGGTAAGTGTGGTTGAGCGATAGAGGATTCTTTCTCCCATCCAGTCCACTCATGGAATAGAGGATCAACCTTGGGCTGGAGTG
>CM053578.1:73892159-73962870 GCA_028646485.1 Cryptoprocta ferox | reverse complement strand
GCTTGAACCCACAAACTGCGAGATCATGACCTGAGCTGAAGCCGGACGCTCAACCAACTGAGCCACCCAGGCGCCCCCAAACATGGAGAAACTTAAGCCGAGCAGTGCTTTCAAAAACCTGGGGGTTGTGGTGTTAGGCAATTGTGAGGAGATTCAAGATATGGGCTAAATTGTAAGTTGGCTAGTTTGCCGGAGAGAACCAAAGATAAAGACAGTTGAGGGAAGTCCTCCTTGAGTGAGAATAGATAATAACACTGACCTCATAAAATATTGCTTCAAAGGGCCCAGAAGTTGATTAGATCCATTTGTAGAGAAATTTATGTCTCAGGACAGCGTTGAAAATAATAGAGTAATCAGGCCGCAAACTGTCAAAGTTTAACAGCTGGGTGTGGTCAGGAAATGGGAGAAAGAGCTGTACCCAAATTATCATAATACTAGGATAAAAATATCAAAATTTGAGAGGGGGTAAACCTTACTAAAATAATCCAGCCAGCCACTAAACAAATAAACAAGCAAATAACAATAACAAAGTGAGGAGAAAGAGAGAGGAAAAACAAATACCCAGAGTTGGTACTAGTAATGTATTAAATGTCCAGTTTCCAAACAAAAAACAAGGAAGCATGCAAGGAAACAGGAAGGTATGACTCATACACTGGAAAAATAGGCAATAAAAACTGCCTGTGAGAGCAACCTGATGTCAGATTTATCAGAAAAAGAATTCAAAGTAGCCATTACAATATTTTCACAGAGCTAAAGGAAAGCAGGATTAAAGAAGAAAGATATTGATGAAGTTTTGGGGTGATGGTGGGGTGGTTCAGAGCCAATGGCCAAGAAAGAATTCTTGAAGACATCTTTGGTGCAAAAAGGTGATTTTATTAAAGCACGGGGACGGTACCTATGGGCAGAAAAGCTGTACTGGGGTTGTGTTGGGTAACTCATTATATAACCTCAGATTGGGAGGGGGTCAGGGATAGAATAAGTCTCTAAGGTATTTTGGAAACAAGGTTTCCAGGAACTTGAGGGGCTAGCTGTTGGTAGGGAAACATCATTTATTGCCATTTAATAAAACCTCAGTATGAGACCCTTAAGATGTATATCGGGGGGCCATAAGTCACATATCACATATGTCACACATATCCCACCTGGGGGGAGGGGGCTTGCTGTTAGCCTGTATTTTGCCCTCAGCTTGCCCCACACTCCCTCATCAGTATGATAATGTCATATCAAATAGAGAATATCAATAAAGAGTCAGCCCCTAGAGCAGGGATGTAACTCAGAAATTATAGAAATGAACCAAATAGAAATTTTGGAGTTGAAATAACTTTATTATGGGCTCAACAGTAGATCTGAACTGGCAGAAGAAAGAATAAGCTAACTAGGAAATAGATGGAGATTATACAAGCCAAAGAACAGAGAGAAATGAAGAGAGCCTCAGAGAAATGTGCGACACTATGGAGCACAACAACATGTGCATAATGGGAATACCAGAAGAAGAAATGAAAAGAAGTGGAAAAAATATACAGAGAAATAAGAGCTAAAGGCTTCCCAAATGTATTCAAAAATTATAACCTAAACATCCAGGAAACTCCAAAAATTCCAAATAGGATAAATAAAAAGAGCTGTACAAACAGATACATTATAGTAACAATGTTAAAAGTCAAAGACAAGGAAGAAACCCTGAAAGCAACAAAGGAAAAACAAATCTTACTTACAAGTATGTACCAGTAAGATTAATAGTTGACTTCTCACCAAAAACTAAGTAGAGGCTAAAGGCAATGAGATAACATATTCAAAGTGCTCAAGGGAAAAAACTTTCAACTAAGAATCCTATATCCAGCAAAACAACCTTATGAAAATAAGATTGGGGAAATAAGGTGAAATACTTACTCAAATAAACAAAAACAAAAAAATTGTGCTAGCAGATCTGCCTCACAAGAAATAAGGAAGTTCTTTACGCTAAAAGCAAATAACTCCAGACAGTAATTCAAATCCACACACACACACACAAACAGCACCAGAAAAAGTACTTATAAAATAATAAAAGGTGGTATAAACAAAAACAGTATGGAGGTTCCTCAGAAATTAAAAGTAGAAATACCATAATATCCAGTAATTCCACTGCTGGGTATTTGAAGAAAATGAAAACACCAATTCAAAAAATACATGCACCTCTATATTTACTGCAGCATTATTTACAATAGTCAAGTGTCCATCAATATACGAATGGAAAAAGACATTTATTCATATAGGCATACATACATATACATATACATACAATGGAATATCAGTCATAAAAAAGAATGAAATCTTAACATTTATGATAACATAGATGGACCTCGAGGGTATTATGCTGAAATAAGTCAAAGCCAAATGATTTGATTTCACTTATATGTGGAATCTAAAACACATAACACACATAATGAATAAGCAAACAAAAAAATAGAAACAGACTCATAAATACAGAAAACAAACTGGTGGCTGCCGGGGGGCTGGGGAGGGTGGTTGATGGGCAAAATAAGTGAAGAAGATTAAGGAGTACAAACTTCCAGTTATAAAAGAAATAAATCAGGACTAAGTACAGCATAAGGAATATTATTGTAATAACTTTATATGTTGACAAATACTTATGGTGAGCATTTTATAATGTATGTAATTGTCAAATCACTATGTTGTACACCTGAAACAAATATTGTATGTCAACTATAACTCAATTAAAAACAAAAAAATGAAAATAAGATAGTATAGAAAATAGTACAAATTAATATTTCTTCTCTTCCTCTTAATGGGTTTAAAAGGCAAGTGTATAAAGTAATATAATGGATTATCATGCCTATAACATAGAAATTAATATATGTGAAATATATTTGCCAATAATAGCACAAAGGAGGTGGGTAAGAGCAAAGCTATACTGGGATAAGGAAATGACTACAGATGGTAAAGTAATAATTGTACCAATGTATTTTTGGAAGTGTAACATTAATTGATATGATATATAACAAAATATCACAAAGGGAGGGAAGAGGGAATAGAGCTATGTAGGAGTAAGATTTCTGTTTCACTGGAAATAGCTAGTATAAATCCCAGCTGCCTCTGATAAGATGTAAATGGTAACCCTAGAGAAATCACTAAAACAATAACTCAAAAATATATGTTGAAAAGTCATTAAAAAAATTAAGATGCTACATTAAAAAATATACACTTAATGCAAAAGGAAGCAGTAAAGGAGACATAAAGGGACAAAAAAGGCATGAGACATATAGAAAACAAAAGTAAAAGTAAAACAGCACGTGCAAATCCAACTATATAAATAATATTAAGTGGAAATGGGGGCACCTGGGTGGCTCAGTCGGTTAAGCATTCGACTCTTGATTTTGACTCAGGTTTATGAGTTCGAGCCCCTCCTTGGGCTGCTGGTGCAGAGCCCGCTTGGGATTCTCTGTCTCCCTCTCTCTCTCTGTCCCTCCCCTGCTCACTCTCTCTCTCTCTCTCTCTCAAAATAAATAAGTAATACATATATATATAACGGAAATGGGTTAAATAATCAAAAGGAAAGCTTATTAAACTGTATTGAAAAAAATCTATGCTCCAGCTATAACTGTCTTGTGGTTGATGGATTTGAGCCCCACATCGGGCTCCATGCTGACAGTGTGGTTCCTGCTTGAGATTCTCTGTCTCTGTCTCTCTCTCTCTGCCCCTCCCCTGTTCACTCTCTATCTCTTTCTCTCAAAGTAAATAAATAAACATTTTTTAAAAACACTGATACAAATAGATTGAAAATAAAAATATGGAAAAACCATAGACCAGGAGAAAATATTTCCAATACATATCTCACAATGGACATAAAACTTGAATATATGAACAATAATAACAAATCAAATGACCCATTTTAAAAATATGCCAAAGATTTGAACAGACACTTCACAAAACGATGGCCAATAAGTACATGAAATGATACTTGATATCAATAATTATTAGGGAAATGCAAATTAAAAGCATACTGGAATGGCTAAAATCAAAAGAATTCACAATACAAAGTATCAGTGAGAATATGGAAGAACTGCAACTTTAATACAATACTAGCAGAAATGTAAAATGATACCACATGGAAAACAGTTTGGCTATTTATTATAAAGTATACTTACCACATGACCCAGCAAAAGTACTCTTAAGTACTTATTCAAGATAAATAAAAGAAGATATCTGTACAAAGACTTGTATATGAACATTAATAGCAGCTTTACTTATAATAACCCCAAACTGGGAATAATTTAAAATTCCATCAGTAGACAAATGGATAAACCATTATGGTATATCCATGCAATGAAATACTAATCAGCAGTAAAAAGAAATAAGCAAAAGATGCATGCAATGACATGGATAATTATGCCTAATATGCATGCTAACTTATTGAGGGGAAATGTACTGATGTCTCTAAAATACATCAAAAAATAAGATGGATTGATGAATGAACAAATGGTTGTGTTAAAACAAGTATAGTAGAATCTAAAACACTTCACCTTTGAACATCTTGAACTGTACAGTTTCACTTATATGCAGATTTTTTTAGTATACTACTATAAATATATTTTGTTTTCCTTATGATTTTCTTAATAACATTTTCTTCAGCTTACCTTATTGAAAGAATACCATCTGTAATACATATACAAAATCTGTGATAATTAACTGTTTATGTTATTGGCAAGGCTTCTGGTCAACAGTAGACTATTAGTAGCTAAGTTTTTGAGGAGTCAAAATTTATACACAGATTTCTGACTGCACGGGTGATTGGTACCCCTAATCCCACACATTGTTCAAGGGCAATTGTAGTATAATCTAGTAGTAGGTATATGGGTGTTTACTGTAAAATTATTTCAGTTTTGCTTTATGATTGAACTTTTTTATAACAAAAGGTTTGGGAAGAAAATATTGTGCTGAGTGAAAGAATCCAGACACACAAAATGTACAAGTATGATATCTTTTAGAGTACACAAAGTACTATGTAGTTTATTTATATGATATTCTAGAACAGAAAAAACAAATCTCTACCGACAGAAAATAAATCAGTGTTTGCCTGAGAGGAAAGTGTTGATTATAAAGGGGGATAAGAAAAATTTTGGCGTGATGGAAATATTCTGTACACTGATTGGATGGTAGTTACATGGGAGTATATATTTGTCAAAAGTCACTAAGCTGTATACCTTAAATAAATGTATTTATTTATGTAAACCACACATTGATAAAGTTGATTTTTAAAACAAACAGGCAGGGGTGCCTGGGTGGCTCAGTCATTCAAGCAACTGACTCTTAATTTCAGCTCAGGTCATGATCTCATGGTTCCTGATATGGAGCCCCTTGTTGGCCTCTGGGCTGAGCCTGCTTGGGATTCTCTCTTTCCCTCTCTCTCTGCCCTTTCTTCAGTGTGTGTGTGTGCCTGTGTGCTCTGTCTCAAAAATAAATAAACTTTTGGGGCATACTGGTGGCTTAGTCAGTCAAGCTTCCAACTTCAGCTCAGGTCATGATCTCCACAGTTTGTGGATTCCAGCCCTGTGTTGGCTCTGTGCTGACAGCTCAGAGCCTGGAGCCTGCTTTGGACTCTGTGTCTTCCTCGCTTTATGCCCCTCCCCCACTCATGCTTTTACTCTGTCTCTCAAAAATAAATAAAAAATGTTAATAAAAATAAACAAATAATAATCTTTTAAAAATAAATAAAACAAATGAAAACAAAAGTGGATTGGCAGCTCTAAGCTTCTAAATGGGTCTAATCCATTCTGATCGTCTCACTGGATGATCTGATTGAGCTATTTCCTTGGGGAACTTCCATTGTCAGTATTTTCAAAGTTTTCCTTTAGATTGCTCAGATTTAGCAAGAGAACTTTTTTTTTTTTTTGAGAGAGAGAGAGAGAGAGAGAGAGAGAGAGAGAGAGAGAGAGAGAGTGTGAGTGGGGGAGGGGCAGAGAGAGGGAGACAGAGAATTGGAAACAGGCTCCAGTCTCCGAGCTGTCAGCACAGAGCCTGACATGGGGTTTGAACTCAGGGATTGTGAGATCATGACCTGAGCTGAAGTTGGACACTCAACTGACTGAGCTGCCCAGGCACCCTGCAAAAGGACTTTTTTAATCTCTCACCTGCAAAGTAAAGGCCTACCTGCCAGAGCCTCCAAAGTGGAACGGAAAAAGATTGCTGAGGTTTCCAGGCATACCTCATCTTAGTTGGACACATTTGACCTGCCCCCCTCCCCACTTATTGAAACCCTTTCTTCCTTTACTTAAAGGAGCCAACTCTCTCCAGATGAACCTCCCACATTTCTGGTCATTCCTTCTCAGTCTCTTTATAGATAGACTTCCTTTCCTTTATTTGCCCTTTAAATATTGACTCTGTCCTTGAGCCTCTTCTTTTTGTCAACCAGGATTCAAGGATCTTTTGTTTTAGTGATCACACATCCCTCTACTGTGTTTCTTTAGTTTCCTTGTCCATCTGATTTCTCCTATGGTCTTTTGGAGTTCTATCGGTTGTCTGCCTTCATGAAGCACTAAAGGAATATGTTGAGTACAGAGTGTGACAGAGAGAGTCAAGGTCAGAGGAGAGAAAAGTCATCAGAGTCTAATGCCACCAACTGGTTCAGTGATGTCCCAGGCCTGGAGGGAGATGCTGACACCAATGTGGCATTTCCGTGACATACTGCTGCTGTTCCTTACTTGTGATGACCTACTTCCATGTTGTTACCCCACAGCCAGGAGCCCTTTCACAACACAAAGCAAATGTTCACACTCTCTGGTTTTCCTTTCTTTATGATTGAACATTAAAAATAAAATGTTAGGAAAGAAATCATTGTGCTAATGGCAAGAAGTCAGACATCGAAGAGTACATACTGCTTTAGTACCTAACTAAATTTAGTACTGAATTTAGAAATAGGGCTGTTCCCCCATGGCTCAGGGCAGACTCCAGTGGAGAAACTGTCATGCACAGATCCCCTCCTAGAGCCTGCAAAGATACAAGGGGAGCTACCATTTGAAAATAGGCATGCAGTACATGGTAACTACTATTTTATCATGGGCATATTAATATGTTCTTTATACACACCAATTTATGTAATTCTCTGTAGGAACCATTATTACTATAATGAAAAAAACTGGGGGTTAGAGAGGCAGAATAATTAAGTAACCAGAGGTTAAAGTCATGAGGTAATAATTGGAAGAGCTTGGGTTCAAAAGCAGAGAGTCCAACTCTAGAGCCCAGGCTATCAGAGAGACCTGTTGACTATTATTAACTAGAAGTAGCTATATGGAGAATAGAATGCCCCTTACTACCATGCCATACAGAGATACTGCTACTACTAATCTTTTTATTGTCTCCAAAATTTTGCCTTTCTAGAATGTCATATAGTTAGAATTATAACATAACCTTTTCAGATTGGCTTCCTTAACTTAGTAATATGCATTTAAGATTCCTCCATGTCTTTTCATGACTTGATAGCTCATCTCTTTTTAGCACTGAATAATATCCTATTGTCTGGATGTACCACAGTTTATCCATATGTCTACTGAAGAATACTTTGTTGCTTCCATGTTTTAGCAATTATAAACAAAGCTCTTTAGACATCTATGTGCAGGTTTTCATGTGGACGTAAATTTTCAACTCCTTTTAGTAAATACCAAGAAGACGGATTTCTGGATTGTATGGCAAGAGTATGCTTAGTTTTATAAGAAACTACCAAGCTTCTCCCAAAGTGCTGATATTTTGCATTCCCATCAGCAATGTATGAGAGTTTCTGTTGCTCCATATCCTTGCCAACATTTGATGTTGTCAGTGTTCTGGATTTTGGTCATTCTAATAAGAGGGTAGTCGTATCTCATTGTTATTTAATTTGCATTTCCTTGATGACATATGTTGTGGAACATCTTTTCATATACTTATTTGCCATCATGTATGTTTTCTTTGGTGAGATATCCATGAAGGTCTTTGGCCCATTTTTTTACATTTTTTTTTTATAATTACATCTAAGTTAGTTAGCATATAGTGCAATAATGATTTAAGGAGTAGAATCCAGTGATTCATCCCCTACATATAACACCCAGTGCTCATCCCAACAAGTGTCCTCCTTCATGCCCCTTGCCCATTTAGCCCATCCCTACCTAAAACCCCTACTGTAATCCTTAATTTAGTTCTCTGTATTTAACAATCTCTTATGTTTTGTCCCCCTCCCTGCTTTTTATTACCTTTGCTTCCCTTCCCTTATGTTCATCTGTTTTGTATCTTAAATTCCAAATATGAGTGAAATCATTTGATATTTGTCTTTCTCTGACTAATTTCACTTAGCATAATACACTCTAGTTCCATCCACGTTGTTGCAAATACCAAGATTTCATTCTTTTTGATCACTGAGTAATATTCCATTGTGTGTGTGTGTGTGTGTGTGTGTGTGTGTGTGTGTGTATGACATCTTCTTTATCCATTCATCAGTCAATGGAAATTTGGGCTCTTTCCATACTTTGCCTATTGTCAATAACACTGCTATCAATATTGGAGTGCATGTGTCCCTTCAAAACAGCATACCTGTATCCCTTGGATACATACCTAGTAATGCAATTTCTGGGTCATAGGATAGTTCTATTTTTAATTTTTTGAGGAACCTCCACACTTTTTTCCAGAGTGACTGCACCAGTTTGCATTCCCACCAGCAGTGCAAAAGCGTTCCTCTTTTTCAGCAACCTTGCCAACATCTATTGTTGCCTGAGTTGTTAATTTTAGCCATTCTGACATGTGAGAGGTGATATCTCATTGTGGTTTTGATTTGTTTTCCCTAATGATGAGTGATGTTGAGCATTTTTTCTAATGTCTGTTAGCCATCTGGATGTCTTCTTTGGAAAAGTGTCTATTCATGTCTTCTGCCCATTTCTTCACTGGATTATTTGATCTTTGGGTGTTGAGTTTGTTAAGTTCTTTATAGATTTTGGATACTAACTCTTTATGTGATAGGTCATTTGCAAATATCTTCTCCCATCCCATTAGTTGCCTTTTAGTTTTGCCAATTGTTTCTTTTGCCGTGCAGAAGATTTTATCTTGATGAGGTTCCAATAGTTCATTTTTGCTTTTGTTTCCCTTGCCTTTGGAGACATGTTGAGTAAGAAGTTTCTGTGACTGAGGTAAAAGAGGTTTTTGCCTGTTTCCTCCTCTAGGATTTTGATGCCTTCTTGTCTTACATTTAGGTCTTTCATCTGTTTTGAGTTTATTTTTGTGTATGGTATAAGAAAGTGGTCCAGGTTCATTCTTCTGCATGTTGCTGTCCAGTTTTCCCACCACCATTTGCTTAAGAGACTGTCTTTATTCCATTGGATATTCTTTCCTGCTTTGTCAAAGATTAGTTGGCCATACATTTGTGGGTCCATTTCTGGGTTTTCTATTCTATTCCACTGATCTATGTTTCTGTTTTTGTGCCAGTACCATACTGTCTTGATGACTATAGCTTTGTAATAGATCTTGAAGTCTGGTATTGTGATGCCTCCAGCTTTGGTTTTCTTTTTCAGGATTGCTTTGGCTATTTGGGGTCTTTTGTTGTTCCATACAAATTTTAGGATTATTTGTTCTAGCTCTGTGAAGAATGCTGGTGTTATTTTGATAGGGATTGCTTTGAATATGTAGATTACTTTGGGTAGTATTGACATTTTAACAATATTTGTTCTTCCAATCCAGGAGCATGGAATATTTTTGTTTTTTATTTTTTGGGTGCGTGTGTCTTCTTCAATTACTTTCTTAATTTTCAGTGTATAGATTTTACACCTCTTTGGTTAGGTTTATTCCTAGGTATTTTATGTTTTTTTGTGCAACTGTAAATGGGATTGATTCTTTGATTTCTCCTGCCACGTTATTATTGGTGTATAGAAATGCAACTGATTTCCTTGCATTTATTTTATATCCTGCAACTTTCTGGAATTCATGTATTACAAATTCACATATCGAGCAGTTTTTTGGTGGAATTTCTTGGGTTTTCCACAGAGTATCATGTCGTCTGCAAAGACTAAAAGTTTGACTCCCTCCTTGCTGACTTGGATGCCTTTTATTTCTTTGTGTTTTCTGATTGCTGAGGCTAAGATTTATAATACTATGTTAAATAATAGTGGTGAGAGGGGACATCCTTGTCGTGTTCCTTACCTTAGGGAGAAAGCTCTCAGTTTTCCCCCATTGAGGATGCTATTAGCAGTGGGTCCTTCGTATATGGTTTTTATGATCTTGGGGTATGATACTTTTTAAAAAAAAATTATGTTTATTTATTATTGAGACAGAGAGAATCAGAGCATGAGTGGGGGCGGGGGGAGGACAGAGAGAGAGGGAGACACAGAATCCAAAGCAGGCTCCAGGCTCTGAGCTGTCAGCACAGAGCCCGACGCGGAGCTCAAACCCACAAACCATGAGATTGACCTGAGCCGAAGTCAGTCGCTTAACCAACTGGGCCACCCAGGCACCCCAAGGGGTATGATCCTTCTATCCCTACTTTCTTGAGTGTTTTTATCAAGAAAGGATGCTGTATTTTGTTAAAGGCTTTCTCTGAATCTATTGAGAGGATCATGTGATTCTTATTCCTTCTTTTATTGGTTGATTTGCAGATATTGAATCAGCTCGGCATCCCAGGTATAAATCCCACTTGATCATGGTGAATACTTTTTTTAATGTATTGTTGGATCCAATGTTCCAACATTGGCTAGTATCTTGTTGAGAATTTTTGCATCCATGTTCATCAGGGAAATTGGTTTGTAGTTCTCCTTTTTAGTGGGGTCTTTGTCTGATTTTGGAATCAAGGTAATCCTGGACTTGTAGAATGAGTTTGGAAGTTTTCCTGCCATTTCTGTTTTTTGGAACAGCTTCAAAATATTAGGTGTTAACTCTTCTTTAAATGTTTGGCAGAATTCCCCTGGAAAGACATCCAGTCCAGGACTCTTTTTGGGAGATTTTTGATTACTAATTCAATTTCTTTTCTGGTTATGGGTCTGTTCAAATTTTCTATTTCTTTCTGTTTCAGTTTTGGTAGTTTATAAACTATGTATGAAACATATATCTTTCTAGGAATTTGTTCATCTCTTCTAGGTTGCCCAACTTATTGGTATACAATTGCTCATAATATTCTCTTATTATTATTTCTGCTGTTCTGGTTGTGATCTCTCCTCTTTCATTCTTGATTTTATTTATTTTGTCCTTTCCTTTTTCTTTTTGATCAGTCTGGCTAGGGATTTATCAATTTTGTCAATTCCTTCAAAGAACCAATTCCTGGTTTCATTGATCTGTTCTATTTTTTTTTATTTTGATATCATTGATTTCTGCTCTAATCTTTATTATTTCCCATCTTCTGCTGTTTTGGGGCTTTATTTGCTGCTCCCCCACCCCCACCCCAGGTCTTTATGGTGTAAGGTTAGGTTGTGTATCTGAGACCTTTCTTCCTTCTTTAGGAAGGCCTCAATTGCTATATAATTCCCTCTCATGACTATCTTTGGGGCATCCCAGGGGTTTGGGGCTGTGGTGTTATCATTTTCATTGGCTTCCATGGTACTTTTTAATTTTCTCTTTAATTTCTTGGTTAATCCATTCATTCTTAGTAAGATGTTCTTTAATCTCCAAGTATTCGTGGTCTTTACAAATTTTTTCTTGTGGTTGATTTCAAGTTTCACAGCATTGTGGTCTGAATATATGCACGGTATGATCTCGATCTTTTTGTACTTGTTGAGGGCTGATTTGTGTTCCAGTATGTGATCTATTCTGGAGAATGTTCCGTGTGCACTTGAGAAGAATGTGTATTCTGCTGCTTTAGGATGAAGTGTTCTGAATATAGCTGTTAACTCCATCCGATACAGTGTGTCATTTCAAAGCCATTGTTTCCTTATTGATTTTCTGCTTAGGTGACCATTGCTGTAAGTGGGTTGCTGAAGTCCCCTACTATCGTGGCATTGTTATCAATGAGTTTCTTTATGTCTGTGATTGATTTATATATTTGGGTGTTCCACATTGGGGGCATAAATGTTTACAATTGTTAGATCTTCTTGGTGGATAGACCCATTAATTATGATATAATGTCCTTTTTCATCTCTTGTTACAGTCTTTATTTTAAAATCTAGTTTATCTAATATGAGTATGGCTACTCCAGCTTTCTTTTGGCAACCATTAGCATGATAGATGGTTCCTCATCCCCTCATTTTCAATCTGAAGGTGACTTTAGGTTTAAAATGAGTCTCTTGTAAACAGCATATAGATGTTTGTTTTCTTATCCATTCTGATACCCTATGTCTTTGGATTGGAAGGTTTATCCCATTGACATTTAGAGTGAGCACTGAAAGATATGAACTTAGTGCCATTGTGTTGCCTGTAGAGTTGGAGTTTCTGGTGGTGTTCTCTGGCCCTTTCTAATCTTTGTTGCCCTAGTCTTTTTTGTTTTGTTTTGCCTTTTCTTCCCTCAGATAGTCCCCCTTAAAATTTCTTGAGGGGCTGGTTTAGTGGTCATGAACTCCTTTAGTTTTTGTTTGTCTGGGAAACTCTTTATCTCTCCTTCTATTTTGAATGCCAGCCCTGCTGGATAAAGAATTCTTGGCTGCATATTTTTCCTATTCAGCCCATTGAATATGTCCTGCCACTCTTTTCTGGCCTGCCAAGTTTCTTTGGCTAGGTCTGCTGTGAACCTTATTTCTCTTCCCTTATAAGTTAAGGACTTTTTTCCCTTGCTGCTTTCATAATTCTTTCCTTGTCTGTGTATTTTGTGAATTTGACTATGATATGTCTTGTTGATGGTCATTTTTTTTTTAATCTAACAGGAGTTCTCTGTGCTTTTTGGATTTTGATATCTGTATTTCCCCAGGTTAGGAAAGTTTTCTGCTATTATTTGCTCATAAAACTTTCTACCCCTTTTCCTCTCTCTTTGTCTTCTGGGACTCTGATGATTCGGATGTTATTCCTTTTTAATAAGTCACTGAGTTCTTCTCTAACTCTTGTATCATGCTCTTTTGCCTTAGTTTCCGTCTTTTTTTACTGCTTCATTATTCTCCATAATTTTGTCTTCTATATCACTGATTCACTGCTCTGCTTTGTCCATCCTTGCCATCATGGCACCCATTCGAGATTGCATCTCAGTTATAGCATTTTTTATTTCATCCTGACCAGATTTTACTTCTTCTATCTCCACAGAAAGGTATTCTATGCTTTTTTCAACCCCAACTAGTATTCTTATTATCGTGATTCTAAATTTTAGTTCAGACATCTTGCTTATATCTGTGTTGATTAAGCTCCTGGCTGTCGATTCTTCCTGTTCTTTCTTTTGGGGTGAATTCCTTCGTTTTGTCATATTGGAGGAAGAAAAACAATCAATAAAATAAAATAAAATTTAAAAATTTAAAAATTAGGGGCACCTGGGTGGCTCAGTCAGTTAAGCATCCAACTTGGGCTCAGGTCATGATCTCATGGTTTGTGGGTTCAAGCCCTGCATCGTTCTCTGTGCTGACAACACAGAGAAAGGAGTGGCAGGATATATTTAGTGAGCCAAATTGGAAAAATAGGCAGCCAAGAATTCTTTATCCAACAAGACAGTCATTCAAAATAGAAGGAGAGATAAATAGTTTCCCAGACAAACAAAAACTAAAGGAGTTTATGACCACCAAACCAGCCCTGCTTTGGATTCTGTGTCTTCCTCTCTGCCTCTCCCCTCTTTGCACTCTGTCTCTCTCTCAAGAATAAATAAACATTAAAAAAGTAAAAACCTAAAATAACACAAAAAATCAGATAAAAGAAACTAGATCTTAGGTGTGTTTTGGTCTGGTTGTTGAATGAAGCTTGATAGGATACAGAAAAAAGGGAGAGAAAAGAAAAAAGTAAGAACAAGTTTAAAAATTAAAAAAGATTTTTTAAATGTATACAATAGAATAGAATAAAATGAAGAAAGTGAAAAGAATTTTAAAAATTTACAAAAAATAAAAAATATAGTAAAAAGAATTTTTTAAAAATTTTTAAAGGAAAATAAAAATAAAATTTTCTCTTTCTGTATCCTAGAAAAAGAAAAGAAAGGAGAAAAAGAGAAAAACAAAACAATTTAAACAAAAGCAAACAACAACAACAACAACAATAGATGAACCAGCAAACAGAATGAAACCTGACTGAAGTTACATCCAGTTTCCTCTATAACTTATGGTCTTCCTCTAGAGCATGTGCTTGGAAGGTGCAGTTGGGCGGGACGTGGTGTAATGGCTCTGTTCTCCACTAGGTGCCACTGGTTAGCTGACTGGGGTGAATCAGTGTGGTGCGCATGCATCTTTATGAGCCTGCGCAGAATAGCTGAAAATGGCCTCACCCAGCTTCCTAGTTTCTGTCACAGAAATTCTGTGCTCTCACCAACCTGCAATCGTGCACCTCTCCTTTGTCTCAGGCTTCCGTCCACTCCCTGCTTCTACACCATCCCTGTCCAAGCCATCCACCTGCCAGATGGCACCTCCATCCTGAATTTTATCTCAGATGGGGCTGTGCTTCCAAACCCCTCACTTCTGAGAACCCTGCAGCATAGACCCAGTCCAACCCTCTGGGGCAGAGTCTCTCTGAGCAATGGCCAGGTGCTGGCTTGCCCCAGAGAATGTTCACGCAATCGTGCTGCAGCAGAGGTTCAGAGATTATGGCAAATCACAACACACAGACAGCACCAGGTTTCACCTCACTCTGGCATTTTTGTTCCAATACCAGCAAACATGACTATGCTCCAGGGTCTGCTGGGACCTTTGCTTTTGAGGAAGCTGTATGGCCTTTACCAAATACCCTCCAATCAGGGGAACCACTTCTCCCCATGTGGCCCACGGACCCCTCAGACCTCACTGCCTGCTCCTTGGGATTCACCCTTCCTCCCCACCAGAGCACTGCCAGGTACTGAGCTCTGGAATTTCAGACTCTGCGTTCCCCTGTTTGTAGAATCTTAATGGTATTGAAACCCTCTCCTTTCTTCTTGTCAATGGTTTTGGGGACAGATTTTTGTTCAGTCCCTTGTGTTTCCAGTTTTTCTCTTTCTCTCCAGCTACTTTCAGGGGGAGTGCTTTTCCTGTACTCTCCCATTGTTCTGCATTCTTCCCTCCTTTCTCTGTCCCTGCTCTGCAAAAACAGCTCCCTACCCTCCACAGCTTCTCTCTCTCCCAGTTCACCTCTTCACACCATGTACCTGCTGAGTTCTGCAGCTGAAGTTATGCAGATTGTTGTGTTAATCCTCAGATTAACATGTATAATGGTTTGGTGCTGATCTAGCTGCATTTCAGGGAGGAGAGAAGCCAAGAATTTCAATGCTGCTCCACCATCTTGGCCCCATCCCTCTCAGAACCACACCCATTTTTAAATGAGATTGTTCTATTGAGTTTTAAGATTTCTTTTTATATTTTGAATTTTTTTAAAAAAATTTTAACATTTATTCATTTTTGAGAGAGAGAGACACAGAGCATGAGTGGAGGAGGGGCAGAGAGAGAGGGAGACACAGGATCTGAAGCAGCATTCAGGCCCTGAGCTGTCAGCACAGAGCCTGACATGGGGCTCGAACTGGGAATGGTGAGATCATGACCTGACCTGAAGTCAGAACCTTAACCACCTGAGCCACCCAGACACCCTCTTTTTATATTTTGTATAACAATCCTTCATCAGATGTGTCTTTTGCAAATATTTTCTCTCAGTCTGTGATTTCTCTTGATATTGTCTGTCACAGAGCAGAAATTTTTCATTTTAATGAAGTTCATTTTATCATTTTTTAATTTCATAAGTTGTGCCTTTGGTCTTGTATCTAAAAATGATTCCCAAACCCAGGGTCGCTTAGGTTTTATCTGATATTATCTTCCAGGAGTTTTATAGTTTTGCATTTTACATTTAAGTCCATGGTCTATCTTGAGTTAATTTTGTGAACAGTGTAAAATCTGTGTCTAGATTCAATTTTTTGCATATGTATGTCCAGTTGTTCCAGCACCATCTGTTGAAGAGACTGTCTTTGCTTTATTGCATTATCCTTGCTCTTTTGTCAAAAATCAGTTGACTATATTTATGGGGGTCTATTTCTGGTCTCTCTATTCCGTTACACTGATATATTTGTCTATTGCCAATACCATACTATATTGTTTACTGTGGCTTTATAGTAAGTCTTGAAGTCAGATAACATTAGTCCTCCAACTCTGTTCTTCAATATTATGTTGGCTATTCTGGGTCTTTTGCCTCTCCAAATGAACTTTAGAATCAGCTTGTCAATATCCATAAAGTAATTTGCTGGGATTTTGCTTGAAATTGCACTGAATCTATGGATCAAGTTAAGATTGGTTTAGTTTTGGAAAGGATTTATAACTATTGGGGGATTATTGTGGAGATAAAGGGATAATAAATAAGTTAGTAAAAATCAGCTATAGACAAATGGAGGGATTTTAGCATAGGCTGTATATTAGATAATATTGTATATTTACATTAAATTTCATGGGTGTGATAGTGGTATTACAATCATGTAGGAAAATATTCTTGTTCATAGGAGATAAATACTGAAGAATTTAGGTATAAAGTATCATTGTGCCTGCAAGTTACTTTCAAATGGGTTAGCAAAGTGTGTGTGTGCACACGACCATGTGTCTGAAGGTTTAGAAAGAGAGATATAACAAATGTGGCTAACTATCACCATTGAGGACTCTAGATGAAGTGTGTGTGTGTGTGTGTGTGTGTGTGTGTGTGTGCCCACATACACATGTGTATATTCTTTAAACTTTTCTGGTTTTCAGACCTGAAATATTTGAAAATTGAAAGTTGGGGAAATATCTATATGTGATTCTGATATTCTACCAATTGTATTTGGAATGCAATACAAGATCCTTCATATACATAATTTTGTTTTAAAATGTCATATTGAGTTTGGGGGAGGATATAAATATAAACATTTCCTATACAAATATTAGTCATAAAACACTATATCAAGGGAAAAATATACTCTTCTGAAGTTTGGATATTAGAAAACAAGATACACTCTACTGGGAAGACAGGAACCAGTGAGGTGCTTTGCAGGGTGTCACTGTATATATTTATTTCTTTTCTTGTTTATTTTTATCGTTTGTGACTAACATTTAAGATCCATGAACCAGGGACCAAGACTCTTGTTTCTCACTGCACTTCCAGAACTTAGCACAGTAGGTCTAAGTAGTATAGTAGGTCCCTTTATTAGCTGGGTAACACTCACTGCTTTAACAAAGTAGCATCGAAATGGTAGTGGTTTAATACTATTTATTAAATTATTAATAAAAAATTAAAATTTTGTCATCACCTAAACAATGCAGGTATTCCTGGCAGGCAGCTAACAGTGATTTCAGGGAATGAGACTCTTCATATTTTGGCTTCTTCATTCCCAGGGGATTTGTTATCCTCAGCATTCAGTCATCAGAAGGGGAAAGAGTGTGAAGAAGGCATACCTGCTTCTTAAAATCCTTGTCCTAGAAATGACACATCTCATTTTCACCTATATTCCCCTGGTGAAAACTAAACATATGGCCACACTGAGAAGCAAGATGTGTATGTATATGGATACAGGGTAGGGGGTGTCTGGAAAACCCTAGTCCTTGAGCTGGCACCCACTTCCCAAGGACAATTCTATAATATGGAAAGAGAGTGAATTTTAGTAGACTGTTAGCTAACTCTATCATAGTGTTTAAATGTTTGTTGAATGGATGAATAATGTTTCTGGGACTGCCTTATTCTTTGCAAATATAATATCTTATAAATCTTAGGATGGGGAGAAGTTCAGATGTAGTTCATATAGCCACTGGTGGTTCTGTTGACTTTATAAATTCTTCTCTGGCAAGATGTAGTAACAAGATCTACAGTACCCTCTTGTCTGAAATGAGTTAAAAACCAGATCAACAAAATATATGAAATAACAGTTTTCAAACATTGGACGTCAAACAGTGCAGGACAGTAATCTTTGAAAGAGGTGAGCCCTATGATTCTCCTAGCTTTCTGCCTGGAAAGAGTTTCCAGGTTGTGGCACAAGGACAGAGAACTCAGGCAACACCTAGTCATCTCCTTAAATTTAGGAGACACTGTCCTGGGAGGCTAAAGGGGCTAGAGTTTGCAGAGCATATACCAGAGGTGAGAGCAATGAACAGAGAGACAGCTCTAAGGATCTTCAGAGAGTCCCCCTTAATTATTCAGCTAACTATTAACCAGTGCACATGAGGGAAGAAACCATCCAAGTGTGGGGGGAAACTACCCAAAAGAAGCAGAGGAAACAATTCTCAAAGCTCATCCAAGGACAAGAATGATTCAAGTTTGCACCAGACAGTGGAAAATCTTATAATTCATGGATCACTGAGTAGGGGAGGAAAATTAGCCCTACACTCAAAGCTACTCTAGATTCATATAACTTAAGAGCAAGTCTCAAAAAGATTCAACTGTTTGTAAATAATTTAACTGCATCTCAGATCAAAGCTCAAATTTACTTACAGGAAAACAAAAACATCTAGCGCCCATCAAGGGAAAGTTCACAATGCCTAGCATTTAATTTAAAAATTACAAAAATGCAAAGAACCAGGAAAATACAACCCATAATGATGACAACAATCAATTAATAGAATCAATGAATCCCAGTTACAAGAAACATGATAAAACCACACAAAATAACATGATAAATTGCTTACAACCAATAATATACCCTTGGATATGACTAACCTGTCAATCTGTCCCATAACTTTCTCTCAGGACAGGACCTGACTGAAATAAAGACACAATATTTCTAGAACATTGCCAGAATATAAAGTTTAGCATCTGCTCCATTCTAGACCTTTAAATGAATCAGATCAGCCCTAAAATGTGAGATCCAGCCTCAGATAATACCAGCTGTCACCCGCTTTCATCTAGACAGCTGCCATTTACTGCTCAGAATTCTTCCATTTATTTTCTTTGCCTACCTGGCTTGGTGGTCCCCTTGAATTTTAATCTATGTTCACATTCTTATAACTTGCACAATTCATTTGGACAGGATTTTTTGGCTTTGGCTTTCAGCACTCTTTCCAGAACTTATTTGGTAAATGTCCTCTGCCCCTCAGGACCAGATAGGCTAACCACCATTCCTACCAGGAAACTGAAAATTTTCCAGGAAATTTGAAAGAGTAGATCTTAAAATTTCTCATCACAAGAAAAAAAATTAACTATGTATGGTGATGGATGTTAACAAAAATTATTCTGGTGATCATTTTGCAATATATACATATATTAAATCCTTATGTTGTACACTTAAAATAAATACGATGTTGTATATCAGTTATATCTCAATTAAAAAATTTCTGGGGCACTTGGTGGCTCAGTTGGTTAAGCATCCAACTCTTGATTTCAGCTCAGGTCATGATCTCATGGTTCATAAGTTCAAACCCTTCATCGGGCTCTGTGCTGACAGCGTGGAGCCTGCTTTCGATTCTCTGTCTCCCTTTCTCTCTGCCCCTTCCCCATTCTCTTTCTCTCTCTCTCTCTCTCTTTCTCAAAAATAAATAAACATTAAAAAAATCTCTTTAATTTTTCCAAAAATAACTTATTTAATTCTGACCATGTGGCCAAACTCTAGGTAATGTTGGCATCTATCTGGGTGCTATGAAAGTTTTGTTAAGTTGAAAATTGAGAATTTCAATATTTGCTATATAAATCTGGAGCCTGAATTTCAATATTTGTTATATAAATCTGGAGCCTGAATTTCAATATTTGTTATATAAATCTGGAGCCTGAATTGAAATCTGGAGCACATCAACTATGCTTTATGAGAAATAGCTCATATTCTTACTGCCTCAATCAAAATTAAGCAGTAATTACTAGTGCTATTGACACAAATGCTAACTCTATAACAAGAAGCTTTATATAAATAAAGTTGAATAAAGTATTTTTGGACATCTGCATTACTGCAAAAACTAATTTTTGTTGGATTGTTTTTACAGTTGTCATTTAAAAATTAACCTGGATTAACATGGATTTCTGATCATGTTGCTCTTTGTTAAAAACACTTGGACACACTTCTGCTATATACACAACACTTAAGTATCTATATAGAGTCACATGTGGCTTATGTGTACAACCTTAAAATAAGCCAGAATGCGTGGTACAGCTTTAGTAGTCCCAAAGGGGGCTAAGACAAAAGAAGTTCTGGAACACAACTTTATTTATATTTTGGTAGACATTTGGTTCTAGTAAGTAAGACAAGGAGTGAAAAGGAATGTGGGAAATTAGAGAATATAGAATATAGCTCGAGGGCTGCAACAAGTTGCTAGGTGGTGAGCTTTGGAACTCTTATGGCACTGCAGCTAAACCTATGTGATTTGTGGCTTAGTGAATAGATATAACTATGTATAAGAGGTTTAAATGGGCGCCTGGGTGACTCAGTTGGTTAAGTGTACTGACTCATTTTTAAAAATTTATTTTAATGTTTATTTTTGAGAGAGAGACAGAGTACAAGTGGGGGAGGGGCAAAGAGAGAGAGGGAGACACAGAATCTGAAGCGGGCTCCACGCTCTCAGCTGTCAGCACAGGACCTGACAGGGGCTCGAACCCATGAACCGCAAGATTATGACCGGAGCTGAAGTCAGATGCTCAACTGACTGAGCCACCCACGTGCCCCTAAATCTTGATTTCAACTCAGGTTCATTATCTCATGATTGTAAGACCAAGCCCCCTGTGGGGCTCTGTGCTGGGCATGGAGCCTGCTTAAGATTCTCTCTCTCCCTCTCACTCTGACCCTCCCCATCTCTCTCTCTCAAAAAAAAAAAAAAAATTAAATGAGAATTTATACTCTTCATTTAAAAAGCAAAACTGATGAATAGACATTTTTTAAAGATGACATATAGGTACATGAAAAGATGCCCAATATTGCTAAATCATCAGGGAAATGCAAATCAAAACCACAATGAGATAGATATCACCTCATATCTGTTAGAATGGCTATTATCAAAAAGACTAAAGATAACAAGTGTTGGTGAAGATGTGGAGAAAAGGGAACCCTTTTACACTGTTGGTGGGAATATAAATTGGTGCAGCCACTATGGAAAACAGTATGGAGGTTTCCTCAAAAAACTACAAGTAGAACTACCATATAATCCAGCAAGTCTCCTTCTGAGTATTTATCTGAAGAAAACGAAAACACAACTTGAAAAGATATCTACACCCCCATGTTCACTGCAACCTTATTTACAATAGCCAAGATGTGGAAACAACCTAAGTGTCCATTAGCAGATGAATGGTTAAAGAAGATGTGGTATGTGTGTGTGTGTGTGTGTGTGTGTACTTAAATAATTAAATAATTCACTAAATATTTAAGTGAATGAATAGAATTCAAAGAAAAGAACTTATATGTCTGCCTCTTTTGTTGTTGCAACTCCATGGACCCTTTTGACTTGGACCTTGGAGAAAAGTTGGGCAAGAATGCCCTGTTAGTTGCACTCAGGAGTTCTGTTCCTTGTAATTTTGACAAAACAAAACAAATGACCAATGTGTTAAAGGAGAAATGTTTATTGCATGCAATGGCCATAGAATAATTTGTTGCATTCAGCAGAAATTGGTCTCAATCTCTGATGGTTTGTATTTGTATCCCCAACTCAACAAATAAGAAGAGGTTATATAGTATGCGTTAAAAAAGCTTAGGCCTAACTCAGTTCTTATGTCCGGGCCATGGGTTTGGGGAAGGGCCTTCCAATCCCAGAATACATACCCTGGTCACCATCACAGGTTTTTTGTAAATAAGGTCAGTTTTCTGATAGGCAGTTGGAATCCTGGAAGCCTCTTAGACATTGGAAAATATAGGAGTCTCCCCAACTCTTCATTCCCTAAACCTTTATAGATTTATACATGAAGTGTTAATCTGTGATAAATCATTTCTGTAACCTCACTTGTATTTTTAGATATCTAATTAATTAATTCATTCAACAGACACTTCCTAAACGCCTATCACACAGGAATAGTCCCTGTCTTCGAGGAGGCCATGGTTTAATGAGGGAGTCAGACAAGTAAATGAATAATTATGATGCATTATAAGTGCTATAATAGAAGTATGTACAGGGTTTAGGCTATAAAAGATTTCCTTCATTTTCTAATAAATGTAGAAATTGATAGATTAGACTTGTAATTGCTGATAAGCCCAAATCAAATATAAGGAAGCATTTACAGGTAATGAGTTAAAGAATTAATACCTTGAGTTTAATCCCTGTATTGTAAATTATCAATTGTGACACGCTTCCTTGTTAGAACTTAACTAGCATCTACAGATATAGTTTCAGTCTTAATTATATGTTTCACTAGAAAGTCTGGTCTGCATATAAGTTATAATTCTAAGACTATATATCTGTGTTAAACCCTCATGGTTTAGTATTATGTTACTGTGACATGGGATTCCCAGGTCCAGATGCTACCACTATCTGTGAACCTGATTCTTTCTCAGCAAAATGATCCCATCTGCACTGACACAGGCATTCTTTATTTTTCAGACAGTTACTGCTATGGTTATTATGAACCATAAAGTTGGCTTTCAGTATTATGTTTCTGAACAGTTAGTATTTCCCATGGAAATTTTGTAGCAAGAGAATAAATGAAATAAAATATATCTGAAATATATTTCATTTATATAAATGAAATAAAGAGAATAGCTATAATCACACAACATTCACTTAATTGTGTAATTCATTTAAATGTATAATGCAGGGGCATCTGGCTGGCTCAGTTGGAGGAGCATATATTTGATCTCCGGGTTGTGAGTTCAAGCCCTACAGAGGGTATAGAGATTATTTAAATAAATAAAATAAATATAAAAGTTTTAAAAATAAATGTATAGTGCAAATTTTTTTCGAATCTCTTTGCTCCTTTACAGTAAAGTAAAAATGTCTGACTAATATGTTTAAATAACTTAATTTTTCCCCTAAATTTTAATTTAAATTCTATTAGTTAACATTTTAAATAACTAAATTTAGAAGGATGTTTGGTTTATTACCAACTCGGCAGGAAAATGTAGGTTTAATGCTGATTATTTCCAAATTCAGTTTGGGAATTGAGTAATTAAAATTAGAGTAGGTGGAACATGCGGTATTAAATGCTTTATTTATAATGAGATTTAATTAATTTACAAATATTTTTACATTTACATACATAAATTTACAAATACAATTACAAATAATTGGTAAAAATCTAAGAGCAAAATTGTGGAGGCTCATAGAACCTGGTTAGCTAAGATTTCAAAAACGAATGTTTGCATTGGAAGTAGTGGGGGTGAAGGGGTCGGCTCCCAATCAAAGGAGGAGGTGGGAGATTGTCCCGGTCCATAGGATCTTTTGGGGGGGGGGCTGAGGCTTCCTTAGACAAAGCAGTTGTAGGATCAGTAGATTGTTCAGTATGTAAAGGGGCTAAGGCTGCTCTAATTAGTCCCCATGTCATAAGGGAAGATTACTTTGTTCATGACATCTTTTTAAATTTTTACCAACTTTCTCCAAATTTCCAGGTCTAGAGTTCCTCTATCAGGAAACCAAAGATTGTTTTCAATAACAATTTTTCAAAGGCTCTGAAGTTGAGCCTCAGTAACAGTTGCTCTGATAGCTTTTAACAGCGGTTGGAGAACTTTGATGTAATGTTTTTTGTTCAGCATTGTTGCTGTCCCATCTTAAGAAACCCAAGCCCGAACAATGCCCTGGAAATCTGATAGCCTACCTAAGCAGGCTCGGGTCACTTACTGCGCAGGAGTTTCGGTTTGCCTTCTTCAAGGGTTCCGCCGTCAAATGGTCGCTGCCGAGAATCAGGTCGGGGTCACCAAATGCCGAGTTTGACCAGTAAACCCTGGGGCGAAGAATGACAGATTACTCCAGACTCCTCAATCAAAGAAAGGAGAAAACGAGGGGGCCAAGCGTTCTAGTGGCCATGGCCCCAAGCAAAGCTACTCTCCGGTTTATATTGTGAAATTTATCAGTAGCTCTTAAAGAGTGAGGAGGAAAGGAATGTGTAGATTCAAAGCAGGAACAAAGCATAATCACAAATTATCGGGGGATCAGTACGTGAAAGGGGCGTTTTATAGTCAGAGGAAGGGGGTTGTTTTACTATTTTAGATTAAGCATTTACAGAGTGGGAAAGAAAACATGCTGATCCACAGGCAGGGTCTGGATGTTTTCAGCCTTGACATTTCGAAAGTGACCTGGTTCTCCTGGTCTGCTTTGCTGCTTCGCAACCAGCCATTTCCCAGGCTGCAAACATTCCTTTCTTAAATATTAGGCAGCCAGCCTCTACGAGCCTCCACACAAAATACTTCTTTTTAACTATAATTTGCTTTGAAGAGCACTGTTTGGAAGAGTATTAAAACCTATTCTCTGGGTGCCTGGCTGACTTAGTTGGTAGAGCATGAACTCTTGAGCTTAGGGTCGTGATGTTTGAACCCCATGTTGGGGATACAGGTTACTTAAAAAAAAAAAAAAAAAGTACTCTTTCAGCTTTAAAACACAGAATGAAAATGTATGACTTTTCCAAATGGCACAAAACTTGATTTACATTTTAAGTGTACATAGTGTTCTTATTTCGTGATAGATTCCCGGAAACCTAAGACTTCAGCAATGACCAAAATTCTTTTCAGTTAGTTTTGCAATTTGGGGCCACATTTCAAGAGTTACTTCATTTTTTTTGCATGTGAAATTAAACAGAAAAATACACAAACTTGAGACAAGGGTTTTTGCCGTTTTTAAAAATAGCTATAAAGCTATGTTTTAAATTGTTTGTATGAAAGGTAATTCAATCTAAGATAATATATGGCATTTAACAATTTAATCTTTATCTAAGTTAGCATTTTGAATATAGTTTATTATATGTATATTTATAACATATAATAATGTAATACACCATAATGACAAAATATTAATGTATACTTTTATATATAACATCATATATGAAATTAAGGTAAAACTTCTCTTTGAAGTAGATCTTTTCTGATAGAGTCATTGGCAAGTAAATGCAATTTCCATTGGGTGTTCTAGTCCCTTAGTTTCTGAAGCTGATTTTCTGACCTAAAACAACAAAAAAATTGTTTTTATATTTATTTAATTATTTTGAGAGAGAGAAAGAGGTAGGGGCAGAGAGAGAGAGGGAAAGAGAGAATCCCAAGCAGGCTCTGGGTTGTCAGTGCAGAGCCTGGTGCAAGGCTCAAATCCATGAACCCTGAGATCATGACCTGAGCTGAAACCATGAGTCAGACACTTAACTGACTGAGCCACCCAAGCCCACACCACAAAAGTCTTTTCTAAGCAAAACAAAAAACAAAAAAAAAAAACAAAAAATAATCTCTAAACCCTCCCCCACTACCTCCTCCTAAATTGTTATTGGAGGAAAACCAGAATTCACAGAGTATTCCACTTTTATTAGCATAGCAATTTGAATTTGAATACCTTGCAACTCTGGGGATTTTGAGGACCCACAAGGATTATATCAAATTCTGAAACTCCTTTTGCCGACTGAATGAGAGGTATCATAAAATAACATTTAATTTTTGTTGTAAATTACCTGGGTTTTATGTAATAAACTATAAATTGAAAAAAACACTTTAAAAAATTTGATCGGTTTTTTGGGACACCTGGGTGGCTCAGTCGGTTAAGGTCTGACTTTGGCTCAAGTCACGATCTTGCTGTCTGTGAGCTCGAGTCCCATGTTGGGCTATGTACTGACAGTTCAGAGCGTGGACCCTACTACAGATTCTGTGTCTCCCTCTCTTTCTGCCCCTCCACCACTCGTTCTCTGTCTCCCTCTCTATCTCAAAAGTAAATAAACATTGAAAAAACTTTTTTAAATTTTGATGAATTTTTTAATGCTATTTTTAAAAATTTTTTTAATTTTTTTTTTGAGGGACAAAGACAGAGCACGAGTGGGGGAGAAGCAGAGGGAGACACAGGTCCAAAGCAGGATCCGGGCTCCGAGCTGTCAGCACAGAGCCTGATGCGGGGCTCAAACCCATGAACCGGAAGATCATGATCTCAGCTGAAGTCAGATGCTCAACTTACTGAGCTACCCAGGTGCCCCTGAATGCTATGTTTTAATAACAACACTCTTATGAGGAGAAATCACATTAAATTCCAATCTTTGTGTTAGCATTTTATATATAATATGTAAATGTTATCTATGTACATTAAACATACACAAACAAGGGTGCCTGTGTGGTTAAGTCTGTTGACTGTCAGACTTCAGCTCAGGTAGTGATCTCATAGTTCATGTGTTGGATCCCCGTGTCAGACTCCCTGCCTTCAGGGCAGAGCCTGCTTCAGATTCTCTTTCCCCACCTCTATGCCCCTCCTCCACTCACCCTTGAGCACACAGAACTCTCTCTCTGTCAAAAATAAAATAAATACTTAAAAAATACACAAACATAGAAGCTAAAGGTAAGACAAAGATTAAACATATTTTAAAATATTTGCTTATCATGATGACTACATGCTATTATGAGTTAATATATCAGATCAATGTACTCTTTTTTTTTGTTTCAAGTTTTTATTTAAATTCTAGTTAGTTAATATATAGTGTAATAATAGCCCACTTCTCACTCACCTCCCCTCCAGCAGCTCTCCTTTTGTTCTCTAGAGTTAAGTCTCTTATGGTTTGCCTCCTTCCCTCTCTCTCTTTTTTTAAAAAGAAAAAGGCAGGGTTTACTGTACTGATAGTGAGTCCAAGTTCATATTTTGGTCTTCTTGGGTTTTTTTGTTGTTGTTTTTGACTTTTTCATGACTAGATCATTGTATTTACTTAGTAATGTTGCTGACAGAGTTCATAGCTCTGTTATTTTCTTTTTGTTTGCTTGTTTTTCATTATTGGTATTAGCTTCAATCAGCAATTTCTTTGTGAAAACCTTTCTAAGCCACTTACCTACTTCATGGCGATTAGTTTAGTTAAAATTAATTGATAATAAATTCCACAAGCGAAGCACATACAAACTACAGTCTGTAGCAATTTACTGAAAAGTTCCTTTATTCTCTGCTTTGAAGGGTGGAACTCCTGCTTTCCCTTTAAGATAGCTTATTTACTTTTCAGCATACAGATATTTTACATCTTTGGTTAGGTTTGTTCCTAGGTATTTTATGGTCCTTGGTGCAATTGTAAATGGGATCAATTTCTTGAATTCTCTTTCTACTGCTTCATTATTGGTGTATAGAAATGCAACTGATTTCTATACATTGATTTTATATCCTGCAACTTTGCTGAATTCATGTTCTAGTAGCTTTTTGGTGGAGTCTTTCAGGTTTTCCATGTAGACTATCATGTCATCTGCAAAAAGTGAAAGTTTGACTTCTTTGCCAATTTGGTTGCCTTTTATTTCATTTTGTTTTCTGATTGCTGAGGCTAGGACTTCCAACACTATGTTAAAAACAGTGGTGAGGGTGGACATCCCTGTCGTGTTCTGATCTCAGGAGAGATTTCCCTGTTTTTCCCCATTGAGGATGATATTAGCTGTGGACCTTTCATATATGGCTTTTATGATGTTAAGATATGTTCCTTCTATCCTCACTTATGAAAGAAATTGAAGAAGACACAAAGAAATGGAAAAAACATTCTATGCTCATGGATTGGAAGAACAAATATTGTTAAAATGTCAATACTACCGAAAGAAATATACATATTCAATGCAATCCCAATCAAAATTGCACTAGCATTCTTCTCAGAGCTAGAAGAAACAATCCTAAAATTTGTAGGGAGACACAAAAGACCCTGAATAGCCTAAGTAATGTTGAAAAAGAAAACCAAGGTGGGAGGCATCACAATACCAAACTTCAGCCTTTACTACAAAGCTGTAATCATCAAGACTGTATGGTATTGGCACAAAAACAGACACACAGACCAATGGAATAGAATAGAGAACCCAGAAATGGACCCACAAACGTATGGCCAACTAATCTTTGACAAAGCAGGAAAGAGTATCCAATGGAAAAAAGAGTCTTTTTAGCAAATGGTGATGGGAGAACTGGACAGCAACATACAGAAGAATGAACCTGGACCACTTTCTTAACCATACACAGTAAACTCAAAATAGATGAAAGACCTAAATATGAGACAGGAAACCATCAAAACCCTAGAGTAGAAAACAGGCAACAACCTCTTTGACCTCAGGTGCAGCAACTTCTTACTCAACATGTCTCCAAAGGCAAGGGAAATAAAAGCAAAAATGAACTATTGGGACCTCATCAAGATAAAAAGCTGCTGCACAGCAAAGGAAATAATCAACAAAACTAAAATGTAACCAATAGAATGGGAGAAGATATTTGCAAATGACATATCAGATAAAGGGTTAGTATCCAAAATCTATAAAGAACTTACCAAATTCAACACCCAAAAACCAAATAATCCAGTGGAGAAATGGGCAAAAGACATGAATAGACACTTCTCCAAAGAAGACATCCGGATGGCCAACAGAAACATGAAAAGATGCTCAACATCACTCATCATCAGGGAAATTACAAATCAAAACCACATTGAGATATCACCTCACACTGGTCAGAGTGGCAACAACAGATGTTGGCGAGGATGTGAAGACATGGGAACCCTCTTGCACTGTTGGTGGGAATGCAAACCGGTGCAGAAACAGTGTGGAGCCTCAAAAAACTTAAAAATAGAACTACCCTATGACCCAGCAATAGCACTACTAGGAATTTATCCAAGGGATACAGGAGTGCGGATTCATAGGCACACATGTACCTCAGTGTTTATACCAGCACTATCAACAATAGCCAAATAATGGAAAGAGCCCAAATGTCCATCAACTGATGAATGGATAAAGAAGATATGGTATGTACATACAATGAAATAGTACTTGGCAATGAGAAAGAATGAAATCTTGCTATTTGCAACAATGTGGATGGAACTGGAGAGTACTATGCTAAGTGAAATAAGTCAGTCAGAGAAAGACAGATATCATATGTTTTCACTCATATGTGAAATTTGGGAAACTTAACAGAAGACCATGGGGGAAGGGAAGGAGGAAAAATAGTTTTAAACAGAGAGGGAAGCAAACCATAAGAGACTCTTAAATACAGAGAACAAACTGAGGGTTGATTGGGGGTTTGTGGGAGGGGAAAATGGGTGACAGGCATTGAGGAAGGCACTTGTTGGGATGAGCACAGGGTGTTGTATGTAAGTGAAGAATCATGGGAATCTACTCCTGAAACCAAGAGCACACTGTATACACTGTATGTTAGCTTGGAACATTGGAACATTGGATTACACTTGGAACCACCAAATGAGGGGAAATCTCACTGTCAATCTGTACACTAAACATTAGCAAAATTGAATTCATTTTTATTAAATATAAAAAATATGTATGTAAGCTTAAATAATGCTGCAATAAACATAGGGGTGCATATACTTTTAAAAAAAGGAAAAGGAAAAATACATATGTAAGCCTAAATGTTTTCTCTTCTCTCCCCAGTGGAAGGTCTTGCACATTCCCTGAGTTGTATATATCCCATTTGGGGGACCATGATGTTAGGAAAGGAATCTATAGTCTGATAACCAACTTTTTAAAAGAAAAATGGTAAATATCAGAAATAGGGAAGAGAAAGAGAAGAATGAAGGATAGGACTGAAATTGTTTCTACTGGAACACTTCTTTCTAGCTCCTTTAAGCAGGCCTTGCCAATGTCCTCTTTCTATGAAGTTAAACAAATTTACATTAATATCAGACTGCATTTCCTTTAAAACTCAATATATAGCATCTTCATTTCCACAGTATCATTAAAATCTACATTTGATTGAAGCAGCAAGTGGATGACTGTAAATACACCCCACGGTTGTAAATATACATTGAATACTAAGTTCTGCTTGTTTCTACTGCTTCCAACATGCCAATATCCTGCAAACCCTTCTTTTCCTTTTTCATTTTCTTCTAATTTGTTTCTTCTATCATAATAACCATTCACATGGGTAAATTCCTATTCTTCCCATGTTTTTGTCTTTACATACATTTTCTATACCACTTTGTCCCCTGAAGTGCTCTGTCATGTTACTTTTTAAAAAAGGTGGGAACCTCTTTCATTAGGTGTATCAAAATGGAGTTTCCTTCAAAGTACAGGAATACAGGGGCGCTTGGGTGACTCTGTTGGTTGACCATCTGACTCTTGATTTCGGCTCAGGTCATGATCTCACGGTTCCTTAGGATCTAGCCTCAATTTGAGTCTCATGTTGAGCCCCCCGTGTCAGGCTCCGTGCTGACAGTCTGACGGCATGGAGTCTGCTTGGGATTCTCTCTGTCTCTATCTCTCTGTCCCATGTACACATGTGTGTTCTTTCTCTAGCTCTCTAAATTAAATGAACTTTGAAAACAAAACAAAGTACAGGAATACAGCAAAATTACAATATTCACTATTTGCTGTTTTTCATTAAATATTACATGCCATAATTTAGAATTTTAAAAGTCCCTACGGTTTACTTCAAGCATAATTAGATAGTTCTGAGAAAAGATCCAAAAGAATAATTCTATGGCATCTTCTAGTACTTATCACATCCAACATGCTAGCTAATATAATATAGTGGTTGCTATGGAGTCAGACCTGGATTGAAAATCTAACTCTGGATGGAGCTTACTAGCTGTGCCGTCACGGGCTTTGTTACTTGACTATGGACTTGCCTTACATACAAAATGGGGCTAATAATACTTTTATATATAATCGTTTACAGTTCTTATTTATGAGGCTAGCTAATACATAATTGACGTTATTTCCAATTGTCCTTCGATCATACATTTTAAGAATGAATATCACATTTAACTGGTTCTAGTGTAAGCAATGGAGGTGGCTAAGATGACAATGGTTTGTATGCTTTGCAGCATCCAAGGAATTAAAGCAATAGATGTCAAATTAACAGAATATAAGGAAAACTTTACTCCTTACTTCCAGAAAAAATTGTGATGGATAAGAAAAGCTTGAAAATAGGAGAGAAAAATTGCTATTTTCTATCATAAATGTGTCAAACACTGCACTTTCCTTTTTTTTCTGCACCCAACCCAGCAAATGAGTTTACTCGCAGCTATTCAGGCTGTCTACTTTTTTTTTTTTTTTAAAAAGTAAGTTCTACACCCAACACAGGTTCTGAACTTATGACTCTGAGATCAAGAGTTACACACGCTACTGACTGAGACAGCCAGGCACCGGAGGTTACCTACTTCTTGAGTGAGCTGTGAGTGCGAGTGGGGGAGGAGAGAGAGAGGGAGACAGAATCTGAAGCAGGCTCCAGGCTCTGAGCTGTCAGCACAGAGCCCAATGTGGGGCATGAACTCACTAACTGTGAGATTATGACCTGAGTCAAAGTTGGATGCTTAACTGACTGAGCCACCCAGGTGCCCCGATAGTTTTGCCTTTTTAAGGAGATTGCCAATTTCATCAAAATGTATTGGCATAAAGTTGTTTGTAAAATGCTTTTATTGTTTTAATGTCTCAAGGATCTGTAGTGACGTCTCTGCTTTCGTTACTAATATTCTTAATTTGTGTCTTTTTTTTTTATCACTTTAGCTAGAGGTCAGTCTTATTAGTTGTATCCCACAAACTTTGGTATTTGTATTTTCATTTTATTCAGTTAAGAATTTCTAATTTCCCTAGACTTCTTTTTTGAGGAGGGGTACTTACAAGTGTGTCATCCAATTTTCAAATATTGGTGGATTTTTCAGATGTTATTCTTAGTCTAATTTCTTTTGATCCAAGAATGTTTTGTGTAATTTCAGTCCTCTTAAATATATTGCTTTATGGCTCAGAATGTCTGTTGTGATAAATGTTTCATGTGTACTTGAAAAGAATGAATGCTCTACTGTTTTGGGGGTGGAGTGGTCTATAAATATTATATCAAGCTATAGTGTTGTTTGAGCCTTCTATAGCCTAGATAATTTTCGGCTTTTTCTATCAACTACTGAAAAACAAATGTTGAAATCTTCAACTATAATTGTGGATTTGCCTATTTCTCCTTTTAGATCTACTTGCTTTTGTTTCATATAATTTAAAGCCCTATGCATATACATTTCAGAGTTTTATGTCTTAATGAGCTGATCGTCCATTATTATGCAGTGGTCTTTATTATGAAACTCTTCTGTCAATATTTTCATTACTGTTTGCACAGTATATTTTTTCCATTATGCTACTTTTACCTTACATTTTAATTTTTTAAAATTTATTTTTGAGAGACAGAGAGAGACAGCGTGAGCAGGGGAGGGTCAGAGAGAGAGGAAGACACAGAATCTGAAGACAGGCTCCAGGCTCCAAGCTAGCTGTCAGCACAGAGCCCGATGCCGGGCTCGAACCCACGAACTGTGAGATCATGACCTGAGCCGAAGTCGGATGCTTAACCAACTGAGCCACCCAGGCGCCCCTATCTTACATTTTAAAGGAGTTTTCATGTAAACAGCTTATGGTTGGGCCTTGATTTTTTGCCAAAGCTGACAATCTGTGTTTTGTTGGGGGCTTTTCCCTAAAGACTTTTTTTTTTATATTTTATTTTATTTTAGAGAAAGAGAGAACATGGGTGGGGGAAAGGGGCAGGAGAGAGAGAATCTTAATCAAGCTCCATGTCAGTGTGGAGCCTGACATGGAACTTGATCCCACAACTCTGGGATCATGAGCTAAGCCAAAATCAAGAGTTGGACACTCAACTGACTGAGCCACCCCGGCGCCCATAAGATTTTAAGTAATCTCTACACCCAATGTGGGGCTTGAACTCACACCCCCAAGATCAAGAGTTGTATGCTCCACCAACTGGGGCAGTCAGGTGCCCCTAACAACCTGCGTTTTAATTGCAAAGTTTGGGTTTCAATTTTAGACCACTTACATTTCATGTAATTATGTATATGATTAAGTTTAAATCTACCATCTTGCTATTTTTATTTTTCCTCTTGTTCTTTGTTCCTTCTTAAACACTTTTCTTATCTTTTGCAGCCTTTTTTATTATTTCATTTGACCACATTCCACTTACTACTATCAGCTTATTAGAAATTCTTGTCTCATGTATTTAGTGCTTTCTCAAGTTTATGTTTATAAAGAAGAAATTTACAAAGAAAAAAATCATCCTGGAGTTTTATATTAACTTTGTTATTCAAGCAAAAATATTACCTCTCTTCAACAAACTGAGTTTTAAGTCTCAACTTTACTTAGAAATTTAATTAGGGGCGCCTGGGTGGCTCAGTCGGTTGAGCATCCAACTTTGGCTCAGGTCATGATCTCATGGTTCGTGAGTCTGAGCCCCATGTCAGGCTCTGTGCTGACAGCTTGGAGCCTGGAGCCTGCTTCTGATTCTGTGTCTCCCTCTCTCTCTAACCCTCCCCTGCTTGCACTCGGTCTCTCTCTCTCTCTCAATAATAAATAATAAACATTAAAAAAAGAAATTTAATTAAAATTAAAAAATTCAATATAGGAAGAATGTGTAGTTTATTTTTAGAAATACAGAAAAAAATGTCAAACTTTTCACATCATGAGGATAATGAGAACTAAGGCAAGAGTAGATAATATCACAATAAAGAAAAATGAACACAATACATGGATATATCAACTAGAACTCAGCTGCAAATTGTTTAATAGTATAATCTATAGCACCTGCGGAGTATGGTAAAAACAGCAAGGCCAATTCCCATTTAAAAACTTATTGGAGTGCACTCATGTTTATAGTAGCATTATTCACAATCGCTAAAATGTAGACGCAAACCAAGTGTCCATCAATAATGGATAAGCAAAATGTAGCATATACATACAACAGAATACTATTCAGATTTAATAAGGAAATTCTGACCCATGCTACAATATGGATGAAACTTGAGGACATTATGCTAAGTGAAATAAGCCAGTTACATGATTCCATTTATGAGGTACTTTTGAGTAGTCAAAATCATAGAGATGGAAAATAGAACAGTGGTTGCCAAGGGCTAGGAGATGGGGAAATGGGGACTTATTGGTTAATAGGTATAGACTTTCAGTTTTAAAAGATGAAAAGTTATGGGGATGGATGGTGGTGATGGTTACACATTTTGAATGTATTTAATACTATGGACTGCACACTTAAAAGTAGTTAAGATGGCAAACATTAATCACAACAACAAAAAAAAAACCCTGAAAAAACAGAAAACAAAATCTGTTAGAACATATCCATTTGGTCAAATATATGCTAGTGTTCTGCTAGTGCAGAATGCACTACTGCTGGTATTCAATGCCCCCACATATTTCAAACCAAATCTGATATGGCTTGAGACTTTAAGTGTTCTTTACAACAAATGTGGGGCTTGAACCCATGACCCCAAGATCTGGAGTCCCATGCTCTACCAACTGAGCACCTACGTGCCCCAGGACATTTTTTTTTTTTAAAGAATGACAAAAACAGACCAACACATGTATTCTTACTTTATTAAATCTTACTAGTATTCTTAGGGAAAACACACAGAAGAGTAGACTACATTGAAGAAATCTTATTTTTATAGGAGAGTTAAGAAGCCTTCAAGATACTTTCAGGTATTATCTTCAATGATGCTTCTTATCTTTATTCTGGGACTCCAGGTAATATTCAGCCCCTACAGCTACCACAAATGCAGCAAATCCCCATTTGAATCCTTTTAATAATGCACCAACAAAAGAAACATTGTTTGCAAAGCCACCCATGTATCTCCAAGCTTCATTGCTAGAGGGAACAAAAAGGAAAAATTATAATCACACACAACTTATGTACATTTACTGAGTAAAACAAATTTAATTTTCATCTTTCTAACAGACTTATATGCAACCCTATATAAGATAATCTAAGTGGATCACAATAGGAGTCTTTTTGTGACATAAGATAATTAGGTCTATGTGCCCACGTTTCACATATAAAACAGAAGAAAAAAGACTTGATGATTTCACATTTCACAGCCATTAATAAACAGGATTTTACAGAATTCTCAAATGCAAGACTCACTACAGCCTATTCATTACCAGTCAGCTCTGTGGCTTTGCCCATAACAGTCATTACAGCATCAAATAAAGGGGCAGTTAGAAACTTGGGTATTAAACTTTGCTCTGCCACTTAGATTCACAGCCTTTTAGTCTGGACAAGTTACTTAACCTGTTAGGGCTTGCTTCTGCTTTTATTCAGTGATGATTACTATCTACCTTATAGTGTTATTATAAAGATTAAACAGGGTAATGTATGATATATTCTGGCACAGAGGGTATGTAACACTCAACATTATTATTACTATTCCAGAGGCTCACAGCTTTTCCCTGTCTTAGCAGCCTGAACTTTAGAAGACTGACTTCCTGCTCTGGCAATCATTCTTCTGAGTATCCTGAACAGAGAAGTAAACAGAAGTCAAAGAGCTCTAGTGAAAAAAAGTCTCTCACAGGTAGGGATAAATAAGTGGAAAAAATCATGTTACAAAAAACAAAATACACTTAAACTCTAAAAAATCTGACTTGGTAAAATACATGAGAGTTAATCACATCTAATTCAGATACCAAAACCAGACAAAGATATTAGAAGAAAACTACAGGGTAATATTCTTCATGAACATAGATGGAAATATTCTCAACAGAATTTTAGAAAACTGAATCTAGCAATATATGAAAGGATAACATCATGATGAAGGGTTTATATTTCAGGAATGCAAGATTGGTTTGAAATTTTAAAATCAGTAAGAGTAATTCGTAATATTAACAGAATAAAAAAATGATGTGAGCATCTCAATAGATGCAGAAAAAGCATTTACCACTAAAGAGAACTCCACAACTTGATGAAGGGTATCTATGATCAACCTACAACTCATATATTTAGTGGTGAAAGACTGAATGCTTTCCCCCAGTTACCAACAAGGGAAGGATGTTTGCTTATACCACTTTTATTCAACATTACACTAGCAGTGTTAGCCAGTGTAATAATACAAGAAATAAAAAGTTTACAAATTGAAAAGGAAGAAGTAACACTGATTTTAGACAAAATGATCATCTATTAAGTAAATTCTAAGAAACCCGTAAAAAAATCTGCTAGAAGAAAAATATGAATTTAGCAAAGTAACAAGATACAAAGTCAATATATAAAACTCAATTGTGTTTTCACATATTAGCAAAGAAAATTGAAAGTTTAAGTTTAACAACACCATTTGCAAATAGCACAAAAATATGGAATAATTCAGGATTAATTTAACAAAATCTACATAAGACTTGTATATAATGCAATAAAACACTGCTGAGAAAATTAAACAGAATCTAAACTGTCTATGGACTTCAAGACTCAATGTTGTTAAGACATCACGTTTTTGGTTTGTTTCTTTTTTTAGTTTTCATTTAAATTCCAGTTAATAGATAGTGTAATATTAGTTTCAGGTGTACAATATAGTGATTCAACTTGTTAAGACATCAATTGTCCCTAATTGAGCTCTGGGTTAATGTGATCTCAATTAAAATTCAAGCAGCCTTTTCGTAGAAACTGAAAAGCTCATTTTAAAATTTAAATGTAAACACAAAAACCAAGAATAACTAAAACAATTTAAAAAAAGAAAAGAAAAGGAACTTAGATACTGATCCTCTAGAATAAATTTCTATGTGAATTATTTAATTATTCTTACCGGCCCCATGGATCCCTTAGCCCTCGTGCAGCCAGCTTCTCCTGGACAGTTTCTAATGGTGTCCCTTCTATCTTCCATTGTTTATAATCTGGAAGTTTTAGTTTACTATGACCGTGTTCATGTCCGTGTCCATGGGCCATGTCTAAAGAATAAGATTAACATAAAAGAAAAATACAGATGGTAGATATCAAGTACCCAAGTTTACTATGCAGATTGTAGATATAAAATACCCAAACACTTTTTTAAAAGGAAAGTCAAATAAATACTTGAAAATTCTGAGTTAATAGGTTTTATAAAACAGCATCTTATTACATAACTAGATTACGTTCAGTTAGGAAATATACATGCACAAAATTTAAAAAGAAAAAAATCAATAATCCCACCATTCAGAGGTAGCCATTTACTATTTTCCTTTCTTCATTATAAGAACAGCAAACATTTATTGTGCTCTGTGTGCCAGGAGCACCAAAGTGCTTTAACATGTATTATTTCCATTACTCCTAAAACAACTCTTTGAACTTAAATTACGGTTATTATCAGCATTTTACAGATGGAGACAATGAAGCTCCGACAAGGTAACTTTCTGAAGGTAACAAAAATAGTAAATGGTACAATTGGTTTTGAACCTTGCAGTTTGGTTTCACAGCCCCTGCCCATAACTTCTAAGCAACACTGTTTCCTTCTTTCTAGTCCTTTTATAATGTGTAATTATGCATAAAGACAATGTTGTATATACTGTTTTGCTACCTGCTTTGTTTAGATGATTCTTTCAAAATGCAGTGTTACTGTGTTTAAATATCTATGATCATATGAGCTTTTTCTGTAAAGAGCCAGATAGTAAATATCTCGGGCTTTGTGAAACAAGAGGTAAAATCAAGGCTATTTTGTAGGTGGGTGTCTGGGTGGGTCAGTGGTTAAGCTTCTGACTCTTGGTTTCTGCTCAAGTCAGGACCTCAGTTTGTGAGCTCAGGCCCCACTTTCAGTGCAGAGTCTGTTTGGGATTTCTCTCTCGTTGTCTCTCTCTGCTCCTCCCCGGCTTGCTCTTCCTCTCTCAAAAAATAAACATTAAAAAAAAAAAAAGGATATTTTGTAGGTAGTTCTATAATGAGAGAAAAAAATTTATTCATAAACTTCAAATATAACAACTCAGTACAATTTGTTGTAAAACAGGTCTGATGAAAACAGTGAAATCCCCCTTTTTGGGGGATAACATTTTTCTTAACTGGGGCACAAAGGTAGCGTTCCTTAGTTATTAAATTCATTCCAAATGTTCATCTGTAAAAACCATTCTTAGCTCACAGGCAGTATACAAACAGGCAATGGGCTGGATTTGGCCAGCAGGCTTTGATTTGCTGACTCCTGAATTAGACCAATGGAGACTTTAGGACTCGAAAGTCTCCTTAAATAAAATATGCCTGTAATGGCTATAATAAAGACCAGTTTTACTAGTGTTTTTTTTAAAGTTTATTTATTTGTAATCTCTACACTCAAGATGGGGCTTGACACCCCCAGATCAAGAGTCACATACCCTGCTGACTGAGCCAGCCAGGAGCCCCACACCCACTAGTGTTATTTTTGTAGATAATGTAAAAATAAACTTCAGGTCAGTCCCCAGTTAAATTGCTATGAATTTCAAATTAAGGGGGTATGAATTAATACCCCTTTCTTTAAGGTTAACAGTAGCAATTCTATAATCACCACTGTCCAGAAATAAAACCAAACCAAATAATTACTACCATTATGTCTGCATTTATAACTATGAACAGGCCCCATAATAAGGCAGGGCTCTTACGCTGCATTTTAGAAGACAGAGGTAATTATTACATAGCGTATATTCAAGACACATTATGTGAAATGCTCATACCATTAAACAACAGTTCTCAGGATACGGGGGGAGGGTGGGAATTATACATAGTAATTCTGACAAATTAACCAACGGTTATATTTAGACATATTAAGATAATCACAAAACATTATTTTGATGATTTTTACATTAAAAAAAGTGAAAACCAAAGCTACCAAACACAAGGAAAAACAACATTCACAATTTCAAGTGAGTCATTTGATTCATTATTTCATTATTACTATTATTTGGTGGATTCAATAATATAAAGGAAAAAAATTACAGTTTCAGATTTCAGCCTAACTTTTGAGATTCAATACATTACTGTAAAAGAAATAATTTTAGAAGTATTTAATTAGAATGATGTCTTGGCTTCTTCAAACCATGTTTTTAAAAAATGTTTTGTTTAATGTTTCATTCCAAAAATCCTTAGAGATTACAAGACAAACCCTTATTTTGGCAAATATCAATTCTAGAATATTAACTCTAATTGACTATTAATATACTTGGAAGAGAATATAAAGCGTCAACATTTTTTGATAAAATAGCTTGACTTAGGAAAATAAAAATGGAAGGATTACCATGTATGAAGGCTATTTCAAAGTTACAATATTACTATGTTCAAAATACTACGTAATTTGAGAGATAAATCTTTGAAAGATAACATGAAAGTATACACTCATTTCTCCTAATTTCCTTTAATAAATTCAATGTGTTTTCTCTTTTACCTCATTAAACTATTTCAGAAAGAGTCCCTTATTAAATCGAATATTTCAATGACCTTTCAAAAAGTTGAGCACAATTTCTAGGGAATCTTTCATTTTCTTTTAAAAATTATTTCCACTTCCAAATAGCCATAAATCAAACAATGATATCCCAATCACTTGAAGGAAGTTTGGAATTCTACTTAAGTGTAGACTTTAGTGCTATATAGATCTGACATCAAATCCTGGATGCACCATTAATAGCTATAAACTCCTGGGCATATATTATTTAATCTCTCTGAATTTGTTTACTCATGTAATACGAGCAAAAAACCTACCTTGCAAGGTTATGAGAGTTGAGGAAAACACATTGTGATATGCTTTCCACTTTTGTACCCAGGTGATAGGAATGTGATTTAGCACAACCATTGTGAAAAACTGGCCTGACCTAGAAATGTTGAACATCTGAATACCTTAAAGTCTAGACCTGCACTGTTCAATATGGTAGCCACTAGAACTTGAAGTGTGGCTAGAATTTTTATGTAATTTTAATTAATTTAAATTTCAAATCAGATTCTCAAGTCAGTCATTGGAATTTGTTTTTTAATGTTTGTTTATTTTTGAGAGAGAGAGACAGTACGAGTGGGGCAGAGAAAGACAGAGACACAGAATCTGAAACAGGCTCCAAGCTCTGAGCTGTCAGCACAGAGCCCAGCTCGGGGCTTGAACCCACAAACCACGAGATCATGACCTAAGCTGAAGTCAGACGCTCACTAAACTGACTGAGCTACCCAGGCACCCCAGAAAATTTGTTTTTAAGGTTTATTTATTTTTGAGAGAAAGTGTGCAAGCAGGGAAGGGGCAGATAGGGGTTGGGGGGCGAGAATCTGAAGCAGTGAGCCTGATACAGGGCTCAAACTCCTGCACAGTGAGATCATGATCTGAGCCAAAGCCAGACGCTCAATCGACTAAGCAACCCAGTGCCCCAGTTATTGAAAAAATTTTAAAGTATGTTTGGGAACAATTTAGGTGAAAAGATCTACTTTTTCAACTATAAATTTTATAAAACATAAACACTGGATCAAGTGTTTATGTTTATGAAAACTTACCATACAAACATATTCTGCAAGTGTAAAATACATTGATTTTGAGATGGTATGAAGAAAATCTAAAATATTTCATTAATAACTTTTAATGCTGACTACATCTTGAAATAATATTTGAATATACTGGGTTCGATGAAATATATAATTAAATTAATTGTTTCTTTTTACCTTTTTAATATGGCTACTAGAAAACTGTAAATTATATATGAGTCCTTGCATTACATTTGGATAGCATTGTTAAACTCTTATGTTTTTTTTATATGTAACAATAGATATATACATATGTTTTTAACAATAGATGTATTTTATAAGAATCTTTTTAGCCACATTGTTTATGTGGCTAGCCCCAAACTGTAAATAACCCTAATACCTCACATTAATGGATTAATTACGGAATAGACACACTACAGATTACCTAATGAAAAACTACATGCAAAATATGAACAAATCTCACAAATAAAGGGCAAGTAAAAACAAAAGATGCATACACTTTGATCCCATTTATATAAATTGAAAAGCCAAACAATTCATTTTTTAGAAATGCATCATAGATAGAAAAATTAAAGTAAAAAAAGTGAATGTTTATGGCAAGTCAGGACAGTGGTTACATCTTGGTGGAGGAGATAGAATCATAGAAGCTCAGACAGGGAGCTTCTAAGGCAGTGTTTTTCAGTATTTTTTTTTTTTAATCCTGCACCCCAAAGGAGTTTCTTTGGATATTTTTTCCTTATGATGTTTTCACTCCCCCACCTCCAATGAAATTTAAAACCAGGATATACTGTATATCTGCTTAAGTACCATGGCTCTTTGGAGGCCACAAACCATTGTAGTCTTTGCAATATTTTCTGTCTCTAAGTTTTTTTTCACCTCTCCTCCAAGAACAATTTTTACCGCCTTGAAGGGCAATCACCTCTGCCGAGAACGCAAGTTCTAAGTTATTGGCAATGCTTTATTTTCTAACCTGAGGGGTGGTTACACAGGGTTTCATTAATTCTAATTCTTTAAATGTATTTATGTTTTATACACCTTTCTGTTACGTAAACTTCAAAATAAAAACTAAAATTAGATGAAACAATTATGCCAAGGACTCAACAAGGGATAATTATTTCAGTTTCTATCTTCTTGTGTTTGGAGCGAACATGTAATTTGGTGATCAATCTCCACTAACTGGGGCTAGCATATTTTCCCTAACTACGAAATAAGAGGATAATGCCACTTATAGTACATGTAATTTTATGGTTTACCAACGACTTTCAAGTTCCAACTACCCCTCATTTTTAAACTTGCAAATAAGAACACCAGAAAATAAAAGACAAGTGAACTTTTAATGTCCCCTCCAGTCCCTGCACCTACTTATGTGTAATTTAAAAACAATAATCACTCTATAAAACTTAGTATGATTTCTGTATCCTGCTTTTTCATAAACATTCACACCAGAAAAGCCTTACTTAAAACCATACATGCTTGTTGTGAGGCAGGTATTGCAATTATTCTTATTTTACAATTTCTCCATTTGGGGCTGTTCTGATTTTATTCAATTCAAAGGTAAACCAGAAAACACGCGGCGGAGGTTTGCGGGTGGGAAAAGAGGGAAAAAATATAAGCACAATAATTCTCATCACATCCTTCTACAACCTACCCCCTCACTACCCCAGGACTTCATTGTTCTCTCTTGCTAGTTCTTCGATCTCCTTCCCTCCAGATATATACTCTCAGGATCTTTCCCCACTTAAGCTTCTCCCTTTTCTACAATCCCCAGAATGGAGTCTCACTCTTATTCCTGACCAAGAAGTATCCCACCAACTCTGATTTACCTGACAGCAATCTGACCTCTCCCGACACTCAATAAACCCTCCAGGCGGAGCCAAGCGGAAACGGAAGTTGTCTCCTGGAATGACTTACCGCAGGAAAGCTGAGAGGCCATTTAACGTTCCGCAATGGGTCACGGATTCCCGGACTCAGTGGAGGTCTGAGACATGGAGAATGCTGGAAGTCGACATTTTTTTCCGCACACCTGTGCATCAGTGGTCCGGCTGGGGTAAGAGTAATTGTAGAGGACAGAATAGCAGGGAAAAAGCGATTTCCTTGCTTGGAGACCGGAATCCTTAGACCCTGCACAGACAGGAGGACCGCGGACACACTCCAGCCAATAAGTGGGGCAGTTGTTAGAACGCGGAATCACCTAATGGGAAGGCTGTTTGTTGCGCTGCAGTTGGCAGGCTGCTGCGGGAGGCGGTGGCGGTAAGAAGCCGGAGGCAGCGGGGTGACAGGTAGGCGGCGGCGCTGTCTCTGGGAGACGCAGAGTGCCAGGTCAGGAGGGTTTTTCTTCTCTGAGCTGCAGGAACTGTAAAGGGGATCTGACGAGGGTTGTCTGGGAAGGCGGCAGCTGGAGTGTTGTGGTTCCGGAACCTCGCGTAGACCAGGTAGCCGCTTGGGAGGGTCGTGAGGAGAAGGCAGCTGGGGCGGGTGGAGGCTGCACCTTGCCGGGCGACGTGGGGGCCTAGGGTGTGGGGGGCTGCGGTGGCGCTGGCGGAGAGAGGAGAGACGCAGGAGCAAGACGGTATCGTGAGGACTGCAGGACTTCCTTGCATGAAGCTCCAAGAGAGAAAAGGACGCGCGGCATTGCAGGCACCTGAGAGAAATCTTAGGAATTGCTTCTTATGGCCATTTCCCCGGGGTGGGAAGGGTGTGTGGAGAAGAAACATTTACTGGCGGTCAGATCCTTTAAACTCTTTATAGCTATACATTATGTAATCGTTGGGTATTATTTACCCAAATAACTAGGTTGTCGCTTTTGGAAGAGGTCTTGGAACCTATTGATTTGTCAGAATAGTTTTTTCGTTGGTTTGAGTGCTTTCAACCTCGGCAGACTCTGTAGGTGAAGAAGCGTGAAGGATAGAGTAATCAGGAAGAGCTTATCCCGAATACGGATTTGGGTTGAGAGATATGTTAGTTTGAGACGACCTGCCAGGTTCATGTTTTTATAGTTCATGAATTTATTTGTTTTGAGGGTCAAGGTTGATTACAGATACTTTTTTTTAATCTTCAGGAAAGTGGAGTGCCTCAAAAATCTATAGCAGGAGGTAAGTGAGAGTTGGAAAATGACTAGAAAATTAGTTGCTAGATTTCCGTCCCTCCCCCCCTCTAGAATTGTGGATGTTAGGGACTATGAAAATAAGGTGGTGGTTTGAAGGGGAATAGGGTGGGGAAGTCATCTTTTAGGTAATTTGCTTTTTAAGTCTGGTAAACTAGTTATGAATTATTTCTTAGGTTTAAAAAGTATGCTCTTTGAACCTTTCCTATTGAAGTAAAATGTATTTATAGACGTAATTAACTGTAAATTATATTTTTTGAATTTTTATAATTGCTTGTGCAATAGAACGTAGAATAAAATGGGAATTCCATTCAGTATGTGTTACCTAAAGTCGAACTACATTTTGCTATAAGATTTGATTTTACAGCACACTGGAGAACCGTTTTAAAAGAAGCATTATAAATTGTTAAAATGTAATCTGATTGAAATGTAGTCTTTAGCTGAGAAGATAAAGACTAATGTAGTATGAGCTAGTGTATAATTTTTCCTTTTTTTATTAATGATAATTTATATTAGTATATCCCAGAACCTAAATTAAAAGACTCATTTTTTTCTCTACGGATCATTTGGTAAAGAGAGGTAAATCATTGGAGTTTGTTCCGAAATGTTTAGAGTACTGAGATATTTATCAATACTTCATATAAGATTTTTGATACTTGGTGTTTCACTCATTGCCTTTTTACCTTTTTGCAAGAGTAATTCTATCTCAGTCATAAAGAATACTTGTGCTTCTATTTTAGGTGCAATTCTGTAGTGTGAGTACCTGTGAACAAATCTCTGCTTTTATGCAGGATGATGTGAGTGCGTGCCTGTGTGTTTCTGTGTGAATGTATGTGTTTCTTCTTCTTATGTAACCAGCCTACTAGAGCTGTCTTAGAGAACTAATGGCTGATTTTGAATGGCCAGTAGGTGTCATTGTAGAATGTAATAAAGTTGAACATTGGGTAGGAAATTACCAAGTGATTTAAGAAACACTAGTCAGAATTAGAATATAATAATAATTGGCTTATGATTTCCACATCATTAGAAGTTCAGTTTTCTGACACATTTCAGTATTGGAGCTGTTTATAAGGAATTTGAAACACTGGCCATAAAGTAATAAATGTTTTGCTCTAAAATAGACCTTCAAAGCTTTTTTTAAAGCCATCTTGACATGCAATATGGATTTGGGTTTGTTTGATTGTTTTTAATATGCAGTTTTGGCATTTAATAGTATTTTATTAAGTTTTCTAATGACTAAGATTTTCAGCTTGACTGAGCTTTATAAGAGAAAAACCAATGCTACATAATGAGAAACTAAAATGATAAAATATGGACAGAAAGTCTCCAAACAAGTTACGAGCTGCACCCAAAAAAGTACTTCGTTGTTGTTCTTTTAATGCAAGAACAGAGGAATTTCTGTCTTTCATTCTTTGTGGCTTCTTAGTTTTTCTCATGTTTAAAATAGCTTCTTTTTGTATTTTTTCCGGCTGGTAGACTATGTGCTTTTCTCAGGATGATGAGCAGAATATTTGTCATTGTCTGAAATGTAACATAATGAATTCTGGAGGGAGCTGGCACAGAAAGCTCTGAAGGTGGCTTACAACTGGTGTAACTACAGCCCTTACCTGCTGAGCCTTCTACTGAGCTCTTGCCTCTTTGTAACTCTGGTCCTTTGCCTGCTGTTGATAACAGTGTTAAAAAATAGAGTTGGACCTAATTCAGAAATTCTCCATGAAGATGGTGAGTTACATATATATCAGGATAATTTAGGAGTTAAAAAAAAAAAGCATACACACATATCCATTATATCATTTCCACTTCCCTTCAGATAGGGGGAATATGAAGGGAGCTAGATATATTTTGAAGAAAAAAAAAGACCCTCCTAGATGATATGGTTCATCATTGTGTTCCACTTTAGAATTATTGATCTAATTCGTGGCTCTCATACTTCTGGTATGAAGTAGCAACAGTAGTTTTTACTTGAAAAGAAACGGCTGCCAAATCTACCAATATTTTTATAGCTCAATAAAATTTCACCATTTAATGTCATAGCTGGGGTAGATTTTCTAGCCAGGAGCTAGAGTGCCAGAAAAAAAATTGTGCTGAATGTTTTGGTTTGGACTAGTTTTTACTTGGCAGTTAGCTGCTTTCCTTAAACCAAGCTAATTTCTTCCACGATTCAGACCTGTGTTGATTTGCACAGATATTTAGTCATGTCTTATTCTCTTACTGTCTTTGAAAGCTATCTAGTTTTAGAACTAAACTAGAATTGGAAAATAAAAATTGGAAATTTTCTTGATTAAAGTTCTTTTTACGATATTGCTATGATACAATGGAGACATACATTTATCTTTTATGTAAACAATCACTCATATATATGTTAATATATGTTTAATCTTGGAACCGTGAATGTGTGGACTTTGATGTGGGCCCTGTTAAGAAATTCATGATTCATTTTTATGAATTCTAGACTTTTCTGTTTGGATATTTGTCTGCCATGGAGACAAGTATGAGAAAAGTAGATGAGTAGACTAATTTTGGAGAAAGATATAAAACTCAATCTTGTAATTTATTAAGAGATATGACTTTGATTATAGAATTACAGTTCTTTCTAGGTTTGAAATATAACTGCTAAAAACGTCATAAAATATAGTAAGTGACACTAATTTATTGAACAGCAAAGCATGGGTTACAATATAGTTACTTTGTTCTATTGTAAAATACCGAATGTTTGAATCAAATTTATCTGCTTCCTTTGTTATTATGGACTCTTGGCTCTTTTTTTTAAATTGAGGTATAATTGACATATTCCTTGACTCTTGATAGTGCTTGGTTCTTAAGTAATATAGACTTTTGTTAGTTACTAAGATTTGTCAGTTACCTCCTCAAATTCCTTTCCCCATATATTTTTTGAAAAAATGTGTAGAAGGAGTTGGATGCTGCATGGGGAATGAAACTAATGGTGTTTACGTATTCTTTTGTATTGATAATTAAAAGCAATTTTTTTTATTAGAGTTTATGTTTTAGAGCAGTTTTAGGTTCATTAGTAAAATTGGGTAAGAGGTACAAAGCTATTCCATATACCCACCCCACACACATGTATAGCCTCCCGCGTTATCAATATCCTCCTACAGACTGGTACATTTGTTACAGTTGATGAACCTGCATTGATACATTATTATCAACCAAAGTCCATACTTTACATTTGGATTTAGTATTGGTGTTGTACATTGGGCAAATGCAAAATCTACCATCTACTAAACAGAGTAGTAGTAAGGCTTTTAAATCAGAAAGTATTCCTTTTGTAGTTCTTTCTAAATGAAAAAGGGAGTGGAGAGTATACTGTGGTTCTTGTTACTTGATAATTGTAAAATCTAAAGTTAATATGAATTTGCAGTCTATCACAATACCTACTATTTTGTTGTTTGTGGAAAAACAACTAGAGGGAATGAATGTTTCTGTTCAGAGTTGTGTGGTCAGATCTCTTGTCATTCTGTACCTTGTCTCTTTGATTTTATTTGCTCAGTTAGCATCTAAATGTGATGATTCTTAAATCTGAGACTTTAATCCAGAGCTTTTTCTTGATTTCTACTTCCTATTCTATAAATCTAACTGCTTGCTAGATGAGGATGACCTGCAGGTCCCTCAAATAAAGTATGTCTAAAAGTGAATTCTTATTTTATTCTTTTATCATCTAATGTGTTGAAGCTGGAAACTTGTATTATCTTTGACACTTTTTATTCATATACCCCTCATCTCAATAAGGCTAGGTTCTGTTGACTCTACTTTCTTACTACTTTTTAAATTCCATTTACTTCTCTCAATTTCTGTAATCTCAAAAGAAAGTGTGAAGAGTTAGGACCTAGAGGTGTACTATCTAGATTAGAATTTGGGCTCTACATTTATAGCCTCAGTTTCTTTATGTTTAAAAACAGAATTATACAACTGCCCAATTGCATTCTTGGGCATTTATTCCAGAGAAATTGAAACATATATTCACACAAAACCTGTACATAAATATTCATAGCAACTTTATTCCATATAGCTCCAAACTGAAAACAACTCAGATGTTCTTCAACAAGTGAATGGTTAAACAAACTGACACATTTATACCATGGACCACTGTGCAGCAATAAAAAAGAATGAGCTATTGATACATGCAACATCCTGGAAGACTCTCAAGTGAAAAAAGCCACCCTCAAAAGGTTACATACTGTATGATTCCATTTATATAATGTTCTTTAAATAACAAAATTATAGTGATGAAGAGCAGATTAATCGTTACCAGGTGTTAGGGACCAGGGAGAGGGGAGCCTCTTGATAGAAGAGTTCTGTATCTTGATTGTGGCAGTAGTTATACAAATATACATGTTATAAAATTGTATAGAACTATACACACACACACAAATGGGTGCTTATATAACTGGTGATATCTGAATAACCTCTGTAGACTGTACCAATGTGAATTTCCTGGTCCTGATATTTTTATCATAGTTATGCAAGATGTTACCATTGGGGGAAACTAAACCACGGGTACCTGGGGCCTCCTGGCACATATTTTGGGAACTTCCTGTGAGTCTACTTGTTTCAAAATAAAAAAAATTTTAAAGGGTAATTACAAAGATTAAATGAGCAAATATAAGTAAGGTTCTTATTATAGCACTTGGTGCATCATAATATAATAAATAATAATAACATAAACATAATAGTAGCAGCAGCAGCAGTGATAGTTCAGGCCTCTCACCTCTTTCTAACTCTTTCACTAGGACTATTCCAACAGTCTTATGGGTCACCCTGGCCTCAGTCTTTTCTCCCTCCAGTCCATTCTACAGTGCAACCAGAGTAGTCTTTCTGAAGTGTCTATCATGTCTATGGCCATACCACCTTGAACGCGCCCAATCTCGTCTGAAGTGCCTATCGCATATTACTTACCTCATGCAAAATCCTTTAATGGTTCCCTGTTGTACTTTCATACATTAATTTCATTTTTTAATGTTTATTAATTTTTGAGAGAGACAGAGCGAGAGTGGTGGAGGGGCGGGGGGGGGGGCACAGAATCTGAAGCAGGCTCCAGGCTCTGAGCTGTCAGCACAGAGTCTGACATAGGGCTCGAACTCGTGAAACACAAGATCATGACCTGAGCTGAAGTCAGACACTTAACAGACTGAGCCACCCAGGTGCCATAATTTCATTTTTTTAACAGCATAGTGGGATGAAGCATTGGAGTCAGCATGACCTTCAGAATACTGGCTCTCTCATGTAGTTGAAACTGCCTGGAGAACTGAATGAGTTGGAAGGTCCAAGGTGTCCTCACTCACATGTTTGTGCTTGGTGCTGGCTGTCCATTAAAGTGCTTCAGTCTTCTCAGTGTGGCTTCTCATTCTCTAGTAGGCTAGTCTGGTATCCTTTTATGGCATTTTCAGGGTAGCATTCTAGAAAGGTGAAGGTGGAAGCTTCAGGGCTGCAAGTCCTCTTTGGAACTTAGGCTTTGCAACTTACATAATGTCCCTTCCACCACATGCTGTTGGTCAAAGCAACTTGGCAAGCTAGCCTAAATTCAAGGGAATGGAGAAATAGACCTCTGTCTCAGTCAGTTTGGGCCGCTATAACAAAGTACCATAAACCAGGCGGCTTAAGCAATAAACATTTATTTCTCACAATTCCGGAAGCTGGGAAGTACGAGGTCAATGTGTCAGCAAATTGTGTTTCTACTGAGAGCCCACTTCTTGGTTCAGAAATGAATGTCCTCTCATTGTTATCACATGGCAAAAGTGGGAGAGAGCTCTCTGGGGGTCTCTTGTATAAGTGTATTCATCCCACTTCCGAGAGCTCTACCTTCATGACTTAATCACCTCCCAAAGGCCCACCTTTAATACTATTACATTAGGGGTTAGTATTTCAATATATGAGTTTTGGGGAGACATGTTCAGTCTATAACAGTAGTCTACAGAGAGATCAGATTATTTTCCATATTCTTAATGTAAGGATGAAAAACAGTCCCCCAAAATGAATTTGCTAAGAATTCGTGAAAAGTTTTGCTGAGACTTAACAAGTAAAAATAAAAATATAAGTACAAAAGATGTTAAGTGGCAAGCCAGGTAGGGCAGGTTCAAAATCTTTATGAAATAGAGTAGTTTGCGTATGTGGGAAAATCAATCTTATTTGATTGTTATGCTTACAACAATATTACCTGGGAACTTGAAGGAGGTTAATATGTAGAAAGGTCACTGATATTTTTTTTACCCAACAGCTTTTTTTTTTTAAGTTTATTTATTTGTTTTGGGGAGTGGGGGAGAGAAGCTGTGGGGCAGGGGCAGACAGAGCATGGAGATGGAATCCGAAGCAGGCTCCACACTGACAGCAGAGAAGCTGATGCGGGGCTTGAATTCATGAACTGTGAGATCATGACCTAAGCCGAAGTCGGACGCTTAACTGACTGAGCTACCCAGCCGCCCCTATTCAAACAGCTTTTAAACAGCTTATTTAACATCTTTCATCAAAATGTTTATTTTTTTCTAACCTCTTATTTTCTTATAATTTGGTCTTGCGAGTCATAATTTTATAAGCCACAGTACTGTTCTAGAACATAACTCCCAAATGTTGGCAAGAAATGATAGTACTATATTATGAAATCTTGTCACTGTATCGAACTACTATAAACACCCCTCAACTGAACTATAATAGTGCTGTACCTTCACAGAGAACAGACTCTTTGTTTAGTCTTCATTCCTACTCTTCCCCCTATTTCAGTGGAAATATTTTACATTTTATCATCATTAAATTGAAGCATAGCTAGGATGGCTGTTGGCATCTTAGATCACAGATTTATTGCTTGGAGTCTCTTACCTTATCAGTCAGTAATTGTATTTGGCTGTTAGAAACAAATAAGAAATAACCATTGCTTTAACAGGATAGTAGTTCATTTCTTTGTCTTGTGGAAAAAAATGAGAAATTGGCAGTCTAGGATAGATAAGGCAACTCCATAGAGTTGGCAAGTATCCAGGCTCCTTCTGTCTTTTCCTAGGCCATTTTTAGCAGGAAGCTTCCATTCTCAAAATCACAGAATGGTTGCTGGATATCCAGCCATCACATTCAAGTTCTAGGCGAAGGAAAGGAGAAAGAAAGGCAGAGAACAAAAGGGGCACACCTCTCGTATTTTAAGAAATCTTTCTAGGGGCACCTGAGTGGCTCAGTCCATTGAGCATCCGACTTTGGCTCAGGTCATGATCTCATAGTTTGTGGATTCGAGCCCCACATCAGGCTCTGTGCTGACAGCATGGAGCCTGCTTCAGATCCTCTCTCTCCCTGTCACTCTGCTCTCCCCAGCTCCTGCTATCTCTCCCCAAAATAAATAAACATTGAAAAAAAAATCTTTCTAGAATTACCCAAACAGTATTTCCTCTGATCTCATTTACCAGGACTTAGTCATTTGGCTATAAGTGAGATTCAGAAATGGCTTTTAGCTGAGTATGTAGACTAAATCAGTGGGGATAGGGGTAGGCATCTATATTGGGTGGGAACTAGTAGTCTTTGCCATACTTGGTTCCTACCTTCTCTGCTGATTCTGCTGCTGACTACCATTTGTTGCTGTTAAGTCGTCCATCCACTGGACGTGAATTAAGTGCAAACTATGTGCTGGCCTTGTCAGGAACTGGAAATACAAACACAACTGAAGAATACTCCCTGCCCTAGAGAAGCCAGAGTTTAATAATAGGACTAATAAATTTGTATACAGGTTTGTGGGAATGGAAAGTATTAAGTACTGTGTGCTAATAGGACTAGTTACCACTGTAATTCTTCATACCCTATCAATTTACAAGAGCTTTAAGATGGAGAGGGAGAGATGATGCCTTTCAAAGACAGATATTAATGGAAAGAAATCAGTTGTTCTCTGCCTCCTAAAAAGAAGGAATGAAGGCTGTTCCCCTTCCCTAAAGGCTAGAGAAAGAGGTCCTAAAAGAATCACTCTTGATGTTTTGTGTGCTTTTAAGAAGAGAGACTGTTATTGCAAATAGCTTTTTTTTTTTTTCTCCCCAGTGTGGAGCAGAAGCTCTTTAACGAGAAAAATATGGCATGAAGTAGTGATGAGTATAAATAATATTTTGATGTCTGCAGCAACTGCAGTTTGATATGAAACAACCTGCGGTATCTGTTGGTGACCAAGACACAGAAAATACTGTGGATTTTTTGTTTTATTTTTGTTTTGCCTACATTTATAATCAAATGAAATGGTAAATTTTGGGTAGTGATTAATAAAAAGAATGGTATTTTCTTCCTATCAAAGTTTATGAGTTTTATTCACAAATTCCTGGCAATCTGTGGACTCTAGATTGAGAATTTGTGGGTGAGGGGGAAAGAAAGGGCTTCGATTGGATACAGGGTTATATGCTAAGAAGGGCTTTAAAGAGGAAATGACTGCTGATCTGAGTCTTCAAAGAGTAAGGTGGTTAGGCTAGAAGTTAGTTGAAAGGTATTCTAGAGAGGAGGGTAGCTTAAGAAAATACATGGAGGTGTGAGGTAGCCTGGCATGTCATGGAGTTGCAGGTGAACATTGGTGGGGGGCGTCTGTGTTGAGCCAAGGTAATTTCTATTCCTGCTGACAGGGCCATTTTGTTCATGAGCATATTGAGCAAGTACTGGTGACAGAGCCCGTGTAGCCAAACCTTAGATATGTACCGCTGGTCAGCTCTCTTTTCAGGCATAGGGAACAATATGATACAACTACTTGTAAATCTGCCTACTGGCAGGATTTCCCTATTCTGCTGTGTTGCAAGGCCACCTCTGTATAGGGGTAATGCCAGCATCTCATATGGAACCATGCTTAAACAACTGATTTCTTTCTTTTTTTCTTTGATCATAGGGAACTCTGCAAGTTCATAGATTTAGTAGAAGTGTATGCCATGGGTGTTTGAGCCATTTGCTTTTAAGGCTTATTTATGCTTTTGGGGCCTGTGCTAACCTCATCATATATATAACATTTTGTAGTCATAGTCAGGATAAGCGTCTTTCTTTTTTTCTTTTCTTTTTTTTTAAGTCAGGGTCAGCTTCTTATGTAGTGGTAATAACCAATCTTCAAAAAATGGCTTATAAAAAAGATTTGTTTATTCTCATGTGAAATACTGCAAACCTAAGTGACTATAGGGCAGCTATTCTCCATATGATGGATCAGCATTGCATCTTTATATTTATTTCTGCTCTGTAATCATAGTGGCAAGGGAAGGGGTTGAAGAGTGCATACTGGCAATTAAATGCTTCCACAGGAATCGTTTCTGCTTGTTGTTCAAAGCAAGTCATGAGGTCACATCTGACTTAAAGAAGGTAGAGAACTATCATCTCGTGTCCTGAAGGATAGGAATAACTAACTTGATGATGGATTGCTGCTGGTACATTCAACTGATGGGTTAGAACACCCAATTCTTAAGGGCAGATCAGGTCACATGATCACTTGTGCCCCATGGCCATTCTCTAGCAGGACCCAAAAGCCAAGCAAGGAACTGTTTCTTAAAAGTAGCATAATCATCTACAGAAGAGGACATAGCTTTATTCTAAAGCAGTGATTCTCAACCAGGGGCAATATTGCTTCCCAGGGGATATTTGGCAATGTTTGAAGACATTTTGTTTGTCATAATTTGGAGGTGGGGGGAGTGCTACTGGTACCTAGTGGGGAGAGGCCAGGGATACTGCTAAACATCCTACCATGTACAAGACATCCCCTTACAGCATTAGGAGTGACCAATGTGTTAATTGTGCCAGGGTTGAAAAACCCTGCTCTGTGGGGCTCTATGCCTAGTGGTGGTGTGATTCTCTGATCAGGGCCTACTGGTAACTTTATACAGCTGCTTTATCATCCACCACAGATATTTCAAACACACCACTGAGTTTGCTGGATCTTAATACCCAAATAATAGGGTATCTTGCACTGCCACATTGGCCTGCTACCCTGTCATCTTATGTCCTGGGCCCCATTTAAAACTGGAAGCTTTATGGGCTATTCAGGAAATGAGACAGAATATCACTTTAAAATATGGTTTATTTTGTTTCCAGACTTTAAAGAGGTCCACAAAGGACCATGTTTCTTTCTAAGTGGTGTTGGTGGGCTGATCCATGGCAGCCTGTGCTTCATTTGGAAAAGAATATCTTGGCATACTCTAGTACTACACCTCTAGAGACTTCATCTCAGGTTCCTAAATTTTCGTGTGATTCTTCCACTCTCTGGCATGCCTGTATTTTTCCAAGGTATCTTACTAACCAGGTAAAATGAGCATGATGTTCTCAGTGTAATGAACGAGTGAAATCCTGTGGGTTGGTGAGGTGTTCAAAGTTCTTACAGTCTAGATTGATGAGACATGGCTTCACCTCTTACTAGCCATGTCACCTTGCACAGGTGATTTAACCTGTCACTGACTGCTCTTCCATCTATGAGATGGGGATAAGAACACCAACCATATAGGGTTTTTATAAATAGTAGATGGATTTTTTAAACTGCTTAGGGGATGTCTGACTGGTTCAGTCGGTAGGGCATGCAACTCTTGATCTCGGGGTTGTGAGTTCAAGCCTCATGCTGGGTATAGAAATTACTTAAAAATAAAGTTTTGGGGCATCTGGGTGGCTCAGCCTACTCTTGATTTCAGCTCAGGTCATGATTCTAGGGTCGTGGGATCAAGCCCTGCATCAGGCTCTGCACTGACTGTGGACCCTGTTTGAAATTCTCTCTCTCTCTCTCTCTCTCTCTCTCTCTCTCTCTCTCTTCCTCTGCCCCTCTTCCCCACTCACACTCTCTCTCATAAAATAAGAAATAAAATAATAATGCTTAGAATAGTGCCTGGCATATAATAAATTCTATATAAGTATGGGCTAAAAACTACTACTACTACTACTACTACTACTACTATTACTGAATCTTTATGGAGAAAATTGGCTGTGTTTTTAACCTTAGCGTAGGGAAGGAGTTCATTAAAAAACAAAAAAGCATAATACTATAAAGAAAAAAATTTGACAGATGTGACTAGCTGTTTTCTTAATTTGTAAATCTAAATTTTAAAGATAAGTGGGGCACCCGGGGGGCTCAGTCAGTTAAGTGTCCGACTCTTGGTTTTGGCTCGGGTCATGATCTCTTGGTTCATGGGATCAAGCCCCATGTCAATGTCAGGCTCTGCACTGACAGTGTGGAGCTTGCTTGGGATTCTCTCTCCCTCTCTCTGCCCCTCCCCTGCTTACATTCTCTGTCTCTCTGTCTCAAAATAAATAAACATTAAAAAAATAAAATTTAAAGATAAGCTCCTTTGTATACATTTAATTGTATTTAAAATTAGAAACAGTACATCTGTTTTCTAGTACTATTCAAAAAGGAATAATGGCCACGATAAGAAAGGAAGAAATATTTGGGCACTTAGATACCTGTCCTTACTCTATCCCCCTTTATCCAACTTTCTGTTTTCTTTTTTTACTGATTGTAGTTCTGGATTATAGTTAAAATGTTTAACTCAAATATTTTTTGCTTTCAGAAGAGCTTTTCCTGAACTTTGTCAGTTAACTAGGTAAGGAAGAGAATTGTTTAGAGGTAAGAATGTCATCACATTCAGATACTTCTCCCTTCCTTGAGTCTTTAAATACCAACTACTTTAAACATTTACTTGGCATTTGAAAGATTTATTCTAAAATTCAGCATTATTATCTGGAATAAGTGTTTTTAAGGCATGCCCATCTTTAAATTTTTTTTGTAATGTTTTCTTTATTTTTGAGAGTGAGAGAAAGAGAGAGAGAATGAGCGCAGGAGGGGCAGAGAAAGAGGGAGACAAGGAATCTGAAGCAGGCTCCAGGCTCTGAACTGTCAGCACAGAGCCTGATGCAAGGTTCAAACCCACAAACCATGAGATCATGACCTGAGTTGAAGTCAGATGCTGAACTGACTGAGCGAGCCACCCAGGCATCCCAAGGTATGCCCATGTTTAGCATCCGGAATACAGTCTCTAAGTATTATTTCCTACTGAAAGGAACCAGGATTCCTTGGAGAAATGTTTGATCCCCCTGGAACTTCTTGTCCCTTCATGAAGTTAGAAGACTATCATCATTTATTAGGTTTTACAGTGAAATGATAAAAATCAGGAAAACAAAAGGCACATAAGGTGAAATCTGGAGGATCCCGGGTGCAAGCTTGAAAGAGTCCTCCCAGTGGAATTGAACAGGATGCGCTAATCCCTCTAGTAATGAGTGTGACAACATGTGTATAATGTTGTCTACTAGGGAAGATATCTTGAGCCTAGATATTCAGGGTTTTTATTGGGGGGGGGGTCAGTCATACAGGCTATACTTACTGAAGTTTCAGATCTCCTAAAGGAAAGTTGATTTTACCATAATCACATTTGTTTATACAAACTACCTAGACAAACTAGTACAGTTGGATTTAAAGCCCCAAGCATGCAAAACACTTTTATCCGAACTGTTTTTTAAATTTTTTTTAAATTTATTTTTGAGAGACAGAGAGTGACAGCAGGAGCAGGGGAGGGTCAGAGAGAGAGGAAGACACAGAATCTGAAGACAGGCTCCAGACTCTGAGCTAGCTGTCAGCACAGAGCCCGACGCGGGGCTTGAACCCACGAACCGTGAGATCATGACCTGAGCCGAAGTCGGACGCTTAACTGACTGAGCCACCCAGGCACCCCGAGTTAGGCCTTTTTAAAAACTTCTATGACTCTACTTAATGGTTTGAATATTATTTATTGTTTTAAAGTTTTGTTCATTGTAACATTACTTACTTTAGGGTCAGTTTTGATCAATTTTTCTCTTCACTTGTTTTTCTAATGCTTTGCATTCTTGGTAAATTTTTTTATTGGATGCTTGATACTGTGAGTTTTAGCTTGGAGTGTTCTGGATATTTTTGTATTGCTATAAATATTTTTGAGTACTTCTCTGGGATACAAAATTATTGGCAAACAGTTTGATTCTTCCAGGTTTTGATGATAAAATTTATTAAGCACTGCTGAAGCTTTGTTCAGTAAAGGGCTAATTATTCTCCATTATTTATAAAGGACTCTCATGTACTTTACCCAGTTTTCAACCTGGTTGGTGAGAGTAGGTGCTATTTCTGGCCCCGCGTGAATTCTGGGCACTGCTACTTCTAATTCTTTAGGCATTTCTTTCCTTGGCTTCTTCCCTATCCCTGGCTCGCACACATATGTGCTGATCAATTCTCATCTGACTGTGAGAAGAGAACCTTTTACAGATCTCTAGAGTTCTTTCTCTATGCTGCTCTTTCCTTTCTTTTTTTAAAATTTTTTTTATGTTTATTTATTTTTGAGAGAGAGAGAGAGGGAGAGAGAGAGAAAGCGCACGCGCATGGGGGCGGGAGGCAGAGAGAGAGAGGGAGACACAGAATCCAAAGCAGGCGCCAGGCTCTGAGCTGTAAGCACAGAGCCCAACACGGGGCTAAAACTCACAAACTGTGAGATCATGACCTGAGCCAAAGTCGGATGCTTAACCATCTGAGCCACCCAGGCCCCCCTGCTCTTTCTTTTTTTACTCTGTCCTCCAAACTCTAATACTTGGTCATTGTGGACTTTCAGTTTGACCTCCTTAACTCAGGGAGTCAGCCATGTTCCACCTGCTTTTTCCTTCCTTACACTGCAGCCTGAAACTCTCCCAAGGTAGGAAAATGGGCAACTTCATTGTTCTATTATGTGTGCCCAGTGTCTTGAAAAACTGTGTTTTATAATACCTCCTTATGAAGTATTCCTGCTTCTTCTGGTTTTTGTAGAAGTTTGAGAAGGATTGGTAATAGTTCTTTAAATGTTTGGTGGAATACATCAGTGAAGCCATCAGGTCCAGGGCTTTTCTTTTTCAGAGATATTTGCTGATTAAATCACTTTACTGGTTATAGATGTATTCAGCTTTTCTGTTTCTTATGATTTAGTCTTGGTAGTTTATTTCCAGAAATTTGGTTCTCTAGCTTGTTGGTGTACAATATTTCATAGAACTCTCTTATAACTCTTTTTATTTCTATAGAATCAGTAGTTATCTTACCCTTTTCATTTCCAATTTTAGTATTTTATGTTCTCTTTTTTAGTCCATCTCACTAAACTTTGTCAATTTTCTTTATCTTTTTAAAGGACCAACTTTTGGTTTTGTTTTTCTCTACTGTTTTTCTGTTCTCTATTTCATTTATCTCTGTTAATCTTTGTTATTTTTTTAAAGTAAACTCAGATTTACATCATCAATGGATTTTTATTTATTTAAGATTTTAATTTTTTAAAATGTTTATTCATTTTTGAGAGAGAGAGAGAGGGAGACATAGAATCCAAAGCAGGTTCCAGGCTCTGAGTTGTCAGAACAGAGCCCGATGGGGGGCTTGAACCCATAAACCGTGAGATTATGACCTGAGCCGAAGTTGGACACTTAACCAACCGAGCCACCCAGGCACCCCAATTTTTGTTATTTTCATCCCTCTGCTAGCTTTGGGCTTATTTTTTCCTCCTTTTCCTAGTCCTTCCTTCCTTCCTTCCTTCCTTCCTTCCTTCCTTCCTTCCTTCTTTCCTGGCACGTGTAGGGGAGGAGCCCCAAGCAGTCTCCATGGTATAAGTGCGGGGCTCAATGTTATGAACCGGAGCCGAAATCAAGGGTCTAACGATTAATTGACTGAGCCACCCAGGTGCCCCTTTTTCTAGTTCTTTAAGTTGTAAAGTTAGGTTGTTGATTTGAGAGCTTTCTTGTTTTTTAATGTAAGCATTTATAATTCTAAATTTACTCCTTAGCACCACTTTTGCTGCATCTCATGAGTTTTGGTATATTGTGTGTTTATTTTCCTTTGTCTCAAGTATTTTGTGATTTCTTCTTTGAATTCTTGGTTCTTTAAAAATGTTTTGTTTAATTTTTACAATTTTATGGATTTTCCCATTTTTCTTCTGTTCACTTCTGACTTACTCCTGTTATGATCCCAGAAGGTACTATGTGTGATATCTGTTTTTCTTAAATCTATTGGTATTTAATTTGTGTCCTAACTTATGATCTATCTTGGGAAGTGGCCCAGTTGTACTTGAAGAATGAATCTGCTTTTGTTGGGTAGAATGTTCTGTATATGTGGGTTAGATCTAGTTGGATTATTGTGTTGTTTACATCCTCTGTTTCCCTAATTTCCTTCTGTCTGCTTGTTCTATCCATTATTGTGAGTGGGGTATTGAAGTCTCCAAATATTTTTCCTTCAGTTGTCAGTTTTGCTTCAAATATTTTGATGGTCTGTCATTCAGTGCATGTTTATAATTGTTATGTCTTCTTGCTGTATTGTACGTTTTATTACATATAATGTCCTTCTTTGTCTCTTTTTTGAATTAAAGTTTATTTTGTCAGATATTAGTATAGTCATCTTTGATCTCTTTTAGTTACCATTTGCATGGACTGTCCTTTTCCATTCTTTTACTCTCAATCTGTGTCTTTGGATCTCAAGTGAGTCATTTATAGATAACATATAGTTGGATCATGTCTTTTTATCTGTTTTGCCAAACTCTTCTAAAGAGTTTAATCCTTTAGTTCACATTTAGAGTAATTACTGATATGGAATTCTGTAGTTCTGCTATTTGTTTTCTACATATTTTATATTTTTTGTTCCATATTTCTGCATTACTTTTGCATTTAGTTGATTGTTTTAGTGAAATGTTTAAATTTATTTCTCATTTCCTTTTGTGTATATTCTATAGCTGATTTTGTATATGTGGTTACTGTGGAGGTTGCATTCTAAAGTTATAACACTAATTTGAATTTGCAGTAATTTAACTTTAATAACATAAATCTCTACTTCTTTATAGGTCCATTCCCACCCCTTTCAGTTGTTTATTGCATCTTTGTACATAAATAATTCTTTAAAATGCATTAGTCTTGATCTAGTTGACAACAAGTAAATGTCAGGGTTGGAAACTATACTTCACTGTGCAATCCTGACAATCTTTTTATGATTATAAGCATGGGACAGTCATAACTAAATTAATCTCAGTGCCTCTCAAGTGCATGGGACATAAAACCTGTAAAACCTGTACCTTGAGCAGATGCAGCTTTCCTCCTAAACATCTTTTACAAATTAAGAAGTGTTTGCACATAAATAAATGTATTAGTTTCTTAAATTAGTAGAAAACAAAATGTGAAAATATATACCAAAGTTACAGTAATATTAGCTTTTAGACTAATAGTTCTTTTTAATGTATTAGTCTCCTAATTCGTGTAAAAAATGGTTATAAGGACACCTGGGTGGCTCAGTTAAACATCCAGCTTCAGCTCAGGTCATGATCGCACAGTTCATGAGTTGGAGCCCCACGTCAGGCTCTGTGCTGACAGCTTAGAGCCTAAAGCCTGCCTGCTTCGGATTCTATGTCTCCCTCTCGCCCTCCCTAACTCTCTCTCTCTCTCTCAAAAATAAGTAAATGAACATTTTTAAAAAATGGTTATAAGTCATTGTTACAATAATATTAGCTTTTATAATGGCCCATGTATTTACTTTTGCTGAGATTTTTATTTCTCCACACAGCTTTGAGTTTATTGTCTAGTGTCTTTTTATTTCACTTTGTAGGATTCCCTTGAGCATCTCTCGTAGGGCATGTCTAGTGGTAATGAACTCCTCAGCTTTTTTTTTTTTTTTAAATCTGGGAATGTCTTATTTCCTATCTCACTTTTGAAAAATAGTTTTGCCAGATGTTAGATTCTTGGTTGCCAGTTTTTTTCTTTTAGCACTTAGAATAAGAATATATCAGCCCACTGCCTTCTGGGCTTTAAAGTTTCTTATGAGAAATCTGCTTATAGTCTTATTGAGAGTTCCTTTGTACCTGACAACCCACTTCTGCCTTGCTGTTTTCAAGATCCTTTTTGTTTTTCAGCAGTTTGATTACAATGTGTCCCAGAGTGGGTCTCTTTGAGTTCCTCATATTTGGAGTTCACTGAGCTTCTTAGATGTTTATATTCATGTATTTAATCAAATTTGGGACGTTTTCAGCCATTATTTCTTTAAATATTTTCTCTACTAGGGTGCCTGGGTAGCTCAGTCAGTTGAACATCCAACTCTTGATTTTGGCTCAGGTCACCATCCCGGGGTCCCAGATCCCATTGGATCTGCTTAAGAGTCTTTCTCTCTCACGCTCTCTGTCTCCCTTTCTCTCTCCTCCTCCCTTTCCCTCTCTACCCTCCCTTGCTCCTGTTTTCTCTCCCTAAATTAAAAAAAAAAAAATTAGCAATAAATAAATAAATATTTTCTCTCCCTCTTTCCCTGTCTTCTCCTTATAGGACTTCCAGAATGCATATCTTGATCTACTTGTTGGTGGATGGGTCCCTTAACCTCTGTTCACTTCAGTCTTTGTGTTTTTCATACAGGATAATTTTCATTATCCTATCTTGAAGTTAACTTTATTTTTTTATTTAAAAAATTTTTTAATGTATATTTATTTTTGAAAGAGAGAGGGACAGAGCACGAGCAGGGGAAGTGCAGAGAGAAAGGGAGACACAGAATCTGAAGCAGGCTCCAGGCTCTGAGCTGTCAGCACAGAGCTTGACGCGGGGCTCGAACTCACGAACCACGAGATCATGATCTGAGCTGGAGTCAGACACTTGAAGTTTACTTTATTTCTTCTGGCTACTCAAATCTACCTTTGAGTCCCAGCAATGAAATTTTCATTTCAGTTATTGTATTTTTCAGCTCTGGAATTTTTTTGAGATTTTGTTTTAGTATTTAGTATTTATATTTAGTATTTATATTTCCATTTCGTTCATATCTCATTTTCTTAACTTTCTCCACATACTCCTTAGTTCTTTAAATATCTTTAAGGTAGTTGTTTTAAAGTCTTTGTCTAATATATTTGCCATCAGGTCTTCTTCAGGGACAGTTTTCCTTTGAATAGGCCACACTTTCCTGTTTGTTCACATACCTTGTGAGGTTTTTGTTGTTGTTGAATGCTGGACATTTAAATATAACAGTGTGAAACTCTGGAAATCAGATTTTTGCCCTTCCTTAGGGTTTGCCATTCTTTTTGTCCCCCTGTCTTGTTTTTGTTTTTATTTTTATTTTGGTTTTTGTTATAGGCTATCTCTGTACCAAGAATCAGCCTAAGATGTAAACTAGTATTTTCTGTGCACATTCTGTGCATGCATGATCACTTTCTATTTTTCCCTATCTTTAATGTCTGGCTCCCAAAAGGGGAAAAAGAGAAAAGTGGAGGGGGGAATATGGGAACAGGCCCATTAAATCCCCTGGAAGTCACTTTAGTGGGAGGTATGAGGCTTGCAAAAATGAGGGGAGATGGAACAACAATGGTTGCCCAGCTCTTTTTCAGTACCTTTTTTTTTTTTTTGTGATCAGAAGCAGCAGTCAGCTATCAGAGCACAAATATCTGATATTTGTTGGACAGAGTCCTATTTGCCCACCCTGGCTTCTACAAGCTGCTATAGAAGCATGTGCTCTGCTCCTTGCCATGTGTTTCAGGGTGGGGAATGGGCAGCTGTTGCTGTGCTAAGAGCTGAAATTGACCAACATTAATCACAATTAAAATAAAAACCTCAAGTCTTTCCATTGAAGTTGCAAGCATTCAGTAGATTTCAGAGTTCCAAAACAGATTCTACAAGTATAATTGTTGTCTAGATCTGATAGATTCCTGGTGCTCTTTACTCTGTCATCTTCCCAGAGTCCTCTCCTCCACCTTAATATTTTAAAGTCTTTTTTTTTTTTAATGTTTTTTTTATTTTGAGAGAGTGCATGTGCATGTGTGTGTGCACTGGGGAGGAGCAGGCATAGAGAGAGAGAGAGAGAGAGAGAGAGAGAGAGAGAGAACCCCCAAGCAGGCTCCGCATTGTCAGCCCAGAGCCCAAACCGGGGCTCAGTCAAACACCCAAACTGTGAGATCATGACTGAGCTGAAACCGAGACTTGGATGCTTAAACCACTGAGCCACCCAGATGCTCCTCCTCCACCTTAATTTTTTTTTTTTTAGTGTTTATTTATTTTTGAGAGACAGAGACAGATTCAAGTGGGGAAGGGACAGAGAGAGGGAGACACAGCATCTGAAGCAGGCTCCAGGCTCTGAGCTGTCAGCACAGAGTCCATCGCGGTGCTCGAACTCATGGACCATAAGTTCATGACCTGTGCTGAAGTCGGCCACTTAACCGACTGAGCCACCTGGGCCCCCCTCCAACTTAATTTTTAAAACAAACATCGTGCTTGATTAAAAAAAATTTTTTTTTTTAAGTTTATTGATTTATTTTGAGAGAGACAGAGACAGCATGAGTGGGGGAGTGGCAGAGAGAAAGGGAGACAGAATCCCAAGCAGGCTCCACACTGTCAGCCAGAGCCCTATGCGGGGCTTGAACCCAGGAAACCACGAGGTTGTGACCTGAGCCAAAGTCGGAAGCTTAACTGACTGAGCCACCTACGTTTCCCTACCTTAATTTTTAAAGGATATTCTTGCTGGTTAGTTAAAGGATATTTACTATATTCTAGATTGGCAGTTCTTTTGTCTTTTTAACTATCATTCTGTTATATCCTGGCTTCTTTTGTTTCTCTTGAGAAATTTGCTGTCAATCTTACTGTTTCTTTGAAGGCCAACTGAATTTTTTCTGTGCTTTTTTTTTTTTCTATGCTTTTTATATTTTCTCTTCTTTCACTCATTCCTTTTATAGTTTGATGATGACATCCTGGGTATGGTATTCTTTGAGAAATTCTGTTTGGAGTTGGCAGAGTGTCTTGAATCCCTGAATTGATTTCTTTCATCAGTTTTGTAAAACTCTGTTATTCTTTAAATACTGGTTATATCTGTTTCTTCTCTTGTCTGGAACCTCAGTTATATGTATATTAGACATTTTGAGCGTGTCTTCCATTTATCTTAAACCTCTCCTCCAACTTTTCCCCTCCCTTCTACTCTTCTTTCCTACTTTCTTTCTCAAGCTATAGTTTGGTATTTTTTACTGACTTACCTTCTAATCCTGTGGTCTGCTGTGTCCAGTTTGCTAAAAAACCAATATATTGAGTTCTTAATTTCATATATTGTATTTTTCAGTTTTAGAATTTACATTTAATTATTTTATATATCCTAATTCATTGGTGAAATTTTCCACCTCATCAATTTTGTCAATTTTTTGTTCTATTCAGTGTGTTATTGAGAATTATTTTATTCTTTAATAGTATTTTGCTATAATACTAATTTTTTAAAGTTGTTAAGTTAAGGGGCAGAGAGAGGAGGAGAGAGAGAAACCCAAGCAGGCTCTGTACTGTCAGCATGGAGCCTGACACAGGGCCTAAACCCACAAACCAGGAGATCATGACCTGAGCTGAAACCAAGAGCCAGATGCTCAAGGCACCCCCAGAATTATTTTAAATAGCTGTCCTTATGTGTGAACATTATTGTTGGATCATCTGTGGATCTGATTCTGTCTGGTTTTCTCTTAATTATTGGTCATGTTTTTGTCACTTAGTGTATTTAGTAATTTTTGATTGTGTGCTAGCCCTTGTATATGATAGAACCATAGAGGCTTCGAACAGTGTTACCTTCCTGACAGGGTTCCCTTTTTTTTTTCTTTTCTTTTTTCTGTTGCTCAAATGGCTGAGGGGCTTATTACTTCCAATTTATCAGGGGTTGAACTGTTTTAAAGCTGTGTTAAAGTTTAATAAAACTCTTACTTATCCCTTGCCCTATTTTTTTCCCCCCTTAAATTGAGAACCTAGTGAGTATGTGTATCCTTAACCCTGAAATATTGTTGGAAACCCATCTCTACAGAGATTCCCAGTATAGCTGTCAAGTCTCCCTGCTTACACTGCTTTAAAATCTGGCAATTGTCATGGTGGCTCCAAATTCTCAAGATACAAAAAGGGAGTTTCCTTGACATCAAATGCACCTTTCCAAAATATGTCCAGTTTCTTGCATATCTTTCCAGAGATATTCTCTTAGTCCTCTTCAAGTTTTTTCACCCACTTGCAGAACTCATGAAATGAAAATCTTATGTGATAGTCAATGGATAAGAGATAAAAAGTCAGCTGCTATGGTTGGATTAGGAGGCCCTAACACATCTTTAGTTTGAAAAACATCAGAGACTTTGCAATGATAATGTAACTTAACTCCAGGAGAATTTTATTATGGTAATATTTGTATTTTTAATCATATTTTGTTAATGAACATATTTTAAAATGTTAACATTTTTGGTGTTTTAGATTTTACATTTGTTTTTCTTTTTTTTAATGTCTTTATTTTTATTTTTGAGAGAGAGACAGAGAGTGAGGTGGGGAGGGGCAGAAAGAGAGGGAGGCACAGAATCTGAAGCAGGCTCCAGGCTCTGAGCTGTCAGCACAGAGCCCGATGTGGGGCTTGAACCCACGGACTGTGAGATCATGACCTGAGCTGAAGTTGGACCCTTAACTGACTGAGCCACCCAGGCGCCCTGGTGTTTTAGATTTTAAAGTTGTGATACAACTTTGAATTAAAGTGGTAGAGTATAATGTGGTCAGGAGGTACTTGAAAATACCTTCTACTTTCTGAGGAAAGCATACTTTTAGCAATTGAAAAGGGTTCTCCCTGATTTAATAACTTTTAATATATTTTTGTACTAAAAATTTAAGTAATAGCATTTTCTATGGTCTTTTTAAAAATTGTAAAATTTTCAGTTCTGTCAAACTCATCCATTGATAATTATTATTTAAGTTTGATGTTATACCGCATATTGAAATTTTAATGATGTGTGTGTGTGTGTGTGTGTGTGTGTGTGACAGATCAGTAACATGTTCCAAAAGGTGGATTCATAGAATTCTTGACTGAAAAGGACTGAATTTTATAGATTATTCAAGTGAAGCTCCATAATATTTAAGTCACCTGCTCAAGGTCTTATAATTAATGGGAAATTTGAAACTAAAACTCAAACTTCATTTCTCTAAATCTGCTATTTTTAAATTTTGGTTTAATGATGGTACACAAGTGTATGCTAGTCACTATAGAAATTTTTTAATATCTAATTATTTTTAAAAATAGATAAATTGTATTATAAATGTTTTATCAAAATTGCTTTTTTATTACTTTCATGAGAGTATCATCTCAATATTTCAGTTTTTAATTTTTATTTTTTATAGAGCTGGAAAATATTAAAGTCTCAACAAATGAATTCCACACTTGAATTCTGCCGCATTCCTGTGCCACCTCCTCCTTTAGAAAACTGATCTTAGAACAGAGGTAAAATTATGCAATTTAACTTTTTAAAGGATAAAGAATGAATTTTTCCATACAGTTTGACATGTTAGAATTTTTGGTCATCTTTGGTGGGTAGCTTCTATTTATTTAGCAATTTTACCTAAGAGACTTGAGATAATCACATCTTAATTACTGCTTTTGAGTTTTACTTTTGCAATACTTTTTAATAGTTTTTAATAGTTGTATTTTTTAACCTTCTTATTGCCTAATCTGTATAGTTACTGAATAATTGAATACTCAACATAATTGTATTATGCAGCTACATTGAGATCAGTACTATCCAATAGAATTTCTGTGATGATGTCTGTGTTCTTTATTTGTGTTCTACAGTATGGCCACATGTAGCTACTGAGCACTTGAAATGTAGCTAGTGCAATTAAGGAATTGAATCTTTAAATTTTATGTTATGTTATGTTATTTAAATTTAAATAGCCACATGTAGCTAGTGGCTACCATATTGAATGGTGCAGCTCTAGGGTTTTTTTTTTTTTTTTTTTTTTAGAGAAGTTGGTATTTACAATAACTGCACATCTTGAATGCTCAAATTTCAGACTTGTACCTTGAATTATTTTCATAGTTGTTGGCCTAGTTTGAAACTTTGCAGTAGCAAAACCATTTTTTACTATTTCGTATGTTTCCCTGATAATTGTATAGCTTTGTTTATCCAATAATTTTGGTCTGCTAGAAACCCTTGAGAGCAGTTACCATAATTAGTTTTGCTCACAGATGTGTTAGCTTACTTAATCTTAAAAAAAAAACACTCTTTGACATAGGTACTTACATTATTCCCCTTTTATAAATGAGGAATTTGAAGCCATAAATTAGTTAAGTAATTTTCCCATGGATACATAGCTTGTAGGTCATGAAACAAGAATTTGAACTCAGGCAGTCTAGAGCCAGACCCCCCATACTCTAACCATTAGGCTGTACAGCCTCCTTTAATCTGATTCTTTATAAATTGACAATTTCTGAAAAAGATACATGCTTACTGTCAGCTAAGACACAATTTCTACCTGTGTAGGCAATGGAAAGCTTATTGTACTTGGATGAGTACCATGAGTTTGCTTCCTGGCAAGTAGCTATTGACCTCCTAAAGATCACATTCCAGCAGTTTATTATTTTGTTCATTATGTTGTTTTCAGGGCTTGCCAATAAAGGTTGCCATTACCTTGGTCATCCAAAATATAATTATTTTCTGTGATATCTTTTTACTTTGTTAGATAGAAGGTAAGGCAGTATGGGGCCAATTTGAGCTGCATGCTGGAAATCAGCTTCATTTTTGCTTTTAAGACTTTACTTTTTTTAAGTAATAATTAAAAAAAATTTTTTTAACATTTATTTATTATTGAGAAACAGAGAGAGACAGAGCATGAGCATGGGAGGGCCAGAGAAAGGGGGAGACACAGAATCCAAAGCAGGCTCCAGGCTCTGAGCTGTCAGCACAGAGCCCGATGAAGGCCTGAACTCACAAACCACAAGATCATGACCTGAGCCAAAGTTGGACACTTAACCGACTGAGCCACCCAGGTGCCCTGTAAAGTAATAATTTTTTTAAAGTAATCTCTAGACCCTACTTGGGGCTTGAACTTATGACCTCAAGATCAAGAGTCACATACTTTACTTACTGAGCCAGGCAGGCACCCCTTGATTTTTGCTTTTAAATATACTTTTTATATACCAGGTAATGGGATGGGTATAATATACAGTAGGAAAAAAATCTGCAGAATTATACATTGTCTGGTTAAATAAAAGGAAAATTTGTAGTACATTTATAACTATGTTCATAGCTACCTCCAGATACTAAGGTACTGAGAACAGTTAGGAAATCCATATTTACAAAATTTCTCTGTAACTAGTACTATTCTATTTTTCAAATGAAGGTACTCAAATATTTTTAGGATTTTAGATGTAGTAAGTAAAACTAAAGCCCAAAGGATTTCATTGATATGTCCGAGGTCACATAAGCAATGTGGTTCATTGATTCAATAAATACACATTAGTACCTGCCATTAAGTCCATATACCATAGTATGTTTGTTAGCTTTGAGTACGTAGTGAACACTCAAATGTGACCAAAACAGAAATGGACCATTTTCATATAACTTAACAATCTGATAGGGAAGATAGATAATAAGTAATAAGATCTAAGAAGCAAGGTATAAAATCCAAAACTCTAGGAAGGGAATGAACCATATTTGTTGGAATGGAAAGTAGTAGAGAAGAGAGAAAGGGATGCTATTTAGACAAAGTGGTCAAGAAAGTCCTGCAGAGATTAACAGGATTGGAAGAAGCCCGCTATTTATATAGTGGTAGTAGGACGGCATTCTAGGCTGGAAAGAATCCCTGGGGTAAAGGAGTGCATGAAGTTATAGAAAAACAAAGCATACTGCCAGGACATAGAAAACTGTGGGGAGTGGTATGAGGTAGAAGAAAGGGGCCAAGGTACCTTTTTCAACCATAGATTTTGGAATAGGCATTAAATTAAAATCCGAGTTTTATCAGTTCAACTCTGTTACCTTGTGTGGGTCACTAGACCTTATTTACACTTTAATTTTCTTATCTATTAGTTGGGAATAACAGAGGCTGTTTTATAGTACTATATATAGTGTCAGGAAAATAAAGTATATAATACTCGTAGCAAACATTTACAGTGTTTACTTGTGATAAGAACTATTCCTTTTTTGTTTGTTTATTTTTATTTATTCTGAAAGAGAGAGAGAGAGCAAGTTGGGGAGGGGATGAAAGATGGAATCCGAAGCAGGCTCATGCTGTTAGTGCAGAGCCCAGTGCGGGGCTCAAACTCATGAACCACGAGATCAAGCCACCCAGGTGCCCCGATAAGAACTATTTTAAGTACACAATAATTCTATGAAATAAGTACTGTGCTGCTATTATCCTTCTTTTTGAAATCAGAGAAATGACCACAGATGGCTTACACATAGCTAGTAAGGGGGTAAGTAGGTTTAAACATAGCTGTAGTAATAAGTACCCTTAAACTTGGACAATCTGGCTCCAGACTGTCTATGCTCAGAGTGTGTCCTGGGAATCCCTTAAGTGGGTTTGTGGGGTCAAAATTGTTTTTTATATTAATACTAACACAGTATTTGCCGCCTTCATTGTCATTCTCTGATGAATATTCTGCATTCTGATGAATGCATAAGTAATTAGGAGATTTGCAAAAAATGTAAAAACAATAAACACTAACTACTCTTCTCACCAAATTTGCTTTTGTTTTGGAAAAATAAAATTTCACTTTAAAACATTATGTCAGAAAAACCTACTATGTTAACATGTAATGGGCCTGTTTTTAAAATGATTTAATAAACTTTTTAAATGTAAGAGTGAAAAGAGGTTCTGAGGCAAAAAGTTGACTACTGCTCTAAATCACTAGATTCTACTGCCTTATTAAATCAGATAAAATATAGAAAACAACTGATTCAATGTTCATACTTGCTGGGCTCACTGAATATTTTTTCCTTTTTTTCTTTTAAACTTTTTTTTTAACGTTTTATTTATTTTTGAGAGAGAGAGATACACAGAGCATGAGCGGGGGAGGGTCAGAGAGAGAGGGAAACACAGAATCAGATGCAGGCTCCAGGCTCCGAACTGTCAGCACAGAGCCCGACGCGGGGCTCGAACCCACGAACCATGAGATCATGACCTGAGCTGAAGTCGGACGCTTAACTGACTGAGCCACCCAGCTGCCTCTACTTTTTCCTTTAAAAAAATTTTTTTTTAATGTTTATTTTTGAGACACACACACACACACACACACACACACACACAGTGTGAGCGGGGGAGGGGCAGAGAGAGAGGAAGACACAGAATCTGAAGCAGGTTCCAGGCTTTGAGCTGTCCACACAGAGCCCAACATGGGGCTTGAACCCATGAACTGCGAGATCATGACTTGAGCTGAAGTCAGATATTTAACTGACTGAGCCACCCAGGCAACCCTACTTTTTCCTTACTTTTAAGATAATTTTCTTCACATTTTAACATTTTTGAAATCAGGATGTGTCTTTGGTGAATAAACTTCAGCAACCAGGCAAGTAAATTGTGAAATAGCAACAGTCATCCTTATTTGGTATTTTGAGAAGTTAGCTTTGTGTATTCATTTATTCATTTGTCATTTCAATTGATATTAGTAGCACTATATATTGGGTTAAATTTTTTTATTAAAAATTTTTTAATGTTTATTTTTGTTAAATTTTAATTGAGTTGCCATCTGTGAATTATTGCTTAAAATGTCTATAAAATATCACAGTGAATTCACGTTTGCAGTGAATAACGGTCTCAGCCAAAGATTGCCTGACACATGCCAATTAATTCAAAGAGAATTTGCCAAATCCCTGAGTCTCTAATTTCAAACCTGAACAAGCTTGATGCATCTGGGAGAATATCTATGTCAAAAGTTTTTGGGTGCTTTTTAAAGAAACTGTTAACTTCCAACCATATTTAATTTGGAAAAGTAAAATTATTAACTTTAATCATGTAGAAAAAGGCAGAAATCTCAGGTTTTATTATGGCCAAAATAAAACTGTCATTATTGAAGGTGCTAAATAAATGATTCCATGAGCACAAGTGACTAAATGAATAGATGTTTGAGTACCTGCTTTGTGCCTCACACTTGAGATATAGAGCCTTCTCTGTGAAGTACAGATTCTAGTGAGAAAGACAATAATAAGTAAACAAATAAGTAAAATACTTACAGATTTTGCTTATTGCTATGAAGGAAATGGACAAAATGATAGGGCTGGAAGGAAGAGGAACTTGGGGAAGCCAATGTAGGTATAGTACGTAGAGGGAGGCTTCTCTGAGGAAGTGACATTTGAACTGAGTCTAATCCAGACATAAAGAGAGAGCTGGGAGAGTGCCTTGTGGCTAGTAGAACAAAGATGTCCAGAAACAGAGGATAATTTAAAAAGTCATATGTGATTATATGGATAAGCTTATGTTCTTGTCCTTTACTTAAACTTTTTTCATTTTAATAAAGGTTTCTTATTTTCTAGTTAAATTTGTTAATAAATTACAGTCTTAAAATTAAGTGTTGTACAGTTGAAGAAATATGGTGGTGTTTGATTTTAATTATTAACACCAATGTATTTCTGTATTTAAAGGTATTACCTTGCAGTCATTTTAAAAATAGAAACTAAAGTGATTTGATATACAAATTTGTCGTTATAGGAGAGATTAGATAGGAATTTAAAATAAGAAATTTAACCTGGATGTGAGACTTTTTTTTTTTTTTTTT
>CM053578.1:73872249-73891659 GCA_028646485.1 Cryptoprocta ferox | reverse complement strand
AAAAAGAGTTAGGGAGAGGGAGGGAGACAAAACAGGAGAGACTCTTGAATACTGAAAACTGAGGGGGGAAGGGGAAGGGGGAAAGGTAATGGGGGGTGATGGTCTTGGTGGAGGTCACTTGTGGGGAAGAGCACTGGGTGTTATATGGAAACCAACCTCACAATATACTGTAACGTTAAAAAAAATAAAATAAAATTTATCACAAGTATATAACGTTATCCTTTTAAAAATTAGAGTTATAAAACAAAAAAGGAACCAGGTAACCAGATGATTTTTATGCAAATGAGTCTGCAGACTATACTATGAACTACTCTTTTAACATAAATTTAATATTGTGTAATGATTTGAGTAAATCAATATAACTAGAAAAAAAATTAAGCTGTTACTTTAAGTTGGGATAAGGCCTTCCGCAATGTTATACAGAACCCTGCTGGCTAATAAAGAATGATCACTAAAGCTGAATTCCAAAACAACGTGTAAGGATGCAAGGAAAGCAAATGCATTTTCTATCATATATGTAATATTGGAAAGATCCAAAGAAAGAACCAGAATTCCAATCAGAGCCTAATCAGAGGTAAACAACTATGGAAATTTGCTTGATTTTACATTCCTTCCATAACTCAAATGTTATAACCAACAAGATAAGAGTACATAAACATAATATATTATACAACAAATGACAGTATCGCTAACATTCAGTATGTGCCAGGCACATGTGCTAAGCATGCCAGGCACTGTGCTAAGTAAGCATCACCTCACTTATTCCTAACAATAATCATGTATGTTAATATGAAGTAAGGAATTTGGCCCAAAGAGATGTCTGGTCTTTGCCCCCATGGGAAGTAACCCATGTCATACCTGACAGCTTTTTTTCAGGTGGGGGCTGGTGACACAGAAACATAAAATAATCCTGAAGTTTGCAGCATCCAGAACATCTTGGGTGATATTAAGAAAAACATGGGCAGTACCAGAAGAATCCCATAATGAAATGGTATGTGCTGAAAAGTGCTATCGAGGAATACAAACAGGTGCTTAGAGTACTCATCAATAGGTAGCCTCGTTTTCTCCTACTCAACTTCGGCACTACCTGACAAGATGCCAGATTCTTTTGTCACTTGGAAACAGAGTGATGGTCACTCATTGACCAACAAAGAGCTATTTGATTTATGGATGGCAGGGTTTTTTTTTAAATTTTTTAATGTTTATTTATTTTTGAGAGAGACAGAGATAGAGCACTAACAGAGGAGGGGCAGAGACAGAGAAGTAGACACAGAATCTGAAATAGGCTCCAGGCTCTAAGCTGTCAGCAAAGAGCTCGACACGGGGCTTGAACTCGGGAATGGTGAGATCATGACCTGAGCCAAAGTCAAATGCTTAACCCAGGGGCCCCTGTGGATGGCAGTTCTAAGATGAATGGACTACATCTTGTTTGGAAGGCTGCCACTCTGACTGAAGAAGGTTAAAAATAAATCAGGTTGGTAGGTGGACTTAAATGCTATTTGCCACTATGAGTTTTTACCAGCTCAATGGTAGTGGCCAATGGATTGACCACATGGTCAGGCAAAAAGGCAAGGGAAAACTGGCCTATTAAAGGGGTGACTGTGGAGCCCTGGTGGCTCAGTCAGTTAAGTGTCCAACTCTTGATTTTGGCTCAGGTCATGATCTCACGGTTCATGGGTTTGAACCCCGTATCAGGCTCTGCACTGACACGGTGGAGCCTGCTTGGGATTCCCTTCCCCACACCCCCGCCCTTCCCCTGCTCTCTCTCTCAAAACAAATAATTAAACATTTAAAAAAATAAAATAAAGGGGTGTCTGTAAAAAGAATAACCCTACGGAAATCACCATGGGAATTTGAGGAATACATTAAAGGAGGACTTTGTCTATACCTATCAGGGAAATCAGAAGGCAACTGGTATCAAGGAGTAGATATCCCAGTGTGCTTGCTTGAAGTGACCATCTGTGTCCACCAAATTGGTGGACATGGTAGCAATGCAGTAATGCAGAAATGAGCTGAATTTAGACATATTCTTTTTATAGACTGAAGTAAAAAATGCCAGTAAGAACTGTTCTGTTTGTTGACAATAGAGACACAGATTGCAGATGGCTATGGGGCACATTACCCTGGGATAAGGCCCTACTCATACCCTCTAGAGCCTCAAATTGGTCCTGACAGGAATAAGCACTTACTCTGCACTAAACTTTGCTTACCTGATGGTAGGTCAAATGTTCAGAGTACTATAAAAGGACCAGAACAGAAGATATTGCACCAATTTGGACTGCTGAATCACATTTTTTCAGAGCACACTTTACAGCCCATAAGGTGTAACAATGGGTAAGGAAATATCTTTAGTATAATGGTTTGATAGAGAAGTGGAACAAGTAATGAAAACATGTGTCATCTAAAATGGGATGGGGAAAGGGGATGGGAACGAAGCAAGAAGGGCAGGTTTACACAGGAGGGTCATACTAGACAGAATTCTCTGCTTTTCTGGGGATGTGGGAAGCCGTGGTAGGACACTGTTGGTAAGACTACGCAAATCTTCAGAACATGGTGGTATAACTATACTTCTTTCTTCCACACATCACTTCAATTTTTCTTTTTCTGCCTAAAGCACTGGTCTAGGATCAGGGTTGCAAGTGCAGGTGCCAGAAGCGAGGATTTCTAAGTAAGAAACTGTAACTGTATCTTTAAAATTCCTAAGAGCCTGATGGGGTGGGTTGTGTCATCATCTCATCTGGCAAAATTGGGTTGACACTGAGTACAGATGTATCACCTAGTGTCGAGAGCCCACTAGTTCTGTAGCTAGGTGAATTTACCTGTATGGATGGGAGTGGACTGAGAGGAGGCACATGCTAGGCTAGTATTGCTGCCAGCAATCTGGACCAGCACAGTGGCCAAACCTAACATCCCTTCCAAAGGTAGAAAAGTTTGCGTACAAATGGAGACAGGTCAGAATGTTTAGCTGAGATAAAGGAATTAATAAACAGATTATGCAATGAGGGAAATTCAATATTACACTGCCACCAGAAGAGGTTAACAGCAAGAGACAATACTGTCTCTTGGTATATCAGATTCTTGAAAGGGTGAAACCATATGTTGGTGAGACCACTCCTAATTTTAGAACCTGATAAAGTCAAACAGAAGCCTGCAGATGTGAGTGGCATTGTTCTGGGAGACATTTTGGTAATATATGATGATGAACTGCAGTAACAGTTAATGACTAAGACTCTAGTAATATCCCAGCATCTTTGCCTCTTATTGTTCAGGCCACACCTACTTCCATTCTGTGCTATGGTGTAACACTGGCATGGTTATAATACTATTAGTATTATAACCTATGTTATTGGTAAATTGAGTTAAAGCCTCCTTAGAATGAATGCTAGTAGAAAATGACTGGCCTGAGGGAAAAACCTGACTTAGCTAATCATCAGCTAATTTCTATGATCAATATTTCTGCTCAAGTTTATCATAAGGTATAAACAGCAGCAGATGGAGTGGAGTAGGATAAAAATATTCAAACTGGTACAAAAATATGAATATGTATATAGTGGCTTTACAGAACAAATCAGAGTTTCTTCAAATCTATCCCTAATTTACACTGGCTCCTCGAATGTTGGGCACATTCATAATGATCACATTGCTATCTGTGCCTGACATATAAATGGGTCTGTCATATATACACCCAGATAAACCTGATTGTTTTTGTTTAAAAGAGACTTGGCCAAAGGCCAAGGCATGGTCTGTATAGTAAAGAATTTGGCCTTGCCCAAAGAAGTTTGGCCTTTGCCTCCCTGCTAGGAAGTAACCTATGTCATACCTGACAGCAGCATTTTTGTTTAGGGTGGGGAGCGGCCACAATAGAAACAACAACCACTATGTGATTTAGGGTAAGGCTTTGGGTCATACAGCCTCAACAAACCTGGAGGTTGAGATCAACCATGTGAACAAATAAATCTATTCAGTCATACCTACAATAATGGAGCCCAGTGAAAAGTCTAGACATTGAACTTGACTCTATCCTGTCACACACTGATGCTGGGAGAGGAGAATGCATCTTGACTCCATGGATAAGGACAACAGAAGCTTTGCATCTAGAACACTCCTGATTCTATCCTATGCATCTCTCCCTTTGACTGATTTTAATCTGTACCCTTTTCTTGTAACAAACCTTAATTGTGAATGAAACAGCTTTCATTCAGTGAGTTCTGAGTCCTTCTAGTGAGTTATCAAATCTAAGACTGGTTATGGGAACCCCCCTCAAACTTGCAGTTAGTGCAGACTAATTTCTGCAGTTAGTCAAAAGTAAGGGAAGTCTTTGGGACTATGCATTCAGTTTGTCTAACTTCAGGAAGACAGGTATTCTATTAACCCATTCTGCAATGAAGAAAAGCAAGGTGCAGAGAGTAAATAAACTGCTTGAGAGGGAGAGCTTCTAACGTGTAGTGCCAGAATACAAACCTTGGTTTGGCTGACTGTATGCCCACACTTTTAGTTTTTACATTGCTTTATACAAGATGACCATACACAGTACCATGCATTAGATAGATAGGTATTTCACTACTATAACGTATTTTACTAGTATGACATTTTAAACCTTTTGCTTCTTCTCTTACCAAACTTGAACCAAAGTAATTATAGTTAACCATTAAGCATAAATTAATAATTATCACTATCTACAATTTTGACCATTACCGGTTTTGTGCAGTGAATGTTTCCCTCTGAGGATGAAGATCACTATAAACAACCCTGATGAGATCATGCTGACACAATGCCCCTTCTGTCAAAGCCATGGATCCAATTGTTGAGGGCTACAAAAACAAGGTAAAGTATGAGACTGCGTCGAAGCAAAAATCTATAATATAAAAAGATTTAATTTTGTTTTAACAGAAGGCAGTTTAAGACCATTTCTCTTATTCAAAACCTTTTGCATTTTTAAAAAAAATTTTTATAGTTTATTTTTGAGACAGAGAGAGACAGAGATTGAGCGGGGGAGGGGCAGAAAGAGAGGGAGACACAGATCTGAAACAGGCTCCAGGCTCTGAGCTGTCAGCACAGAACCTGATGTAGGGCTTGAACCTATGCCATGAGATCATGACTTGAGCCGAAGTCTGACATTTAACCTACTGAGCCACCCAGGCACCCCACCTTTTTGCATTTTTCAATTACATATATTCTACAGCTCTTTTTAGAAATTATATATAATACATAAACTAAAAATAAACTGCTTTATCTTTTGGAAGATTATGGAATGAATCTGTATTTAGGGCACAGAATAATAAGTGTTGCCAGAGGGACACCTGGGGCTCAGTCAGTTAAGTGTGACTGTTCATGCTCTCTCTTCTCTCTCTCTCTCACAGAAAACAAAACAAAACAAAAAACAAAAAAAAGTTGCTGGGAAGACTAAAGGTTACAAATACATCAATTTTATTTAAAAATTTTTTTAATTTTTTTCAGATTCGTCAATTTTAATTTGCTTGTATCCCAAAACACAAAGCAGCCTTTAGACTACACAGTTAAATTTTGCAGTTTGTCTAACTTCAGGTAGGTAGATACTTTCATTAATCCCATTCTACAATGAAGAAACCAAGGTGCATGGATTAAATAGGTGATGGGGATTAAGTACACTTGTCACAACGAGCACTAGATGAAGTATGGAATTGTTGAATTCACTATACTGTACACCTGAAACTAATAATAACACTGTATATTAACTAACTGGAATTAAAATAAAAACTTAAAGCAAGGTACAGACACTTTTAAACAATATTAAAGACTATGATCAAATGTCTCTTTACTAGCGACATGATTGATTAAATGTTCCTAAAGTCAGAAGCATCCATTCATAAATGTTTCACTAACCTCCATTTTATTTCATAACATGATACACAGAACTTAATTAAAATCTAATTAAGATTATATTCTCAGAAATATTCTATGCTAAAACAAGTCTTGGCTAAATAGGAAGCATTCTATTTCCAATACAAAATGAAGTCCCACGGGAATTAATTAAGAAAAAAATTGCTGCATGGAGCTATGAAACAAGAGGATACTGTTTATTGATAAGAAAATGGAATATAATTTTTGGACTACTGGTAAAGTTCCTTTAAATGCTTTCCTTACAACCTTTATACACTAAAGGCCACTACAGACCTGAAGCTTGATTCACAGCATATATCCTTAAATAAAGCAGGCAGAAGGATTTCAGCTTAACAGGAGTCTTCTACCTATTATGATTATCAGGGTGCTCACATTGTTCAACCAAATAAATATAAGCAAACCTCAGAAGCGTACTGTTAGTGAACAGATACAGTGGATCAATTACAGACTCCTTTAAATGGAAATAGTGTTAATATCCTTTCAAGTAGACAGTTTCCTAAAAAATAATTTAAAAAATCAATCTAAAATAGGTTTCTAATGAATATGGAAGACTTTAAAAAATTAAAGAATATTTTTAAAAATTCATAAAAGACTAATAAAAAATGAAAATGATAGTGTTGGAAGAATGAAAAATAAGAACTAGAGGAAATTTTCCCTTAATTACTTTCTGCCTCTCTTGATAACAGCTTAGCTTTACATCACTAACAAGCACCTACTTTTAAGAAGTAAATCAATAAAGATGTGTTAGCATTTATCTCTGGTGAAAAATTGATCTCTTATTCAATATAATTTTTTTATAAAAATTTTTTTCATGTTTATTTATTTTGAGAGGGAGAGAAAGAGAGAATCCCCAGCAGGCTCCGTGCAGTGCTGAACCTAACACGGGGCTTGATTCACAAATTGTGAGATCATGACCTGAGCAGAATTCAAGAGTTGGACACTTAACCAACTGAGCCACCGAGGCATCCCTTCTTAGTCAGTGTAATCTTAAATAATTCCACCTTTCCAATCTTACTTACCTCATGGTATATTGAAGGCTTGGATAAGGAAGGGATAGTAAAAGACAGAACTTTATTGTTTCCATCCTTATCAGCAATTTCCTATAGTTAAAAAATATGTATAAAGATAAATAATCACAGGGCTATATTATAAGAAAAAATAATTTAACTTACCAAATATATCATTGACAACTGAGGAAGAGTTTTAGAAACAGCAATATATGACAAATATTCCTACCCTAGTGTATCTTTTCTAACCCATTAGCAATATAGTTTAGTAGCTGAGTTACCCTCTAACAGGTATGCAGCACAATACAATAACTAAATCATATGTAATATGACAGCAAAGACATGAAGCAGGCACACAAATCAATTTTCCTGTTAAATTTACAGACAGGGAGATTATAAGCGATTTGCTCTGAGTTAAAAAGATTATATGTTTTAGCCAATAAATACATTTATTAAATAAGAAAAACACATTATTCTAACGCAGAATGAATCCTGACTAAAAAAACTGTCACTATTCAGCAACAGGTTAATGACCTAATTTAAGCTACATATTAACATAATGAATATTAGTCCAAGTGATTAAAAATAAATTCATATTTAGGTAATTTTTACTGAACTGCAAGAAAATTGTTTTCTTTTAAAAGCACTTTATCTTTCAGTGAAAAGGACAATGGTGTCCTTCATTTCTATAGTCTCTGGTACCACCAGTGTTCTACAGTTAATAAAAATAATAAATATAATAAAAATCTGCCTATAGACACTAGCATATAGAGGGGTGAAATACTCCTCCATTATCACTCCTCTACTGGCTCATTTGGTCTATGTTTCTTTTACATATTAATTTCTTTTACATAGTAATTCACATTAATATACATAATTAGCATAAAATTCAGAGAGAGAAGGCTGTCCCCCTTAGTAGACCTAGAAGGAAGGTCAGAGAGAGACTGAGGAGTTACACAGCACAAAAGGAAGAAACAACAGTAACAACTACTGTCAACAAAACAAAAACCCAAAAGAACTTCTCTGTAGGGCTCATTTCTGAGTTTACTATGTCACAGGAGAGTACCAATTATATATGAACATTCGCCATACCTCTAATTTTGGCAGGAAAATGGGTTTAAAAATTCCTTGAGAAAAAAATTAAAAATTCTTTGGAGAGATCATTTAACTACTTTGTAGTCAAACTAGTTATTACCACATTTGGGCTATTATGTCTCAGAGAAAGTCTACACTAAGATGAATGGACCTAATTTAAGTTAGGCAATAAAACTTTAATTTTTATTCCTAAATTTCAAATTAAGCCAAATAACTTTTATTTATATTTGTGCATTCCTGAAGAAGGATGTTCTGCAATTTGTTTAAGCTGAGGGCAATATAAAACTCCCTCTGAGGCTATGTGAAGCAAGGGAGAAGTTCTGGAGAGGGAAAGAGAAAAAAAGAGAAATAAATATATAAAAGAAACCCTGTGCGGTAAGAAAAATTGAGAGCCACAGAGAAGAGAGAACACGTACAGTAAGTGAATTAGAAGAAGACAGAAGCCTAGATTACATTCTGATATATAACTGACCATTTACTTTGTAGTACACTATTTTTGAGATGCTAAAAGATAATTAAACAATAGCACCAATAAACACTATCAAGAACTTGTCAGCATCCTGCTTAAAAATACTTTGCTTCATTTGTCCCACTACTGAATTTTATTACATTAAACAAACGAGAAAAAAGCTTAATTTTCAACATAATCAAAAACACTAAATTTAATTATTAAACCAACATACATTTATTAAGTGCCTGTACTAAGTACTAGAGGAGAGAGTAATATATGAAACAAGTTTCCTGCTTTAAAAGAAAAAGTCATCAGGCAAGTGGGCAAAATAGAGAATTTTATACCTACACCAGCTTTTCATGTAAAAAAAAAAAAACTCACCCTTAATACTACTTGATACTGCTACTACTATTAATGACATTTATTAAACACCTCAGGCAGCATGTGGATTCTCCTAATTGTTTTTTTTTTTAAAGATTTTATTTTTAAGCAATCTCTAAACCCAACACGGGGCTCAAACTCACAACCCCAAGATCAAGAGTTGCATGCTCTACGTACTGAGACAGCCAGGCACCCCTCTCCTAATTGTTTTTAATCCTATTAACAATGTTTTATTTCTGTTTTACAGATGAAGCCAGTGAAGTCAAGATATTAAGCAACTTGCCCAAATTTAAAACTGAAAATAAATGGCAGGGCCTGGTTTAAAAAAAAATACAAATGATTTCAGAGGCCAGTAATACTCCTTTCTTCAGATAGATGTTCCAGTGACAGAAATGTTTTCTCTGATTTTTTAAGGGATAATACTTTGAGCGTTGAGCACTGGTAGAGAATATTTACTGTAAAACTCAAAGTTCTATGAGGTACTTTACCCTTGTTGAGATGACCACTGGGTGTTATATGTAAGTGATGAATCACCAAATTCTACTCCTGAAATCATTATTACACTATGTGTTAACTGACTTGGATTTAAATTTAAAAAATTAATATGGAAAATAAATTTGTTACATAGAGTGCTTGGTTACAATGAATACTAAATATAAAGGATATCTTCGAAGAGCAGGAATTTCAATACCAAAGTCCTAACTGGACACTGTGGGGGAAAAAAACCCAGAATAATGTTTAAGGTACTTAAGAACTTCTTAGAATTTAAAACAATATAGTGTCAAGTGTATATTATCAAATGATTATTCAAAATAAATTTCAAAAATTTTAAATGGAGCACATTCATAAACATTGGTCAATTAAAGTTATTTAAAGATAAGTCACAAAATATTAACAATGCTATCAATTAGAATAGTTTCACCTATTTTATAAAATGCATTATCAGCAATTACTTATTAAGCCACTCTGTACTCAATTATATTAATTCGAATATCAGTAGACATTTCAAATTATTTTTTTATAAGCATTCTTTAAGTATTACTTCAAAAGACTTTTAAAAAACACTTAAAATTTCTCAAACTATCATTTTCAACTTACCAAATTATAAATTCCTAACAGAAGTGCTTCAATGCAACCATTACTCTGTCTGTCTCGGCTAACTGTAAGCCGTAAATAAACCCACATCAATTCTGGCAAGAACTGCAGTGTGAACCTCTTAAGTCGAACTTCAGAGCTACGATAGAGCTCAAACAGCTGGTGGCAGACAGGCTCCAGAAGCTGAAAGGAAAATAAAGTACATCAGCTATTTCCATTCTTTTGCTGTAACTGTGTTTTTTTTTTTAAAGCACATATACTTGTATAATATTTAAAAAATAAATTCTCAATATTAATTTTTACATATTTTGAATCACTGTGACCCTAACCTTAATCTCTACTTATGTACAGAGACTACGTATTAAACTGACCAATCTACTAACTGTAAATGTTTTGTGCCCATAGATTATCAACAAATTTTTAATACACGATCCATTAAATTTGTTAATTATTTAACCAATGTACTACATTTATATTTATTAAGTTTCCTTTTCTATTATTATCAGCCCTTACTATTCTCCACTTCAAAAAGTTTCTATTGAAAGAAAATAACTTCAAATGCTCTTGTTGGAAACAAACTTTAAATCTCAACTTAGATTATGATTTAAATAAAACTGTATACCACTCAGTAGAGATAGGGATTTTGCAATATATAATATTTGGACATCCAAAACGCTAGCTAATATTTTACATACATACAAGTAAAACAAATGGATTACTTCTATGTTTTAAGACTGACTTAAATTCTACTAATTATATTTATTTTAAAGATTTTGAAAAGAAGGTAAGTATATAGGAATAGCTTTTTTAGTGTTAAATTTTTCATATGATATCACACAATAGGACTTATGAAGATCTTCATCACCTTGAAAACTAAAGAAAATGAGCAACTTAAATAAACCTCTCCCTTTTTCCTAATCATGTACTGCCAATCTAGAATGGTTTTGTTGAAGGAACTACAGACTACACAAAACTGGCTATGATTTTAAAATGCAAATACAACATTGATAAGAAACTGTAAAATAATATCTAAATTAAAATTTAATATTAGCTTTAAAAATGAATCATTCAGTATTTATATGCTTACCTCTATTCTAAATGAATAAGTAATGCATATACATTTGGAAATCTGTTTGAATGTAGTTATATAGGTCTGTAATAACCTAACTATCATCTAGAATAAGTCACTACTTTCATGATTGCAAATCAAAAATCAACAAACCCAAATGTTAATTGTAGAGTTAATATATTTACATGAGTTAAGCCTAGCTCTTAGGGAATGACTTTAAAACTAAAAAGAGTTCACACACATGTATACCCTTGTGTCTAGTAACTATTAAGCCCATTATGTGAAATCACTATCATAATATTTACAATCTTCAAAAAATTCCAATTCTCTCCTTACACAGAAGTCTAGGCCCGTCAGACAATTTGCCCAAAGTCACAGAAGTTAGTGGGGGAGGAAGACACTTAACATTCAGGTCTTCCAACACCAAGCTGATGCATCCACTATCCCATATTTCTTATACTAGAATGAAGGCAGAGAGTAGGAGGTGAGGATTATTTAACTACAAATAGTATATTCCATGTATTGTCAATAATGAAGTAATAAACTTCTGAAAATAGTCAACTGCTGGTATCTTTTTAAAGTACTGACAAAATAGCTCTTTTGGGGAATTAAAGATTGCTGCTTTCATAAATGTATTTATTAAAAAAATATATCCATGTTTCAAATCTATTTTCTTCTTTAGTCAGACTACAAAATTGCTCTCTGAATTTTATCTGCCATTGTACAATTATGATTCGTTTCTGTTATAAAGACCTCAACTTCCCTTTCTCAATAGCAAGAACCACAATGGCATGTAAAAGACTACATTTTAATTAAGCATAGCAAAGAAATAAAGAGTTGTCAAAATTTTTACTCTGCTTTTTTTGAAAATGGGGAGGAGGAGGAGTTGGCAATCCAATAATTTTTGGTCAGAAATCAGTGATGAAGGAATGAGAAGGGATAATTGCAGGAGCAATCTTTCAAGTGGCCAGAGAAGATGTGATCCAGGCCTAAGTAAAACAGGCTTTGATACCACCTGAGACACTTCATCCACTGGACAGCAGAAAAGGCAAAAAGAGTATAGGTGGAAAAGCTGGTAGAGCGGTAGATAAGAATGGGGAAATAAGAGAGTTCCCAATTATCTTCCTCTTTTTTTAAGGACACAGAAAGCAAGCTGGAGATGAGTGAAAGGAGGGTAAGAGTATGAGGAAAGAAAAGGTGTAAAATGGACAGTGGGACAGTATACCAAGAAAGTAAAGCAAGATTGCAAGGCAGTATTATGTGACCATTTGAGGCTTTTAGTCCTGCATTTAAAGTGGAAAAAGTCAACAAAACTGTGTTTTCTGCGAGTATGTTGAGCTCCTAAGGTAAAGGCCTGAAGAAGGTGGATGGCTGGGTTTTATTTGGTGTTGTGATTTTTTTTCCCCCAAAGAAAAAGAACTAATGGAATGAGAAGCAAAGGAGCTAAGAATGTTTGCAAGGAAATGGCCTATGAAAATTTAGCTGGGTAAAGAGAGAAGTGAGTCATGTGAAGGAAGAAGAAAACGGAATCAAATCATGACAAAGTGATAGGGTTAATAGTTAGATGGAGGTCTCCCTGAAGGGGAAGGAACTGCAAGAGTGACTAGAAGATCTGGAAAAAGGATATAAGGAAAACTAAGTAATACGTTGGTCTAGAAATTAAAATTTCAGCTGCAATACAGGTTGGCCATGATATGTAATACTAAACTAGGAAATACACTTTCTTAAGAACTTTTTAAGGTCTTTAAAGCAAAACTGTAAGATCGTCATAAACTTCAATTAATATTATATATGGCATGTGACAATTTTCTGAAATAATTTCCTGTTAACTAAGTAAAACAGTTGATTATGTTTCAGAATACAATAAAATCAGGACTAAAAGGGGCCTCCTTCTATGACTAAAGTCCAGAATTAGTATGAGATTCCATAGAGCTTCACAGTCTGCTTTTCTGAAATATGACCACATGGTTAGAACCCTATGACCTGACAGGAAAAAAGATGGAAAGAGAGATCTGCTCTTACAACTGGATAATTATAATGACTACTGTTGAGCTTTTATCTCTCAAGCTGCAATTTTCCATTTCTACCCATGACAAGGTCTCACACATGAATATTACGAAGTATTACAATATAAAGTAATGTGAATAACTTTTTTTAATGTCAGAGCTTCTAAAGTATAAAAAAGGAAACCAATCCTTTTTATATACTTGTGTTAATGAAAATGATAGCATTTTAGAATCTCATTTTGTATTTCACTATTCTTCTAATTAATATTTATTAAGTGTTCATTATGTATATGATAATATACTCGATTCGAGGGAAATAACAAATACAGACTATATGACCACTGCTCATGAAGAGCTTACAATCTAAAGAGAAAGCATAAAACAAATTTTAATAAGCAAAGCTTAAATGTTAAAACAGTGCAAAACAAGGAGTAGGAAATAACACATTCATTATTCAAACAGAATTTTGAAAAGTCCTAACCAAAAAGGATATGAATATATATACATTACCACACCTAAAGTTATAAAACATTCATAAATACACAGCAAGAGAAAAAGAAGCAAATGAATCCTGCAATTGCTGCTACAAATAGCAACAGATGCAAGCCTAACTGAGAGCCAATCCAAGTTTATGAGATAGGAAAGAAAGAGGTCAATAAAGCAAGCTTTTAGTGGTAGGACAAAAATTAAGATGCACTTTAAATTAAGCTGCTGGTTAGGAGATGATTACCTGAACTTCTTCAAACTCACTCCAGTACACAGCAGAGGCACTCTTGGAGGCTGTATCTGGGAAGATAAGAAGCTACTTTCCTGTGTGTTCCTTTCATTTTCATTTTAAAGCATACATGAATCCAGTGGTGATAAAACTATATGTCATACTATTGTGTTAATGGAAAGATAATGTGTGTATTTTGCATAAATTAACATATAGATTCAAAACCTCCATTTTTTTTCCTTCTTCTATCACAAAGCTGAATAACAGGAAACTCATTCTAACTTTATTGATCTTGACTATTTAGGCTAAATAGTTTTTTCTCCAATCATTTTCAAGCTAAATTTACTAGCAGCATCATTTCATGTTACCAGTTTGAGTTCACTGATTATAGTAATATATACAGTTCTATATTGTCATTAAAATAATTGCCAACAATACTTAAAATAAAAAAAGCTGAATCTGTGCATGGCTGAAATTCAGATTCTAGAAAAGGAAACATCCCAAACAGGAAACAGAGAAAAGTTTCAAATTAACTAAGTAATCTATTGAGATGATGGTCACTCAAATCAAGACTTAAAACATATACTCCTCAACAGAAACAAATTTGATCAAATCATTTAAAAATATAAAAGGAAAGGCAGAGGGAAAGCCAAAGCAACTATCAGAATGAAAAACAGTAGAAAGAAAGTTTTCCAGTCCCATAAGAAGGATTTAAAAAAAGAGGAGGGAAAACTACAAAACTTACATATGTGTTTTAGTACACATATTTTATTCTACTATGTTGAAATTATTTTTGTTATAAACTTTCCTACCTCATTATTCGAATCTTGAATAACTTTATAGAGGGCTGGTACCAGTGTTTTTTTTCGGTGTAAGGTTGCTGCATAATTGGTGATCTGAGTGTCAGGTAATGCCTAAAAGAAACATCAAAGGAAGTCAAAAACAAACTTAATATTTGGGAAGTCAGGAAATATATTTTACCTCAGTTCCTCTTGAAAAGATTTATGATAGAGTCAATTAAGAAAAGTAAAGATAATTAATACAAGAAATATCCATGAGAGTTAATAAAACAAATTAAGTTAGAATACTATAGTGTCTAGTAGTAATGTCTAGTTCTTCTAACTAGTCAACCATGAAAAATGATTAAGAACCACACATTATGCCAAGATTTGCTGAAATGGGTCACCTTACACTAATCTAGTCTAAAAAAAGTAAGTATAGAATACATACTTTACATATATATATACACACATATATGTGTTTTGTTTTAGTTTTATTTCTTCTGGGGGAGGGAAGGAGGGCAGAGAGAGATGGAGAGAGAATCCCAGCAGGCTCTGTGCCTCAGCGCAGAGCCTGATGTGGGGCTCGAACTCACGAACCATGAGATCATGACCTGAACTGAAATCAAGAGATGGATGCTTAACCAACTGAGCCACACAAGTGCCCCTAGAAGATATTTTAATTCTTGCATTTTATACTTATGAAACATTTATTTTATAGTGTTCAGAAATGATATAGTTTTAAATTGAATCAATGAATGATTTTTAATTACAGGATATAACAGTATAAGGCACAAATACTGTGTCTGTGACTTATTAAAGCTTGGAAGCTTCCCCTCTTTTATTGAATATATTTAAAAATTCATATATCCCCTCATCAACCCTAACAACTATTTTTATTTTTACATATTACCTTCTAGCCATTATTCACCCTAGTGCCTTTTTAAAGAGTTACAGTTACAGAAACCCATTATTTCATATTTTTTCATTTCCATTTCATAACATTTGTTTCAGTTTCTCCATAGAACACATATTCACTTTTGAATTATGGACATATAGAATCATATGATACATTCTTATCCCCAATCCAATATACCTTGAATTCTGATAACCATTCTTCCACAACACCACGTTCAGATCCCAGCATCTTCTTCTACCTTCTAGTCCTTTTTTTATCTCTGAAAGAAAAAAAAGCACTGAACTTGAGGATGGCATCATGTACTTAAAGAAAATACCAGAGGTAAATGATGTGCACCTTTCACTAACAGAGAAACTAACCTTGTATATATTTTAGATAAGAAGGCTTACTTCTAGACTAGAGCTCAATTAAAACAAAACATTTTTAAGAAATAAATTCTATTTTTAGTGATATATTTGAAACTTCTTTTCCTAATACTTTTATATTTTCCCCAACAATTATATTTCAAAGTGACAAAAACAAGTTTATTGACTTTCCGGTGGTGATGACTTCCTCACAAGAACATGCCCCTTGCAAAGGACCTCCTCCACCTGTCCTGGAAGAGAAGAGGAAGCACAGAAGAAGCGCCTGGTACAGAGCCCCAGCTCCTACTTCATGGACGTGAAGTGCCCAGGATGCTACAAAATCACCACCATCTTTAGCCATGCACAAATGGTTGTTTTGTGTGTTGGCTGTTCCACTGTCTTCTGCCAGCCTACAGGAGGAAAAGCACGGCTTACAGAAGGATGTTCCTTCAGACGGACGCAGCTCTTAAAGCACTGGGAATCAAGATGAGTGAGAAACTATCCCAATAAGCAGATTTTGGATAAAACAAAACAAAAACCAAAAAACATGTTTACTGAGTAAAACCAAACTGCACATTACCCAAGACAAATGAATAGTCTATGCCTAAAGCTTCTGCCAAATATACAACTGGAATAAGTTACATTTCATAGAACAAACCATTTGACAGATTATAAATGAAAAATATAGAAAAGCTAGAAATCAAAGGTCATATATTCAGCACACTGATTATAAATGTTTATACAAATAAGGCCTTTAAAGAAGGTAGATTTACATTTTTTCTATAATGGAAAAATATCCAAGTAGAAAAAGTTGCACAATTATGTAAACTATTATTCCATTAAAAAACTATATAAAATGTGAAAAAAGCCTGGAAGCATATATCCACTAAACTCTTTTAAGTACTTACCTCTGAGGTAAGGAATACTGAGGATATTCTAATTATGTATAACTCTGATTTACAGAACAAAATAAAAATAGCATATATTATTTTTAAAGTGAGAAAGACAATAAAAAAGTATTGGGTTTTAATTTAACTTAAAGGCTCAAATGGTAAGAACTAGGGGTACCTGGGTGGCTTTAGTCAGTTAAGCATCCAACTTTGGGTGAGGTCATGATCTCATGGTTTGTGAGTTCAAGCCCTGCACAGGGCTCTTTGCTGTCTGTGCAGAGCCTGCTTTGGATCCTCTATCTCCCTCTCTCTGCTCCTCCCCCATTCACACTTGATCTCTCAAAAATAAATAAACATTAAAAAAAAAGTTAAGAACTAGAAGAAATAAAGAACTTCTTTGAGGGGGGAGAGTAATGTCTTCAAAGCAACTGAAATAAAAGTTTCTTTATTAAAAAGTTAACATTTCCTAAAAGTGTGTCAAATTTCACACTAAATTTGTCCCTAAGAAAAGGAATCAGATTTTCTAATTATCCCCCTTCAATTCCAAAAGGATTTTTTAATGTCTCTCTTTACATATCAAGTGCTATGTAAAGAAGTACAAAGAAGAGTAAGACATTCCCCTTATTTTCAAATAGCAAACATTGTTAAGATAGACTGATGAATTTAGTCAAATAAATTTCAAGAGAAAAAAGATAGTAGGAAAACCTAACAGAATTAGAGATTAAAAATATCAATAACCAACATATGAATCTTTTTGGACTCTGATTCAAACAATTAAAAAGAGTAGGACACAACTGGAGAAAGTGGAACATGACTGGTTATTTGATGATATAAAATTAAGGAATAATTATAGGTTATTTTTATATTTGATAACAGTACTATAGTTTTTTTTTTTTTAAATAGTGCTTGTTTCTTAAAGTTACATACTGAAATATTTACTGGTGAAATGTGTCAGGGACTTGCTTTAAAATAATCAGGGTAGGGGCACCTTGGGTGGCTCAGTCAGTTGAGTGCCCAATTCTTGATTTTGGCTCAGGTCATGATCCCAGGGTCATGGGATCAAGCTCCACGTCAGGCTCCATGCTGAGCATGGAGTCTGCTTGGGATTCTCTCTCTCCCCCTCTGCCCAACTCGCCCTGTTCTCTCTCTAAAAAATAAAAAATAAATGAATAAATAATCAGAGTAGGAGCAGGGGGAGCCAACGAAGGAAAGCTAATTAGGTATAGATGAAATATGATTGGCTATCAATAACCATTCAAGCTGAGTAATTGGTATACAAGTTTCATTACATTAATGTCATCACTTTGTTGTAAGTTTGAAATGTTCCATGATAAACTTTAAGAAACAAAGGATTAGTAAACACTACATAAAAAGATAAATACAATATCCATACATACACAATCTTGCAAATAATTTCTGGGAGTTCAGATCAACTAAAGCTTATTAATAGACATCGACATTCAAGTTACAAAACTCTTGCTGAAGAAATAAGACTCAAAAAATAACTTCACAGGGTAGCCTGGGTGGCTCAGTCAGTTAAGCATCCAACTCTTGGTTTCAGCTCAGGTCATGCATGATCTCACAGTCTGTGAGCTTAAGCCCTGCAGTGGGATCTGTGCTGCTTGGAACCCTTGGTTTCTTGCTCTCTGCCCCTCCCGCGCGCACGCTCGCTCTCTCTCTCTCTCAAAATAAATAATTAAAAAAAAATAACTTCAAGAAATATAGCACAACTATACATCCAAATGATAATGCCCTTCAAAGAAGTAATTTTGTAAGTTTCCTACATTTATTATGATGATTGTTCAAATCAATGTCAGAGTTCCCTTTTTTTCTTTTAAGCAATAATTAGTTAAGTGGTACTACTTTTTGAAACCTCGTACTTTACCTAAAAATGGATTCCATGACAGAACTATGATCAATGTGCCTCTGACTCTATATAAATTATACCTCAATAAAAAATGTTTATGAACAATTGTCTAAATATCCTAGAATATTTAGGGTAGGGTAGTTGTGAGATCAAGAGTCAGACACTTAACTAACAGAGCCACCCAGGGGAACCATTTCTGGGCTATTTTCCCATTAATTTTACACCAGGACTATAATGTTTTAATTACTGTGGCTTAGTAAAAAAAATTACAAATCCCTTTATATATAGATTCTTTTTCCTAAAAATGTGTTTATTGTTGCCTGCTTCATTCTTCCAGAGGAATATTAGAATTATATTGATAAGTCTCTTTTCTATATTCCATTCTCATAGGAGTTGACAAATTAATTCCAAACCGCATCTCCACAACATTGAGTTAACCCATATAGACACATGGCATTGCTCTTTATTAAAAATGCTCTTCTATACGTCTTAATATAAATTTTAGTTTTTCCAATTAAGTTGATTACTGTATGGTTTATATTATCTTGCTGTGACTGTAATTCTTTTTCATTATGCTTTTTTTTTAAGTTTATTTATTTACTTTGAGAGAGAGAGAGAATCCCAAGCATTCTCCTCAATGTCAGGGCAGAACCCAATGTGAGGCTCAATCCCAGGAACCATGAGATCATGATCTGTGCTGAAATCAAGAGTTGGATGCTTAACTGAGTCACCCAGGTGCCCCTTCATTGTGTTTTCTAGCTAACTATTGCTACATAAAAATAAAAACTTAAAAAAAAATCAAAATGAACAACCTTTTTTTTTTTTTTTAATGTTTATTCATTTTTGAGAGGCAGAGAGAGACACAGCATGAGTTGGGGAGGAGCAGAGAGAGCGGGAGACACAGAATCAGAA
>CM053578.1:73696764-73871749 GCA_028646485.1 Cryptoprocta ferox | reverse complement strand
CTTCCTAATCCATTCATCCGTTGATGGACATTTAGGCTCTTTCCATGATTTGGCTATTGTTGAAAGTGCCGCTACGAACATTGGGGTACAAGTGCCCCTATGCATCAGCACTTCTGTATCCCTTGGGTAAATCCCCAGCAGTGCTATTGCTGGGTCATACGGGAGTTTTATTGATAGTTTTTTGAGGAACCTCCACACTTAGCACGTAGAGTTTCTATATACTCTTTACCACCTATAAGACGCTTTTTAGAAGTATAGCTTTCTTGGATTATGCCCTCATAGATTCTAATTGGGTCAGTCTGGGTTAAAGCACAGGAATATATCATTCCAGAATGTCATTAAATAACAGTAGTGTTCATCCAGGTTAAGGAGCCAATTTTGTTAGAGACTGTAAAGATTAGGAAATACTTTTTCATTGAATAAAATTATTTATAAATTTAAAATAAAAGTTTTTGACTAATTATAATGTATTAGACAATGTTTTAGAAATGATATACTGAATAAAGTTACTTATTAGTAAATAGGTACTACATAGGTAAAGACCAGCAATTATGATTCCCTGGGATAAATGCTGTATTAGAGCTACGCAAGAAAGGGAACTGTTTCCTTTAGCTGGGAGAATTAAGAATGGCTTTATATCTAAGGTAAAAATTTGAGCCAACATTTGAAAACTAAGCAGGAATTTCCCAAGTGAAAAAGTACGTTCTAGTGAGAAAGGGCAGCCTCTATAAAAGCAAGGAGTTATGAAAAGCTATGATGTATTCATTGAGTGGTAAGAAGATTGATGAAGGGTGGTGTACGTGGTAAGCAGTAGAGGGAAGTAAGGTTGGAGAGGTAGGTTGAGGGTGGATTTTAAAGGCCTTTTATGTCATGCTGGGTTTGGATTTTATCATGCAGTTAATAGGAACAGTGGGTTAATGTAGTACAGGAGTCATCTGTTTAAGCATGATGGTTTATTTTTGGAGGAAGAAAATATAGATGGTAGCAAGGGATGTTACCTTTAATAAGGAAGTGAAAACAGGTAAATCATTGAGGAGGATATCACAGCAATCTGATTGAGAAGTCATAAGGTCAATATTAATACCTTCTTGTTATAACTGTCCAACAAAGAAGTGGTTTACTGTAGTCTCCAGTAGAAACAATTGTTTGTAATCCTTTTCCTTTTATTTTTTCTAGGTTTGAAGTCCTGAGTTTTCTCATGTTGTGTTATAATTCTGCTATTGTGTATATGCCTGCTTCATCTTACCAGTCTCTTTGTCGGATGGGCTCCAGGTGAGAAGAATAATTATCATTAGCCTTCATATTCATTTCTTTGACAAATATTTATTGAGCGCATTTTCTATAGTAGGTGCTGTTCTGATTTCTACTATAACAGTAAACAAAACTCAGGGAGCTTACATTCCTGTAGGAATTTTTATCATCCTTCACGTATCATGACTTCTTGAAAATATTTCAGCGTTAAAGAAGTATTTTCTAGCTGAACATCAAGTCAGACCAAGATGTCTTAAATTTAGGTTGGCTTAGTAATACTAATACACCTAATAGTACCTGGATCCCTAGTTTTATAAATCCCTTTGAGAGCTTTGAATAAATAGTCCTATATGTGGAGAAAGTCTAAAAGAATGTGAATTTTTTCATTTATATATTCCACAATAACTATGCTTTGAATAAAATTAGCAATAGCACTAATTATTTTATGTCGCATTTGTATTTGTGTGTTCTAGTTTTTACTAATTCAGAATTTCTAATAATTTGAATTCAGCTGAGCTGAAATGTAAATGTCCACTATAGAAAGAAAATTTAATATAAATTAGTTTGAAGTCAGAGTACCTTTTGAGTCCCAGGATTTCAGTTATAAAAAGAACCCTTAGTTCATTCTGTCCAACTAATTTTTTAAATTTTTTAAATTAAAAAAAAATTTTTTTAATGTTTTATTTATCTTAGAGAGAGAGAGAGAGAGAGAGAGAGAAAGAGACAGTGTGAGTAGGGGAGGGTCAGAGAGAGAGGGAGACACAGAATTGGAAAACAGGCTCCAGGCTCTGAGCTAGCTGTCAGCACAGAGCTGGATGTGGGACTCCAACCCACGAACCATGATATCATGACCTGAGCCGAGGTTGGATGCTTAACTGACTAAGCCACCCGGGCGCCCCTAATTTTTTAAATTTTTAAAAAATCTTTATTTTTGAGAGACAGAATGCAAGTGGGGGAGGGGTAGAGAGAGGAAGAGGAAGACACAGAATCTAAGGCAGGTTCCAGGCTCTGAGCTGTCAGCACAGAAAATTACATGGGGCCTGAGCCCACAAACCATGAGATCATGACCTGAGCTGAAGTCGGACGCTCAACCAACTGAGCCACCCAGACATCCATCTGTCCAACTGATTTTTACTTGAGGAAACTGAGCCCCCTGAAAAAGGTTAAATGCTATGCAGTAAAACCTTGGTTTGCAAGCAGAATTCATTCCAGAAACATGCTTGTAATCCAAAGCACTTGCATATCAAAGCAAATTTCCTCATAAGAAATAATGGAAACTCAGATGATTTGTTCCACAACCCAAAAATATTCATATAAAAATGATTACAATAATGTAATATAATACAAAATAATAAAGAAAATACAAAATATAAAGAAAAATAAATTAACCTGCACTTACCTTTGAAAACCTTCATGGCTGGTGTGAGGGAGACAAGAGAGAGGAGAGTTACTGTTTAGGATGACTTTCACTAATGGAATTGCTGCGGTCTGTTGGCTCAATGGAATCCTTTTCTGCATGGAGGCCATTGTATACATCACATGGATGTTGACTCCAGTACGGTATTAATAAACTCTCTTGTCATATACTGTATTTAGTGTAACTGGTAATAGGGCAGCAGAGGAGAGAATTTGTATCTGTAGACAGCCTGACCTAGAATGAAGCAAAGCATTCATAAGCTTACTCTTGTATGGAAAACCAAAGGACTGTCCATGGGTGCTTTGAAGTGACAAAAAATACACTAGTGCTAGTTGTGGGCACCTTCCAGTGTTCCGAAAAATCACTAATTTCTGCCAAACACCACAGCCTGAGACCAAGCATCTGAGCATCAAGACAGTCACCCACAATTCTGCAACAAGAGAGATAGAAGAACTATTGGCTCAGTTGTGATCATGTGGCATTTGGCAATACGTACTACTTGTATTGCAAGATGTCACTCATTTATCAAGTTAAAATTTACTAGAAATGTTTGCTTGTCTTGTGGAACCCTTGCAGAACATGTTACTTGCAATCCAAGGTTTTACTCTGTTAGTTTTCTATTGCCTCATAACAAATTGCTGTGTACCATGAACTTCACAGCTAAAATAGCACGCATTTATTATTTCACAGTTTCTGTAGGTCAGGAGTCTAGGCATGCATTAGCTGTGTCCTCTGCTTAGAGTCTTTGAAAGCTGTGGTTAATATTTCAGCTGGAGGTACAGTTTTATCTGAGGCTCAACTGAGGCATTGTATATTTTTGTTGGCAGAATTCTGTTCTTATAGTTGTAGGACTGAGGGCTTCAGCTTCTTGTTGGCTGTCTGCTAAAGGCCAGCCTCAGTTCTTTGCCATGTAGTCTTCTCAACGTAGGCAGCCTACAACATGATAGCTTGCTTCTTCAAAGTGTTGAGAAAGAGAGACTCCAGCTAGACCTGCACTAGTCTTGTTATATAATCACATAATCATGTACATATAGTCATGGAAATCCCATCGCCTTTGCCATATTCTACTGGCTGGAAGCAAATCACAGTCCCACCCACACTGAATAGTAGGGAATATATAGGGTGTGAATACCAGGAAGGAGGGATCATAGGGATCCATGGCCCCACAAGAGACTGTCCACCCCCAAATGTTTTGCTCAGGTTCATGCTGTTGTTACTGGGAAGGGAATGTGGTCCTATTTATAACAAAATTGTTTTGCTAATTGAGGAAAGGCCAATCTAATTAGCTGTAGGTTTGATTTTATAGATTCTCTTAAAATAGCTGTATTATTTTCACTTGCCTGTAATATGATTAATGACTGACTAAATTCTTGTCTCTACCTAGATACTGTTACCAAGAGAGTACACTGTTTAATACTTACTGCTTATCTACAGATAAATTTATTTATAAGTGACTGTTATTGATTCATTAAAACAATTCTGCCAAATCTCTAATTTTGTGACACTTAATAGAGTTTCATAATAGCAAAAATGATGGCAGAATTTAGTGGTCCTGACACTTTTGTTTATGTATACCCTAAAATTTTTTTTAAAACTATGTAGCTGTCACATCTTAAGTTAACATTTAAAATTTTCATTTTATCTTAAATAGTTGCAAATCGTATGATTTCTGGTATGTAAATATTCACAAAATAAACTAAATAATTGTTAGGTCAGTATTTTAAATGTTTATAATGTAAATACCCACAATCATCCATTTGAGGAATAGATGAACAAGCTTTTAATAATCTAACATTATTTCTTTTCCTCCTTGAAATTGATCTTCCCTATAACTTTGCCCATATAATTTTATCCTAATATAATGCCCTACTATGCTTACAAGTCTTATTTTAATTTAACCATTATAGGTTTTATTTTGTACTTTTTTTTTTTAAGCAGGCTCCACACCCAGCATGGGGTTTGAACTCACAACTCTAAGATCAAGAGTCGCATTCTCCACCAACTGAGCCAGCCATGCATCCTTATGCTTACAAGTCTTTAATTGATCTCTTAATTGTATATCTCTGCTACAAAAATATATATGTAAATTGAGATTTTAAAAAATTTCCTGAGACCATAATGCACTAAACACTGAAAAATTTCTTATGGACTCACCATTATAATTATTCTAACAAACTAATTGATTTCAATAATATAGGTACATTACAACTTTTGATAATTATTTAGCATAACTTTTCTGAAAGCATTTCTTAATGAGATGAAGATGGAGGCTTGTTTATGTCACTTTAATTAAAAAATGGCCTCACGGGGGCGCCTTGCTGGCTTAGCAGGTAGAGCATGTGACTCTTGATCTCAGGGTTGTGAGTTCTAGCCCCACATTGGGTGTAGAGATTATGTAAAAATAAAATTAAAAAAAAAAAAAGCCCTCACAAACATCAGTATTTTGAAATGTCCCTTTATTTGTTTTGAAATTTCTGTATCTCCCACTAGTTCATCCTGATACAATTTGGGACATGTAAGAGTTACACATTTCTTTTGTAAAGAGGGAGAAGGATGACAGAGATAGGTAACTATTTGAGAAAACTTGTTGCTTTTATTGATACAGTTCTCTAGAATATATGCTCCATGAGGGCACAGATTTTATTTTTATTATCTTTTTGTCTATTCATAACTGTATGCCTAGGCCTAGGACAGTGGCACATAGCAGGTACTCAATAAATATACGAGGAATGAATAATTGAATAAGTGAATTTATGAAAGGAAAAATGTTTAATGAATCAGGAAACATACATGGCAAATTCCATCTTTTCCTAGGGTTTGTGTGAGTGGGTTTCCACGGCAACACGAAAAACACTGGAAAGAACTCTGTGGTCGAATAGTATTGGATCCCGAATTCATGGTGCAACTTCTCACAGGGATTTATTATGCCATGTAAGTAGATAGACTATAAAACTAACTGAATTCTTTCTCATGTTTGGAAACTTAATATTTCTCTTTTGTCCTTAACAGTTGCACAACATCGACTCTTTTGTTCCATGATGGACCCATTATCTTCTTTTTCTAATATGAATTCCTTTTAGTACTTTTTAAAAATGAATTATACTCTTGTTTAAAAGCAGTATAATAATGATTAAAGACAATTTTTAATTGAGATACAATTGAAATATAAGACTGTATTAATTATAGGTGCACAACATAATGATTAGATGTATTTTATATGGTGAAATGATTACCTCAGTAAGTTTAGTTAACATCCATCACTATACCTAGTTACAGATTTGCCCTCAAGATTTGTCCATGCTGTTGCAAATAGCAGGATTTCTTTGCTTTTTTATGGCTGAATAATATTTACCCCCTCCCCCGTGTGTGTATACACCATATTTTCTATTTTCTTTATCCATTCATCTGTCAGTGAACACGTAGATTGTTTCCATGTCTTGCTTTTGTAAATAATGCTGCAGTGAATGGGAGTGCAGATATCTTTTCGAGTTAAGTGATTTTGTTTCCTTTGAATATGTACCAGAAGTAGAATTGCTCGATCACATGGTAGTTTTATTTTTAATTTTTTGAGGAACCTCCATACTGTTTGCCATACTGTTGCTGCACCAATTTACATTTTTCACCGATAATGCACAGGATTTCCTCTCTCCACATCCTTGGCAACACTTATTTCAATATTGTATTTTTGGTAATAGCCATTCTTAAAGGTATGAGGTAATATCTCATTATGATTTTGATTTGCATTTCCCTGATGATTAGTGATGTCAAGTACCCTTATGTACCTGTTGGCCATCTGGATGTGTTCTTTGGAAAAATGTCTATTCAGGTGCTCTGGCCATTTTTTAACTGGATTATTTGTTTTTTTAGTGGTGAATTGTGTAAGTTCTTTTTATATTTTGGATATTAACACATTATTGGGTTAATACCTTTTCCCATTTAGCAGATTGTCTTTTCATTTTCTCGGTGGTTTCCTTTGCTGTGCAAAAGCTTTTTATTTTGGTGTAGTTTCAATAGTTTATTTTTGCTTTTGTCTCCTTTCCCTGTGCAGACATATCTAAAAAAAATGTTGCCAAGGCAGATGTCAAAGAAATTACTGCCTATGTTTTCTTCTAGGAGTTTTTATGGTTTCACATTTAGGTTTTAATCCATTTTGATTTGATTTTTGTGTTTGATAAGATAGGGGTCCAGTTTCATTCTTTTGCATGTCATTGTCCAGTTTTCCCTACATCATTTATTGAAGAGACTTTCCTTTCCCTGTTGTATAATCTTGGCTCTTTGTTATAAATTAATTGACCACATATGCCTGAGTTTATTTCGTGGCTCTCTTCTGTTTCCATTGATCTATGTGTCTTATACATGCCAGTACCATACTGTTTTAATTACTATAGTTTTGCAATCTAGTTGGAAATCAGGAAGTGTAATGCCTTCAGTTGTGGTCTTTTTTTTCAAGACTGTTTTGGCTATTCTTGTGGTTCCATACACATTTTAGGATTATTTCTATTTCTGTGAAAAATACCATTGGAATTTGATGGGGATTACCCTGAATCTGTAGATTGCTTTGGGTAGTATGGATATTTTAGCAGTAGTAATTCATCCAATCCATGAGTATACAATATCTTTCCATTTGTTTGTGCTTTTCTGTTTCTTTCATGTGTGTCTTATATAAAAATTTAAGTGTACAGTATATAGGTCTTTCATTTTCTTGTTAAAATTATTCCTAGGTATTATTTTAATGCAATTATAAATGGAATTTTTTCTTAATTTCACTTTCTGATAGTCCATTATTAGTGTGTATAAGTATAATAGATTTTTATATATTGATTTTTGTATCCTACAACTTTACTGAATTTACTTATTAGTTCTAACAGTGTTTTTAGTAACACTGTTAGAGTTTTCTCTAAATAGCATGTATCTGCAAATAGAGGCAGTTTTACTCTTCTTGTTATGATTTTGGATGCCTTTAATTTCTTTTTCTTGTCCAACTTGCTCTGGCTAAAATTTCTAGTACTATGTTGAATAAAAGTGGCAAGAGTAGGATCCTTGTCTTGTTCCTGATCTTAGAGAAAAAGCGTTTAGGTTGTCACCATTGAGTATGATGTTAGCTGTGGGCTTGTCATATATGACTTTTGCTTTTGTCAAGGTGTGTCCCCTGTACACTCACTTTGTTGATTTTTTATCATGAATGGATGTTGAATTTTGTCAAATGCTTTTTTTTGTACGTATTGAAATGATCATATGATTTTTAGTCTTCATTTTGTTAATATGTTGTATCATATTGATTGAATTGCAGATTTTGAGCCATATTTGCACCAAGGGATAAATCCCACTTGATCATGGTGTATGATCCTTTTAATGTATTGTTGAATTTGGTTTGCTAATACTTTGTTGAGAATTTTTACATCTGTGTTCATCAGGGATATTGGCCTGTAATTTTCTTTTAGTGTTCTGGTTTTGGTATCAGGGTAATGCTGGGCTTCTAAAATGAATATGGAAGTATTTCCTCCTGTTGTTTGGAAGAGTTTGAGAAGGATTGGTATTAATTCTTCTTTAAATGTTTGGTAGAATTCACCTGTGAAGCCATCTGATTCTGGACTTCTGTTTGTTAGCAGGTTTTTGATTAGTGCTTCAATTTCCTTACCAATAATTGGTCTGTTCAGATTTTCTGTTTCTTCACGATTCAGTCCTTGTAGGCTGTGTGTTTTTAGGAATTTCTCCTTCTTCTAGATTGTCCAATTTGTTGGTGTATAATTGTTCATAGTTCTTTTAGTACTTTTTAAAAGCCAAAATGTAACTAGTCATTAAATTGGAGTCTGGAAGTAGGTCAGGCATTATTCCTGGAAAACTGTGTCTCTCTACATAGTTCATAACCTAGGTTTTCATAAATGCATTTCAATAGATTACCCTAGATATCAACACATGATAAAAGCCAATTATGTGAAAAGACATCTGTAAAAACTATTTTAAACATTAGAAGATAAACATTAGATTTCAAAAATCTTCATTTTGTACTTGTAACCAAATGTCGGATAGTTTAGAAATGAAATGATGCCAATATTAATATGAAAATCTTGTTTTAGAACCAAAATAGTAGGACTTGGAACAATAAAAATGTTCTTGAAGATTAGAGATATTTGCTAAAGATAGTAAACAATCTGCTTCTCCACAGGTATAATGGGCAGTGGGACCTTGGCCAAGAAGTCCTTGATGACATCATTTATAGAGCTCAGCTAGAACTTTTTTCTCAACCACTATTGGTAAGTTACTATATTTACTTTTTATTAAATATACCTATGCCTGAAAGGGGCACTAGTGAGTAAAGATATTCAGTATATAAGATATGAGGCAATCTAAATCATAGAGGGGAAAAGGTTTATTCCATAACATTTGGTTAACTTTCTGAGAGAAAACAAAATTTATTTAGATCCTCTTCTACCACATATCAAAATAAAGTTCAGATAAATTAAAGAATCAAATGTTTTGAAATCCTTTAAGAAAAGAAAGAGGAAAAGATTAGAAATACTCAATTTCTAGAGATGGAAGGATTTACTAAGCTTGAGGGATAGGACAAGTCACTCAAATAGGTTGGGTTTTGTTTTTGTTTTTGACCACATAAGCATCTAAATTCTAAACCACCAGTTTTTTAAAAACCAAAATTAATATGTAGTGTACAAACTGAGAAAAAGATTCTCAACAAGCATGACAAGAAAGCCAATTAATATTTTGTTCTTTATAAAAACTTTTATACTCTTCCACAAAATGAATATATTTCCAAAAAGTAAATGGTTGATGAAAAAACAAACGAGAACATCTAGTAGTGGAGTAAGAAAGGCATTCTTTCCTTTATCAGTAGCAGTATAACACAATTCTGAACATCTCTTTGCAGAAGCAGTTCAGTAATGTGTGTTTGTTTTCTCTAACCCACTACCTCATGTCTAGCAACACATCCCAGAAAACTACTTTGAATCTTTTTAATGTATTTAAGTAAGCTCAACATTAGCGTTATTTTTGATCGCAGAGGAATCAAAACAGTAGATGTTTCAGGGCATGTGGGCAGCTCAGTTGGTTAATAAGCATCTGATTCTTGATTTTGGCTCAGGTCCTGATCTCACGGTCCTGAGATCAAGCCCCGTTTTGGACTCTGTGCTGAAAATGCAGAGCCTACTTGGGATTCTCTCTCTGTCTCTCTGCCGCTCCCCTGCTTGTACATATACGTGTGTGCGCGCATGCGTTCTTTCTCAAATTAAATAAATAAAGTTTTTTTTATTAAAAACAAGATGTTTCACAGCAGAGAATGATTAAGTTTATGTTTACTTGATGAAATTATAGATTTAAGGGGTGCCCAGATGGCTCAGTTGCTTGAGCATCCAACTTCAGCTCAGGTCATGATCTCACAATTCATAGGTTTGAGCCCCACGTCGGGCTTTTCACTGATAGCGCAGAGCCTGCTTGGGATTCTCTGTCCTCCTTCTCTCTCTGCCCCTCCCCGGCTCATGCTATTTCCCTCTCAAAAACAAATAAACGCTAAAAAAAAAAAAAGAAATTTTATATTCGAAAATTTATGCTAAAGAAAAAATGCTAGCTTGTGTAAGTGGTCAGGCAGTGTACAACTATTTTTTAAATCTAGACAGGACAGAGGCAACATATTAGCTAATGGTTATTGAGGTGATTCAACTGTGGATGGTTGTTCTTTGCAAATTTCTGTGTTTTCTACGCTTTTTGTAGTATTATAATGGTATTTTAAGAATATTACTTGTGGGGGGCGCCTGGGTGGCTCAGTCAGTTTGGCTTGGGTCATGCATGGTCTTACGGTTCGGGAGTTCCAGCCCTGCATCTGTGCTGACAGCTCAGGGCCTGGAGCCCACTTGAATTCTGTATCTCCCTCTGTCTCTGCTTCTCCCCTGCTCATACTTTCTCTCTGTCTCTCAAAAATAAATAAACGTTAAAAATTTTTTTAAAAACCATTACTTGTTTTTTTTTTTTTTACTTTAACACTTTAAGAGTACAGTTTTTCAAGCTGTATCTTTTTTTATATATCTTAAGAGAAATATAAATTTATTGAGGTAGCATTTTCAATAATTCTTTGCTATTTGAATTTCCTTTTTTTCCCCTCAGGTCAGCATGCCTAATTTTACCCTAAGGGTCACATTAAAATAAATGGATAAGAAGATAAAATAATTACTTCATGATAATAATACCCCCTATTTGTGATACTTTTTAAATTCATACTTTTCTCCTTGTAACAGTCTTATAAAATTAAGTAGAGGTGGCATTTCCAAGGCAATATAGGTAAAGAGATTAGTAATCTCTAATCTTAGAGCAATCCTTTGTTGTGGGGGACCTTTGAGGGACCCAAGAAACAGCACTCCTTTTCTTTATTAAAATTTAGAGCCAGGCAATAGATAAAAAGTTGGCAGATAGAGAAACAAACCTCATCTTCATTCCTGATAAAAGCTAAATTGAAAGACTTAACTCCCCACCCCTCAGTCTAGATGTTGGAACAGCCTCCTGGTGAAGATTGAGTCCGCAGAGCTGGCGCGCTTGTTTAGGTGGCTACATTGTCCTTTCCAAGTGGAGAGGAAGGGAGAAAGAAAATTCTCTAGCTCAAGATCTTCGCTAAATTAGCACTTCCCAGTTAAGAAACAGGCACCAGTCCTGTGCCTGAGGCTCATTCAGTTAAGTGTCTGACTCTTGATTCTGTTTCATGGGTTCAAGCCACGTGTCAGGCTTCATTTTCTCTCTCTCTCTCTCTCTCTCTCTCTCTCTCTCTCCCCCTGCCTCTCCTCCTGCTTGCACTCGCTTGAACTCCTTGCGTGCGCGCTCTCTGTCTCTCTCTCTCTCTCTCTCTGTCTCTCTCTCTCTGTCTCTCTCTCTCTCACACACACACACACACACACACACACACACACACAGTGGTGAGACAAAATGCCAGACATGTTTAGGGGAAACAAAGGAGTGGAGAAAAGGCTAATTTTTTTTTATCAGAGATTAAATTTTGCATGTTATGTATCATCTGAAGAATCAGAAACTTATTCTAAATTTTCTTTATCGGGGTTCAAATGTTAAACAATTTTCTTTCTTTGGAATGCATTTTCTCTGTGAAAGTGAACAACTTTAAGGAATCTGTGGGGTGTGTGACTCATATTTTTAAAAATAAATTCTCACTTTAAAAGCTTGCCTAAAAGAATACAGAACAATGGAGATACAGACTTTTCTGACATATTGTACTTTTATATTTTATAGTACTAGTTTTAAATACATATTCAAAAAATTATGGAGGGGTGTCTGGGTGGCTCAGTTGGTTAAGTTTCCAACTCTAGATCTCAGGTCAGGTCTTGATCTTAGGGTTGTGAGTTCAAGCCCTGCGTTGAGCTCCATACTGGGTATGGAACCTACTTAAAAACATTTTTTAAATAAAATAAATTTTAAAAACATGAAGTATAAAACAAGCATAAATTATATATTGAGTATAAATATATAGGCTTTATATTATCATTTTAGGTTGCCAATGCCATGAAAAACTCATTACCATTTGATGCTCCTGACTCTTCACAAGAAGGCCAGAAAGTACTTAAAGTGGAAGTCACTCCAACAGTGCCAAGGATTTCTCGGACTGCGATTACAACAGCTTCAATCCGTCGTCATAGATGGAGAAGAGAAGGTGAGTACAAAATTCCTATAGCCCATTCATGGATTCTAGCAGATGTAAGTTTTTATAGACTAGGTTAACACATGATATTATAGTACTGTATTAATTAATTGTTTCATTTTTAAATATAGTACTAGAAATGTTTAAATGCCTGAATTTGATATAGATATATATTTTTTATAACTTATAAAGATGTTATTTAGACTGCTCTATGAACATTAAAACAGAAAATAAGATCAAGTTGATTTTTGTCTTTTTTTTGAACTAGTAATAACAATAGGAAAGAAGTTTCTTTAAACCTGTTATAATGGGGGAAAAGGTGCATGTATGAGCATTGTGGGAAAAAATTATATAACTGACTGAACCAATGGTGAAATACAAGCTATCTATAAAGAGTTGATTATTGTATTTTAGAATTTTATCTTTGCTTTTCCTTTTTTCCTAAGTGCTGAATCCAGCAGTATTTCATAGGCATATAGTACTTGAATAGTCCAGCTATCTTGCCTAAGAGATATTAATTGCCATTTTAATGATCCCTATTTTCCTGTCCTATTCATTTGCAAACCTCATATTGTTCATCTGCCACCTTATGTGTGTGCATGCTGTGCACACACATGTAATTATATAAATAGTGTTTGTGTTTTTATCATATCCATATATACATTCTCTTATCTGCCTGGGGCAAAATGCTCAGAAAGGAATAGAGCAGCACAAAAGCACTAAAATTTTATATGTTGAATCCCAGATGGCTTTGACTTCTCAAACGAGGCTGACTCGAGTATTCCTGGCTCCCCGATCCAACACGGCTCCACTGACCTAGGGATCAAACGTGTGCAAGAGGGGGAGGTGCTGGTGCGCAGGACCCCTGAGCACGGCTCACCGGAGCCCAACTCAGCAGCAGCCACAACAGAGGGTAGGACAGAGATGAGGAGGCAGAAGTCAGTGAGGCAGTTGCTGGAGAAGGATCCTGGCTCTCTATCCCCAAGCAGAACATCTTTCCATTCTAGTGTGTGTTTCCACTATCCCAGGGTGTATTAGCTCCTCCTTGCAAAGCACACCTCCCCATATGCCTAGCGCCAGGTCAGGTACAATCTTTAGTTACCATTTGTGCTGGCCTGGAGTCTGCATTCTGTGTAATCAAAGAACAGCTTGGCATGGCTACTAACAAGGCAGAGGCCTGTCTCCAAAAGGTCTGCAAATGCTTGGGATTTTTTTATTACTGAGCATGTTTATTCTAACATTGGGAAAGGAAAAATGCACCCAATGGACATGAGCCTTTTAAACAATATGAATTGATTTCTTGTATATAATAATTTATTCCTTAATATGTGAAGAAACTTTTAAAACATTAATACATTATCTTTGAGAAATTGGACTAAAGTAGAGCTGGCCGATTTATCTCTAAGTCCAGGTTGGTCAGTTAACAAGAATTTCTTATCTCTTTGACAGAGTAGAGCAGTATTGATCACTTTTTATAATCTGTGGGTCAAGTCACCTGGGTCTCACTAGTGAACTACTGGTCTCTTTCCTCTATAAATGTGCTATCCTGGTGCACACTACATTTAATCATTTATTGTAAATATTGATTGTCTTACATAGCTTCCAAACAGAATTGAAATGTATTATTTAGAGTTCAGGTATCCTAGTAGATCCTTGTTTCCACAATGTCAGTATCTCAAAATGAGAATTTATTTTTACCCCCAAATCACCATCACCACCACTACCACCACCACCACCATCACCACCACCATCTGTAAAAGAACACTTTTTTCCGATAGGAAACTATTTATTTGGTGTTTTACATGTGATGCTCATAGGAGTTGGCTTTGTGAAAGAGGGAACTGTAGCCTAAGTTTTTCATTATTTAATGTATTGCTACCATGGAACCTTTACACTAATTACTATAGCAAGTAGTTTTAAAATAGGTTATATATTTTTACTTAAGACCAAACATACATGAAGCAGTTAGTTACCTTCCACCTTAGGGAGGTCTCTTGCTCTTTGGTGCATTAGCAGTTTGAGCATGCTCAGTAAGAATTTAAATCTACCCTCTGTTCCCTTGCCCATTTGCCCACATTGACCTTACTTCATTTAACAGTGTTGCATGTGCATGATCTAAGGACCCAAAGAAGTTGGTGCTGTTTTACAGAGATCCTGTGAAAGATGAAGCCTTGCCTTTTCAATTTCTCTGTATCTCTTTGTTATCCCTGAGATAGTTAAAAAGGCATAAAAATAAGTATATGAATTGATTTTGAACCTATAGTAGACCTAAATTGAACAATAGCCTGTTTCTCAACATTCCTGATGACTAAATGAGCCACTTGATATATCTACTACCATTCTTAAAATGTTGGATTATTTGTGCTAAATGTAGTACTATGTTAATTAACACTTGATGAAATTCTAGAGAGTGTGGGATTAGGTTGGAACGTTTCTTCCAGTTCATCAAAAGTCGTATACTTTAAAAAAGGAACCAAAATAGTAGTTCTTTTAAAATAGTCTCTTTTAGTATTTACTATCACTGGTAAAATTTCAGTTTGTGAGAGTGGGGTATTGCCACAAGGAGAGAGGAATAAGTTCCTTCAATGTGTTTGAAATTTCTCAAAAATTATTTTGCCTTTTAATCTAGATTATATCTTTACATCAATTGTAGAAGGAGCTAAACTTATAAGAAAAGCCAGACATGAATGGAAAAGTTCATTAAAGATCCTATTTTATTATCTTCCCTGCATATCATGAGTAGAATTGTTATCACCCAGGGAAAAAATTAGAAAGGAAAAAGAGTTGTGAGACATAACTGCCTTTTTATTCCTTGAAGTTCTATTAAATAGAAGGAGGGAAATTACTAAAACCTATGTAACGTTTTGGTAATTCTGGAATCTGCTGGAGCTTTTGTATTAACATCAATATTTGGCCTTTTAAAAGGATTTTCTATATGATGGTTTTAAATCATTTTACAATTAAAATTATATTTGTTATGTGTTGATACTGAAGAGAGACCAAAAGCCCATCGCCTACTCTTATCCTGATTGTCAGGTAACATTTTATTTGTGACTTTTAAAGTTGGATTTAGGGGCATCTGGGTGGCTCAGTCAGTTCAGCGTTTGACTTTGGCTCAGGTCATGATCTCACAGTTCGTGAGTTCCAGCCCCATATTGGGCTCTCTGCTTTCAGTGCAGAGCCCACTTTGGATCCTCTGTCCTCCTCTCTCTGCCCCTGCCTTGCTTATGCACGTGCTCTCGCTCGCTCGCTTGCTCTCTCTCAGAAACAAATATTAATAAAAAATTAAAGTTGGATTTAAAAATCTTGCTAAACTGAGGACAGTGCCTGTAATAAACGTATAGTAGTGTTCCACTGTATTGAAACAGCATTTCTTAGTATATACAGTATCAGTAGATTCTCATGCATGGTGGCTTTTATGTTATCATCATCTGTTTTATGGCCATATTGCTTGGGCATCAGATCTGCATGGGGCAAGATTTAGACGCTACCACTAAGTCTCTCAGTCTCTTTTCCTCAGTATATATAAATACATATCTGATGATTCAGTTTTGTTCACTCCAGTTTTATATTGCTGATATGAATTGTGAACCAGTAAATACCTTTTCTTGGGCATTTTGGATTTCTTTATACTAACTGTAAGTGAATTGTTAAGATTATACCATATGAATATAGTTTAAAGTTTCATTTTGAGTTACATTATATACTGTTTTGAAGAAGAGGTTGAGAGAAGTGGTGTCAGCTGCATTTTCATATGGCTTTGCATGATGGTTAATTATTAAACTGCTGGATATAATAACAACATGCCTTTTGCTCTAAGGATAGTCTATTTTGTTCTTCTTTTGAAGGAAAGAGATGACTAATCCATATAAGAAAATATATCTAAGAAAGTATTTTTATTTTTCCAGGTACTATGTTAAATAAAGATTGTGTTTAAATATTTTATGTGTATTTTACTTAGATAACCTGTATCTCAAGGTCTTATTTGTTTAGAATTCTTTTCTAATACCTTAATTGTAATATTTATATCTGTATGTGGATTCAGATTAAACCTTTCTTGCAGTCTGGCAAACATATGTAATGATGTAGCAAACTGCTATCTGTTAAGAGATTGTTGATCATAATTTCAGTAAGAGAATTGGGCTTTCTGGAAAACCCAAATTAAATATATTAGATATGCTTCTCCCCTTCTAACAAAATCCCAAGGTAAGGATTCTTTTGTTAACTGCAGTTTCTACACAGAATGTAATGGGACACATACTATCTTGTGATTATGACAATAATACATCTCAAGACTAAAAATCTAAATTATTATAGATGTACATAATATAGAAAGTAAAAATCCTTTTAGCTATCCCTACTACTTTCTGATAATCAAATATTTCCTTCACACTAATTTGTCAAGAAAATATGGAAACCCAATGAGTAGATATGCCCATATGACAAAATATAATTATAAAGTTACTAGAAACAGTGTGCAGTTTTTTAGAGTTAGAAAATCTACTAGTTCCATGTTAAAAGTTTTAAAGCCATGTAGAAGCACTTAGCTGTTGAGTAAATGTAAAATCTTACTGCCTGTTTTAAAAAGGGTTTGCCTGTAGGAATAATGAGTTTGGCATTATTCTGAGTGACTGAAATTAGAAGGGGACTCTTGTATGGTCTGTTTTATGGTGGGTTAAGGAAGATATGAGGAAAATTTTGATTCTTTAAACCAAATAGATATCATCACCTCAAATTGACAAGGCTGTATTATAAAGATTAGTAACAAATGCATTTCACCTAAAGTTGTTTTATATACCTAAATATTGAGATACTAAGTTTGTTTGTGGATAGTCTTACAAAAGCTGGACTAATTAAAACTGAATAAACACAGTGAATAGCATATTAGAATTCTGTGCAGGTTAAGGTTTCTTGGCCCTAAATTATTTAGGGTAAGTGTTGATAACAGGGCCATTACCAGCCTATAGCAAACATTACCCAAGAGATAAGGTCAGTTGAATTTTTATTCACAATTCCTTCTTTTTTAACTTAGCTATTGCTGAGCCTGTCTGATTTGTTTTTTAGGTGCTGAGGGTGTAAATGGAGGAGAAGAGTCGGTAAACCTAAATGATGCAGATGAAGGATTTTCATCAGGGGCTTCCCTCAGCAGTCAGCCAATTGGGACCAAACCATCCTCCTCTTCTCAGAGGGGAAGCTTAAGGAAAGTAGCAGCTGGGCGTTCAGCTAAGGATAAAGAAACAGCCTCTGTCATCAAATCCAGTGAGAGCCCTCGAGATTCAGTCATTCGCAGGCAGTATGTACAGCAACCAACTGATCTTAGTGTAGATTCAATTGAGCTGACACCGATGAAGAAACACCTGAGCCTGCCTGCTGGCCAGGTGGTGCCAAAAACCAATAGTTTAAGTCTAATCCGGACAGCCAGTGCTTCCTCAAGTAAATCATTTGACTATGTAAATGGCAGTCAAGCAAGTACCAGCATTGGGGTTGGCACTGAGGGAGTTACTAATCTAGCAGCTAACAATGTTAATCGATACTCAACTATCAGTCTACAGGAAGACCGCCTAGGTCAAGCTGGAGAAGGTAAAGAGCTCCTCAGCCCAGGAGCTCCCTTAACCAAGCAGTCTCGATCCCCAAGTTTCAATATGCAGCTAATATCCCAGGTGTAGTTCTGATACCCTCTCTCATCTTTTTGCTTACCTTTTAAACTGAACATTTCATTGTACATGAAGACACTTCATCCCACATTGTGAAAAAATTGGTCATCGTAATCAGATTTGATTTAGTTTAGGTATCTTCACACTGTATTTTGTATGGAAACAGCAATAAGGTTTTCTTTTTTCCTCCTTCCTATATCTTCACCTTATTCCTGGTAAATGTGTTTGTGAAGCAGTATAAAATGTATGCATCTTCCATGCCTTCCTTTCTCTGTGGGTGATGTGCAATCCATCGTAGGCTGATCGGTCCCATTTCAACACTGTGAGACTGAGGATACATTAGAGGAAATGGTGTATATGATCCCTATGAATTGATTCTTTGGCTTTTGTTTAAAAAACAAAACAAAACGGGTTTGTTCTCATAATTTATAGAACTGTGGAGATTACTGGATCATATTTTTTTCTCTTTTAACCAGGAGTGCCTCAGAGATTCTGCTATGACTTTGGACTTCTCTGAGTCTGTGCAATCATTTTCTTGAGAAGCTTGGGGAAAGGTGGTAGACGGCTGCACTTTTTCATTAAAATGTGGGTGGCTCTTTTTACCCCCATCTCCTTTATCTCGAGGACACAAATGTTCAGTTACTGAGGCATTTAAATCAAGTTATGGCCCCTCCTTTGGAGGGCAGGGCTCAAAGTTGTTCGTGTAATTGATAATGCACTTTCTCAATGGCTCTGTAGTCATTATTAACATGTCTTCCCTCCTCCCCACAAGGACATAGGTCATTTCTGTCCTTAAAGTTTGAACAGCTAACAAATCAGAGAATCCAAGGGGCATGTTCTATTTCCCAGGAATGATTGACATTTGGTGCTGGGGTTTGTTGGGGGAGGGGGAGGGATAGTTTTTGTTTAGCTTGTGTAGGACTGTGTGTGTGAGGGGAAGTTTTGATAGGCTTTTTTCTTTTCCTTTGTGAGCTGATGATGACTGAAGTAGAACAAGTACATCTTCAGGTAAAGAGAGGGATTTCTCAACCCGCTTTCTGTGATGTCAGACTATTGGAGAAGCCCTTTCAGCTGCTTTCTAGATGTACCTAAATTCAGTCAGATATTTTGGATTAAGAAACCTGAAGTCCTGATAGATCATATACTCCAAGGAAATACATCAGGGACAGATAATTGGCTGAAAACACTGATGCTTAAAGGTGACACATTTTTATAGGACATTTCTACCAGAGGGTACTGACTTGATTTCTCCGACAAGGACCACACTGCCTTTGTGTTTAGTGTAATGCAATTTGTGTACCTTCTGATCATATATCTGCAAAAGTTTCTCATTTTTATAAAACTTTGAAATCATGCCAGTAAGCTAGATGTTGAATGTATGTAAGTAGCATTTGGTAACTGTGCTAAGAGGCTACAAAAAGCATTATTAGTGAAAAAAATTTTTTTTAGTTCTGATTCGGTTGGGTAAGATTTCAGTATAAGTTCTTTTGGGTCTCAGGCTCTAATAATTGAAAAAGAAGAGAATATATTGGTTTTTGAAAAATCAGTGTATTGTGACTTGAACTGGTATACATTACCTTTCTACAAAATATATCAGAGCTATTTGTGCTTTGTACATTTAGACATTGTAATTTTATTGTGAAAGAAAAATATACTGAATTTATAGAAAGCAAGTATTCTCCTAATTAACAAAGTTTAAAATTTTATCTCTACCAATTAAAATTGTAATAGATTTTGATAAAATAACCAGAAAAATGCCTCTTGTTTTTTTCCACATCTGAAAATCTCCCTTCTCCTCCTCTTATTTTATTTTAAGAGGGTTTGTTTTGTTTTGTAGGGGACTTTGTTAGAATCTTTATAAGAATGATGAGATGCTTGTTTGAATTTGGTGGCTGTAACATTTTTCAGCTCATATGAAAATGGAAACTTAGAACCTGAACTAGTACAACCAGTACTACTACTACAACATTGCCAAAGTCTGGGATAAAGTTAAAAGTTGATAAATAGAAATGTATTGATGTGTGTGTGTGTGTGTGTGTGTGTGTGTGTGTGTGTGTGTGTGTGTATCACAAAGATATTTTAGATGTCCCTTCTTTTAGTTTAACTAAGGATGTCAGATAAGTGAGTTTGAAAGCAGCCAAAATAAATGAGGTGTAAAGATGTGTAACATACTGAGGAAAGCAAAGTTTCAGGTATGAAAGGAAAAAGCATTGTTCTTACCAAGGGGTAAGATCTTGGCCATCACTGGTGGATGTAGGAGGCTGACGGGTTGTTTTGAATTTAACAAATTCAACATTTATTGGCATCTAAATCTAGCATGGTTTAGTTAAAGCACACACACACACACACACCCAAAAAATAATACCAAATTACAGCAAAAGCTATAATACATATAAATCTTTTTATTTTGTTAAAAATCTTATACTTGAAAAGTTGGTTTTGAAAAACTTTCAACTTTGAGGATTTCATTTATCGGTATGTATATACATACAGACACACACACACACACACACACACACACATCCATTAATGATTCATGACCCTGTAACATTTTTTCCATTCTTTTAAGTTACGTGATTTGGCTTTAATGAAGAAACATTTCATTTAGTTGAAACTATGCATTCAGGGTCTTAGAACAGATTTCCTGTGCAAGACATAATTAAAGTGGAATGAGTTAGTTTAATAAACCATAAGTCAAATTTTCTAAGAGATTTTTATATTCATTTGCATTATTTATTGGCATTTAATTCAAAATAGTTTTCAGATATACAAGAGCTGTTAGAAATACATACCAGCAATATGCATACTTTATTCTTTTATACTTCTTACCTTTCATAAGAAAAACTCCTACTCTCTATGGAAAAGCTCATTACAGAGAAAATACTTGTTTTCTATAATAAAACAATATGATTGATGCCATCTATGCCAGGTTAGAAAGTTTTGGGAACTCTTCTCTATGACATTAATTTTAAATTATGTTAGTAGAAATCAAACTAAGATGTAAAGTGTAAAAAGCTAACTTAGAAGTAAAACTTTTAAATATAACAATATTTTGAGAAGCTGGGGGGGGGAATGGTTGTAGTTTGAAGTACTAACCCCTACCACCACTCTTATGTTCCCAATTTCTCTTCTGTATCTGTTTATTATAGTCAGAATTTTTGTGGTAGACGAGACCCTAGAAATAATCTTGCTAGTAGCTCAGCGCCCCCTCCCCAAATATCATGCTCAGGAAACTGAGACTCAAAAAGTTTGTGACATGATTAAGTTCACATAACTAAGAAGCAGAGCCAGAATATAACTCCTGTCTCCCATCAAATGCATATTAACACCCCACTGCCTCCCTGTACTTCTGCTATGGTAAATGTGGTATGTAACACTCTCCATTTCTGCAGTTTCTTTATAGTTCTGGTCTAGTAGTTGGTGAATACAGCACATTAAGAAAAGTATTAAATTCAGAATATATGTAGTGATAAGCCTATATGGGGAAGTGTTGGAAATGTAGGTATCTATACCACAGATGTAAGGCTAGATACATTTTTTTAAATCCTAATTTATGCCTTACTATTTTCTGCCCCATAACAGTTGTATGCTGCCATTTTATAGTTGATTATTTCTAGGGATTTATTTAAATGCAAAAATAAACCCAAAGAAATGGCTTTGATCCGTGTTTCTAGCTATTTTAAAATAAATTTCAAATCAGCCAGCCAGCTTTCACAGTCACGTAGGTGGCAAATTAATTATATTGCACAATGGAGTATTGCAAAGAAAAAATTAAATAAATTTGATTCCATTAATTTCTAATGTTAAAAAAATAGAAATTTACATGTACTTTAGAATAGCTACAAGCAATATTTCCTTATATAATTGAAAAAGGTTTATAGTATGAAGCTTATGATTCCATAATGGAATGGTGACCATTATGTCATTTAAAGTGTATATACCGTATAAAATGTCTTAAATGCGGTAGGCTCAGCTATATAAGCTCAATATTTCCAATGTATGTTCTCAAATTCCACTTAGTAGCTTTAAATTAATTAAATTATTTATTAGACACTGGAATACTGAAAATAACTTCTTTCAGATTTTTTTGTTTGCACTATTTTTATGAATATTTTAATGAAGTGGGGTGTTTCTGCTCCCTCACTTTGTGAGGTTTGTATGGGTCCATTTTTGAATACTTTAGTTATTAACAATCAGTTGTCTCATTTAATTCTCTGCATGTTCATTTATATATTTAAAAATCAGTATCTGTCTTTAGGGGGTAGTATACTATTTATATAAACACTGGCAAGGAGGAGCTCTCCATTTCTGATCTTGGATTACAAAATAAGTTGGTCTTTTTTTTTTCAGTTATTTCAGCTATGTATTTGTTTTTCAGGTTAAAAATGTTTAATAGGTCATGTCAGTGGTCAGAAAATCTGTAAGAATTTTAGAGCAACTTTTCTATACTATGGCTATGTTAAACAGTCTGAATATAAGACTTTTTACCTTTCAAGTTGAATGATTGTCGTCATGTTTCAAACCACTAAGTCGGTTGAGACACTTATTTGTAATACTTTAATTTTTTTAAAGTGCTTTCTAGAAACAGGTTATTTGAAAACCAACTAGAAATTATTGATAACTTAAATTCTCAAAAATTAGAAGATTTGTCAGATTATAAGATGGAATGCAGTGTGAAATTGTAAACAGTGCTAATAAAATCATGAGTCACCAGATTGGTACAATTTTCCATTTCCAGGGTGGTCATGTTGATAATATAAGGCATAATATTAGTATTACCTGCATTATGTACCTAATGGGTATATCATATTGGCACTGAATATATATAGGAAATAATATTGATAAAGTCAACCAATGTGCACTTAAACTATATTAGGTTTTTGGCGGTGCCAGAAATTTTTATGGTGATCCTGCCATTAGAATTAGAGTTCTCATCACCCAACCTTTCCCTACCCCCGTAAACACATTCCTTCTAAACCTGACCACGCAACCACAAACTTTTGGTAACTTCAATTGCTTCAGTATTTTTATACTCTTAACTATTAGTCACCTGAAAAATACACACGAGCATACAGTTCAGAATAGAAATTAGCAGAAAGCTGGGAATGATGTGAAATAATTGGCAGCACAGTACAGAAATGTAGGTTCTATGTTTTACTTTGGATTTTGAGAAAATGTTTACAAATTAAGGCACATTCAGATGTCTGATATTATGCATTAGACTTAATATAGATTTTACAAAAAAAAACATAAATATAGCTTATAGTATATATGAGTCTTTGTGTATCTGGAAGTAGGATCAATAAGGAAATCCTTTTATTTTTAGAGAAATGAATTGGACAATCCATCCTCAACTGCAGAATTGGTATCAAACTGATTTGCTGTATTTAAGTGTCAACAGCTCAGTGTTAATTATATCAGATGAAATTCTTTACAACTTTGTTGATTACAAAATTTACCAAAGAAAATGTATCAACCAAATATAATTTTTTAAAAGTACCTAACTATTAAGGAATGAGGCCCCTTTAACATTCAAGGATTGCTCTCTAGCCCTGGGGGAAATAAATACTAAACGATTCTTTGATCTGCAACATAGGTATATAGTACCTACAAGATTCCATTTCAGGTTTTGTTATGTCAACATTTTAGACTTTCAGCAAAAGTACCAGTTAAGTCCAAATATTATTCATTATGGCACATTTTCATGTCTCCTTAACTCAAGGATTCTGCTCATCAGTATTGAAATTCCTAAAATTGGTATATTGTATGATACGGTGGCTTTTTAAAAATAAAATTGAGGGGGGAGTTATGGAAATGCACCTTTTACAATGGGTAATGGTAAAGTATAAGTATCATACTTATTTCCAGTAAGTATGATACTGGCCAAAATGGTATGTTTTTACATAATTTATGTACATGGTCACTCTGGGTGGGTATTTTTCTTTGCAGAAAATATCATTAAGAAAAGCTAAAATACTCATTTTTTAAATGTATAGACCAATAAGAACTAATGGGTTTAAACTATTAATGATTTTTTTGGGAAAACACAAAATGTAATTATATTAACTAATGTTGCAAACAGATTCTGTATATGTATTTTTTTCATATCAGGTAGTAGTTAAAAAGTAATGTGTTGATTGGCTATCTTGGAAACAGAAGATTGGCTTTCTAATAATTCTTAATGTAGGTTTTGGATTTTTTTTTTAAGTTTTATCATCTACATTGAATTGAGAGATAAGTTCAGTGCTCCATGTGTTGTTAAAATATTTGTGGGGTGCCTGATTGGCTCATTCCAGCATGTGACTCTTGATCTTGAGGTTGTAAGTTTGAGCCCCATGTTAGGTGTACAGATTATGTAAGTCTATTAAAAAATGGACAAATAAATAAAATATTTGTAATAAGTTCAACTACTTTACAGTGAATCTTTTTGATTCTCATTCTAAAAATTATGCTGACTTTACATTCATTTTAACTGGTTAAGAGAAACCATTTTTATGGTGGAAAAATTATTTTCCCACTTTTTTCTCATAATAATTTGGCTGTCCTGAGCTACAATTTCTGAGGGATTTTTATTATAGCATTATATAGTCTGGCCTCTGTCACAATGGACAAGTAAACAGGAGATATCCCACATGTTTGCTTCATAAAATGATATGTATGGAATGTATAGATCAGCTCTTCTTCTTTTTTTTAATCAGCATCAACCTACAGCTTGGTATAAATTTCCCAAGTATTCAGAGACTCGTGCCGGTGAAAATTTAAATAAGATAGGCATGAAGAAGATGATTTCTACCGACTAATGTCCTTTCAACCTAGGACTAGTGAAAACTTTCATTTTTTCAGAGCTGAAGAAAAACGCACATTTAAAATTTATTGGTGCATGTAAGCCATTATCTTAACTGTCTTACTGAATTGGTTAATGCTGTTGATTGTTGAAATGTGAAACATAGTCACTGTTGACCTTGTAAATATCTGCCAGAGATGAAAAAATATTTTAAGTTATTGTAAATAAAGATGTTTAAAATTCATTATCCGTCTGCAATGCAGAAGCATATCTAAGATGTTAAATATTGTGTTTCTTGAGAGATGTGTAATTTTCCCCTAGATGTATCTAGTTACATTAAGACTGTAAATTTTCTTTTGTACAGTATAAAAATACAGCTTTATTTGGCTTTTGACTGGATTCCCCTGAGTTAATTTTATATCTTACCTAATTTTACACCTTAAAATGGTCTTCATTTCATTTTTTCAAAGCATGCCATTTTATTTATGTGTGTCTGAACTTTTTGTTTGTATGACACCCTATTAAGGCAATTTATAAAACTAATTGAGGAAATAAATAAAATTACATATAGCACCATAAAATAAGAAATAACATAAAGGCATAAAATACATGCCGTACATTTCTGTATGTTATTGTTGAGATACAAATCTATATATCTCGGAACTTTAAAGCAGCCAAATGTGGGGCGCCTGCATGGCTCAGTCGGTTAAGCATTGGACTTGAGCTCAGGTCATGATCTCATGGTTTGTGAGTTTGAGCTCCTCGTTGGGCTCTGTGCTGACAGCTCAGAGCCTGGACCCTGCTTCAGATTCTTTGTCTCCCTCTCTCTCTGCCCCTCCCCCAACTTGCACTCTGTCTCTCCCCTTCTCTCTCTCTCAAAAATAAACATAGAAAAAGTTAAAAAATAAAGCAGCCAAATGTAAAGAGAGATTAATTATACGAATTTTAGAGATCCTTAAGATAAACAAATTAGTTTCTCAGGTGAAACACAACTGTTTTTAGAACTGAGATGTTAGAAAATTTTCTCTCCTAAGGTCCTTATAAAGAAGATCCAATATTACTACTGTCATTTACACTCTCTCCAGCAATGTATGAAAGTGCCTGTTTCCTGTACACTTACCAGTACTTAGTTTTCTATTCATTAAACTTTTTGGTATTTCCCGCATTGTGTTTTCTAAAGATACACTTTAGCCTTCTCTTGGAACATGGGTTGAATGAAGGGCTGAGCTTCAGGCCCTCTTTTCTTTTTTTTATATGCATTTTCTAGAAAAGTCTCTGGCCTTTTTTTTTTCTTCCCCTCTTTCCTCATAGCTACTGTTCCTTGCTTACGGACCAAGACTGTATTCTTTTACTTGAGATCTAAGCAACATGAAACACTTCTTAAAAATATCTTATGCCTTAATTCACATTTGCTAATATAGATTAGCAGTTCCAGAAGAGAATGGTTTAAGGCAACTCACAAAGTCTGATTTGTTTTTGCCTTGATTCTGGATCTGAAATAGGGTAGGTGAGATTTACCAGTTTTTGACAGTTTCAATTTTTTCAAAATATCATATTTGCTCATTTTGAAAACTTTAGAAAATACAGAGAAAATACAAAGGGAAAAACCACTTGGCGGTACTGTAATAAAATAGTGAATATTAATAAGATAGAGACACTGTCCTGCAAACACATATACAACTGTGGTCCATATCACAATAATTTACATTCCAGAGATTCTTTCCACATGAATTAAACAATAACATCATTGGGCTCTAGGACATCCCAGGCACGAGTCTAACGACTTTAAAGAAAATACAGTAATTCAATAACACAATAGTGTCTGATAAGTACTATTATTCTCCTTTTATAAGAAAAGGAAGGTTCATCTTTCCAAGGTCACAGAGCTAGTAAGTGGTACAGCTGGAATTGAGCTAGACACTCAGGCTCATGGACTTGTTCATTTAACATAAGATGCTGCTTCATATAGTATTGATTATTATTAACTGTTAGTATACTTGTCCTGTCCCCACAAAGTCAAGGCCCCTACAGAGGAAGGGGAGATTGGATCTCAGTAGAGCTAGATTACTAATAGACTAAATCCAGGAAACAATCAAGCCCTAATACCCTAGGCATACATAGTTATAAATTCCCTCCTATGTATGGTTCCAATTATGTACTATCCATAATTGTGTACCATTCTAGAGAGGAGAAAATAGTCTTTCTGTGATTCATATGAGGAACCTGAGTTGAGGAAAGCTGATTTAGAGTATAATGAAGCAGAGGAAGCTCTCAAAAAACTTAAAAATATTTTATCAGTTCTTACTCTCAAAAAAAAAAGGTGTCAGGTAGCTTGGGAGGAAATTAGAACTTTTTTGGACTGACTGACAATTATTTTATGATTTAGTGTTTTAAACACCATGAGAGAGGGAACAAATAAAGTTTTGTGTTTAGGGTTTCTAAAGGTCTAAATCTGGCCCCAGGGCCCTCATTGAAATGGGATTGATACAATCCATAATAACAACTCTAGTTTTCCTCAAGATGTTATATCAGAAAGGGGTGGGAAGGGGTCACTTGAAGGACCAGTCACTTTTGGCACTTAGGTAACAATATTTAATACACATTAGGAATGAAACATTTTTTCTGGCCAGGTCATGCTGACCAATACAAACTTAAATTCTGAATCATTGTATAATTTTAAAACAATTCAAAAATATTTTTTGTTTTCTCTAACCAGTATTCTCTCCAATCAGTATTCCAATCAGGAAATATCCCCATTTCTTCAAAGAAAATAATAAGAATTATAAGAAATTCTATAGATACTTATAAACAACTGTTACAAATAATGGCTTTATATATACTGTAAAACTATATTCTAAAGCTCATTTCCCAGAGACTGAATTATTATGTGTATATTTTTTAAGGATTAATTTGCCAAATCTTTCATTACTAATTTCTACTTTATGAGGGCCTTATCATCCCTGATGTAAGAACATCCTGGAGATAGGGGCACCTGGGTGGCCCAGTCGGTTGAGCATCCAACTTCGACTCTGGTCACGATCTCTTGGTTTGTGGGTTCAAGCCCCACATCGGGCTCTGTGCTGCCAGCTCAGAGCCTGGAGCCTGCTTTGGATTCTGTGTCTCCCTCTCTCTCTGCCCCTTCCTTCCTCATGCTCTTGTTCTCTCTCTCTCTCTCTCTCTCTCTCTTTCTCTCTCTCTTTCTCTCTCAAAACTAAATAAACATTTAAAAAATTAAAATTAATTTTTTAACTAAAAAAAAAAAAAGGAAATCCTGGAGATAAAATAGGATCTCACTACTGTATTCTCTTTAAGTCCTAGATGTTGAGGTAGAAGTAATGACTTTTGGGGCTCCTGGGTGGCTCAGTTGGTTAAGCACCTGACTTCCGCTCAGATCATGATCTCACAGTTAGTGGGTTCAAGCCCCACGTTGGGATCTTTGCTGATAGCACAGAGATTGGAGCCTGCTTCAGATTCTGTGTCTCCATCTCTCTCTGCCCCTCCCCCGCTCATAGTGTCTCTCTCTGTCTCAAAAATAAATTTTAAAAAAACATTTTAAAAAAGGAGAAAAAGAAGTAATAACTTTCTCCTGAGCAGGACTGAAATCAAACTGATACCTTAAAAAAAAAACAAACTCTGAGTAGGTGGCTTAGTTAAGTGTGCAACTTTGGCCAAGGTGATGATCTCACGGTTTGTGGGTTTGAGCCCTGCATCAGGCTCTGTGCTGACAGCTCAGAGCCTGGATCCCGCTTTGGATTCTGTGTCTCACTCCCTCTCTCTCTCCCCCACCCTGCCCACACTCCATCTCTCTCTCTCAAAAATAAACTTTAAAAAAATTTAAAAACTTGAGTAGAAATTATGTGCTGAGGCATCTGTCACTGACATTCTAGCCCTATTATCCCTTAGCAAGTATGTGTTTAAATGCATAGCAGTATCTAGGTCATTTCACATATGATAAAATTTTTCATACTCCCTAGCTCAGTGATTCTAAACCCCAGCTGCATGTTAAAATCATCTGGGTATTTTTTTCTTAAATTTTGATTAGCAGGCCACATTCAGACTCTCTGGGATTGGGATCTATAGCATTAGTAATTTAACAGTTTCCCAGGTAATTCTCATGTGCAATCAACACTGAAAGCTGTCTTTAATCCTATAACAATCTTTGGCATTCATAGCTAAGCTTTCCTTCTTTGACCCAGAACCACTGACTCAAGATTTTTTTTTCCTAGAGAAATATATAAAACAGTAAATGCCAATTTAAGAGATTAATCTACTGTGTGTGTTTGTGTGTAGACTCATTCATATCAATGCTACACTGTCTTTTCTATTCCCTTACTCAGGCCACTGAACGCTAGGCATTGATACAATTTCATTGGCCCCAACCTTAAGCCCCAGACACTTTGAGGTTCTTGTGCTTCTTGGGCCTGCCCACTCTCTCATTCCCTTCAGTTTATGTTCCAAAGCTTCATCACTTTAAGTACTACTTTCTCAGGAGACTCAACTCTTCTTCAAATGGAGGTCATAATACTAGGTAAATTTCCCGTTCTTTCCCACCACTTCAAAGAACAACTGTATCTTCAACTATCCTCATCTACATGCTGCCTGTCTCCGAAGATGAGGTATCTCACTTCATTTCTTGTTTTACTCAGCATCCTAAGGCAATACTTTTTTCTCCCTTTGGCTCTAATCTATACACTGATGACCCCTAGATCCCTCTCTTGATCTCTTGAATGAATTTCAAATTCTTATACCGACTGTTTGCAGGATAACTGGATATCCGTCTTTCAAAGGGGTTTCACAGTCAAGATGCCTCAAGTTAAACTCTTTCCCTCTTACCCGTAATCTTTCACAGGACACTGAGAACTAATACCCAGGCAACCATGCAAGAAACCTTGGAATTGTATCTTCCTTCTCCCTCACCTCTATATCCAGTTTCCAAATCCTGCTGACTTTGCCTGCTGTTGTTTTTTTAAATTCATCTTTTCCTTTGCAGTATTACTACTACAGCTCAAATTCCTGTCTTCATCTTCGTATCTAGACTGCTTTGATAGCCTCCTAACTAGACCCCTGCCCCTCTTAAATTTACCTTCATTAGTGATTAATATAAAACACCTATCAGTCCCCTGGTTAGTTATTCAATGGTTCCATCATAGGAGATAAATTCTGTTCTTTAGCCTGAGACCTCCCACTCCATCTCCTATCATTCATACTTTTACTTAAGGTTTGACACCAAACTGCTTTGTACTACCACACCCATTTTTAAAAATTTATTTTTTGAGAGACAGCGCAAGTGGGGGAAGGGCAGAGAGAGAGAATCCCGAGCAGGCCTTGCGCTGTCAGTGCAGACCCCAACGTGGGGCTCGAACTCACAAACCTGAGTGAGATCATGATCTGAGCTGAAACCAAGAGTTGGACACTTAACCGACTGCACTACCCAGATGCCCCTATCACACTCATTTTTTAATTGCATACTCTTCCTGAAATCCTTTTTCCATCCCAATTCTCTATCATCTGTAGTTGGATAGGCCTTTGCTGCCTTTCCTCCGTTTACCTAAGCTAAGTGGTAGTTGTCCTGGTAGTTCTCAGCAAATTCTATGCTTGCACTTACATGTTACTGCATTGAAATTACCTGATTCTTTCTACCCAACAAGAATCTAAGTTCCTTAATGGTAAGGGACATACCTGGGCACTATGTCCCTGGTATAGGTAGGTGCTCAAAGTTAACTGAATAAACTGAACTATTCAAAGAAAAAGACTGAGAGAAATGAAGGACACTCAGCACCTTCCCTCTTTTCCCCAAATATACCATAAAAACCATAATCAAAACCCACCACTCAAACCAAGGCCTCTGAGTCTATAGACTTTAGTGTAGATTTGAAGAGGAGATGGAAGACAGTTTACATCATAGAAACATAAAGAACATATTAGTTGAATATCTATTCAATATTTCTAGATCATCACATTTTTAGGAAGTTTTCAAGTTCTTCATTGTTAACTGCTGACTATGTTCTCTTTTCTCTCTACTTACCTCCCCAGGCTCCTTATTTCCAATGTAGAGAAAATAACCTTTATCCTTTGTTTTCTTAAATTTTGCCAACCAAAATGGAATATTGAGGTATCCAGGCTACCATTTCTCTTTCTGAAATGGATTTCCTAAACAGCTTCCAAAAGGTGTGATTGCATCTCTTCCTTCTGCTCCCACTCTTACTCCTTATCCAGGGTGATCTTACAGTACAACTCTGACTAGTGTACCAAGAGCCAAACTAGCCCTCAAAATAACAGACCCAACTTTGGTGTTTGCCTCTTGGCCCTTTACACACCTGCTTGGGCTTTCTAGCTGGAAAATTTTACCCCTCCTCTTTGCCTGGCCTAAAACTACTCAACCCTGTTTAATTTTTTTTTTTTTACATTTATTTTTGAGAGACCGAGAGAGACAGAGCGTGAACAGGGGAAGGGTTAGAGAGAGAAAGAGGCAAAGAATCTGAAGCAGGCTCCAGGCTCTGAGCTAGAGAGCAGCACACAGCCCAACTCAGGGCTGGAACCCACAAACGGTGAGATCATGACCTGAGCCTGAGCCGAAGTCGGACTCTCAACCGACTGAGCCACCCCGGCCCCCCTCAACCCTCAGTTTAAACATCTCTTCCTCCAAGGAAATTGTTCCTGACTTGTGTCCTTTAGATATGTCACGTGATTCAATAAATATTTAACTTCTCATATGGTAGCATTTTTCTCATTATTGTCCCTTCATTATCTTCTATAGTATTTATTGTAACAGCAGAGATCGTGTTTGTCTCAATAGTGTATCGTTATCTAGCATGCAGGGTATTCTGTAGTGTTTTTGTTTTGAATAAACGCATCTAAATCAAACAGTATTCTGTTAGTGGGTAATACCGTATCCTACTAGGTCCAATCCTTTTCTTCTTCAGTTATCTCTTTGTATATACTCGTTCCATTTTATCAGTTTCTCCATTCCATTAGCAGTCCGTTCCGGATCATCTTCATATTCAGTGCCTGGCTCCTAGTTCTCTTGTTTACAGAGAAGACTGTCTCCCTTTTTCCCTACCCCAAGACCTTAAGATGTACGGAATCCTACCTTTCACCCCCAAACGAAATAAATGGGTTTAAAAATTTTTTTTTAATTTTTTTAATGTTTTATTTATTTTTGAGAGAGAGAGCGTGAGCAGGGGAGGATCAGAGAGGGAGACACAGAATCTGAAGCAGGCTCCAGGCTCTGAGCTAGCTGTCAGCACAGAGCCCGACGAGGGGCTCGAACCTACAAACCCTGAGATCATGACCTGAGCCGAAGCCGGACGCTCAACCGACTGAGCTACCCAGGCGCCCCTAAAATTTTTTTTTAAGGTTTATTTTGTGTTTGAGATAGAGCGCGAGCAGGCGAGGGGCGGGGAGGGAAACACAGAATCCGAAGCAGGCTCCAGGCTCCGAGCTGTCAGCACAGAGCCCGACGCGGGGCCGAACCCATGAACCACAAGACCATGACCTGGGCCGAAGTCGGATGCCCAACCGATTGAGCCACCCAGACGCTCCCGAAATAAGTGTTTAAAAACAACAAAAACGTAACCTCATTCCCATTATCTTTTTGCTCAAAAGAAGGTGTCTAGAGAAAACAATTAAGACTTTTAAGATTGCCTCAAGAAAGACCGCTCAATCAGCTAACCTCTATAAATTTCCCCAGGTGTAAGCAACGCTTCCTTCTCCTTTCCCCGGAAACGGAAAGAGAATAGGAAAGGCCCAGACCCCGAGTTTAGGGATTCGTTTTCCTTAGGTTTCTTGATAGGCGGGGTCGGCAGGCCGAAACCGACTGGCGGGCAGACACGTCGCTCTCGGCTGACTCCGCTTTCTATTGGCTTTCCTGGACTCCGCCCCCTAGGCAGGGCGGGAGATTCGGTGTGGCCAGACAGGTCTCCCAGCCCCCAGCCGGCCTCCCGGCTTCCCTATTCGTCTCTGCGACTCTGAGACCCTGCGACCCTGCTCCGCCAGTGCTTAACGGGAATCTGGCCTTTCCGTACTGGGGAGGAAGCCACCTCCCCTGGAGAGCCCAGTAAGCGGGGCACCGTCCGGCAGGCGCTGGGCGCCCCGAGAGGCGCCTGGCCGAGACCTAACGGTACGCGGTGGGACGACGGGGCAGCCCGCTTCCCTCTCCGGCTTAACTCGGGGTTTGTGAGGTGAGTCGGTGGCGCCCAGCTCCGCGGCCGAGCTGGGGTGCTCGTCTCGAAGAGGGCTCCCACTCGGCGCTCCGGGCTGGGTCGTTGCTCTCTTCACGCAGCGCGAAGCCCCCGAGGACCCCCGGCGCGGCCAACTGGTAAGTGGCTCGAGGCCCGGGCCAAAGTCCATAAATACTTGTTGGGGTGACAGGTTCTTTCTGGAAGTATCGTTGGTCGGTCTCTCCAGCAGTGATAGGCCTTCTGTGCAAGGAGCGCGTTACCAACGTATCAGATTCTTGGCTTAAAGAGCCTTGTGTTCGTAGAGAGAACTGTGCAAATCTGTAACCATAGTGGACGGTGACCAGAGAGGAGCAGGCACAACGAGGGCTGAGGAGGAAGAGATTTCATCCCAGAACTACCACAGGAGTGAGAACCTTTGATGGCATCCCAGCCTGGATGCCCCAAATGAATCCTGCTAACTGGTCAGTCACCTCGGGACCGTGCCTAGGTGGTAAAAATGTAGATGAACCAGGCTCTTCTGGGAGGGCTTTTTACATTAAAAGGATGTTGATGCATTAGTTTTCGTCTTACAACCGAAATCCTAACAGAACCATCATACCTACCCTCGTTAAGTTGCAATCTGAAGAAAAAGAGCATGGCTCTACTACACCTCTGTGTATTGGCACGGCACGTTAAATAGATATTCATTCCGCATTTACTGAGCACCTTTTCTATTAGAGGAGATGTAGAGATGTGCGAGAGATCTACATGGTTAAGTTGAAGTTTAAAGAAAGCAGTGATAAGGAACATTTAATTAGTATTTTCATATGCCCAGCACAATGAGCTCATTAATCACAGTTTTGACCAGTTATGAGTGCAGAGTTAAGATCAGAATTTAGGCTTATCTGATATTAAAATTGCTGCTAATCTATACCACTTTTTTTTTTTTTTAAGGATTACGTTTTAAAAAATTGTAGCAAATCCTTTCTTTGCTCACAAAGGGAATGTGTTGCTGTTAATACTCTTTTGGTGCCGCTGTATTACCTGCCTGGTTAACTCCTTGAAAGGAGTCCACTTAAAATTCATTCCCCAAAGACTGAAGAGTAACTGATCACTAAAAATTTGCATTTTATTGTGTGGTTGTCAAGGGGGGGGTTGTTTTGTTGTTGTTTTCAGAAATTGTTGGAAAAGGAAGGAAAGATTTCTTTCAAAGTCTTTGTAGAAGTTTCTTCAGTTTGGTGGTTCTATACTGTGTAATAAAAGATGGCTTAAAATCTAGAAAAGGAAATTACATATAAAGGCTTTCAGCTACAAACAAGATTAAGTTAGGATGCTTCTCTCCAGGCAATTCTTATGTAAAATACCATAGGGAAATTGTAAAGGACAATATTCAATTGTCTAAAATTTTCATTTTTAAATTTTCCTTGAAAATCTTTCCCGGAAGGAGTTACTAAACTTTTGTGAATGAGAATTATGTAACTGACCTTTATTCCTTTTTCACTTTGGTTGTCAGTGAGCTCTGAGCCACAATTCTTTGTATGATGTATTTTCTGCTTTCTTTATATTTTCCTGGATCCAGACTTCTGTTACTATTACAGTTTGTCATTTGTTTTATTGCACTTGCTTATTGTCTACTTCAAATCCTTTGTAGAACATAGCCGTTTATATTTTAAAACAATATACATTAGACTGAATCTGACCATGCTTGTAAAAGTATGCTTGATAGGGACATTGGGGAGGGGGTGCTCAGTCGGTTAAGCGTCTGACTTCATGTCAGGTCATGATCTCATGGTTGTCACGGTTCATGAGTTGAAGCTCCACGTCAACCTGCTACATATCCTCTGTCTCTCTGCCCCTCCCCCAGCTCATGGGTACGCCCACACTGTCAAAAATAAATACACACAAAAGAAAGAGATTAAGAAAAAGGTACGTTTGGGGTGCCTGGATGGCTGTCGGTTAAGTTTCCGACTTCGGCTCAGGTCATGATCTTGCAGGTTGTGAGTTTGAGCCCCACATCGGGCTCTGTGCTGACAGCTCAGAGCCCCGAGCCTGCTTTAGATTCTGTGCCTCCCTCTCTCTCTGCCCCTCCCCGATTCGCACTGTCTCTCTCTCTCTCTCAAAAATAAATAAACATTAAAAAAGATTTTTAAAAAATGTATGCTTGAGGGCGCCTGGGTGGCTCAGTCGGTTAAGCGACCGACTTCGGCTCAGGTCATGATCTCACAGTTTGTGGGTTCGAGCCCCGCATCGGGCTCTGTGCTGACACCTCAGAGCCTGGAGCCTACTTTGGATTCTGTGTCTCCCTCTCTCTCTGTCCCTCCCCCACTGTCCTAATAATAAATAAACATAAAAAAATTTTTTTTAAAAGTATGCTTGATAGAACTAGGGATGTTTGACTTAATGAACTGGAAACCTAGAGGAACTGTAGAAATCTTTGGATGTTTGAACTGCCAGATGGGAAAATGATTAGATATATGATGAATAGTTTCCAGAGGTCAGAACAAGCATTTAGGTTTGTTTGTTTGTTTGTTTGTTTGTTTTTTTGAGAGACAGAGAGAGACAGCGCAAGCAGGGGAGGGTCAGAGAGAGAGGGAGACACAGAATCTGAAGACAGGCTCCAGGCTCTGAGCTGTCAGCACAGAGCCCGACGCGGGGCTCGAACCCACAAACCGTGAGATCATGACCTGAGCTGAAGCCGGACGCCTAACTGACTGAGCCACCCAGGCGCCCCAGAACAAGCATTTAGGATAACAGATTTGTATTTAATGGCAGGAAAATTGTGTAGTAGAATGATCAGGGACTTTGGAATCAGTCAAACTTGGGTTTTATTTAGCCCTACCACACTTTCTAGTTGCATGAATTTGGACGAGTAATTTAATAGTTAACCTCAGTTTACTCATCTGTAATTAGGGGAATTATATATTTATTAACTACCTCAAAGAATCTGAGGATTTAATGGTCTACTATACATGAAAGTACCTAATAGAGTGCCTGACAAACAGCCCCTCAGAAAAACTTTATTTTATACAGATATAAAGAAATTGTAAGTTTCTTTATTATATACAAATGTCATGTAGATGGGGGTGGCTCAGTTAGTTAAGCGTCCAAATTCAGCTCAGGTCATGATCTTGTGGTCTGTGAGTTTGAGCCTTGTGTCGGGCTCTGTGCTGACAGCTCAGAGCCTGGAGTCTGCTTCAGATTCTGTCTCCTTCTCTTTCTGCCCCTCCCCCACTCATGCTTTGTCTCTCTGTCTCTGAAAAATGAATAAACCTTAAAAAAATTTTTTTGAAATGTCATGTAGATGCATTAAACTTCTTCTCTAATACGTCCAAATTCCCCATAATAGAAAACAGTATCATGACTGGAAAAATGGCCCAAAAGGATATGGCCTGCTGGCAGTGGTCATGTAAATTACAGATGAAGCATTATCTTTATACACAAAACAGAAATCTACTAGAGTTGGTGAGGGTTAAATGAGAATATGTATAGAATATTCAAAACTGTGTCCAGCATACAGTAAGTGCTCAAATTTTGGCCTCTCCAGCTACCTGCCCCCACAGTCCAGATCTTGTCGTCTAGCACTTCCTGGCCAAAATACTGATGGCCGTTTTGCCCTTTACTATGCCTTCATAATAATTTTTGACTTTGTAAGAACCATATTTATCTATTCATCTTGTTTGTTAAAACTCATGAACTTGTTTGTTTCTTTTATTTCCTATTAACTGACCTTAACCAAGTTCTTTTTTTTTTTTTTTTCCAATTGCAGGGGACTCTACCTGAATTTTCCAGCTGCAGAATGTGTAATACCTTTAAAGGTAAATGAAAATAGAGACAAGTCATTTAAGTGTGCAAAAGCAAACTCGGCAACATTTAGTAAGTTATCTGTATGCAAATAACTGAGTCATGAATGACGTAGTTCCTCTAGGAAAAAAGACAAAAATAGGATTTATAAGAGAGGGGGGAGAGAAGAAAAATTCACTTTTTGGGGGGGGGTAAACCGATTAGCTAGCAGCTCGTTAGAATCACAATTAGTTTCAGGCCATTAGTATTATAAGTTCTGAAACTAAATTTTTTCAGAGTAGGCAGAGTTGATCAAGGCTTTGCTTACCAGACTCTGAAGTTTATTCAGTGAAGAACTGACTATAAAGTATTAGAAAGATTCATGTTTACTGTTTAGTTGCCAGGGTACCCAGAAAGCCATATGCATAATTGTAAAGTTGTTTGGTAAGCATGCAACAATAGTAAAGGGAGGTGTTTGAGGAGTATTTGATCCAGGTTTGGAATACCAGTGAAGTACATAGACTTTGGCCAATGGACTATTTATTTCCAATGAACAGTTACTAAAATCTAACAAACCATTATTCTTTGCCTGGCTGTCCCTGTTCTAAACTGTCATGTATTAACCACCCCCTTTCTGGGAATGTTATCATTCTATAGATTGGTTAGAGCTTTCTTTACAGGAAGAATTATTTCCCTATTATGATACTTTAGTTGCCTTGTTTGAATTGAATTTGTTTTTTTCCAGTGCTCAAATGCCTCCCCTTCCTGTCTTTTCCATTTTTCAGATAAAGAACTGAGTTACCTATTATCAAAAAAACAATATTGATAGAATAATTCATAGTATATTTTTATACTTAATACTTCTTTAAATGTTATATACAAGTACAGGTATTTATTATGTGAATGTTTAATTTATTTGGCTGTTGATATGAATTTTTCATTACTTTTGAGTGCTTTATTGCTTTTGTTTAGGTTGGCAATGATGAGTAAACTGGAATTAAAGGAAGACAAGATGCTGGAGGTTCAGTTTGTGGGAGATGATGATGTTCTTAATCACATTCTTGATAGAGAAGGAGGTACTGAGTGATTGTACAATTGAAGAGATGCTTATGTGATGGTTATGGGTTATTTCACGTTTTAAAATATTTTAACCTTCTATTTTGAATATATAGCACAAATTATTTGATCTAGTAAGACTAAATAAAAACAGTTTACTCCAAACTTTTGAAAATTAAAAATAATAAAGCATTATCTGATATGAAATCTTAATAATAGGGGTAAGTGATAACTACCCATTGTAATTAAAATGTGTAGTTATTTTGACCCCCCAAAATAATACACTTTTCAGGGTTTTTTTTTTAATTATATAAACTGTAGTGAAGAGTGGTATATACTTTCATCAAAGAGAAAACAGTGAATTTTCTTCCAGATTTTAAATAATGACCATATAAGTAGTAGAGTTTACTTATTTAAATGTAATGTTTAGAAAGAATTTATACCTATCATGTTCTAATTCTTTGGATATTCTTTATAGGAGCTAAATTAAAAAAGGAGCGAGCTCAGCTTTTGGTCAACACAAAAAAAATAATAAAGAAGCCAGAATATGATTTGGAAGAAGATGACCAGGAAGTCTTAAAAGATCAGAACTATGTGGAAGTTTTAGGACGAGACATTCAAGGTATTTTGGGGATTGGGGAAAGGGAATATACACTCAAATTTCTCCTAGTAGCTGAAATTGTTTTGCAGGATATATAAAAGTAGTCTGGTAGGTTAGGCAGTGGTGCGCCATATTATTTTTTTTTATTGTAAACTACATATAATATAAACTTTACCTAATCTGTAACATTTTTAAGTGCATAGCTCAGTTGTATTAAATGTATTCATAATGTTGTGCTACTATCACCACCATCCATCTCCAGAACTCTTTTCATCAGGAATGCTATTTATTTCTCATCAGAAAAGCACTTGCTTCAGTTTTTTATGTACAATTGGAAAAGTTAGAAGTACTGAGTTTCCACTATAGTTTTTTTCTTTAGATTTTATTCCCCATAAGCAACCAGTCCTGCACCTAATTATTTTTAGAAAAGTTCTACAGACCAATCTAAGTTTTTTAAAAATATTTATATAACTAATTTGAGATAATTTCATAAAGCAAGTCATTTCATTAATTACTTTGGTCTTTTTTTTTTTTTTTAATGTTTATTTTTGAGAGAGAGGGAAAGACAGAGCATGAGTGGGGGTGGGCAGAGAGAGAGGGAGACAAAGAATCCCAAACAGGCTCCAGGCTCCGAGCTGTCAGCACAGAGCCTGACATGGGGCTCAAACTCATGGACTGTGAGATCATGACCTGAGCTGAAGTCGGACGCTTAACTGACTGAGCCACCCAGGTGTCCCTACTTTGGTCTTCTTTACAGAAACAGAAGGAACATTCCAAGAAGTAATGTTTCACTATAGGCATGCCGGTGTTGCATGTTTTTTGTTTTTTTGTTTTTTATTTTTTTACATCTAAGCCAGATTCCTGCCAGATTATATTTAAAAATTTTTAGGCTTACCATCTTTTAGTTAGAGCTCAAGGAACACAGATCTACTTAAGTTGGCTTAATAAATAAAGACCAAGAAACAAAATCAGTATTGTTGGGCACTAGAGGCATTGGAACTGAGACAACATTAAAAACCTAGGGACTTTGCTTTCATGGATCTCCCAGTCTCCCTCATGTCATCTCTGTGCATCTGTTCTCTTCTTTCTATGCCACCTGTCTCTCTCATGTACGTTTTTACTCTCTCGTTCTTGGCTTATAAATGGCCATCATCACTACTCCTGATCTTTTTGTCATTTCTTGAGTCATGACACCTCTGTGGGTTTCGTTCCCACTGTTAAATGGCATGATACAGAAAGTGACCACTGTGCCTCAACAGACTAAGTAGACAGAGTGGATTCTTTTAAGTTTCCCCAGTGGGACAGTCAACATTTTGATGGCATATTCTAAATAGAACTTTGAATTCTTAACTCCTATTATGCTAGACCTAAGAAGAGATTGAAAACAATATATATTTTTAAGTGTTTTTGTTTTAATTGTTTCTTATTGTAAAAGTAATACATATGTGTGGGGCACCTGGCTGTGACTCTTGATCTTAGGGTTGTAAATTCAAGCCCTACATTGAGTGTAGAGATTACGTTAAATAAATAAATAAATAAATATATAAAAAATTAAAAAAATAAAATCTTTAAAAAAATACATATATGTAGTAGAAACTCAGTGCCTCCAAACTTTTTCACATAATAGCACTCACAGCAAATGATATTTGGAAGCACATTGGAATAAATGGAGGAGAATGCCCCAGACCAGGACAAATGCCCTTGGGCTTCTGACCCTTATTCCTACCCCTTCTGCAGGCCATGACTGGCATCCACAGAGGCCTGAGAGGATCATTACTCAGCCTACCCATAACCTATCCCTTTTATTTTGCACACTTAAAGGGAATCTTTGCCTTAGAGCAGTGTTTCTCAACCTATTTTTTACTATCATCCCCTAAAGAGCCTTCTTTTAGACATTTTCTCCTAATGGCCCCCACCTGTGAAGTTTCAGTGCTACATACATGGTATATATCTGTTTATATGTCTGTTTACATATCTGTGGCTCTTTGGAGGACCACAGACCATTGTAATATCTAAGATGTTTTTCACATTCTCCTTCCTCCCACCAAGAACCAATTTTTAATCCATCTGGAACAATATATTCCTGTTGAGAATGCATGCTTTAGAGAACCTGGAACTATTAACAGTTGGCTGTGTGTTTTCTGTCTATATGTACATGCACACACATAAGCTTGTGTTGACAGTCTCTGAGTCCAGGAAATGGAGATTTTCATTAGGCCAGGGGCATGTACAATAGACAAGCCCATAACTTATAATTAAGTCTCACAGACATGACTCTTTCTGTTTTGATTTGTTTTTACTTGTATGCCAAAATGTGTATAGGGAAGAATGGTGTTCCAGTTATGGTATAGGAAGGAGAGTTTTCTTTTAATGTTTTCTTCAGAGTGGAAATGGTGACATCTATTATAGTCTTCTTTAGCTTTATTTGACATAATGAACAATAAGCTTCTGCCTACTCTTTTATTATAATAGAAAACAAATACGCATTTTTTAAAGTTTGTTTATTTATTTTGAGAGAGAGAGAGTGTGTGCGCACAAGCAGGGGAGGGGCAGAGAGAAGGAGAGACAGAATTCCAAGCAGGCTCCACACCATCAGTGCAGAGCCTGATGTGGGGCTTGAACCCACAAACCATGAGCTCGTGACCTGAGCCTAGATCAAGAGTCAAATGCTTGGGTCGCCTGGGTGGCTTAGTCTGGTAAGTGTCCAACTTCAGCTCAGATCATGATCTCATGGTTCATGAGTTCCAGCCCCGCATCAGGCTCTGTGCTGACAGCTCAGAGCCTGGAGCCTGCTTCAGATTCTGTGTGTGTGTGTGTGTGTGTGTGTGTGTGTGTGTGTGTCTCTCAAAAATAAACAAACATTAAAAAAGATTTTTTTTTAAGTCGAATGCTTAACAACTGTGCCACGCAGGTGCCCAAATATGCATTATTTTTAAAACACAGAAGGACATTTGGCAAAGAATCCTTAGGAATAGTTAAAAAAACAACCTTTCAACAATGACCTCTAAATATTTTATTAACCCCTTTACTTACTATCAAAGTGTAAGCTGCTTCTTATAAAAAGCACACATCTTGACATACCTGGCATCATTGTTAACAGGCATACCTGTTAATCCCATCTAGTCTGGAGAACAGTCATTGCATAGAGGTGTTAGGTGATCTCAGCCTTAAATAGAAGATTTTTCCCAAAGATCTCCCAAAGCAATTAGATAGGTGTCCTCGAGAGCAATTTGTCTTATTGATGCTTCTCTTGAACAATTGGTTTGTTTTTTAGTCTTAGGAATAGTGTAACTCTATAATTGATTCTTTATAAGTTGGCTACTAGAAAATTCTTGGACAAATATGTGGTCCACTCATAGTGTATTTATTTAGCCTTATTCACAGTACTACTTTTTAACTTAAGGATTATGTCAGGTTTTTAATTGTGGAAAACTTCTTTTTAAAAACTGTGAGAAAAAAATAAATAAAAATTGTGGTAAAATATATGTAATATAAAATTTATGATCTTAAAGTACATAGTTCAGTATTAAGTACATTCACATTGTTTTGCGGTCAATCTCCAGAACTCTTCTCATTTTACAAAACTGAAATTCTACCCATTAAACAACTCCCCAGTTCCTTCTCCTTACAGCCCCTGACAACCACCTTTCTACTTTCTATGAATTTGACTACTCTAGGTACCTCACGTAAGTGGAATCATATAGTATTTTCGTGTGTGTAACTGGCTTATTTCACTTAGCATAATGTTCTCAAGGTTCATCCATGTTGTAGCAAGTGTCAGAATTTTCATCCTTTTTGAGGTTGAAGAATATTGCATTGTATGCATATACCACATTTTGTTTATCCATTCGTCTGTCAGTGGACTTTTGGGTGGCCTCAACCTTTTGGCTACTGTGAATAATGCTGCTGTGAACATGGGTGTACAAATATCTTTTTGAGGCCCTGATTTGAATTCTTTTGGATATATTCCCAAAGTGGAATTGTTGGATCATATGATAATTCTATTTTTAATTTTTTGAAGAATCTCCATATTATTTTCCACAGCAGCTATACTTTTCTACCAGCAATGCACAAGTGTTCCAGTTTCTCTGTATGCATACCAACAGTTGTTTTTCTTTAAAAATTTTTTTAACATTCATTTATTTTTGAGAGAAAGAGAGCATGAGCAGAGGAGAGGCAGGGAGAGAGGGAGAGACAGAATCCGAAGCAGGCTCCAGGCTCCAAGCCGTCAGCACAGAGCCTAGTGCGGGGCTTATACCCGCAAACTGCAAGATCATGACCTGAGCTTAAGTCAAGACACTTAACCGACTAAGCCACCCAGGCGCCCCTGTTTTTCTTTTTTAATAGCCATCCTAATGGGTGTGAATGGTATATTACAGAAATAATATTGCATTTTGATTTATAAATAACATAGTTGGCCTCTATTAGACTGTTGGGACATAAATCTTTGTTTAGATCTCTTATTTCTTCATAAGAGAGTCCTAGAAGTAGAATTACTGGTGAAAGTATATGAACTTTATAAGGCATACATATTGCCAAATTGCTTTCTAGAAGGATTTTATCAACTAGTATTAGGATCCCTCATCAGCATTAAACATTTTTTGTTACATTTATTTTATTACCCACTTTAATTGCTTCTGTGGTTTGTATATTCATAGTTTTTTGGGTTTTGTGCATTTTGAGTAATTTAAAATTTATTAAAAAGTTTTATACGTGGGAGACCTGGGTGGTTCAGTCAGTTGAGTGTCCGACTTCAGCTCAGGTCGCAATCTCATGGTTTGTGGGTTTGAGCCCCGCATGAGGCTCACTGTTGTCAGCACAGAGCCCACTTCAGATCTTCTGTCCCTCTCTCTCTCTGCACCTCCTCCTCTCAAGCTCTCTCTCTCTCTCTCTCAAAAATAAATAAACATTAAGAGTGTCCTTTAAAAAAAGTTCTGTATGTAGTAAAAACCTTCTTGGACAATATGATTAGAACCACTGTTAGTCAATCAAAATATCAGAACCAGAAAATCATAGTCAATCAAAATATCAGAACCAGAAAATCATAAAAATACTGTACCCTAAACCTTTTGTTTTATATATAAGCATATATATATATACACACACACACACATACACATACACACACATATGCATACACACACACACACATGTACACACCAGAGTCTTTTCTTTGTATAGAAGTTTGGTATAGGTCACCTGGTTGAAGAACACGGTCACCTTTTGATTTTGGTGTTGGATTTTTTTAGACAACGTATCTATACTGCACCATTTAGGATTTCAGGTGTCATTTCCCTCCATTAGATTGTACGTTTAAAGACACTTTTGATGCAGTCTCAGTGTAGTGTGCTTTTGTATTTTTCAAATATTTTCTTAAATCTTTTATGGTTTCTCACCCATATCTAATTTGAAACTAATTGCTCTAATTAATAACTTTAATCAAATATTTCTAAAGCGTTTAATTTAGTTTACATAGAATCTACTCAGTATCTTTAAATTCATATTTTGTCTGTGTGCCAGACATTTAAGGTACATAAGTACAGGTTTGCCATAAACAGACTTAAGTGTATGTGCAAATTATTATGAGAGAGGCAGCATTGCAGATCACTCAGCTAAGGATGAACTGGTCAATAAACAGTGTTGGGACAATGGGGTATCCTTATGAAAAAAAGAAATTGGATCTCTACCTCACATCATAAACAAGTTAATTACCTTAAGATTTGCATATGAAAAGCAAATTGTAAATGCTTTTACAAGAAAATATAAGAGTATTGGTTTTGACTTGATTATAAAAGAATTTCTTTTAATGTAATCAATAGAAAAGATTGACACATTCAACTTATTAAAATTCAGCTCTTCTCAAGAAGACAAACCACAGATTAGGAGAAAATATTTGCAAAAGACATCTGTTGAAGAAATGTTACCCAAAATACACAAAGAGCTCTTACAACTCAACAGTGAGAAAATGGATAGCCTGATTTAAAAACGAGCAGAGGGACAGGACATCTCACCTAAGAAGATATACAGATGGCAGAGAAGCATGTGAAAATATACTCAACATTATATGTTATTAAAAAATTGCAGATTTAGACAACAATGAGATGCCACTTATTAGAATGGCCAAAATGCAAAACACCAACAGCACCAAATGCTAGCAAAGCTGTGAAGCAAGAGGAATTCTCATTTATTGCCGGTGGGTGGGAATGCATAATGGTACAGCTCTTTGAATGACAGTTTGGCAGTTTCTTACAAGCTAAATATATTCTTAGAATATGATCTAGCAATTGTGCTTCTTTGTATTTACTCATATGAGTTGAAAACTTCCATCCACTCAAAAACCTACACCCATGCACGCACATACACACACATAACACCCTGCACACAGATGTTTACAGAAGCTTTATTCATAATTGCCATGGCTTGGAAGCAACCAAAAAGTTAACCAAGAATAAATTGATATATCCATACAGTGGAATATTATTCAGCACTTAAAAAAAAAGATGTGGAAAGATGTGGAGGAACCTTAAATGCATATTACTAAGTAAAAGAAGCCAATCTGAAAAGGCTAATAGCTATGATTCCAACTGTATGACATTCTGGGAAAGGCAAAACTATGGAGACAGTGAAGAGATCAGTGCTTGCCAGGGGTCAGAGGATGGGAGATCTGAACAGGTAGAGTACAGAGGATTTTTAGGGCATTGAAACTATTCTGTATTATACTACCATGGTGGATACATGTCATCATGCTTTTATCAAAGCCTATAGAGTGTACCACACCGAGAGTGAACCTTAATATAAGCTGTGGACGTGAGGTGATAATGAGGTGTCAATGTAGGTTCTGGTAATGAGGTGTCAGTGTAGGTTCATGATTGTAACAAATCTACCACTGTGGGGTGGGATGTTGATAATGGGGGAGGCCGTGCATTTGTGAGGGCAGGAGATATATAGGAAATCTCTGTACCTTCTGCTCTAAAACATAAAGCCTATTTGAAAAAAAAATCCAGTACTTCTCTTTATCAAATGACACCCTAAAGAAGTGAAAAGACAAGTCACAGGATAGAGAAGATATTTCCTCCTTAGAAATAAGAAACATGTGAAAAGATGTTCAACCTCATTAGCAATTAGGGAAAGGGAAATTAAAACAACTGTCCCCATGTGATTCATTTTATATCCACTCGATTGGCAAAGGTTAAGGAGTTTAGATAATGCCAAGTATTAGTGCATAGACAGTGGGGACTCTTAAACAGTAAGGATAGTGAACATCCTCTTTCGAACAGTTTAGCACTGTTTTGTAATAACAGTAATAAATCCATTACATGTTAATGTGAATTACATATATTTAGATGAGAAACAACTGTTTCCCAAAAAAAAATTAGTGAATTTTTTAATTTAAATTTTTAAATTTAACTTAGGCTTAATTTAATTTAGTTTAATTTAAACTAGTGAATTAAAAAAATTGTTTTACATTTTTGCAAATCTCTTTAATGTCTGGCTTAATAGGAGACAGCTGAATTTTCATATCTGCGTCACACATTCCATTAGGCCACAGGATGCTATTGTCATCACACATCATGTAGTCTTTGGAATACCTGTGATCTACTCTTGATTGAGAAAAAGTTGAATAATGTCTTAGTGTTGTTATGAAATAGTGTTGGCCCTCAGGCCCCCACCACACTTTGAGAATTACTATGCCAGAGAGTAGGCTACTAGCCATGAGTATCCAGTTCGTAGGTAGCTGTTGTTATTAAAAGGGATGATTGAAGAATAAAAATTAAGTCATAGTCTTGACAGAGAGTAAGAGAGCTTCCACCATGTAAAAACTGTTTAAATCTCAGTGTCAATTAACTCAGTTGTACTTGGGCACTGTTTACTTCAAGAAGAAAACAACTAATATAGTCACTTCTGTTTTCCCTCTTCAGGGGCAGCCCTTCATGAATTGAGTGCATATTCCTCTAGACTGGAGGGTTTGGGGAGGAGGGGGGTTTGTATGTATGTGTGTATGTGTTTATATACTTATTTTTGTGTACTTGTGAAGAATAATGTGTTTTCTGTGTTTCAGATATATATAAACATAGTCTGTCATCTATTTTTAAATGTTTAATGTACAAATATGTATTGTTAAACCTTTATGCAAGACACAGAGAGGTACAGATCTTAAGGTTTTAGTTAAAATTTTACTTTTTTCTGTTAATTTTGCCTATTTTTCCAAAATGCATATTGAGTTTTCTCTTTCAGAATCCTTGAAAAATGGCTCTACTGCAGATGGTGGGAATAAAGTTTATTCCTTTCAGAATAGAAAACACTCTGAAAAGATGTCTAAATTAGGTACGTTGCTTTTCTAAGAAGGTGTATTTTACCACATTCCCTACAGTTATCATCCTAATGCATTCCCTAAAAGAATGAGAAATATCATTTTATATCATATTTTCAAGCATACGTAAAGTCAGTTGTTTTTCATGCTCAGATGTCTTTTTTTTAATGTTTGTTTATTTTTGAGACAGAGAGAGTACAAGCAGGGAAGGGGCAGAGAAAGAGGGAGACACAGAATCTGAAGCAGGCTTCAGGCTTTAAGCTGTCAGCACAGAGCCTGACACAGGGCTTGAACTCACAAACTGGAGATCATGACCTGAGCCAAAGTCGGATGCTTAACCGACTGAGTCACCCAGGCGCCCCTGCTCTCAGCTAGGTTTTAAGGTCTGTTCTCAGCTAGGTTTTAAACTTCTCATAGTAGGAATCCTGTCTTTGTTTTCTTCCCACATCTAGCCATAGGTTCTGAACAAATTTTTAAATTCACAGATACTCTGAATTTATTGACTAGGAATATTATACCATATAAAGAAAAATGTATTATAGAAAATTATATAAAATTGTTACAAATGGCTGTTGTAACATTTTTCTTACTCAAGTTACCACTTAACACTAATTGTACATGGATTACTGATTTTCAGAAAACTAGACTAAAATAAATTACATACAACATTAAAACTAAACTATCAATCCAATTCTTTTAAAAAATTCAGACTGCACTTTATTTGGGTCCTGTGGTATAAGGGGTCATTTTTGAAAGCTTTGAGGAAATGAAATAACATGTGAAAACAGTTTGAAAATTAGGTCCATAAGTATATGAAGGTTTGGGAACAGCAAGAAGCCAAGAACAAGTAAAATGTCAAGTTGTATAATAGGGCTTGTGATCTATAATTGTATAACACCGATATATGCAATCATTCTGGCCAGTAACCAGGCAAACATTCAAGATGAAGTGGAAAACCTTGTTTACATTAATGAGGGACATATAAGAAGTAATTACAAGACCTGTGTTATTGAATATTGAACATAATATTTAATCATTTGCAAAATTCAGCTTTTCTGAAAGGTATCATATGAAATTCATTATTAATTCTGAACCTAACATGATACATACAATTGATCTATTTCTTAGTGTTTATAATCCACATTAAGAAATTAACAGGTTTTCAATCTGTAAAAATGACTGCATTCTTTATAGGATCTTTGAGAAACCAGAGAAGAAATGCTAAAATAATTATTTGAGAAAGGATCAGATAGACACCAAGACTAATCTGAAACCCCAGAACAATGAAACAGGACTAAGAACATTGAAGAAAAAGAATAGTGGAGGAGTCCCAGAAGAGTAATCAAGTAGAAGTTTTTCAAGTAGATAATCAACATGCACGTAATAATGATCTATGTCTTATATTGTATGGGCTACAAGAAAATTCAGTACTGTTGTATTAGGCATTTCTGTCACAAATTAAAGAAATGCACAGTCATGAAAAGATGGCTTTCTGGATAATTTGAGACTGATCATCTTTTCCAGACTCTGTATTTAATTTGGACTTGCGTTTAGTTGTGATTCTCTTTAAAGAGTATTTTTGGGCACCTGGGTGAGCATCCAACTCTTGATTTCAGCTCAGGTCATGATCCCAGGATTGTGGGATCTGGGATCGGACTCTGTGATGAACATGGAGCCTGCTTAAGATTCTCCTTTTTCTCTCTCCCTCTCTCTCTCCTGCCCCTCCCCTGCTTGAATGTTCTCTAAAATTAAAAAAAAAAAAAACATTTCTTTGACTTATTTATTGTTGTTACTTGTGTTTACATCAAATCGTATCAATGAAGTAGAAGACCCTAGTATTTTTAAAATAATTATAACCTGTCAGAAAATCCCATATTGTTGTGTATAAATGATTAAATATAATTGGGCTAACCAAGATATGGGACTAGAAATACACTAGGAGTTAGATTGGGAGGCTTTGTAAAATACATGTTTGAGATGAGTAAATAAATGCAAAAAAAAAAAAAAGAGCAAAGGTAGAAATACCAAGTAGAGAGGACAGTAAGGAGTTTAACAGGGTGGAGAAAGAGATAACTTTAGGGAAACTGAAAATAGATTGGTTGATAGGATCAAATAGTCTAATGAGAAGCTCTCACTAGGCAAAGGGGATTTTAAAATTTTATTTTAAATTCCAGTATGGGGGTACGTGGGTGGCTCAGCTGGATAAGCCTTTGACTCTTGATTTCGGCTCAGGTCATGATCTCATGGTTCATGGGATCAAGCCCTGCATTGGGCTCTGTGCTGACAGCGTGGAGCCTGGTTAGGATTCTCTGTTTCCTTCTCTCTCTGCCCCTCCCTCTCTCATTCTCTCTCAAAAATGAATTAAAAAAATTTTTTTTAATTAAAAAAATACCGTAGTTACTTTCTCAATAGCATGAGAGGCATGTGGAATGGAGCCTAACTAAGGAATAGATTTACATTTCCCAGCTTAACACACACTGGAACATTGTTCACTGAGAAAAATGGTATATGCTATTCAAATTACATCCCTTTTTTAAAAAAGTATAGTTGAATTCATGGAAATTAAAGCCACTTTACTGACTCAAGCTGTTTCTAACCTGTTTCACACAATTTGTCCTCCAGACTTGAAACTGATCCAAAATACTCATGACAGTCCCCACAAATGTACCACCTTTTAAAATATGTTTATTTGTTTATTGGGGGGGGGAGAGCGAGCAGGGGATGGGCAAAGAGAGAGAGGGAGAGAAGAGAATCCCAAGCAGGCTCCGTGCTGTCAGCCCAGAGCCCGACAGGGGGCTTGAACTCACAAATCGTGAGATCATGACCTGAGCCAAAAGAATCAGATGCTTACCTGACTGAGCCACCCAGGTGCCTTGAGAAAGTATTTTTAAAGGTAAAGATAATACTTTTCATATAAAATGGCCTTTTATGTTTAGAAGTCAACTATTTGATGTTTCATTACAGAAACAGCTCTCTGCTCAATGCTCTATTTTATACATTATTCACATGTATTATAGAGTTTTAGACACAAAATATACCACATGTTATGGGAGATTTAAGAGTTTTTAAAGTATAATTTTAAATATGCACAGTTCCATTTGATTTAAATCCCATTTTCTGGCCATTCTTTCTTACCCCCTGGCAAAGATATGCCTCAAGAAATAAAGATAAAGAATAAAGATAAAGATAAATTGAAGGAGTGTAAAATTGTCAATGGAAGGGAGACAGAGAGAGAATGACAGTTTTAGAAAGCAGTAAGGTCAAAGCTCTTTTTTTTTTTTTTTTTTTTTGAGACAACCTGTAGATAATTGAAAGAAGACTTAAGGTAAAAGAGGCAGTACTCTTAATATGGATAGGTTTATTTATATTCTTGGTAATAGTAGCAGGCAGGTGTCCCTCCCCCCAAGAATTTATATAAGTGAAATAAAGCTATCTCCCCCCTTCATCTGCTTAATCTTAATCCCCCCTTAATCATCCATTACAGATTGCTTTATATATTTCTTTTGTCTGTTTACAGCTTCAGAACTAGCAAAAACACCAAGAAAAAATGTTTCAGTCAATTTGAAGAATGATCCTGAAATTATGATAAACGTTCCTCAATGTAGCAAGGGTAAGATTTTACCTTGGTTCTTTGATAGTTTTCATAGTTGCTTCAAGTTATACCTTTTTTACTTGTCTAAGTGCATTTGTATATATTTTCTGTTCTGAAAATTCATTGAACAAAATGCAGTTAATACCCCCAGTTTTTGCCTTAGCATACCCGTATTTAGCTATCAGTAAAGGGAAATAACCTGTGCTGATTGAAGTTGATTGACAGGGCCGATTAGAAACACTCTTAAAATCCTATTATCGTTTGCTTGAGTTACCCAAATGTTCATGGAAGATTTGCTTTGCCCATTCTATTTGAAATAAGGCTTTAGGGATTTGGAAGTCTAACAGTTTGTGGGCAGTTGTGGGGCAGTTTCATGAAACTAGACTATGATGAAAATTGAAGTGCTCATGGTAAGTAATGTCTTTTTGTTTTATTCTTTAGGGCATTCTGCTTCAGACAAAGTTCAGGTAAAGGTAAGCAATTGACTGAAAGCAAGCAAAAGCCTTAGTGTTACAAAGACATGATGAAAAATATCCACTTCATCTCTTAATGTATATAGTGCTTTATAATTCACAGGTATTTGCCAATTAGATACCTTACATTAGATGAAGAATCTGAGGTTCAGAGAGGTGAAGTGACTTGTCTGAGTTCATCTAACTGGGAAAGAGAAGAGCTGGAAAATGAAGCCAGGTCTTCTAGCACTGTTGGGCCATTTCTGTGTCAGAACTATTCCTGGGTATTTTCAACTATTCCTGGAAACTTTCAATTTCCAGGTAGAGCTGGCCTGGAAATTGTATGGGCCTTGTTTTATTCTGCTTTTGTACATAATGTTCTGTTGTTTCTTCAGAGACTGATCCCAGAATCCATTAAATCCATTAATATATCCTTTGATAATTTACATTTTTTTCAGAATTTACATTTGAATTTTTTTTTCCCATTTATTTATTTTTGAGAGACAGAGTGAGACAGAGCACGAATGGGAGAGGGGCAAAGGAAGAAGTAGACACAGAAGCAGGCTCCAGGCTCTGAGCAAGCATTCAGCATAGAGCCCAATGCGGGGCTTTAGCCCATGAACCATGAGATCATGACCTGAGCTGAAGTCGGACACTTTAACTGACTGGCACCCAGGCGCCCCCAGAATTTACACTTGAAAACAAAGTTGGTTTTGGTAAATTCCTTCCAGGGTAGCTGAAAACAATTGACAATTTTTATCCTCTGTGTTTTTGTGATTTTGTTTTTTCATTATGCCTTGTCAAGCGGCCTACCTGGATATTAGCAAGCCTAGATTGGGCATGGACAAATCCAGGGCAATGAGTATGTGAGTGCTGAGTGTGTCCAGGCCTGGGTGGCTGTAAATTTAGACATGCCTGTACTTATGTTCAGGCTAAGTTTGGGGAACCCCTTGTAAGACTGTGAGTATTGGAAGGAAAAAAAATGGAGTGTAGACATTCAGGGCCATAGTTATGGCCTATGTGCGAATGTCTTGTTTAGGCAAGTCTAGATGTGAGATTAGACATGTCAGAGCCTCTTTTGTCTTTAACAGTGCTTTTTTTTCTGTATTATTGCTTGTATACTGTATCACTATAAAAGAATAAAACCTATTCCCATAATCCAATCAAGAATTTAGATATATTAATGCATTCTTTTTCAAGGCATGGATCACAACACATTAGTGGATCTTGTCATTTCCCTAAGAAACCATCAGAAAACCTACAACAATAAGAGACAATATCTGTAACAGTCTTAATGCACTGTCTTAGAAGGGAGAGTTCAGGAGAGAGTATGTATAGAGCTTGAGGATCTGGACTTAAAAGGTTTAAGGCACGACTATCAAGGTGGGGAACTGATCTGTATTAGACAAAATTCAGTACATGGTATTTGAAGATTGGTGGACACAATAAGGAGAGGGTCTTGAACTGCCTTTTGATGAATTAACTATTATTTGATAAGCTGTTTGCCCTGCTGAGTAATCTATTATCTTGATTGGAAAACAGGTTGCCCTAATTGTCTAGATAAATTAGTTGGCAGAAGTTTCTATAGCAAACACTGAAGTAAGTTATTAGTTTATAGACTTACCTTTTTGAGCAAGAGTTTTCTGAAACGGTTATTTTGACACAGGTGTTCTCAGACTTAATAATTAAGCTATATGGAGGCAGGCTGTCTTGACCCTCAGTCTTGAGATGAGTTTAGTAGGACATGAGCTACAGTTTAAAAAAAAAAAATGAGAGAGACTAAAATTGAAAATGTCTATTTTGTGAGTATTATTGCATTATAATTTGTTTCAGTTATATAACTGCACATGTGTACTGGATCAAGATGACAAAATGTAAAAATATTTTTTAAGGATCTGGATCAAAAAAGTTTATGTTATATACTCATTGGGCTGAGTTCATTTATTATAATACTGTTTGTTCTTAATATCCCAAATCAGAATTCATTAACATTTGAAACTAGCACCAAGAACCTATTGCAAGACAACAGACTTAAATTTTTTGTCTTAATTTCATATTGCCAAAATAACACAGGGTACTTTATCTTTTTATCGGTACTGTTAATTAATATGTATACAACAGTGGGCATTTTCATGTGCTAGCAGTTTACTGGTGTTTAAATATTATATCCTGTGAGGAAAAGAAAAATAGACTTTATACTTCTATATTTAAAATTTTTTTAAATAATGGAGTAAATTGTATAGATCTCTGTTTCTCTCCTCCTCACAGAAGGTAATAAACACCGGTAAATTGCTCGCACATTAAAAGGTTCATATGCATAGGTGTGCCCGTTTCCTTACTCATTATCACTGGATACTATCAACTTCTAAAAAAAGAACTATTCTGCTCATCTGATGGGTGAAAGTGGTTCAGAAGTCTCATTCATATACTTAGGTTTTTTCTTTACATAATAATAAATACTTTATAGATGTCTGGAATTCAATTTCTGGAATCGCTGTAAAGAATCCTTTGGAATTTATTGTTTTGTTGCCATATGCTGTTTTTTCCTGACAGATTCATCTGTCATTGTTTTCTACTTCTAGGAACTAGGCTCATCTAAAAGGTAGTCTAATGAAAACAAAATATTTTTCTTCTTTTTTAGCCTCTTTCACTCATCGTCATTAATTTCCATGTCATCATTATTATTTGACTATTGAAACTATGTTGCTTTATTTTTAAACAGAACAATGATAAAAGTGAATTTCTATCAACAGCACCCAGTGGTCTAAGGAAAAGATTAATAGGTATGTATTTCTTTTTAAACTGAGTTTTCTGGGGCGCCTGGCTGGCTCAATCAGTTAAACATCCAGCTCTTGATTTTGGCTCAAGTCATGATCTCCTGGTTTGTGAGTTCAAGCCCTGTGTCGGGCTCTGCACTAAAGTTGAATATTTGAAAATCTCACATCTGAGCTATTAGTGATCTTTAACTTGTCACTTAGAGATCTCTCTATGCCTGTTTTTTCATTTGCAAAACAAGGACAAGAATGGTACCAGCCCCATAGTTCTGAGAAAAATGGGAATAAAAGATGTCAAAAGTATCTTGACTTTGATATGTGCTTAACAGGTGTTAGCTATTACTATTTTTTTTTTTTTTTTTTTAGTAAGCTCTGCACCCAGTGTGGGGCTTGAACACCCGAGATCAAGAATCTCATGCTTTACTGACTGAGCCAGCCAGACATCCTGCTATTAGTATCTTTCATTATTATCACTACTTCTTTTCATGAAAAAAAGGATATGTTCATTTCTTCAAATAAACTGTAGATTCCTTAAGGGCAAGAACTATATCTTATATTTTTAACTCCAACCCTTAATACTTATGTCTTTTACATTATAGTCAATAGATATTGAGGTTAAAATGTGTCTCCAATAAAATAACATACCTTTTAAGGGTTTTTTTGAGATGGTTTTGTAAGTGGTTCTGTTGATTTGCTTAGAAATTTTATAATGAAACCATTTTAAATATTGATAGTGTTACTGAATGCTATACAAAGCCAAGTAAGTTCCTGCCTTCTAGGAAATTAAAAATTATTTTAGGGACACCTGGGTGGCTCAGTTAAGCGTCTGACTCTTGATTTCGGCTCAGGTCATGATCTTGCAGTTCATGGGATTGAGCCCTTCATCGGGCTCTGCGCAGACAGTGCAGAGCCTGCTGGGGATTCTCTGTCTCCCTCTTTCTCTGTCTCAGAATAAATAAACTTAAGGAAAACCAAAATTCTTGTATCAACTCTGGGATGGAATGTGCTTTTGTATTAGTAGTATTTATAGTAGTTACCATTTATTGAGTGAGGATGGCGTTTTCAGTATAGGCAGCAACAGAAGATTTTACAATAATGGCTTAAGCCATAGGCATTTAATGGTCTCACATCATGAGAAGCCTGGGGATACACAGGTCCATGGTTGAGGTAATGTGTTGTAAAGGACCCGGTTCTTCTGTCTTCTTGCTGTGCTACCAGCATTTTTCACCTTTCGGTTTGAATGCTTCATATTGCAAAATGGCTTCTCTAGCTTTAAGCCATTGGTATAAATAAGTGGCTTTCCTTCCATAAGTGAGGCTAATCTTTCCCAGAAGTTTCTAGCAAATTTTCCCTCAAGTTTCATTGGTCAGAGGGTTATATAGCCAATCCTAGTTGCAAAAGAGGTATCTGGCAAAGGAAAAGATAATTACCATGATTATTTATCCCTTAGGGTGAGACACATTGCCACATATTACAAAACTGGAGTTCTGTTAGTCAGGAAAAAGGAAAGAGAATGATACTAGGTATGAATGGCAGTTTCTGCCACGGCTCCTGGGTGTCAGGCACTGTTTCACCAGAAGTGAAATTCTCTTATTTCAAAGTCCATGCTCTTTCCATTACCCTTCAATGCCTCTCTTGTCAAACTGTCGAATTTTCCCAATTGCTTTTTTGCCCCACAGTTCCAAGGTCTCATTCTGACAGTGAAAGTGAATATTCTGCTTCCAACTCGGAAGATGAAGGAGTTGCACAAGAATATGAAGAGGACACTAATGAAGTCATATTGGGTCAAAAGATTCCATCTCAGAATAGAGTGGTTTCAGCTCCTGTTTGCAAAGAAACACCTTCTAAGAAAATGAAAAGAGATAAAACAGTAAGTGGAGACCTTAAAGAAAAATTGTGCAGTATCTTAAAGATAAGCTACCTAAGAAAAGAGATCCAAATGGGGGATTAATATACTTTTTCCTTTACTTTTATATTTTCTCAGTCTTTCACATAAATGCCCATATATATTTGTGTCTATTTCTCAACTTTCTATTCTGGCCTGACTGCATCCGTATTAATGTGTCAATGCCATGTGCTAAAGGTTTCATCTCAATTCAGTTGCATAAAAAATGGGCTTCTAAATAAATTTTGATAGGATAACTGGAGGTCGACTTCTCAGTGTATACCTTTTTATGTAGTTTTGTTTTTGTAACGTTGTTGATATGTTCAAGTCAGTTTAAAAAGTAGTAAGTGAAGTGGCTGTGGATCCATGTTGAGTTGTTTGGAAGAACATCATAAGCACCAGGACCTGAGAAAGGCTGATTATCTGGTGCTCTCTGTAAAGATTTCAGAGCAATCTAGGAAGCCTACTGCTTGAAAGGTTTTCCATCCCTTCTTACCACCGTGCAAGTTGGTTCTGCCCTAAGTTTGTGGAAGAAGTAGTAAGCCACTTTCCTGGAATAGTAGGCAGCTCTTTTTTTCCGCTCTGCTGTTGATTTCCTCCTCATTTTCAGTTTCTCAATTGTACTAATATTAAATGGACTTGCTAGGACTGTATGAGGCAAAATGAAGGTCCTGATAGTTAACCACCCCCCCTCTTTTTTTTTAAGTCTAAATGGAAATTTTATTTTGGAACTTAGGAATCATTTTTGTGAAGACTACTTCAATGTAGTCATTTCTTTTAACTGTTATGATCCTAAGAGTTACTCAGTTTTACTACTAGAATAAATAGAATTAAATCTGCTTGGTCCTTAATCTGTATTGTTACTGCAAAAAGAAAATGCTGCCACATATTTCATATATCCCATCTTATGCTGGTATAACTGTCTGGTTTTGATATAAAATAAATATCTGGAATTAAGAACTGATTTTGCTCTATCCACTTTCAGAGTGATTTAGTAGAAGAATATTTTGAAGCTCATAGCAGTTCAAAAGTTTTAACCTCTGACAGAACACTGCAGAAACTAAAGAGAGCTAAACTGGATCAGGTATGTTGCAAGGAATGTTACTTCTAAATTTTTTTTTATCATGAGCTAAAATATATACTGCATAAGCAGCAAATGTGAAGGGTGAGTTTACACAAGCAGCATTATTGTCCCGATAAAATGAAATACAAATTAACATAACTATTATGTATTTCATTACATAAAATGGTAAATGGTTCAATAGATTAGAATTCTGTTTGACATATTATAATTACATTTTTTTTCGACTTTATCATTACAGGATTTATGATAATCATCAGGGCCATAGTTTCTTTGTTATCCATGTAGCATTAATCTCTGTTATTCTTTAACTCATATATTCATTGCACTTCACACTGGTCATAAAATAAAGACCGTGACCAGACTCTTTTAGTTACAAACCTTACAAAGAGCAGAGGAAAGCTGCTTCTTGATATTACAGAAAACCTGCTCAGTACAGTAAGATAACAAGGTTACTATATACTATGGTTCTGGTATCTCATTTTTTAAAAAAAATACCAGTTTTTGAGGTTGACTGAGGGTTTTGGCTGGTATCTCCCTAATAGAGAAGACAGAAACCATCTGAGAAAATCTTTTAGTAGAAAGGGATTGATAATCTGAATCAAGAAGAGATGATTGTTATTGACTCAAAGAGTATTGAGACTTTTTGCAATTTTCTAAGGTATACAGGGCTTTTGATGATAGTTTTCAAGATACAGGAAAGAGGAGAATATAGAGTAAGCTGCTGTGACCTAGAAGATATGATGCTACTATGTGGCTGTTTTTGTTTTTTCACCTGGCTTATTCGTATTGAGACTCAGATCAGAGACTGATGAAAATATGTCAAGAAGCCAAGTTGTTCTGGAGAGGAGATGGCACTAACATCTGCTTAATGCTTAGATTTCTATATACGCAACATGGGAAAAGAATACATGGGTTTAGAGTCAAAGCAGGACTTCATAGGATGGAGAGGGGGAAAGAGCTCTATGAAAGGAACACCTGTTACCAATAATGAGGGAGGGGAAGGTCTTTCAGTGATTGTGGACATAGCTAACAAATACAGTCTCACCAGCATGTGTCAGTCAGCATTCATGTTTTCTTTCTCATGTCTGCGGGTCAGGTGGGGGTTGGCTGATCAAGGATTTGCTCCATATGTCTCTCTTCCTCATTGGACCAGCAGGCTAGCTGAGGCATGTTCTTCTCATGACGATGCTAGAGATGTAAGAAGTGGAAAAACACAAGACCTCTTATAGCCTGGACTCAAAACTGACCCAGTGTCACTTCTGCCTCATTCTGGTGGTCCTGGCAAATCGTGTGGCTGAAAACAAAGCAAAGAGCAGGGAACTAGATTCCACCTCTTTAGTGGGAGGCAAAGTCACATGGCAGAGGATGTGGATATAGGGAAATGGGAAGTATTGAGGCCAATGGTGTGATTCTTTACAGACACTGAAGTTTGAAATTAAAGTTTATAGATAACTTCCCAGAGTTCACAGTTAGGTGTGAGTATGCCCTGATAATCTGATATAAATGACTACTGGAAATGATATTAGTGCTTCATCTGCTTTTTCAGAGCTCTAAACTTCAGAAGGAATGAGAGAAATGTTTTAAAACTACCCACTTAACAGTTACTTAGAACTTGTCCTGTTTCTAAGTAGGTGGATAAATAAAACCTCAACAGACCAGAATGCCTGGGATGCTGACTACAACTCTAGTCTTCAGTATTAAAAGAATATTTGAGTGGAGACTGGGTGACTCAGTCGTTTAAGCATCTGACTTTGGCTCAGGTTGTGATCTCACGGTTTGGGAGTTTGAGCCCCACGTCGGGCTCTATGCTGACAGCAGAGCCTGGAGCCTGCTACAGAGTCTGTGTCTCCCTCTCTGTCTGCCCCTCTCACACTCACAGTCTGTCTCTCCAAAAAAAAAAAAAAAAAAAAAAAAAAAATTTTTTTTTAAAGTCTGGTTTAAAAAAAAAAGAATATTTTACTTTAAGGGTAAAATCATGGAAACACCATAGTGCCAGGGTAAAATGCATATACAGGTTTTTGCTAGGGTTTTCATTCTAAAAAGTGAGCTATGTTTGATTCACCAGCATGAATTTCCAAGTTTTGGGTACAGGACAGTGTACCTGCCTCAGTTTATTTACATTATTGTTTAAAAAGCTTTGCCATACTGGGGCGCCTGGCTGGCTCAGTCAGCAGCAGAGAATGTGACTCTAGATCTCGGAGTTGTGAGTTTGTTTTTTGTTTTAATTTTTTTTATGTCTCTATTTTATTTTTGAGAGAGAGAGAGAGAGAGACGGAGAGTGAGCTGGGGAGGGGCAGAGAGAGAGGGAGACACAGAATCTGAAGCAGGCTCCAGGCTCTGAGCTGTCAGCACAGAGCCCGACGCGGGGCTCAAACCCACAAACCGTGAGATCATGACCTGAGCCGAAGTCGGACTCTTAACCAAACTGAGCCACCCAGGCGCCCCTAGGAGTTGTGAGTTTGAGCCCCATCTTGGGCTCAAATTCACTCAAATTGTGAAGATTACTTAAAAATAAAATCTTTAAAAACACACACACACAAAAACCTTTGCCATACTTATCAAAGATGGATTTGTTAAAAGTAGCTTGATACGTAGAGGAGCAGTGATACAATTTTATTTTATTAGTGATAATGATAAATTATAAAGAACCTTTAATGTTTTCTGAGAATTCATATTGTTACCTTAAGCTTTCACATTTCTTCAAATTCATAGGTTTTAAAAAGTCTGTCTGGATTTGTTGTCAAACTGGGAGGCAGGTTTAATCATCTTATGGTAATGATCTTTTTAGAAATTAAAGCTTTATATTTGGAATTTATAATCATGGATATGGTTCTAGACAAAACTTGGTAAATTCTTTACTCTTACATATTTGTACTGAAAACATCGTTTAAAAAATTTTTTTAAGAACACAAATTGCTTAAATCATTGAAATAGTATGTGTATTCAATTGATGCACTCATTATCAAGCCTGGTTAAAGTAATATTTCCACCAATGACCTCTTTTAATGTCTGCCTCTGAGGAAATATTTTTAGTTTCTGTTGATTTTGATGTATGTGGTTTGAGAGTGATTTTCTTCCCTTTTTTTTTAAAGCAAACTTTGCGTAACTTATTGAGCAAAGTTTCTCCTTCCTTTTCTGCTGAACTTAAACAACTAAATCAACAGTATGAACAATTATTTCATAAATGGATGTTGCAGTTACGGTAAGTACTATTACTTACATGTCTGTGTGTTAAAATCAAACCAATTTAACATTTAATGTCCTTTTTGCAATCAGCTTGATGTATTTTTATATATAAAAATTTGAAAAAAATAGGTGTTTTCCTATTTTATGACTCAGATGTAGAAAGGTCATATTGTATGACTCATCTCAGAAAATCTAGTTTTCAAGAAATGTGTCTGAGTTTATCATATGTGAAAGCCATTGGTAAGATAGCCTTTATTAGAATTGTAATTACTTGTAAAAATACTGAAAAATCTAATCTGTCAGGATTGATAAGATGTATCAATTAGATTTTTTTTTAAGAGAGCAAGAGAACAGGGGAGGGTTAGAGGGAGAAAGAATTTAAAAAAAAAATATTTTTTTAATGTTTATTTACTTTTGAGAGAAAGAGACAGAGGTGTGAGCGGGGAAGGGGCAGAGAGAGGGAGACACAGAATCTGAAGCAGGCTCTAAGCTCCGAGCTGTCAGCATAGAGCCCAACATGGGGCTCGAACTCACAGACCATGAGATCATGACCTGAGCTGAAGTTGGATGCTTAACTGACTGAGCCACCCAGGCACCCCAAGAAAGAGAAAATCTTAAGCAGGCTCCATGCTCAGTGTGGAGCCCCCACGAGGGGCTCAATCCCACATCCCTGGGATCATGACCTGAGCTGAGATCAAGATTCGGACACTTAAACACCTGAGCCACCCAGGTGTCCCTCAATTAGATTCTAATTTAGTTTTCCACGGCAAAGTTTCTGAAAAGAACATATATTTATTTTAATCTTATTCTGTACCATAGATCTTCAGAATTTTATCTGTCCCATAAACAGTATTTTGCCATTTTAAAATTATTTCTTAGAATATTTTTTTAATTTTACCATTTTTCAGATACCTTAGGTTAAATTTCAAATTCTCATTAAAACAACTAGAAGACTAATTAAAATTAAAACTTGTTTTACTATAATTACTTTTACACTTTTATTAAAAGGGATCCTAGTATAAGGAAGTGCTTAAAATGTATGGTATTGTAAATATATACTCAGTTATAGTCATAAATAAGAAGTCAGGTCCACCAGGCAGTAAAACTAGAAATTGATACAATTTTCCTCAGTTGATCCTGGCTTTCTTTTGCCAGTAATAAATCAAAGAGTTATGCCTATCTCCCCTGCTAGGACCTCAGCTTCTCTTAATAACTATTTATAGATCTGTTCATTATAAATTTGTAAAGTAGCTCTTCACTCTGATCCGTCCCCCAGCATCCACCAGTTCCTCCTTCCAGTATGTCAACTCTGATAACTTGTTTGGCTTTGCTTCCCAGCCTAGACCTCAGTCAACTACTTCAACAGAATTGTCAACTCTCTGAATTCCCTTACTTTTTTCTGCTGCTGCTCCCTTGCTAATCTCTACTTTGGGGGTTAGCTTTTCTTCTATTTCTAGGCTCACCCTCATTGCTACAGAGCCACATAAATACTGTTTCTGATGGGCCTCTGTAAACAATCATGGAGTTGAGCTTTAGCTTGACCACCCTCCCACCTGCCCAGTGCTTTGGTGTTCAGGATCTTCTCATTCACTTTCTGGGCTTTGGTTGCTTTTTGCATGTGACTATCTTCCATGATTGTATCTCCAGCCCAAGCCAGATCTCACTTCTCAGCAGCATATACGGTTATATCAGTGTATATTGGAGGTTTCCATGTTGATGTCCTGTAAATAATTCAATATATATAAAATTTAACTCCTCTTAAACCCCTCATTGCCACCTGCCCCTGCTACCGTGAAAGTCCCTTCATCCACATAGTTGCCTATGCCAAAAAAAAAGTTATTTTGAAATATTCCCTTTCCCTCACCTTCCACATCTAATCACTTTCCAAATCCTGTTGATTTAACATGTAAAGCTCTTGACAACTTCTATTTTTCTCCATAACACCTAATTCAAGCTCCTTGTCTTTGGCAGCTTTCCCCTCCTTCTGTCCATTCCCCCTACTCAGCCAGTGTGAAAATACCGTACTACTTTCCTACTTAAAACCTTTCAGTTAACACCTTACTAGTTACTTTTAAATGGTCATTGTCCTTTAAATAAAATCTAATTAATGTCTTAGTTGACTTAACAAGACCTTTGTGACTTGGCCTCTGCTTACCTTTCCTAATCTATTAAAACTCACCTTCAGCCTGTACAACTGTTTAGTGCCTTGTGCCTATTGTTGTTCTCCCTTGCCTCCAGCCACCCATCATTTGAAAGGTATTAAGAGCTGGAGAGAAAGTTACTGATGCTGGACCTGTAAGTTTGGTGTACAGATAATAATAAAATTGTGCTTTTACCTTGTATAAATTTGGAATAAATGTAGTTCTTTAGTCATCCTAGTTCTTTCTGTATTTTTTATAAACTTAGTTGATTCTAAAAAATTAAGAGGTACTGAACTTTAACTTCATGAATGCTATCTTTCCTAACAGCCTGGGGTTCAACATTGTGCTTTTTGGTTTGGGTTCTAAAAGAGATTTACTAGAAAGGTTTCGAACTGCTGTGCTGCAAGATTCCATTCATGTTGTCATCAATGGCTTCTTTCCTGGAATAAGTGTGAAATCAGTAAGTTTCAAAAATGTTAAAAGGAGCAACATTATATCCCCTGCCATTCCATACCCATACCATTACATTCTGGAACATTCACATTTTTTTAGCCTTCACTCTAGTAGGATTGTGTAGTGCTTAAGGTCATGTGTTGGGACTCACTCAGGGTTCTAGCTTTGAATCCTCATCTCTGAATTTCCTACTTTGTAACTGATAAATACATTAAATCTTAGAGAAATGTTAGTTTTGTTTACCAAACACCAAGAGTACTTTTATTAAGGACAGGATTATGAAAGACTTTGATTTTATTATTGCTGTTATGTCACTTTGGTACTCTAAAAGTAATGTGTAATAATTTATAGTTTTATAATACATCATAGATCAGTTTTAATGGAAATACTTGTGTCTTTTCATCATTTGAAAACAAAAACCTTTTGGTGCTGGATATTAACAATGCAGTATTCCTGAAAAGTGTCTTTAATGTGTTTATCCCATTTCCTTTGATAAATCTATAGTTTTCTAATGTTTCCTGTTTTGTTGGAGGGGGGTTATTTTTGCTACCCTCTTATCTTTACATCTTTGGTAGTCTTCCATGTTTCATTTTTGCCATAACTTAATGCCAAAAATGAATTAGATATACTTAAGTACCAGTAGGATTTTTTAAGTGTTTTTTAGACTTGATAGGAAATCTAAATTCATTTTTAACTTATAAGAAAGGATTGGCTAGTTGTATTTATTCTAATAGAATAAGTAGTAATTGATGTACCTCTTGCACTTTTATGATATAGATCCTGAATTCTATAACAGAAGAAGTCCTCGATCATATGGGTACTTTCCGCAGTGTACTGGATCAGCTAGACTGGATAGTAAACAAATTTAAAGAAGGTAACATAAAGTAGATGCTCTAGTTTTAGGGTAAAGCTAAGCAGATATTTCTACTTATTTGCGTACAGATAGGTGGTCCCCAATTTAAAATGGATTGACTTACCACTTTTTGACATTATGATGGTGCAAAAGCAGTACGCATTCAGTAGAAAAGCATACTTCACATTTTGCATTTTTAATCTTTTCCTGGGCTAGTGGTATGTGGTGCTGTACTCTCATGATGCTGGACAATGGCAGCAAGCCACAGCGCCCAGTCAGCCCATGACCCTGAAAGTAAGTAACTAATATAACCATTCTGTACCCATACAACCATTGTTTTTCACTTTCAGTATTCAATAAATTACATAAGATAATTAACACTTTATTATAAAATAAACTTTGTGTTAGATGATTTTACCCAACTGTAGGCTAATGTAAGCATTCTGAGCACGTTTCAGGTGGGCTAGGCTAATCAACAAGAATGAAATCTTGCCATTTGCAATGATGTGGATGGAGCCAGAATGTATTATGCTAAGCAAAATAAGTCAATCAGAGAAAGACAGATACCATATAATTTCACTCCTGTGTGGAATTTAAGAATCAAAACATGAATATATGGGAAGATTGGGGAGAAGAGAAAATAGGAAAACAAACCACAAGAGACTCTTAAAGATATCAAACTGAGGATTGATGGAGGGAGGTGGGTGGGGGATGGGCTAGATGGGTGATGGGTATTGAGGGCACTTGTGATGAGCACTGGGTGTTTTATGTAAGTGATGAATCACTGAATTCTCCTGAAACCAACATTGTACTGTATGTTAACTAAAATTAAAAAAAAAAAAAAACTAAAAAGGTGAGCTAGGCTAAGCTATGATGTTCAGTAGGTTGAGTGTATTAAAAGCATTTTTGACTTATATTTTCAATTTAGGATGGGTTTATCATGATATATCCCCATCTGAGACTGAGGAAGATCTTTATTATTATATACAAAAATGGGGATTATTTCAATAACAATCTGATTTCTCTCAATGCTGATTTAGATTTCTCAGAAGTAATTTGACCTTTATTTTTCCATGAACTTCACTTACCTAATAGGAAAGAATTACTCCAAGCACCTTGAATTTGTATAACCAAAAGCCTATTATTTCAGAAGAGTTTTCAGGTTTTACTTGGCCTGTAGGAAGTACCCCCAGTTGATACATGTATTTTTATATTGTTTAGTATTTTTATAAAACATGTTTCCTCTTTATTCTCAGTAAATATTACTGCATTTGAATAATTTCATACTCTAAAATCTGCAGAATGGGAAAAAAGCATTTTTTTTTTTAATAGCCTACATGCCCAGCGTGGAGCTCAGTGTGGGGCTTGTACTCACAACAATGAGACCAAGACCTGAGCTGAGATCAAGAGTCAGACACTTAACTGAGCTACCGAGGTGCTCCCAAAAACATTTTTTTGTTATTCTTTTGGTGTGAATGTTTTGGCTATGTATTTCAGAAAATTAAAAATAAAATTATTTAGGGTCCAACAATTGGCACTTAGTTACTACTTAAGTATTAAAAGGAGTAACTTAAAAGGAGTAACTTAATCTGATAGAGAATTTTGGTATTGTTTATATGCTCATGAAAACAAATGCCTGAGTCATTTTATATGTGTATATTCATTTATGTAATGCATATTTTATGTTCTCTATATACAATATATTTGTAATTATATAAATTAAATACAAAAGTTTTCACATATGGGCATATAATTTGAATATATAACTACTCATAAATATATAGTATAATGCATATGATGTAAACATAATTGTATGTAATTATTAAATAGAAATATATGTATATAATTTAAATACTATTGATTATGGTGGCTTCTAAAATTTAAGGAACCTTGGACTTTTCAAAATGTTCTCAGGATCTTTGTTGCTATAGTCTCTCTTATCCCTCTATCCCCAGTGGGAGAGAAATTTACTTATTCTAATAGGCTCATTGTCCATTGTAAATGCTAAATGTCTCATTTCTTATCAACTCCTGACTTACCAGTGGCTTTTAAACATACATAGGACTTCTTTCATCATCAGAAAAGGTTTACCTGATTCTACTGCCCTTCCACACTGTTTTCTTGTTTCAGTGATTTCAGAGTTTTTGAAGACATGTCATGCCTTCTTTTTACCTGTTTCCTTAATTTCTTGCTTCTGTACTACATGAACTAACTATATGCTTGATTACCTTTGTAATTTTCTTACTAAACACAGTTGACCTTGGCTCATCCTTTATCTTGATCTCTGTAGTAATTAATGGTGTTGACAGCTCCATCCTCCAAATTCTTCCTTCATTGACCTTTATGGTATTTTTTACTTCTCTGACTTTCCTGATGCCTTGAGCAGAATCTAAATTTCACTCCCACCCCTTTTTGTCTCCTTTGGCTTTTATGATAATCAGGATTTTCTATCTTGCCTCTTAATGCCTGGTGAGAATTTTTTTTTTTTTTTTTTTTTTTTTTTTTTGGTGTCCCCTCTCTACTTCTTCCTTGCAATGCAACATGGACAGATTTACCTCCAACCCAATATGCATCTTGCCTTATTTCCTGTGCCTTATTAAAACCGCTTTCTTTATGATGTGATTTGGGCACTAACCATTCCAGTTAAGTCTCTAACCACCCAGTCTCCACTGATTTTCAGCCAATTTCCTTAAAACTTTAATAATATGTTGCCTATTTTTTTAATAATTTTTTTAATGTTTATTTTTGATACAGAGAAAGAACATGAGAGGGGGAGGGGCAGAGAGAGAGAGGGAGACAAAGAATCCCAAACAGGCTCCAGCACAGAGCTGGAGCTTATCAGCACAGAGCCCGATGTGGGGCTCAAACCCACCAACACGAGATCATGACCTGAGCCGAAGTCGGAGGCTTAACCGACTGAGCCACCCAGGCGCCCCTGTGTTGCCTATTTTTAAGAGACTGCTATCTTCTCAAATAAATTACATGCTGTTATGCAGTACTTCCTTTGTCTATACCACTTTGATATTTTTTAATGCACAGCACAATTTTGTGTTGTAAGGACTTTACAAGTACTCCTTGTAAATAATAATTGAATCTTCTTTCCTTTTAGATTCTTCTTTAGAACTCTTCCTTCTCATCCACAATTTGGATAGCCAAATGTTGAGAGGAGACAAAAGCCAGCAAATTATCGGACAATTGTCATCTTTACGTAATATATATCTTATAGCATCTATTGATCACCTCAATGCCCCTCTCAGTAAGTATTCCCTTCTTTCTTTCTCGAGATACCAGTCTTAAAATTTTTTTACTGTTACAATATTTTTATTTTTTTCAGTACACTTTTTTTGTTGCATGCTTAAAGACATGGGTTGCTAAGAATAAAAGTGTCCTCAATCTGATTTAGAACATAATTCTTAGAAATAAAATTCAGATTCTAAAGGGGGTGTTTTACACCTAAAGTTTCATGAAGGAGAAGAGACCCAACTATTACTTTGGTCTTTTTCTACTCTTTGTAAGTATTGCAACATTTATTTTATGCATTTAATTCAGAGACTTTGTGATGATCCTGTAGAAAAAATGTTTAAAACAAAAAAAGAACATTGTTATTAAATTTTTTCAAAAGAATGCCTTGGTAGCACTAATATATTTTACTTGTATTCAGCATACAAATAAAGATTCAGGTATAGATGTTGACTGACAACGAAATTAGATTGTGAGGTACTGATTTGGATGGGGAAATGGCAAGAATGAAAATTTTCAGGATTCATTTTTTATTTTAATGCTTTCTCATTCTTTCCTAGAGTGGAATCTAGTAACATAACGATATGACAAAAATTAATAACTCTTATTTTCTTTAATCATATGCTGTAGTGTGGGATCATGCAAAGCAGAGTCTTTATAACTGGCTCTGGTATGAAACTACTACATATAGTCCTTATACTGAAGAAACTTCCTATGAGAATTCTCTTCTGGTTAAACAATCTGGATCATTACCACTAAGTTCCCTAACTCATGTCTTACGAAGCCTTACCCCTAATGCAAGGTAAGAATGAAAACTATAGTTTTGGGTTTTTTTTTTTTTTAACTCCATACATTTAAGACATGCAATAGTAGGTTTTAATGGTAATAAAGTCTCTACTTAGTTTGAAGGATTAAGAGAAATAGTAAAAACTAGTTGCCAGTACTGGGTTATCCACTAGGCAGACTCCTCAACAGTAGTGTCAATGTTTTTTTCCTAATTTTTGTATTTCTAAAATTTTTCTTAGAGGGCACAAGTGAGCAAAGGGCAGAGAGAGTACCAGATCATCCCCCCCCCCCCCCCCGCAAAAGAATAGAATTCTACAAGATGAAGTGTTTAAAAACAATAAACCCTGTTGAGAATAATTAAGACTTGAAAAGATGAAAAATACTGTGTTCTTGGATGAGTGGACTGACATTATAAAGGTAGCAAGTTAGAATGTATTGGACCTATAAATTAATCCAAACATCAATGATTTTTCTTGTGTTTTAAATTTGACAGAAAATGCAAAGTTTCTTAAAGCAGATGAGACCAGCAGTCTTTCTTTTTTTTCCTCCCAAGAGCAATGGACATATCTAGTCAGGATGGTATAATAGTTTTCACACTTTTAATTCATCCCCTTTTGTTCCAAACACATAGCATTAATAGATAAAATATAAAAGAACCAAAGGGGGAAAAAAAGATTATAGCCTGGCTGAAAAATAGGAACATAAATGAAGCAATCATAAAGCAGTGACAGAGTGGAAGCCACAGCCCAGCTGTGCTCTGGATGTAGGAGCAGCAAAGGCAGTTGGGAGTCTGACTTATGTGGGGTAACAGTAGTATGACAATACCATGTACTGTCCAAACCCAGACATTTCTGTTCAGGACAAATGCTATACCAGACACGATGGTAGATACGGAAAACATGTAAAATAATACTATATAGTGCTCAAATGCATGTCAGTATGGTTAAGTTTTAAAATGTGCACAGAAATGGAAAATACCTAATTCAGGATAGTACAAACCGTATAAAAGAATGGAGCAGAATAGCTAGGGGATGGGGTAGGCAAAAACTTTCAAATCTTTTTTGTTCTAGAAAATTTTTTTCCATTTATTTTTCTTTTATGTGTTTGTTTTTTAAAAACCTTTTAAAGTAGATTCACAGGAGACTACAAAGAAATGTCCAGGGAAGTCCTGAGCACCCCGTTCCCAAATACCTCCCATCACAGTGCAGTATGAAAACCAAAAAACAGACACTGACACAATCCGTAGAACTTATTCAGATTTCACCATGGACGTGTGCACTCATTTGTGTGTGCGAGTGTGTGCTTAAAGCCCTATGTAGTCTAGTCACATGCAGAGCCTTACTTAACTACGGATACTCCACTGTGTCGGTACCACAAGACTCCTCATGTTAGCCCTCAAATGCTGTTTTTGAATTTTCTAACTCTGTAAAGTGCTTTGTACACCTGAAGATTAGTATTGTATTAATATTGAAATATGCATTAAATGGGTATCTAATCAAAATTTCTATTAAATTGCAACAGAAAAGGTTTTCAATCTTATGCTACTGTTAATGGACTATTGCAAGTTGCTGTGTATAAAGTTGGGAATCCATGCAGCATAAGTACAACATTAAATATGACTGCTCTAATGCAAGCAGTTTTTAGTTTGGCATACTTATAGGTCTATGTGTTGTTAGCCTCCAACGCTTTTTTGTTTTTTAACTATGAAATTTTGTTTCATTCTGCAAACTCCAATATCATTTAGTCTTTACTTGGTATGAATGCGATCAAAAACCAGATGATCCAAATACACTTAAGTGATTATTTTCTAGATCATCTTAAAGATGAAGATGTAAAGGTTTAAAATTTTTGCCACACCCAAGGACTCCTGAAAATCTCAGGGCATGTAATTTGCTTCCAGCCCTATAAATCAACTTTGTGCAAGCTCTTGTAGAAATTGATATGAAAGGATATTTATGTACAATTTAATGTGAAGTTATTTTTAGTAAAATTGGAAGTAATGTAAACATCCAAAACAGGGCAATGTTAAGTGTGTGGTACACAATATATGAGCAGCCATTAAAAATTTAGAAAGACTTTTTAATAATCTGGGAAAACCGGTAAGTGAAAAGGTGAGACATAAAATGATATATACTATATATAAATGCATGAATTTGTGTTTCCACCCTGCTTCATCCACAACAATTTAAGAAGGAAGCATACATAAATATGATTTCCACATCAAATGTTTTGCTGTTTTTTTTCCCACATCAAATGTTTGTGGCTATTATTTTAGGGTTATGGGATTAATATTCTCTTTACATTTTATTATATAGTCCAGATTTTCTAACCTGAACCAACCTATAACCTTAAAGAAAACTCCTAGATTTTCCCTAAAAGTCCATAAAAAAAGCTTCTCTTTTTTAAGTAGGCCAGGATATGATGTTCCTTGGAGAAAAGAGCAGAAGAGAATATGTATAAGAGAATATGTATAAGCCAAGTATTTCAAATTATCTTTGTGTATTTTACTGTTATCTTTTGATGTTAACATTCTGGATTTGAATTCCTGTTTGTTTTTTTCCTTAGGGGGATTTTCAGGCTACTAATAAAGTATCAACTGGATAACCAGGATAACCCTTCTTACATTGGTATCCAATATTTATAATATTAAATTATTTGACTTTGTTTCACAACATAAATTCCTTTTTCTGGAATCTAATAATAGTATTATAGTGTTTCAAAGGAGCAAATAAATGGTTTCCTCTGTGATCAGTTTGCCACATAGCACATTTTTAAGAAGCCCCACAGATATACTGCGGAACAGGCTGTTTGCCAATGCACACTGAAAGACCCATCCGGCCTTTTTTTTTTAAATGTTTGTTTGTTTGTTTGTTTTTGAAAGAGAGAGAGGGAGACAGAAACTCCTAAGAGTGCAGAGCCCATGGGGCTCAAACTCACAAACTCTGAGATCACCATCTGAGCCACCCAGGTGCCCCATACCCAGCCTGTTTTTAAATTTCCTATGGTAGTAACCGTGGACATGTGTAACTATATTTCATATATGGGCATCTTAGCAGATTTTCTTCCCCTTGGGTAAAAATGTTAATTTAGACAAGTATTTTAATAATCGTTCAGCTCTCATTGACTTACTAGTTCCTTCTTTAAAAGCGTTATTCACGCTGTTTAAAGCTGCCCACAAGATTTAGGTTATACTTGGTCAGTTGACTACTTTCAACCAATCAGTTCTCTTTAAAAATAGATATATATATAAGCCATAGTATATAATACCTAAGTGTTCTTTTTTTTTTTTTTTTTTTTTACTGACTACCTTGACATACTATGGCAACAGCACTATTTTTTGTGTTCTTTGGAATGGTAACCATATATGGGGTAATGTCCTAAAATGCTACCTTATGTTCACATCTGCTTTTGAACTCTCTAGGACTTTCTTTTCAAGATTTTTACCAACAGTGTCGAGAGGCATTCCTGGTCAATAGTGATCTGACACTTCGGGCCCAGCTAACTGAATTTAGGGACCACAAGCTTATAAGAACAAAGAAGGTAAGACTGCTGTTACAGATTATATGCCAGGAATACCTTAAGGACAAGAACGCCTTTGAGTTGAATTTAGGAAACAAATGGAGGTTTTATGATGGGTCACAAGGATCCATTTAGCCATGTGCCATTTACTAAGTTCTATAGAGAGAGATAAAGTAGAAGTACTCATCTGCAGAGCAGAAAACTTCCTTAGCCAGAGTAATAGGCCATTAGAAATATAAGTCAAATAATTGTATTCCCTTTTTTCTACCACATTGACTAAATGAGTCTGCATGGAAGACTACGTTATCAGATATTGCACGAAGTATTAGGATACAGTAGTAAGCAAAAACGTAATTTCTTTCTGATGGAGCTTAAAGACTAATGGAGGAGATGGGCATTTGTCAAATAATTACATACATGTGTAAAGCTTTAACTGTGCTAAGTCCTATGATCAGAAGGGTACATGGTTCTGAAAGCATAATATGTGAATCCAACCTAATTATGGTTATCAGATCACTGAGCTGAGATCTTAAGGAAAACTAGGAGATAACTGGTCAGAGAAAAACAAAGGTGGCCAGCATGGCACAGAATGAGAGACTGAAAAGACGATGGTATAAGGGATAGACCATGTACTACTTTTAGGCCATGGAAAGGATTTTAAAATTGTTCTGACTCTGATACGCACAGTGGAATTGCTAAAAGTCAATGCCCAGAGACCAGATAGGAAACTGTTAATAGTCTGGGTGAGATGATGGTAACTTGACTAGGATGAAGAGAAAAAAGGGGCTGGAGTCCAGATATATTTAGGAGGTAGAACTGACAAGAATTGATAATAGGTTGGATGTAAGAGCCAAGGGAAAGTGTCAATGATTTCTGGTGTCTGGCTTGCATAACCAGAGAGATGGTGAGATCACTGGATGAGAAATTTTTTGGGTAGACAGATGATGAGTTTGTGATTATAGTATGTTTGGATTTACCCTCTGAGATTCTTTTGAGATTTCCAAGTGAAGATGCAACTGGATATCCTAGGACAAGAAACCAGAAGAATGATCCCTGTGTATTTAGGTTGTAATGGAAACCAGGCATTGGTAGGACTATCAGGAGAGAGGATATACAGTGAGATTAGAAGGCCAGGAACTGAGCCCAGAAGTGTGACATTTAATGGCCAAGTAGAAGATAAGCTTGTAGAAGTGGGAATAATAGCCAGCCAGGAAGAAAACTAGGATATGATGTCATAGAAGCCAAGAGAAGCATGTTTTAAGAATAGTCAGCAGTGCCAGGTTCTGCTGAGAGGCCGAAAAGATGAAGACTGAAAATCTGTACTGGACTTAGGAATAAGGAATTCCTTGGTGGTCCAAGCAAAAGCTCTTTTGATGACATCATGGTGGTAGTAGCTAGGTTGGAATGCGTTGAGTGAAAGGTGAGAAAATGGAGACCACCAAATATTGGTAACTCTTCTGAAAAGGTCAAGTCTAGTGAGGATTATTTTAAAAAGGGGAGATACCTGGGGACACCTGGCTGGCACAGTCAGTAGAGCTTGGAACTCTTGATCTCGGAGTCATGAGTCCATGAATCCAACATAGAGATTACATTTTTAAAAAGAGGATTAGGGAGAGATACCTGGATAAAAGAACCAAGAAATCACTATGTAAAATTCTAGAAAGGGCAGGTGGGTAAAGAAATCATTTACCCTCTAGTCTTTTAACGATGAAGTGGTTTAACTATAAACTCAGTGTATTTAAATATATATGCCTACCCTTTTGCCTTAATTTTTACATTTATATTAAATCTGCTTTTCTGTTCAACCTATAACAAGATTCACATATATCTTTATAAATGACTAACATCCAGGGTACTTTCACATCTTTTAGGGAACTGATGGAGTGGAATATTTGTTAATTCCTGTGGACAATGGAACCTTGACTGATTTCCTGGAAAAGGAAGAAGAGTCTTGAAGCTGCCCTTTACTCTTGAATCTTTTGTGGAAGGGTTGTTGGACCCCAGCTGCCACTCCTCTAGTCTAAAGTGCTGTGTTTACATCTAACATTAGACTCTTTTTTTCAAGACTTAAAATTGGGAGGGGGAATGTCATCCATTAGAACCTTGATTAGCCTGGCTGGTGTACCATCTCTAGTACTATGCAGCGGTCCTCAAGTAGGAGAAAACGTGCCTTTCATTCATTACCTCTCTGGAGACTTCATGCTGGAATGAACGGTGTGCTCAGGGACTATTTGGAGCTGGTTGTTTCTGAATTCTTTTATACTAGAGATGATATTATTCCTAATTTTTTGAGGGCCTTTTCAACACCCCCAGAGCTGTTTGCAAATGTGTTTGTTCCAAAGTATGGAAGTCCAAAAACATTGGCATCACATAAATCTACTTTATTTACTGTTCTGTTAGAGCTGATGAGTATAAAGGAGAAGGCAGATCATCCTCCTGTTCTTGAAAGGCTTAACAAAAGGTATGTAACTGGGGAAGAGTAGGTGATCTAGCTTTCTCCTTTTGGATTTAGACTACACGCTGGTGGGGGTAGGGAGGAAGAGGGCATGACACTATTCCATTGGGATAGTGGGAAAAGCATAATGAGTATATAAGGTGTATACCCACCTTAGAAAGCACATGAATAATAATCATGGTCCTTGGAACAGTTAATGTCTGTGCCATCATCCTCATGATACAAGTGAGAAGCCAGGCTAAAGAAACACAATCCTGAATTACATTTTAGTCATTGTTTTCAAGAAAACAGAAAATAAAAATTCAGTTATTCTTGTACTGACATTGTTTTCTTCAGTACATGCAACTGAGTAGCATATAAATGGCTGACTTTAATCTTGATTTCTCTATCAAGTAGACCTAAAACTCACTGTAAGACATTTCAGTTTTTTTCTTAAAAGTAATAATTTCAAGCCCAAATATTTACACAAGTCTTTTTCCTTAGGAAAGAGAAAAGGCTAACCTTGGCCACTGGTCAGCTTGTAGTCTTCACATACTCCTTTAAAATTATTTCATACTTGGAAATAAAATTCATTAAACTACCACTGTAATAAGATAGGAGTGAAAATGCTAATACAGTACATAGTTTAACCTGTAAACCCCTTTCATGAAAAATTTCCCCAATTGCTCAGAGTTGAAAGTAATTTCTTTGTGCCATATATTGTGTTAAATCCATGTATGAGAGTTTAATCTTAAAATATAATCAAAATATTTAAATCTGTACATGAATTTGATTCTAAAAATTTTTGTTACCGAAGGATATTCAGTGAAAACCGAGTTTTCCTTCCACTCTCTTACACCAACCAGTTATAAGAGTTTCCTCCAGAGGTATTCTATGCACATTGAAGAGTATGTGTCTGTATCTCCTTTTAAAAACACAAATGGTAGCATATGATTTGTGCTGGTTTGCACCTTGCTTTTTTTGCTTAATATGTCTAGTTTATAACTTATAGTATAAAAAAGTATATAAAATCTTTAATGACCTAATATGTAAGTTTTGCATTTGCCCTTAAATATCTACTGGTTTATTTTTATAAGTTTTGTGTCCATACTATTTGCAAGCAGTTCTGTGTCAATAGTCTATTGATAAATAAAAAGCCAATTTGGATAGAATTTTTTTCTAGTACTGATTTTTTTACTAAAAATAATTAGAAGTCCTTCAAATATTTTATAAGTGCATCTTACAGATCTGATGAAGATCTTAGCAGAATTATTCTACACTCTTTAACTTCTTTCAGTATCAATGTTCATTATACTGTCAGTTAAAAGCTTAACTGCTAAGGCTCCAACTTCTGCTGTTACTTGCTTCTGACAAGAACTAACAGACCTGAAAAACTTGATTTTTCTGGCTGCTCTTAATAAAATGACCAAATAACACAGGCCCAAAAAGGGCACAAGGGATGTAGAACAGGCATTCTTAACGCTCCACAAAAGTTTATACGGCACTGAATCCAATGCACAGTGCGCTAAATCAGCTCTTGTGATGCTCTGAAAACTGATTTTCTTAGCATGTTTGTCATTTTAATACATGAACATTTCATTCATATAAAGTATCAGTTTAGGAGACGGTTAATCAATTTCTTTATCTTTTAAAATAGTTACTTACTTTAGAAGTCTGTTTTCCCCCTGATTCAAATGTGGAGCCAGTAACATTGTTCAGAATGTATTTTCCTACATTCTAGGTGAGAAGACTCTTCCAGCCTAGTCCTGAGTAGCCAACAGAGATGACAAAGTCATGAGGGTCTGCCTTATCACAGACTGTGTGGCCCCTAAAACTAAGGGATAAAAAAAAGTTATGCAAATGACTTTGTTCTCAGGCTTTCTAGAATTCTCCCTTAGGAGAGTCGCCTACATTTTGATTTTTCAAGTTGCTGTTAAAACATTTTTAATCCATGTTTGAACACTCACTACACAGAAGGCTCTATGCTAGACAGGAGTTTTAAGGATATGAAGGTCAAGTACAAAATATCTATTATAAGGTTTTAACAGCATTAATACTATCCTTACTATGCTGAATAAAATAAATTTGAAATAATGATGCTGTAGACAATGTGACATTAAATGTGAGTATAATAAAAGAAAGCTAACTACCAAATTTTCATAACAACTTTGACATGTAGCACACTGCCCTCAAGGCCTCCCAAGTATTTAGGTCACCATTGTTACTTTTGCTACCTAAAGTATAGTCCTCAAGATGCCAGCAGCAGTAGCTCTTGGGAACTCAAATGCCTGGGCCCTACTCAAGAATCTGCATTTAATGTATTTTTAAACTACATCTCCAGATGTTTTTGTGCACATTAAAGTTTGAAAAGCAATGATAAATAACACCTTAAAGTTAGTAGTTCAGAAAATTTGGCAAGTGAAAAAATTCATCTTCACAGTGATACTTTATTTTTTAAAAACTACAGAGGATATATTTGGGAGTACTTTTAGTTATTTAAAAATGTTAGCATGCTGGTAAAGAAGCTTTAACAATTGTAGTAGTAATGTCTTTTTTTTGAGAGAAAGTGAGAAATGTCACAAGTTGAAGGGGTGGGGAGATTGCCAAGCAGGCTCCACACTATCAGCACAGAGCCTAATGCAGGGCTCAGACTCAAACCATTAGACCATGACCCAAGCATATCAAGAGGCGGACACTTAACCAACTGGGCCACCTGGGCACCCCAATGTCCTTCTCTTAAAAAAACAAAACAAAAAAACTATTTAGCAATAAGTATGTCCAATCATGAATTCTTTGATCCATTAAATCCATTCTGGAACTCTATCCAAAGGAATTAATCCACAACCTTTAGCATGAGTAACTGTGAAATCATGTCCTGCCTTAAGTGTGCCATAAAGAGAAAAAAATAGTTTGAGAAATTACTGGCCCCAAGCTATTTCTTAAGCACCATCTCTAACCATACCTTTCATGCCTCCTGCTTTCTACCCTGACAATAAATGAATTAATTACTTGGGCTTCTTCAATGCATTGTGTGGTTTCTCTTTACTCGGTGTTTGTTCAAGCTGTACCTCTTGACTGAATTCTATCCCCATTACTCAGAAAACTTACCCTGTAAGCACTCTGCATATCCTTAGCATAGTTAATTAAAGTATCATCCAAATTTCTGTCCTATTCTCCCCACTTCTCTATGGGCCCAGCACATAGAACACAAACAATGACTCAAGTGCCATTAAGATGGTCTCTCAAAGTTGTCTGCTATCTCATTCTCTCTACTTTGGTGTCAACCATCCCTCATCCAAGCTTTCTACTTGGCTTCTGACACTTTGCTGATTCTCCTCCCACCTCCTCTCTTAGCTCCTCCTCCAACTCTCTAATTGGGGGGATTTCTTAAGGCTCAGTCCTATTGGCTATTTCTGTAGTGAATCAATATTACAACAAACCACCAAGAATAATTTGTAAGTCAGGATCACAAATCCTCCAGGAGATGATGGGTAGGAAAAGGGTCCTACAAAAGAAATGTAAAATCTTTCTCAGCATTTTACAAGATTTGCTTTCATCATTACCAAAGTAAAAAGCTCAGCAGAGAAACTGGAAATAAGAATACAAGTATTCAAATGAAAAACCTTCCATAACAGCCAGATAAAACACTGAAAACGGGTTTCTTTTCCTTCAGGATTCCTTATGTAACTCCAGTATCAGTTTTATCGTCAATGTTGATTAAGACGTGAAGAACACAGACCGTGGAGCCAGGTTACCACTGTTTGTGTCCTAACTCCTTCACTCCCTATCTATGTGGCTTTGGGCAAACTCCTTAACCTCTGTTTCAGTTCACTCATCTGTAAAATGGAAATAATAATATCTATATTCTTATTTATAAGGATTGAAACTGTTTATAACAGGCCTAAGAGGGCCTAGCACAAAATTAATATTGTATGATAACTGGTATTATTTTGAAAGCTAACCATCTTTTTATGTAATACTAATAAAATTTCAGGTGAGTTACCCAAAAGCAATAAAACAATAGCTATAAATAATGATCATGTATATTAAGAAAAAACACAAAAATAAAACGTCATCCTGATTCTGAAATTTAGGTGAGCGTGATCTATGAACAGAAATATACAGACAGACTTTATCACCCCCTAAAGGCTGCTACTTAGAAATCAGGGTTCCAATCTCAAGTTTTTAAACTAACCAAGGGCAGAGAGATCTCAAATGACAGCTCTCATTTATAATTAAGCTAAGGAGAAGCTGCTTACCAAGAATGTTAAGTAATCTTCCTGGAGTTTATGAATACATACTTCACACTATATCATAATCTTAATTCATTTTACAATGAATATTTGTTAATAGTTACATTATGGTTTCTACCATACAAGCTACAGACTATTTGGTGAAGCAGATTTACAAACCAGAAATAATGTACATTCTAAGACATTCTTCCAGACAGATACTGTGATTCCCATTATGCATTCAAGTAGGGAGCAAATCGATTTGTAGACTGTGTCATCCTGTTGTTCCTGTATGCTTTATATCACATGAAGAGGGTCCCTGTCTCTTTCTGACAGGATAATATTAATCTTATTTTCCAAGTGAGTATCCAGCATATCTCGAAGATCAGAAAGAAAGCCTCGTTCAGTGTTGCTATGTTCACAGAGGATGACATTTATTCCTTGGGACACAGCATCCAGAACATCATGATGGGACATCTCACCTGCCAACAAAGGAAAGAGCAAATAATTAAATATTAGACACAGAGTGTGGAATGCTTAACCATAACTGCAGAAACACCAAGTCTGCATTGTGTAAAAAGCAGAACTTTACACATAAATCTAGAAAGTACAGGTTTCTTAGGTGTCTTCCAATTTAGAAAGAGACAGATCATCCCAATGAGAATTCCAAATTCTTTCTCCTTGGCAGACTTGAGACAAGAATTTAAACCCCCGTATGGAACCAGATCTACAGGAACACCCATTCAAAATGTTTCCATAATAAGATAAAGGAGTATTACTAAGTCAACTAGGGCTTTCAGAAAACTTCTATATCGGTATTAAATAACAAAATACCCCCATGCGTGGGTGGTGCAGAGAATCTCAAGCAGGCTCATGATGTCAGCATAGAGCCCAAAGCAGAGCTCAATCTCACTGTTCATGAGATCTTGACCTGAGCCGAAATCATGAGATCTTGACCTGAGCCGAAATCAGTAGCCAGACATTTGACTGAGCCACCCAGGTGCCTCAAGAGTTGCTTTTTTCTATTTTAGAGAGCGAGTGTGCACATAAGGGAGGGGCAAAAGCAGGAATCCCCAGCAGGCTCCATGCTCATCACAGAGCCCGATACCAGGCATGATCCCATAACCCTGGGATCATGACTGAGCTGAAATCAAGAGCCGGACGTTCAAGTGACTGAGCCACCCAGGCGCCCCCTGAAAGTGTTTTGAATTTTTAAAAGCCCTATTTGTGAATTTGATGATTTCTGATTTTACAGCAAAAATACACAATTTAGCTTGTTAATAACAAGCATAATTTTGAAATATGTTTAGAGCTCTGAAAACATCAAAAAATATGGGGAAAAGGTTCTTAAGGAAAGGTTCAATCCTCTACACTTCCCCCTACTTCCCCAATACATATCATTTCATAAATGGGCTAGTCTTTATTCAAGCATCCTTTAAAATATCTTAACCTGTAACAGTAAAGATAAACTAAAAGAAGAAAGACACTAAGGGGCCTGGTTAGAAGCCATGCTTCAGGAAAGACAAGTCTGGTGACCTGAACAATTATAAATGCTGTGAGGAAAAGGCATGAAAGGTAGGGCTGGGGCGGGGGGATCTGCCAAAGACTCTGAAATAACTGAAGGCAAAGGGAAGAAAAGCCTACCTCAGGAGGGTAGCTATTGGAAAGAAAAAGCAAATGAGAATGCATATTTACAAGGAGCAAGCTCCCCATCTGCTGGTCTTTCTAGGATATTACCCTTAACACCCTGATACTACCATATTACACTCAAAGGGTGATGAACATCAGCAGAGCCCTATATGTGTCTTTGACCTGGGGCTTTTCATCCCTAAAGTTATACTCAAAGTGACACCTCATAGATCACAGACATCTAAGGTCAGCCAGATAAGATGATACTATTTCCCCAAGTAACCAAATAGGAAGGCTATTTTAACAATTTTGAACTGCATGAATTTATCTTATGCACATACTGCTTGATAGTTTAAACAAATAAAACAAGGGGTGCCTGGATGGCTCAGTCAGTTGAGCATCTGACTCTTGATTTTGGCTCAGGACATGATCCCAGGGTCGTGGGATAGAGCCCCACATCAGGCTCCACGTAGAGTATGGAGCTTGCTTATGATTCTCTCTTCTTCTGCCCCTCTCTCCCACTTGTGCACTCTCTCTAAAAATAAAGAATTAAAAATAAAAAATTTAAAAAGTCTCCTCTAAGAAATTTTAAGAACTAGTTTTAAGAAAGCCATTATTTATAAGTAAATAATCACATACCCCAAATTTAGAGATATACCACAAAACAAATGACCTATACTCTTCAAAAATGTCAATGATCTGGGCAGAGCTGAGAAACTCTTCCAGGTGCCGTGTGTGCGCATGGATTAGATATCAATCAGAAAAAGAAATGCTACAATTCTGATCATTTGGCAAAATTTAAATATAGACTACCTATTAAATAAGGGTTTTAACAATACTAAATTCCTGTATTTGATCATTAGTCATAAAAGAAAATATCCTTAGTTCTTAGGAGATACATGCTGACGTTTTTAGGGATAAAAGGTCATGTATGCAATTTATTACAAAATGGTTTCGGGGGGAAACACATAAATAGAAATATATTTATATACACACCTATAGATACATATTTATACACACACATAGAATATGTAACACAGAATATGCAAATATAGCAAAATAAAACCATTAGGGATCTTAAGGGGATACAAAAGTGCACTGTACTATCCTTGCAACTTTTCTACAATTATAAAATTCCTTCAAAGTAAAATGTTACAATTAATTTTAAAATAATCACATACAATGCTGTAAGAAGTTTTGTCAAATTGCTTCTACATTAAAAGTTTATTTCAATCTGGTACAAGTTTGAGGGCTTTTAAAGTTTTATATCTTTATAAGAATAGAGAACAGGTAACGGTCATGTACACTTTTATTTAAAAGTTCAGACAAATACATCAGGCTTGCACAGATGCTGCACCTCTATACTTCTGGATTTGACAATGTTAAGTTCAACAGCATTTGAAGGAGGATGTGCTAGATAATAAGGGGCATGGATATGGGACGCAGGAGAGAAAATAATAATGGAGAGGCCTAGGAAGTAGCCAAGGGAACAGCCAGAGGGTTAGGACCCTGGAGTCTGGTGCTGTAAGTGGAAAAATTAATTTTTTTAACGATTTTATTTTTAAGTAATCTCTACACCAATGTGGGGCTCAAACTTACAACCTCAAGATCAAGAGTCACACGTTCTACTGACTAACCCATCAGGGACTCTGGAAAGAGTAATTCTTAACTCCCTCTTTCAACCCTAAGGAGGAACTGAGGAGGAAATGCAGCTGGTAGCAGCAAGTGTACAAAGTGCCTCCAAATCTTCTGAATGACAGGCCATGTTACCTATTAGATGTTACCCTGTAGGACAGAGTATAAAGCTGAACAAGCAGGAAAGAGTATCCAATGGAAAAAAGACAGCCTCTTTAACAGATGGTGCTGGGAGAACTGGACAGCAACATGCAAAAGAATGAAACTAGATTACTTTCTTAGACCATACACAAAAATAAACTCAAAATGGATGAAGGACCTGAATGTGAGACAGGAAACTATTAAAACCCTAGAGGAGAAAGCAGGAAACAACCTCCTTGACCTCAACCACAACAATTTCTTCCTTGACACATCCCCAAAAGCAAGGGAATCAAGAGCAAAAATGAACTATTGGGACCTCATCAAAATAAAAAGCTTCTGCACTGCAAAGGAAACAATCAAGAAAACTAAATGGCAACCGATGGAATGGGAAAAGATAGTTGCAAATGACATATTGGATAAAAGGCTAGTATCCAAAATCTGTAAGGAACTCACCAAACTCCACACCCGAAAAACGAATAATCCAGTGAAGAAATGGGCAGAAGACACAAACAGACACTTCTCCAAATAGGACACCCAGATGGCCAACAGACACATGATGTTCAGCGTCACTCATCATCAGGGAAATACAAATCAAAACCACACTAAGATACCACCTCACGCCAGTCAGAGTGGCTAAAATGAACAACTCAAGAGACTATAGATGCTGGCGAGGATGTGGACAAACGGGCACCCTCCTACACTGTTGGTGGGAATGTAAACTGGTGCAGCCGCTCTGGAAAACAGTATGGAGGTTCCTCAAAAAATTAACAATAGAACTCCCCTATGACCCAGCAATAGCACTGCTAGGAACTTACCCAAAGGATACAGGAGCGCTGATACATAGGGGCACATGTACCCCAATGTTCATAGTGGCACTTTCAACAATAGCCAAATCATGGAAAGAGCCTAAATGTCCATCAACTGATGAATGGATCAAGAAGATGTGGTTTATCTATACAATGGAATACTACACGACAATGAGAAAGAATGAAATTGGCCATTTGTAGCCATGTGGATGGAACACGAGGGGGTCATGCTAAGGGAAATAAGCCAGGCAGAGGACAGATACCATTGTTTTCACTTATAAGTGGAACAGGAGAAACTTAACAGAGGACCATGGGGGAGGGGAAGGGGAAAAATAGTTGGGGAGAGGGAGGGAGGCAAACCATGAGGGACTCTTGAATACTGAGAACTGAGGGGTGATGGGATGGGGGAGAGGGGAAGGGGGTGATGATCATGGAGGAGGACACTTGTTGGGATGAGCACTGGGTGTTATATGGAAACCAACTTGACAATAAACTATAAAAGAAAAAAAATAATAAAATTAAAAATTAAAAAATTAAAAATAAAGTAATTGCTGAAAATACTACATAAATAAATAAATGAATGAATCTGAACGATTACCATCGATAGAAATGCATACTGGAGGTTAAGGACAAAGCAACAGGAGGGGCACCTGGGTGGCTCAGTCAGTTGATTTCAGCTCAGGCCATGATTCCAGGATCATGGAATTGAGCCCCACGTCAGGCTCTGGGCTGAGTGTGGAGCCTGCTTAAGATACTCTCTCTTTCTCTCTCTCTTTCTCTCTCTCTCTCCCTCCCTCCCCACCACCTCTGTCTCTCCCTCCTCCTTTGCCCCTCTACCCCTCTCCCTTGCTCATTCTTGCTCTAAAATTAAAAAAAAAAAAAAATTTTTTTTTTTTAAAGGATAAAGCAATGGGAATTGGAGAGGAAGGCATGACCATCGGGGCAGGAGCCAGACAGTGTCAGAAAAAGCTTCTCAGAAGAGGTATCTTGAGCTTATCACTAGAAGTGTAAAGAAAGCGGCAAGAAAGGCATTTTAGCCAGAGAAAACCACAGAAGTAAAGGCTCCATGAAAAAGGATGAACGTTCAGGCCTGACCAGGATACATGAAAGAAATCACTGAAGACTTTTTAGTTAGGATATTATACACCATAAAATTTGTACTTTTGAAAAAAAAGTTAATTTGAGGCTCATATGTGGAAGACTTAAGATTAGACTTAAGTATTTCAGGTAGGAGATGATACCTGAAAAGAGGTTAAGAGGAAAGGCTCTATACAGATTCTAGATGGGATGCCTGTGTGGCTCAATTGGTTGAGCGTCCAACTCGTCATTTCGGCTTAGGTCATTATCTCATGGTTCGTGGGTTTAAGCCCTGCACTGGGCTCTGCACTACTAGTGCATGGGATTCTTCCTGTCTCTGCCCCTCCCTCACTCTTGTATGCTCTCTCAAAAATAAATAATCCTTAAAAAACAAGATTCTGGAGGTAGAACCGATAGGAACTAATGATTGGCTTTAGGTCTGAGTAAGAACCATTTTCCAGCTAAGATGGAAAGGTACAAAGTGTCCCATTAACAGACATGAAATCAATGAGAATGTTTAGGAAGAACACAGGTTAAATAAATGCTAAACTTAAGTTTTTAAGATAATCTAATAAGTAAATTGTTCAAGGACTTTTCCCCTCTAAAAGAATATGGTCTGTCTCCAATTTCAGTGCAGTTCCTGTTTAGCTCAGGTTCAAACAACAGGTATTAGATCTATATGCCAGGTGCTGGCCTAAAACCTATTTTTTTTCTTGTAAAAAATAAAATCAAGATGTGGTTTATCTATGCAATGGAATACTACATGGCAATGAGAAAGAATGAAATATGGCCATTCGTAGCAACGTGGATGGACCTCGAGGGTGTCATGCTAAGTGAAATAAGTCAGGCGGAGAAGGACAGATACCATATGTTTGCACTCATAGGTCTAACAGGAGAAACCCAACAGAGGACCATGGGGAGGGGAAGGAGGAAAAAGAGTTAGGGAGAGGGAGGGAGACAAAGCACGAGAGACTCTTGAATACTGAAAACAAACTGAGGGCGGAAGGGGGAGGGGGAAACGGGAAGGGGGGTGATGGTCATGGTGGAGGACACTTGTGGGGAAGAGCACTGAGTATTATATGGAAACCAACTTGACAATAAACTATAAAAAAATTCATTAAAAAAATAAATAAAAATTTTAAAAAATTAAAAAAAATAAACCAGGTTGGGAAGGATACACACAAACAGAAAAGGAGACCCAAAGGCTATCCTACCTGTGAGGTAAAGGTCGGCATCTGCCCCCTGCAGCACGGTGCTCCCAGAACCAGCGCACATGGCCACGACTTTGACTGGAGACTCTTCAAAATAAAGGAAACAAAAGACCAATACTTTACAACTCCCTTTCATTTTAACATTACAATTTGTATAAAGAATCTTTCACATAATGCAGACTTCACTCCTGGTCTCATTACTAGTATATGAGTTTGCTTAATGAATTTTAAATAACAAAACACATCCTCATATAGACAGGCAGATTATTCTTAGGTATTGCAAAAATAACCCAATGCAGGGCTGTTATTCCCTCAAATGGACATGGCTGTGCACAAGCCCACATAAGGCTGGTAAAGTTACCCCTCCTGGGTTTCCAGGCAACAGTGAGAGGTAGGCAGGTACTAGCTCTTTCTCAGGTGAGGGACTAAAAGGGCTAGTTACAGGAATGCTACAAAGTGATTTGACACATATTTTTAAGTATCATATTTAACTCAAAAGAACAACATCTCAAGAGTTGCTTAAGAGTAAAATAACAGAAACTTTGCAGCCCAAATCCAACAAGTATTTAGCACTTAAGGCTTCTAGAATGGACACTTCATTACTGGTCATTCCATTAGTGGTATTTTGAGAGAGAGGCTGAGAGCGCCCTCTGCACAGAGAGCCCTGGGACCCCCTGGCCTGTACGCATTTCAGCTACAGCTGTCCTGCCAGGATGCCCCTTACACAAAGCACTCCAGCTCCCCTCCCACCAGCCCATGCCCCACCTCAGCTCCACAGAGTGCACAGAGCACCCTGGGATACTTGGCTTTCATCCACTTTAGCTTCAGTTATCCTGCCAAGGCATTCTCTGAGAGCCTCAAGACCACCCCAGTCCACACCCACTTTAGCTCCAACCATCCCACTAGGGCAGCTCCAGCACAGAGTGCCCTGGGACTCCCGGCCCATGCCCGGCACCATTCCAGCCAACCAGCCAACGTCACCAGGCACACCCAGTCTACTCAGGGATGACCGTACATAAGACCATTCCTTCAAGTTGAGGAGAAGCAGCTGTTCCACCTAATTCATATAAGTGAACACAGAAAGTCAAGCAAAATGAGGAGACAGAGGAATATGTTCTACATGAAAGAATAAGATGAAACTTCAGAGAAAGAACTAAATGAAACAGGGATACGCGATACACCAGGTAAAGAGTTTAAAGTAATGGTCATAAAGGTGTTCACCAGACTGGAGAGAAGAATGGAAGAACTCAGTGAGAACTTCAACACAGAGATAGAAAATATTTTTTTAATAAGACCTATCAGAGGCATCTGGATGGTTCAGTCGGCTGAGCATCAACTTTGGCTCAGGTCATGATTTTGCAGTTTGTGAGTTCAAGCCCCACATTCAAGTCTGCACATCTCAGTGCAGAGCCCACTTCAGATCCTCTGTGTCCCTCTCTCTCGGCTCCATCTCCCACTTGTGCTCTCACAAAAATAAATAAAACATTTAAAAAACAACCTATCAGAACTGGAAAATACAATTGAAATGAAAAATACACTAGAGGGAATTAACAAATGCACAAGAACAGATCAGTGATCTGAAAAACTGGTAATGGAACACTGCCAACCTGAACAGCAAAAAGAAAAAACTTTTTTTAATAAGGATAGGTTAAGGGATCTTGTCAACAACATCACATGAACAATCATAGCATTATATGGTCCCAGAAGGGGAACAAAGAAAGAGACAGAAAACTTACTTGAAGAAATAACAGTTGGGGAGCCTGGGTGGCTCAGTCAGTTGAGCGTCCAATGTCAGTCCAGATCATGATCTCACAGTTTGTAAGTTCGAGCCCCATGTTGGGCCTTTCACTGACACCAGTCAGATTTAGATCCTGTCTCCCTGTCTCCCTCTCTCTCTCTCTCTCTCTCTCTGCCCCTCTCCGGCTCATGCTTGCTCTCTCTCAAAAATAAACATTAAAACAATTTTTTAATAAAAAATAAAAATAAATTAAAATAAGAAAGAATAGTTGAAAACCTCCCTGACCGGGACAAGGAAACACAGAGAGTCCAAACAAGATGAACCCAAGGAGGTCCACACCATGACACATAATAATTGAAATATCCAAGACTAAAGATAAAGAAAATTTTAAAAGAAGCAACTGAGAAGCGAAAAGTTATTTATATGGAAAACCCCGCAAGGCTATCAGCTGATTTTCAGCAGAAATTTTGCAGGTCTAAAGGGAAGGTGTCATGATATACTCAAAATGCTAAAAGGAAAAAAACCCACCATCAAGAATAATCTACCCAGGGGGCGCCTGGGTGACTCAGTCAGCTAAGCTCTTGACTTCAGCTCAAGTCATGATCTCATGGTTTCATGGGTTCAAGCCCCACATTAGGCTCCACGCTGACACTGCAGAGTCTGCTTGAGATTCTGTCTCCTCTCTGCCCCTCCCCTACTCATGTGCTCTCTCTCAAAAAAAAAAAAAAAAAAAATTTACCTAGCCAGGTTATCATTCAGATTTAAAGGAGAGATACAATGAGTTTCCCAGACAAGTAAAAGTTAAAGGAGCTCATCACCACTACACGAGACTTACAAGAAATGTTAAAAGAACTTCTTTAAGTGGAAAAGAAAAAGCCATAATTAGAAAACAGTTATGAGTAAAAAGATATAAAATATGATACCACACACAAAAAACATGGAGAGAATAAAAAAGAAGTCCTTTTAAAAGGTGTTCCAACTTGGGGTGCCTGGGTGGCTCAGTCAAATGGGCGTCTGACTTCATTCAGCTAAGGTCATGGTCTCACAAGTTCATGAGTTAGAGCCCCACATCAGGCTCTCTGCTGACAGCAGAGATACTCTGTCTCCCTCTCTCTTGGCCCCTCCACTATGCGTGCCTGCATGCTTGCTCGATCGCTCTCTCTCAAAAATAAACAAACATTAAAAAAAAAAAAAAAAGATGTTCCAACTTAAGTGACCATCAATTGTAGATGGCTATATACTTAGGATCCTATAGAGAAACCTCCTGGTAACCACAAACACAAAAATCTATAATAGATCCACAAAAACTGAAGAGAAAGCAAACTAAGCATAACACTAAAGAAAATTACTAATTACAAGGAAAGGGAGCAAGAAAAGAAAAGGAACAGAGAACTACCTAAATAACCAGAAAATAATTAACAAAATTACAATAAGCACATACATATCAGTAATTACTTTAAATGTAAACGGGATAAATGTACCAATCAAAAAATATAGGGTGAAGTGAGTCTCTTGTAGGCAGCATATAAAAGGGTCTTGTGTTTTATCGCTTTAGATCTAAAGACACATACAAACTGAAGGAAAGAGACAGAAAAAGATTCAATGCAAATGAAAGCAAAAGAAAAAAGAAAAAAAAGCGCTGAGGTAGCAATACAAAGTATTGCTTTAAAACAAAGATGTAACGAGAGAAAGAAGAACATTACATAATGGCAAAGGAATCAACGCAAAAATAGGATATAACAATTATAAATATCTCTGCACCCAACACTGGAGCACCCAAATACAAAAAACAAGTATTAACAGACATAAAAAGAAAAGTTTGACAGTAATACCATAATAGTAGGGGACTTTAACACCTACTTATATTGATGGATAAATCATCCAGGCAGAAAATTCATAAGGAAAGTGTCTTTGGACAACACATTAGAGTTAGCAGATATATACAGAACATTCCATCCCCAAACAGCAGAATACATCTTCTTTTCGAATGTACATGGAAGATTCTTCAGGTTAGACCAAAAAACAAGTCTCAATAAATTTAAGAAGACTAGGGGTCCCTGGGTGGCTCAGTCGGTTAAGCGTCCGACTTCAGCTCAGGTCCATGGTCTCATGGTTCATGGCTTCGAGCCCCGCGTCGGGCTCTGCGCAGACAGCTCAGAGCCTGGAGCCTGTTTCCGAATCTGTGTGTCTCTCTCTGCCCCTCCCCTGCTCATGCTCTGTTTCTCTCTCTCAAAAAATAATTTAAAAAGTTTAAAAAAAATTTTTTTAAAAAGAAGACTAAAATCATATCATGCATTTTTTCCAACCACAATGGCATGAAACTAGAAATCAATCACAAGAAAAAAACTGGAAAAAAACACAAACATGTGGAAGCTAAACACCCAACGGGTCAACAAAGAAATCAAAGAAGAAATCAAAAAATATATAGAGACAAGTGAAAATAAAAACACGATGGTCCAAAATCTTTGGGACACAGCAAAAAGCAGTGGAAGGAAAATTTACAGTGATACAGGCCTACCTCAAGTAACAAGAAATATCTCAACATTCTAATCTTACATCTAACAGAATGAGAACAACAAAACTCACGATTAGTGGAAAGAAATAAAAGATCAGAAATAAATGAAATAGAGACTAAAATAAAAAACAATAGAAAAGATGAAGGAAACCAAGAGCTGTTTCTTTGAATGGATAAATAAAATTGATAAACTTTTAGCCAGATTCATCAAGAAAAAGAGAGGACCCAAATTAAAAAAAAAAAATCAGAAATGAATCAAGTAACAACTGACACAACAGAAATACAAAGAGACTACTATGAAAAATTATATGCCAACAAACTGAACAACCTAGAAGAAATAGATACACTCTTGGAAAAACACAATCTTCCAAAATTGAATCAGAGAATAATAGAAGATCTGACAAACTGGGGCATTGTTTGGCACTGTCAGTTGAGTGTCTGACTCTTGAGTTCAGCTCAGGTCATGATCCCAGGGCCGTGGATCAAGTCTCATGATGGACTGAGTGTGGAACCTGCTTAAGATTCTCTCCCTCCTCTGCCCCTCTCTCCCGTGGCACACACACTCTCTAAAATAAAAATAAACAAATAAAAAGAAAATCTGAACAGACCAATTCAATGAAATTTAATGGGTAATCAAAAAACTCCCAACAAATACAAGTATAGATATATAGGTGAATTTACCAAACACTTAAAGATTTAATAGGTATTCTTTCTCATTCAACTACTCCAAAAAAATACAAGAGGATGGAAAGCTTCCAAATACATTCTACAAGGCCAGCATTACCCTGATACCAAAACCAGTCTCTTTAGCAAATGGTGCTGGGAGAACTGGACAGCAACACACAGAAAAATGAAACTGGACCACTTTATTACACAATACACAAAAATAAACTCAAATGGATGAAAGACCTGAATGTGAGACAGGAAACCATAAAATCCTAGAGGAGAAAACAGGTAACAACCTTTTGACTTCAGCCACAGTAACTTCTTACTTGACATGTCTCCAAAGGCAAGGGAAATAAAAGCAAAAATGAACTATTGGGACCTCATCAAGATAAAAAGCTTCTGCACAGCAAAAGAAACAATCAACAAAACTATCCAAAACAGAATGGGAGAAGATATTTGCAAATGACACAACAGATAAAGGGTTAGTATACAAAATCTATAAAGAACTTAACCAAACTCAACACCCAAGAAACAAATAATCCAGCAAAGAAATGGGCAGAAGACAGAACAAATATATCTAGATAGCCAACAGACACATGAAAAGATGCTCAACATCGCTCATCATCAAGCAAATACAAATCAAAACCACACTGAGATACCATCTCACACCGGTCAGGGTGGCTAAAATTAACAACTCAGTAAACAACAGATGTTGGCAAGGATGTGGAGAAACAGGAACCCTCTTGCGCTATTGGTGGGAGTGCAAACTGGTAAAGCCACACTCTGGAAAACAGTGTGGAAGTTCCTCAAAAAATTAAAAATAGAATTACCCTACGACCCAGGAATAGTACTACTAGGAATTTATCCAAAGGATACAGGAGTGCTGATTCATAGAGGCACATGTACCCCAATGTTTACACAGTGCTAGCAACAACACCCAAATTATGGAAAGAGCACAAACGTCCATCAATTGATGAAAGGATAAAGAAGATGTGCTTTACATATACAATGGAATAAATACTGCCTGGCAATGAGAAAGAATGAAATCTTGCCATCTGCAACAACATGAACGTAACTGGAGAGTATTATGCTAAGTGAAATAAATCAGAGAAAGTATGTTTTCACTCATATGTGGAAATTGAGAAACATAACAGAAGACCTTGGGGGAAGGGCAGGGGGAAAAACAGTTTCCAGATAGGGAGGCAAACCATAAGATAACACTTTATATACAGAGAACAAACTGAGGGTTGATGGGGGGTGGGGAGCAGAGAGGGGAAAACAGGTGATGGGCATTGAGGAGGGCACTTGTTGGGATGAGCCCTGGGTATTGTATGTAAACAATGAAATCGTGGGAATCTATTCCCAAAGCCAAGAGCACACTGTATACACTGTATGTTAGCTAACTTGACAATAAATTATATTTAAAAAAAAGAAAAAAAAATGTAAGGTTGGTTATCAATAGAAAGAAAAGAAACAAAAAAAAACAAATGGTGTTGGGTAAAGTGGATAGCTACATGGAAAAGAATGAAAATGGACAGCTTTCTTCTACCATACACAAAAATAAACTCAAGATGGTTTAAAAACCTAAATCAAACGTGAAACCATGAAACTCCTAGAAGAAAACATAAGCAGTAATTTCTCTGACACTGACCTTAGCAATTACTTTTCTAGATAGGTCTCCTCAGGGAAGGTACACAAAAGCAAAAATAAACTATTGGGACTACACCAAAATAAAAAGCTTTTGAACAGCAAAGGAAACCATCAACAAAATGAAAAGGCAATTTGCTCAATGGGAAAATATATTTGCAATGATATGTCCAATAACAGGCTTACGTTCAAAATATATAAAGAATTTACACAACTGAACACTAATAAAACAAATAATCCAATTTAAAAATGGGCAGAAGACCTGAAAAGTCATTTTTCCAAAGACATAGAGATGGCCAAAAGACATGTGAAGAGATGCTCAACATCACTAATCATTAAGGAAATGCAAACCAAAACCACAATGAGAGATCACTCACACTTCTCAGAATGACTGGAAACAAAAAGACAAGAAATAACAAGTGTTGGCAAGGATGTGGAGAAAAAGGAACCCTCATGCACTGCTAGTGGAAACATTAGTAAGTGTGGCCACCATAAAACAATATGGAGGTTCCTCAAAAAATTGAAAATTGGAATACATACAACCCGGTAATTCCACTACTGGACATTTATGCACAGAAAATAAAAACACTAACTTGAAAAGATACATGCACCCCTATGTTTACTGCAACGATTCTGAAAAGCCAAAAACCAAGACTGTGGCTGTAAGACTTGGAAACCAGTGGATCACTTGGCACCTTGCTGTAAAATGTCACCAGTATTATAAAATAGAACATTTGCATTGTAATTGGAGTAATAATAGCGTCCAGCTCCCTTCCTGGCCCACCACAGGACTCTGCTTCATGTCTTGACTTGTGTTCAAATGTGATTCCTTCTAGACAATGAGCTGAACAGAAAATGTATCATTTCCAGGCTAATGTTTAACTGATGTTGCCTAAGACCTTCCAAAATGCCCCCTCTGCAACAGAAATCAGTCTACAATGAATAGACTTCTCCTGCTGAGTTGAAATGAACATGGAGGAGAGACCTAAATCTTGTCTGAGCCAAATGGGATGTACATAGCATAGATGGGCATAACCTAGCCCACCTGGATTGATAAAATAAGCCAGTCATCTCCGGTGAACTAACATGTTTCCTGTCACTTACATTAATACAACCAAAACCATCAACTTTTGTCCAAAAAGTATGTAATACTACATTATTAGCAGGTACACTGGACAAATAAATGGGACATATTTACCTAAGGTCCTTCCTACCCCAAGAGCAAGGCGAACATGAGCTAGTTTGAGGTGCCTTTTGATTCGCTCAATCATGGTTGCCAAGGAAGCAGGCTCATCCAGTGTGCACAACCGTCCCATCCCAGTTTGTGGAAGTGGAGGCTGAAGAGAAACACAAGTTAGAAGAACTGTCCATCTCAGTCCTAGAAAACATACAGCAAATACTGAGATCAATAAAACATGCACACTGTGAGCTTACATTTAACCAGCTCCAGGTTAAAATTCAGGGATGCAAACCTGACAAAAACATTCTCTGACTTCAAGGAGCTCAGTCTCCTGAGAGGCAAATGTTTAGGTAAATAATCACAATAAAAGTGTTTAAATACAATACATGTACCATTTTATGGCAGCACAAAGAAATGACAAAATAAATGAGCTGGGACGTGGGGTGGGGGTACTTGGAGGAAGTGGAATCAAAGGTTTTACCAAAACTTAGGCCTCCCAGACCAGAAAAAAGTTTAAAAGTTTAAAAAAGGAGTGCAATAATGTCAAGTACAGTGTGGTAGGAAATGGATAGGGTGAGACGTGGAAAGGTACAAGCTCAGAGTGGATCCAAGAACAGACACTACAGCTGATGTGCAGAGCAAGGAATGGAGAGAGAGACCATGGCCAGTACACTATGCGAGAAAGCATGGACTGTCGCCCTTCAGATGCCCACTAAGGAGACTGCTCCTCTTTTATCACCTGGAATAGAAGAGTTTCAACTACTGTGGTGACAAAGCAAATAGAGAAGAGAAACATTCTATAGATTTGGGGACAGAATCAGCAGGCATGGATTTTTGAGAGGCAAGGGAGAGTTGTGTAAACTTGGATAATCAGGTAGAAGATGATGACACCAATGAAATAGAAAAAAGTAATATTCAAAGGGGAGATGTGGGGATAAGGTCAATATTTGTATAACTGAAGTATCTGTGGAATCCATTAAGTGGAAAATGTCCGGAGAGTTCCAGGAAATATGGGTTCATTTTTTAAGTTTTTACCTTAAAGCATTCTGAGTCAGAAAGTAAAGATATAGGAATCATCTTATGAATAGCTGTCAAGTTAAAGGAGCAAATAAAATGGTCCAGGCAGAGGGTATAAAAGAGATAGAACCTGTGACCAAGTCTCTAACCCCAAAAAGTACCCCTATGTGATACTGGGTGTCACCTATACTTCAATTAAAAAACATTAAAAAAAAAGAAAAAGGTACTACACTAGGGTGCCTGGGTGGCTCAGTTGGTTAAAGAGTCTGACTTCAGCTCAGGTCAGGATCTCACAGTTCGTGAGTTTGACCCCCATGTCAGGCTCTGTGCTGATAGCTCAGAGCCTGAAATCTGCTTCAGATTCTGTGTCTCCCTCTCTCTCTGCCCCTCCCACATTCACACTCTGTCTAAAAAAATAAACATTAAAACACACACACACACACACACACACACACTACAGTGCTATGACCTGAATGTATCTGTCCTTGCACAAATTCCTATGTTGAAATCCTAACCCCTAAAGGTGATGGTATTAGCAGGTGGAGTCCTTAGGGGGTACTTAAGTCATGAGAGGGGAGCCCACATGACTGGGATTAGTTTATAAAATAGGCTCCAAGAAAGATCCTTAGTCCTTCCCATTACGTGAGGACACAGAGAGAAGGCACCACTGATGAATCAGGAAGTGGGCCCTCTTCAGATACCACTCCAAATCTGTCAGCACCATGATCTTGGGAATTCCCAGGCTCCAGAACTGTGAGACATAAATTTCTGTTGTTCATAAGTTACCCAGTCTGGGATATTTTGTCATAGCAGCCCAAATGTGTTATAGCAGCCTGAATGAACTAAAACTTCTACCAACACTTTTCTATTCCTGGAATGTCTCCCTTTCTCAATACAGTATATTTTCCAGGGCATTTTATGCCCTCAACACCACCTTGTCCTTCTTTAAGTAATAGTTAACAGTTTCTTGATATAACAACTTACAAATGAATTTGCCAAACAAAAATGCACAGTAATGTATTTTTACTACCTTCTCCAGTAACGTAATTTCAGTCTTCTGATAGAATTGTCTGTTCTGGGAAAGAAAAGCCACCACCTGTAACAAAGCCTCCTCACTACAATTCAGACTAATCCGTGTTTGTTCTTCATCATCAGTCCTATAAAAAAAAAAAAACTTGCTCTTTTAGGATAAATATAAGTAAAACATATTATAAACAATCCACACTTTACAACCTCCTATAATAAAGATTAGATTTACATGAAATTTATTTAGGGCACGCTTGGGTGGCTCAGGCAGTTAAGCATCTGACACTTGATTTCGGCTCAGGTCACGATCTCAGTTTGTGGGCTCGAGCCCCGCCCCGCGTCAGGATTCTTACGACAGTGCAGAGCCTGCTTGGGATTCTCTCTCTCCCCCAACCCCACTTGCTCTCTCAAAATAAATAAACTTAAAAAAAAAAAAGATTTACATGAAATCTAGGATTCAATCCCAAACCAAACTATTTTCAAGAATACTATTTCTCAAGGGACACCTGGGTGGCTCAGTCAGTTAAGTGTCAGACCCTTGACTTCTGCTCAGGTCATGATCTCTCAGTTTGTAAGTTTCAGACCCCAGACAGGCTCTGTGCTGACAGTGCAGAGCCTGCTTGGGATTCTCTGTCTCTCCCTCTCTCTGCCCCTCTCCTGCTCGTGTTCTCTCGCTCATAGTAAGTAAACTTAAAAAAATAAATAAATAAAAGAATATTTCTCAAATTCCAGCATGCATCCAAATCTCCCTGTAGACTTATTAAAACAGACTGTGGAGCTCCACCCCCAGAGTTTCAGATTCAGTAGGTCTAGGTGGGGTCTTAGAATTTACCTTTCTAACAAGTTCCAGGTGATGCTGATATTGCTGATTCAGGGACCTCGCTTTGAAACTACTATTCTAGAACTGTTCTTAATCCCAGGTGTGCATAAGAAATCTGCTAGCTTCTTGAAATGATAGCTACTGGACCCTTCTGCAGACCCAATGAAATAGAACTTCTATGAATGGGGCTAGGGCAAACTGAATTTCTTATTTTCAAAAATGATATTTTCTTTTTTTTTTTTATTTTCGAGAGGGGGAGAGAAAGCGCTCGAGGGAGGGGAAGAAAGAGAGAGAGACAGAGGATCCAAAGCAGGCTCCAGCTGACAGCAGCAAGCCCAAAGTGGGGCTCAAAGTCACAAACCATGAGATCATGACCCAAGCCAAAGTTCGGCACTCAACCAACTGAGCCAGCCAGGTGCCCCCAAACTGTATTTTTTTTAAGGTTCTAAAAGAAGTTAACTTTTCAAATCACTGAAACAAGAATCTCCTGGACAGATTTTCAGGCAAACCTCATTCTAATTACATAGCTCTAGGATGAAGCCAAAATTCTGTAGGGGGTCTTGAGTGACCCTGAGAAGCAATGCCCTAAAGCATCTCCAAAAATACTGGCATCAGAAAAGTTTTGTATTTAACCATAAACTCTAAACATAATCATAAAATTCTAGAACTAAAAGACAGATTAAAAGAATCTGCAAGAGTAGTTGTCAACACTGAAATCATCTGTAGAACTTTGAAAAGAAAAAGGAAAAACTGCCTGGACCTCAATCCAATCACAAAACCAGTTCTTACTCGTAATAAGGAAAAACTAAAACCAAACTAAATGTGCATCAGTTTTAAAAAAGGGGGGAGGTGCCTGGGTGGCTCAGTTGGTTGAGTGTCTGACTCTTGATTTCAGCTCAGGTCATGATCTCTTGGTTTCATGAATTAGGAGCCCAGCATCAGGCTCTGCGCTGCCTGCTTGGGATTCTCTCTCTCCCTTTCTCTTTGCCCCTCCCCATCTCGTGCTGTTTCTGTTAAAATAAACAAACTTTAAAAAAAGAAAAAATCTCATCAGTTAGGAAGAGAAATGCTTCAAGAAACTCCAGTAGATCCATAATAAGAAACACTACATAGCAGTAAAAGAGATCTTCTATACCTACATGGAGAGATCTCTAAGACATCTTGTTCAGTAAAAGAGGCAAATGCAGCATACTGTTTAATTAAACAATAAAAAAAAACCCACAAAAATATACATTTCTCCATGTTCCTGTGTTTGGAAAGATACCCACTTCTCTGAAAACAAAGGAAAAGGTAACTTGAATTGAGGATATTGGAACTGAGTAGAGGGAACAAGGACGACTTTTACACTGTTTGAAATTTTCATGATGTGTATCATTTTTTTTTAACTTCAGTACTTACACAATATTTCAATATGGTAAGAGACATCCATAACTGGAATCTATACAAAGTTCTATAAATAATTTTTCTTGAGATTCTTTAAATTCCTCAACACTATTAGAAAGCATTTGCAATGATTTTATTACAAGGTATCTACACTTAAAAACCACTCACAAGAGTCTCTTTTTGTTGTAACCTGAACAGTTCTCCATCTTATTAAAGTCGTTATATTCATCTGTGTTTTTCTGAACAATTATTAAGTTCCAGCTTTGTATAACTTGTCTTTTAACATGCTTCAAAAGGTGTTAGGCTAAATTAGCTTCAAAGAAAATCTCCTAAAGGCACCATTTTGGTATCTCTGCCCTAAATAAATCATTGGCTTTGTAAGAGGCACCTGAATGTCTTTTTCCATTAAAGTGCTTGAAAATCATTGATCTGCTTGAAAGTGGTAAGAGTAAACCTATGTAATCAGTGTGTCAGTAGGGGTTATCTATATACTCTAAAGTAAAAATCACCTTTCAACATTATCAGGGGAATTAGAAGTGTTGTAAATAAAAGGCATAGTATAGTCCCTCCCACCTAGAAAATAGCAAGTGTTACTTGTCATTTTTATTGTTTCGAAGAGAACCCCATGGTTCTCCTGGAGCACCTACATGCAAATGAGAAGTATGCTGCCTTGTAAACCCACCCTGGGGGAAAACAACTTGTTTCAGACTGCAATACTAGAGTTAAGATCCTTACAGATAAATACACACAAAAAAGAAGAAAAATATATCATACCTAGTAGAAAAAGAAGTTACAGAAACATCTGGAATTTCTTTCACTGTAGAAATGACTTCGTCCAGGCGTTGGGTGCAGTTAACACTGAATTCTACTCTGTGCGTTCCCCGCGTGGGGTAGCTGGGAGCTTTGGAAGGATGAATGGGCCTGGAGGTACAAACTCCTAGAAATAAAATTGTTGGGGTTTTTCATTAAAAAAAAAAACTATTATGGGCAAAATTTTAAGAAATGAGCTTTTAAAGACTGATGTTTATATAATATACACACATATACGCATCCCTTACATATACATCCAAAAGTCCCCATAATCTAGTGATTTAGTGTTCATATATAAAATCAAATTTATTTTCAGAATTATTTTCCAGCAGATTCTTGAATACCACAAAAACTTGACTCATGAAGTTTTAGATGATATATAAAATTGTGACTGCTTACTAAATTTATTCAGGTAAACCATTATTCAGGTTGCAAATGCTGATAACCTACTTGACCATATTAATTCAGATTATGTCATCATAAAAGGTTCAGCCCCAAATGAGGCTAAAACAACTAAAAATAAAGCTAAAACACATAGGCTGAATTCCATCATTGCGCTGGGCATGAGTTAGCATTCAGTGAAAATCTGATTTCTATCTAATTGACATATGAAGAATATTCTGGAGAGATCTGAGCTTTCAACTCACGTTAACAAGCACTTCTTGAATTTCTGCGTGCTAGGCACTGTACCACATGAGTGAGGACTCAAAGCTCAGTCCAGCAATGAAGATTTTCAGTGCTCTCCTTATTCATTAAGGATGAAAATTTCACTTTTCAAATGCAATTTAATGGCCAGATTTCACATTATTTTTAAATATATAAAAATAGAATGGTACCCACATCTAACACAGTTAAAATTTTTACTGGAAAGACATTCTAAAATTTCAAAGCATTTGTAAGGAAAATATTAAACATGAAAGAATAGACTTCTCACCAAGGCCTTTAGCCAACCAGCTATTGACTCCCTGGGGTACAGCATCATAGGCTGTGTGAGGAGAGTAAATACCGACTCTCTTTTCCAGGGCCTGGATCACCAGACGCTCCTTCCAGGTTTTCCAGGTTATGCGCTTCAAGGGTCGGAAAATAGGTGGATGGTAGGAGAGAATGAGATCTGCCTTCTTTTGCAGCGCCTCCTCCATCACTTCTTCCGTCAAGTCATTGGTAAGGAAGAGTGTGTTTACAGTGTGTGGTGGGCTTGGTTCCACCAATAATCCAACATTGTCCCAACTCTCAGCAAGTGAGAGGGATGCAAAGTCATTCAAGGAGGAAAGGAGAACCTTCAAATCCATGAAGGAACGGGAAGAACTGCAGATCAGGGAATGAACAAGCCGGATTGTTGTGGGAATGAGGCGTACACGAGATAACATACAGAAATCAGGTAAAACTGGGGTGCCTGGGTGGCTCAGTCGGTTGAGCGTCTCTTGATTTCAGCTCAGGTCACGATCCCAGAGTTGTGGGATCGAGCTCTGCACTGAGCTCCCCACTCAGGATGAAGCCTGCTGAAGATTCTCTCCCCCTCTGCCCCTCTCTCCTGCTTGCACTCTCTAACAACAAAAAGAGAGAGAGAGAGAGAAAAAAAATCAGGTAAAACTGAGTATCTGAAGTCAATACACAGGAAATGATACACATGTACACTTTAAGCCTGGACCTCTGAAGTAGCAAAGCATATGAGCAAAAGAGCTGTAGTCACATATCCCTGAGTTCAAACACTGATTCTGCCACTTACCAGCACATGATATCTTAGGTAAGTCATTTAGCTTCTCTGAGGCTGTTTTTTCATTTACCAAATGGGAGATACTATAACCAAAATATAAGGCCATCCATAGGATCAAATCAATTAATATGTGTAAATCACCTAGCACAAGCCTGGTACATAATACACAAACTTTCATCCCCACCTCCTCAGCCCCCAACACACCCTAGTTTTCTCCCCATCCTTGCTTCAACCACCCTGCTCCCTTCTCCATTTCTCTAAATACTATCCTTCCTTCAAAGTCTCCTTCAACTTTTTTTTAAATTTATTTTGAGAAAGAGTGCAAGTGGGAGAAGGGTGAAAAGCAGAAGAGGGGGAGAGAAAGAAACACTATCCCATGCAGACTCCATGCTGTCAGCGCAGCGCCCGACTTGGGGCTCGAACTCACAAACTGGGAGATCATGACCTGAGCTGATATCAAGAGTCGGACACTAACCAACTGAGTCACTCGGGTGCCCCATCCTTTAACTTCTTAAATAAAGTTTTTGGGTTTGTTTTTAACATTTATTTTTGGTAAAAGAGAGTGTGAGCAGGAGAAGGGCAAAGAGGGAGAGGGACAGAGAATCTGAAGCAGGATCTGTGCTGACAGCAGACAGCCTGATGCAGGGCTTGAACTCAGGAACTGTGACATCATGACCTGAGCTGATGTTGGATGCTTAACTGAGCCACCCAGCTGCCTCACATAAATCTTTTCTTGATAAACATCTTCAGTGTCTAGCCGCTACACAAAACAGTCAATTCCACTGAGATTCTAGGAACATTTGTTTTTCAAGAAAAGCCTTCATTGTATGCACAGTAAATAACAAGAAAAGCATAGCCAATTGTAAATTTTATCAAAGTATCATAACCCAGTAACTTCAAAAGCAAAATTTTCAACAAAAATGTTTACAAATTTGTTGAAAAAAACTTTTTTTTTCAGCAGAGATATTTACTAGGAGAGGTCAGTACTTATTCGGTATCTGATTTGAATGGGGCGCCTGGGTGGCTCAGTTGGTTAAGCACTCAATTCTTAATTTTGGCTCAGGTCATGATCCCAGAGTTGTGGGATCAAGCCCAGTGTCAGGTCCCATGTCACCTGCTTGGGATTTTCTCTCTCCCCCTCTGCCCCTCTCCCCACACCTCTCTCTCGGTTAAAAACAAAACAAAAAACCAGAAGTGATGCAGAACCTACAAAATCCACTGGAGCCTAGGGTCTTGGAAGATCTTCAAACGGTCATTATACCACTTCCACTCTCGAATTTCCAAGTTCTGATAGTGCCCCCACTTTCCAGACTCTTCTAAATCTGGCAGGCCTTGAAAGTGAAGCCCTACTGGGCCACCATACCAGTTTTGAGTTATTTACTGCTAAATTTGAAAGAACCCTTGGAAATAACATAGAACACCCTCCATTTTTAGGAAACTGCGACGCTGCGTAGCTTGATGCAGTAATTAACAATGGGAGGCGGCATAGCATAGCGGGTTGGAGCACCGATTCTGAAATGCAACAAACTCCCAGAACCACAGCTGTGTAACGTTTCCCAACCTCTGCTGTTTCACCTTAAGAATGGGAATAAAAGCCCCCTGCTTATAGTGTTGTCAAAAGATTTAACCGTACAGCTGGGAACAATGTCTGGCCCAGGGTAAGCACTGTTTTAAAGCTACGTTAGTAGGCCCCACTTTACAGCCTGCAAACCGCACCCTCTTACGTTACTTTATCTACCTGACATTTCAGTCCCACCTCAGACCTTTTCCAAGACCGTGAAGAGACCAGGCACTGCCAGAAGCTCCTGTCTCCTCTTCTGCCTCCTTTCGCAGATGCACTCTCACAACTTCCACAGCATACGCTAACCTTAGCCTGCCCACACGGGAGTAAGTCGCCCAGGGCTCACCACTTCCGGTACCGCGCAGGAACTCCGGGCATTGCAAGATGGGAGGGGGAGGAGCCGGGCGGAAGTGGTCCTTTCCGTTTTACGTCTGAACCCAAAGCACTTCTAGAGGTTGCCCAGAATAGTTCCGGTTTACGTTTCGTGTCTTTGTATTATTATTAAAAGAGCTCCCTTTCACTGTTTAAAGCGTGCCAGATGCAGACAAATGACATTATCTTCCTAGTTCTAGTCATTTTGGTTTGAGATAGGAATAAGGCCGGGAGGGAAAAGGAGGCGAGCAAGAGAGGGGCGTTCCCTCTAATGGGTCCCGCGCTCGACTTCCGGTAGCCCGAAGATGCTAATTCCGAAACGCGAACTTCTGCAAGGGTGGGCATCTGTCGTTACAGTAAGACCTGTGTTAGCTGAAGCGGTAAGTAACATCACACATTCTTTCATTCACTTACTGAGACCCTTGCCAAGCTCCGTGTTTTAGCTCGTGGGCTTTTTGAGTCAGCATTCTGGATGGGAAGGGTGTTGTTGGAATTAGAAAAATATGTAGTATATTAGTGATAAGTGCTATGAGAAAAGGAAATTCGGCAGGCACCACAATCAAGGCAGTTTTAAATAGTTATCAGGCCAACGAGACCTGACTTTTGAACAGAGACTTGGAGGCGAGGAAAATAGCTGTCCAGATGTTTTAGTGTAAGTTTTCCAGACAAAGGGAACACTCAGTGCCTAGATCCCAAGGGCGGAAATGTACCTGGCTAGTTGCGGGATTTGCAGGGAGGCTTTTGAAGAAAAGTGAGCAAGAGAAATAGATTGAGGGGCTTGAGTCGAATAGGATCTCATCATTTCCATAACCAGATTTGTATTACTTAGAGGGTGCTATTCTAGACTTTTTAAATGTGCAGTCAAAAAGACCATGTGTGAATTAAGAGAGGAAACTGAACTTAATTCCTTTCTCTTTTGGGAATAGAGACTCGTTTTCTAACTTCTCTCGGGGAGACTGAGAAATTAAGCAATAATACTTTCTGAAACCATCAGGAAGAAAAATGGTAAGTTTTATACAATTCTTATAAATGTATTTCATTATAATTTTTAGAAATTAATTGAAGGGAAATAAAACTACACGGACTTTGAATGGCAAGGCAGAAATGATAAACTGTAGAAGCATGAAATGTATGCCTCGAAACAAAACCAGAAACAAAATTACTTTTAAATGTTTTGTTTTCACTTCAAATGCATATAATTTACTTTTTACAGAAAAAGACTGATTACAGCATATAGATGGAAAGAGGGAGTTGAAGAGTATGGCCAGGTGTGATCATTTTAATTGGATCGTTTTGTTTTTTTCCTGAAGTGGGCAACTAGAGCTTAAAGTATAAGAAAAGCAATGAGAATCATGCTATCTCCTCCCCACCCCACCCCCAACTCGCACACACTCCTGCCCTCTATCAAGCTGACCATACTCTCTGACTGCTGGATACTACTGGAAGAAGAGAAATGAAAAAGGAAGCCTCAGAATAACCCCTCAGAGGGTTTCTGGGTGGCTCAGTTGGTTAAGCTCAGGTCATGATCTCACGGTTCCTGAGTTAGAGCCCCGTGTTGCGCTCTGTGCTGACAGTTCAGAGCCTGGAGCCTGCTTCAAATTCTGTCTCCCTCTCTCTCACTGCCCCTCCCCCCAAAAAATAAACATTAAAAAAATAATAATAATAACCTCTCAGAATCCCACCCGACAATGGGGTAACAAAAGGAATGTGTTACCCAAACATAAGATAAACAAAAAGCAAGCAAGAGTAATATGGTTATTACCTCTGCACATTTTGAATCTAGAAAAACTGAGAATTGTTGTCTTTAGTGAAGAAAGGAATTGTTTTTAACACTGTCTTCAGAATTAAATTACATATGGGAAATGGTGCAGACTGTGTTTTGAAAAGTCATTTACTATTTTTCAATATATATTGATGATGTTGGTGAGTTGCTATTTAAATCAGTAATACTAACATAACCATTGTTATTATTTTTGGTGAAAAATTCAAACTTTATTTCCATCAAAGTATTTACTGTCAAATTCTTAGGGTGGATACCATTTTACATTAACATATATATTTATCGTCTGGAGTTTTTTTCTACTGCTGAAATAAATTTTGAAGAAGTACAGCTTCTCAGCTATGTGAATAGGTCATCTCTGAAATGGTATTTCTTTCTGTGTTTTCATTCAGATTGTCATCTTTAATCTAGTTTGGGAAATAATACAGTGCATAAAGTCATCCAAAGAAATCTTACTTGTTACATTCTTTTCCTTTTTAGTCAGTGACACTGCATACAGATGTAGGTGATATTAAGATAGAAGTCTTCTGTGAGAGGACACCCAAAACGTGTGAGGTAAGTACCATTATGTACATATAAAAAATGAGTTAATGCAACAGGATAACTATTTTGAAATCAAATTATCTAACCTAAATATTAAAAAAAAACCGCTTATCTATAAAACCTTTGTCATGGGGGTGCCTAGGTGGTTCAGTAGGTTAAGTGTCTGACTTCAGCTCAGGTCCTGATCTCACGGTTCAGGTTCTTGAGTTCAAGCCCTACATCAGGCTGTCTGCTGCCAGCACGGAGCTGCATTCAGATCCTCTGTCTCCCTCACTCTGCCCCTCCCTCGCGCACACATGCATACATGCTCTCTCTCTTTCAAAAATAAACAAACATAAAATTTTAAAAAGCAAAACCACTGTCAGGAGAACCTATCCGTTATAATTATTGGCCTAGTTTCCACTTACCTTTGAGGATCAAAGAAAGGGTAGATAATTTTTCTCTAACCATAGAGTGGCTGGTATCTTTTTCTTATGACTTATTTTCCTCGTGAAATATAAATAATCGTTAGGATGTTAGGTAAGATAACTATTTCTTAAGTTATTTTACTTGTTTAAATGATAAAGAAGGAAAGAGTTGGCTCTCTATATTCATTCAGCATTTAACTATGGGGGCACCTAGGCAGTTCAGTTGGTTAGGCATCTGACTCTTAATTATGGCTCAGGTTATGACCTTATGATGGTTTGTAGGATCAAACCCCAACTTGGGCTCTGCTGCTGTCAGTGCAGAGTCTGCTTGGGATTCTCTCTCCGCCCCTCATGCACATGAATGTTCGTTTGTGCGCACACTCTCAAACTTAAAAAAAAAAAACAAAAAAAAACTACAATTATTTATGAAAGGCTATCTTACCAGGGTCTGGGAGTACTGTAATGAATAAGAGACATTCCTTGCCTTCATAAAGCTGATATTCTAGCTGAGAAGATAAGTGTTGGAGGAGGGAGGGGGCCAGGAAGGGATTCATTCTAGAAAAAAAAGTGATTCTAGACCATGATAATGCCTTGAAAGAAATAAAGGGTTGATGTAGAGACTAACAGAAAATAATTATTTAAAAGAAGGTGAGGGCAGGCCTAGCCAAAATAGTGATAGTTAAATCAAGTGCAGAAAAGTAATGAAGACATCTCCATGGAAAGAGATATAAAAAGAACATTCTAGGTATAGAGATAGCAGTACAAAGGACTCACGGTAGGAATGCCTACCTCTTTTGGATGAATTTTCAGAAGATGATGGGGTTAACATGGTAAGTAACAGAAAGAAATTATTATCACATGAGATGCAGAGGTAGGCCGGGTCATGAAGGGCCTGTTAGGCCCTACTGAAGATTGTGTGTTTTATTCCAAAAACAGAAGGAAGCAAAGTGTCTTAGGCAAGATGTGACATTAGCCAAAGTAACACCTAAAAGACATAAATACATTGTTATAGTGTTTTCAGTAAATACAGTTTGTTCTTTACTTTAAATGTGTTTCTGCTACATCATTTCCCAATTATTATTTTTACTCTTTTCAGAATTTCTTGGCTCTTTGTGCCAGTAATTACTACAATGGGTGTATATTTCATAGAAATATCAAGGGTTTCATGGTTCAAACAGGAGATCCAACAGGTAAGTTATTCCATTAATATCTAGAGAATTGGATATATAGTGTGAAAAAGAGGGTAGACAATAGAAAAATATATAATGTAATATTGTGTGTCAACTGTACTCAATATATTTTTTAAATAAATAAAATTAATTTTTATAAAATAGAAAAAATATAAGCATGTGGATTGTTGTGTTGGGGTTTTTTGGTTTTTTTGGGTTTTTTTTTGAGAGAGAGCAAAAGTGGGGGGGGGGGAGGGAGAGAGGGAGGGAGCCCAACGCAGAACTTGATCCCTTGACCCCAGGATCATGACCTGGGAGCCCAACACAGAACTTGATCCCTTGACCCTAGGATCATGACCTAAGCCGACATCAAGAGTCAGACGCTTAACCAACTAAGCCACTCATGCACCCCTACATGGAGTTTTTATAACCAGGCCACCTTACCCTAGCAAGAAATTTTCAAGTAGAAGCTACCAGCACCTAGTTTTAAAATAAAATATGAACAATATTGATATTGAGGGGATGAGGTTTTTTGTAGAGATACTTTATTTTTCTAGTCTGTAAAGTGAAATTTTGAGGAGAGGACATATCAAATTTGTATTTAACAAATTATAAAATAGCCCTCTTGTTTTAGAAAATGAACCCTTTCTCAACTTTAATTAGATACTTCTTTTGATTTGCTTGTCTTGTAATATAGGTACCGGAAGAGGAGGTAACAGTATCTGGGGCAAGAAATTTGAGGATGAATATAGTGAATATCTTAAGGTATATCTCCAGTGCTTCAACATCTGGTTTCTAATGCCTTGTTTATACTTGAAACTTTTAATACATATGTTGTAGTAATACAAGTTAATGTCATTAGTATACAGATATACTTTTTTTGTAGTAGTACACTTGATAAATGCCAGGAAGAAATTATAAATGGTAGTTCTTGCCTAAAATATATTCTAGAATCTCACAATCACATGAACCTTGATATTAAGTGAGCTTATCTGTGGGTTCAACCTGAAATGTTTAATCAGTAATGTACCAAAAGGGCCTAATGTCTCACTATAAAATTTATGCTGAATGACCTGAATCACTGGGCGTTTTTGAGAGTACGGAGGAAAGACTTACTGGTTGCGATATTGCCATTATCAATGTCCAACTTTCATCATCTTCTGTTAGATGTTTGAATATCCCTATATTAACTTCATACCTATGGTAGATCCCAACTAGGTTAAAGAGAAGTGCATTAGCATGGTAAAATTAGAGATTTATATTTGCTTTGTCATATTTTTCTGTGTTTTTCAAACTTCTATTTCCTTTTATTTTTAAGTAATCTGTATATCCAACTTGGAGCTTGAACTTACAACCCCAAAATCAAGAGTTACATGCTCTACCAACTTAGCCAGCCAGGCGTTCCCAAGAACTTTTTTTTTAATAAAAAACTAATGCATGCCTATTTTTTAATTTTTAATTTTAAATTAAATTTTAAAAATTAAAATAAATTTATTTATTTAATAAATTTAATATATTTATTTCCCCTTCCCGGAGGTGATATCTGCTAACAGTTTATCATGTGGTCTTTTAAGCTTTGTTTTCTACATAGAATGGTAGAGATAAATTCTTCTCATAAGAACACGTAATTTAGGGGGTGCCTGGGTGGCTTAGTTGGTTGTGTCCAGCTTGGGCTCAGGTCATGATTTCATGGCTTGTGAGTTCAAGCCCCGCATCAGACTCTGTGCTGACAGCTCAGAGCCTGGAGCCTGCTCCAGATTCCATGCCTCCCTCCCTGCCCCTCTCCTGCTCACACTCTCTCTCTCTCAAAAATAAACATACATTTAAAGAGAGAATATGTAATTTAGTACATTGTATTTCAGTTTCAGTTACGTTAAAATATGCCCAGGAAAATTCTGAAAAAGATTCATTGCAGTGTTTATGTCAAGATGGTGGAACTAGGAGTAATTTATTTTTTTTCTTTTTGCTTTTCTATCTTAAGGAAACATTAGTTATAGGAGTTGGGGTTGGGAGGTGATAAATTATGTCATCCTTTTCCTGAATTACAAACAAAAGAACTTCTGGGGCATTAATTAATGACTGCCTCCACAACACTAATCCAGCATCCTATACCAGTGGTTTTCAATACTGGCTATTACAGACTCACCTGTAGGTTTAAAAATGTAAAATAGTAAGGCCTTAAACCCCCTAAATATAGAGAAAAACAGGAAGACTGATTAGGATCTAGATTATATTTTAAGGTTCCCTGGTGATTCCTACAGTCAGGATTAAGAATCATTATTTTCAGGGGCCTGGGTGGCTGGCTCAGTGAGTCAAGTGTCCAACTTCAGCTCAGGTCATGATCTTGCAGTTCATGAGTTCCAACCCTGTTTCAGGCTCTATGCTAACAGCTCAGAGCCTGGAGCCTGCTTTGGATCCTGTGTCTCCCTTTCTCTGCCCCTCACCCACTCGTGCTGTCTCTCAGTTTAAAAAAAATTTTAAAGAATCATTATCTTTATATACAGAGTTGAGGGTGTGTATTGAATATTCACATATTCTGATCCAGCAATTCTATGCCCAAATGTTTGCTCTAGAAAAACTCTTGTACAAATTCATCAGGAAACAGTACAAGAGTGTTCTTGGAGTGTTTTTTTTTTAATAGCAAAAATCTAAAAACAACCCAAATGTCCATTGATCATAAAATGGACAAACTGTAGTATATCAGTTGTAGAATAATATAGAACAGTCAAGATCACAACTATAGCTACACATACATGTATAAATCTTAGAAATAAAATGACAACGTAAAAAGCATTTCCCAGAAGACTACAGATAGTATGATACTACTTTAGAGAGCTCAGAAACAAGCAAAAGGAAACAATATATTGTTGAGGTATATATGAAGATATAGAATAGTGGTTCACTTTTGGAGAGGCTGAGGTAATAGATGAGAGGAGTACGTAGGCATATGCAACAGTTTGGTAAATTTGAATTCTTAAATCTTAGAAATAGGTTAATAAGGGGGTGCCTGGGTGACTCAGTTGGTTGAGCCTCTGACTTCAGCTCAGGTCATGATCTCGCGGTTTATGAGTTCAGGCCTCGTGTTGGGCTCTGTGCTGACAGCTCAGAGCCTGGAGCCTGCTTCAGATTCTGTGTCTCCCTCTCTCTCTCTGCCCCTCTCCTCACTTGCATTCTCTCTCTCTCTCTTAAAAATAATTATTAAAAAAATTTTTTTAAATAAAAGAAATAGGTTAATAAGTATTAAGTCGTAAGTGGTACATACATTCTGGTGCATATCAAATGTAACATTTGACTGGTAGTCACCTTTAGGAAGACAATAAAGCATTAATATTCTGTAGTTATATCCCTATTGCTTGTCTCATTAGTGCCCCCTGATGAATAGCTAAAGAGAATAATCATTAGAGTTATTTATGGTATCTTTTATATTGCAGCGCCTCCTTATAACACAGTTCTGTCATGTCTTCAATCTTATCAGTAAGGTCTTTTTAATTCTTTTACACAGTCCCTTTTATAACAAATAGTGTCATGAATATTAGGAGCTTTAGGAGACCTGCCTTAGATCATCTAGTCTTGGGTTGTGAACTGACTGCCCTTGGGTGGAAGATCCACAGATGTACTCTATGTGGAGTACATTGGCTTAAGAAAAAAATTTTAGGGCCATTAGGCAAGAGATATACCATTCCTTCTGCCAGACTCCCTAATGTTTACATTCTGTCCAGTTAATCAGTTTATTATCTGCTCACCCTTGTGAGCATTTCAATTACGAATAAATCCTTGAACTAGTCCAACCTCCCTCCCTTGTTTTACAGATAAAGAAACTAGCCAGAGTCCAGTGTATGTGTGAAGAGATTATAGGGATTTTGGTTTTTTTTGTCTGCCTGATCGTTTCATACCAACACACTGTTCCTTAATATAAATGTAAGGATTTCTATTATACGTTAGTATTGCTAAGTGTTTGTGGCTGTACTTCTCCAAAGTGAAAATGATGTTAATTTGGGCACATGATTTGATATAAACAATTTACATACAAGGTTTCAGAGATATAGATAATACAGAAACTGAATATTTGGATTAGCCCTAATAGAAGCTGACTAAATGTTTTCTTCGTCCCTGACAGAGTACACGTATTGTTTAAGTCCTATATTTGGAATATTTGTATAAACACAGTTAAATTAATATTTTGGACTTTTACAGCACAATGTTCGAGGTGTTGTATCTATGGCTAATAATGGCCCAAACACCAATGGATCTCAGTTCTTCATCACCTATGGCAAGCAGCCACATTTGGATATGAAATACACAGTATTTGGAAAGTGAGTATTCTGGTTATGGTTTTCTTTGGAATTTCAATGCAAGGGATGCATATGAGTGGCTAGGATAGTAACATTATATTGAAAGAGCAATATGAAAGCTAAATACACCAGAGCACACGGGTGGCTCAGTCAGTTGACTAACTTCTGCTCAGGTCATGACCTCACAGCTCCTAAGTTTGAGCCCCACATTGGGCTCTCAGCAGGAAGCCTGCTTTGGATCCTCTGTCTTCTTCTCTTTCTGCTCCTCCCTCACTTGTGCTAGCTCTCTCTCTCAAAAATAAACAAACATTTAAAATAAATAAATGTTTTAAGAAAAAAAAAGCTAAATATACCTGGTAAGCCCCCCACTTACCAGCCCTGTGACCTTGGGAATTTATAACCTCTTTAAGACTTAATTCCTTTATTTTGCAAAATAGGAGCCAATACTTTTTTTCAGGATCGTTATGCAAATTAACAATTATATAATGGATTTCTTCTTATGAATAGCATTTTGCAACAACTAACAGATCTGTTTAACAGTGGCTTAAACAAGATGGGCTAAGATGGTTCTCTTCTGTCACCAATATTCTAAGTGGTGCCTCTTCAACCATCTTTATTGTCCATCCCGAAGCTCAGCTTATGGTCATAATATAGGCAGCACAGCTCCAGTCACAACATGGGTTCCAGGCTGACAGAAGGAGGAAAAGCAAAAAATTGCTTGCCAGCTGATGAGCTCCTTTTTATTTTTATTTATTTATTTTTTTAACATTTATTGATTTTTTTGAGAGACAGAGCATGAGCAGGGGAGGGGCAGAGAGAGACAGAGTCACAGATTCTAAAGCAGGCTCCAGGTTCAGAGCTGTCAGCACAGAGCCCAACACAAGGCCTGAACTCATAAACCGCGAGATCATGACCTGAGCCGAAGTCGGATGCTTAACCAACTGAGCCACCCAGGCGCCGCAAGTAAGCCCCTTTTTAGAGAGCTTCCCTGGAAGACCCAGAATTTAGCAGTGAGGCCTTCCCTTACTTACAAGGGAGGGTAGGAAATGTTTTTCGGCTAGACACATTGTCATTCTTAGTAAAATGAGGCTTCTGTAAGAAGAAGGGGTGCCTGGGTCCTAGGGAGGTGTTTAGCAGGCTCTGCCGGCATATTCACTTTAAACATTATGCCTGGGAATTTATAAATCAGAAAGAAGTCAACTTGTCTGTTTATTCAACAAATATTTACCATGCTCAATAAACCAAAGCACAGTTATAGTTTCTTTTATTTAAAAGTTTGGATTCCAAGTTAGGTTAATGAAAAATAGAAGACTCAGCAACTCTTATTTTTTATTCCATATACATATGTTTGATTTATAGGTTAATAATTAGTGAAATTAATGAAATACTACATCCTTTAGTAGTATTCGCCTGGATGTAGATAATCCAGGTTCCCTTCCTTTTATTTTCTCCTTTAAGTCACCATTCAGAATTATTAATCATTAATTACCAGAATTTATGTTACTAGATTTGTGACAAAACTAAAGAGTTAAAAACAAAGATTGTTGGGGCCTCTGGGTGGCTCATTTGGTTAAGTGTGTGACTCTTGGTTTCAGCTCAAGTCATGATCTCACGGTTCGTGGGCTCAAGTCCCACACCGGGCTCTGTGCTAACAGTATGAAATCTGCTTAGGATTTTCTCCCTCTCACTCTCAAAATAAATAAATAAACAAACAAAAATTTAAAGAAGAAATGCAAAATAAAATGTAAATCTGTTATTTTTTTTTAATTTATTTAATGTTTATTTATTCTTGAGAGAGAAAGAGACCAAAGTGTGAGTGGAGAAGGGGCAGAGGAAAAGGAAGACACAGATTCCGAAGCAGGCTTCAGGCTCTGAGCTGTAAGCACAGAGCCCAAGACGGGGCTCGAACTTAGGAACCCCGAGATCATGACCTGAGCCAAAGTTGGATGTTTAACTGCCTGAGTCACCCAGGTGCCCTTCTGTTATTTTTTTTTTTAATTTTATTCATTTTCTGTGAGAGAGAGAGAGAGAGAGAGACACAGAATCTGAAGCAGACTCCAGGCTCTGAGCTGTCAGCACAGAGCCCGATGAGGAGCTCGAACTCATGAACCATGAGATCATGACCTGATCTGAAGTCGGACGCTTAACCAACTGAGCCACCAAGGCGCCCCTGTTATCTTTTTTTTAAGTAAAATACAATAAGTGTTCGGAATTAATTTGAGTTGCACTAGGAGGTATAATCTAACGCCACCTTTTCTTAGCAAATGTTTTAGACTAACTTGCCAGAAGGATAGCTGTCAATATATTTTTTTCTTGCTGGAAACATGAAGTGGACTTGCTGGAAATGGGTTTCAGTGTCCGATCTTCCTTTCTCTTATTTTATTACTACTGCTTTTTGTTGATGCCCAGATGTAAAAAAGTAAAAATACCATATTTAAACAATAAAGTGCAAAGTGGCCACCTACTTCAGAACCTTCAATATAGGGCAGTACTGATTAATAAGAGTGTCACCCTTGCATACTTTCTCTGGGTATTTCCCGTAGTAAAGAAAATCTATGAATGGTTATATTAGACCCACTTGTAACTATGCAGTGGGAATACTTTGGTTGCAATATTCCTACCCATTGCTATCATCTAAAGGCACAAAAATGAATTATTACTGAATTTTGGCTCATATCTGTGGTAGAAAATCAAATCAATATTTTATTGTACATCCAACTAGGGAATTCAAAGAACTATGAGACATTGTCCTTTTCTTTTAAGGAAACTCTAATGGTATAGGTATTTCGATATTATGTTTCAATCTGAGGAAACTTTCATACATTTATATGGTTTCTCTTTCAGGGTAATAGATGGTCTAGAGACTCTAGATGAATTGGAGAAGTTACCAGTAAATGAGAAGACATATCGACCTCTTAATGATGTACACATTAAGGACATAACTATTCATGCCAATCCATTTGCACAGTAGCTATAATAGATCTGGAAAAATATTTGGCAGACTATTCAGAGGAACACACCTATTGTGGTTTACCCAGTTTTAATTATGTCAAGAGACTGCATCATCCTTCTGCTTGTTTACAACCAAGATCTACTATGAGTTGGTGGTACCAATGGGCCCTAAACAGCTTTTATTCCATTAGAGCATACGCCTTACTAAAACTAGTATCCAATATATTTCTTTAAGTTTAATTTTTTAAAAGCCCTTTTGTCTAATTTAAAACATTCACTCTTAAAGGCTGAGCCTCGGGGTGCCTGGGTGGCTCAGCCATTTGAACATCCGACTTATGCTCAGGTCATGGTCTGGTCGTTTGTGAGTCTGAGCCCCACATCTGGCTCACTGCTGTCAGGTCGGAACCCACTTTGGATCCTCTCCCCTTCTCTCTCTGTCCCTCCCTCACTCACACTCTCTCTCATAAATAAACATTTAAAAATAACTTAATAAATACTGAGCCTCAAATCCAGGTATTTTTGAGCACCTTAATTACACATTCCTGCCATATCTAGTCCACATCCTGGAAGTATCCTTTTCCATTAATTACTCACTTTGCATAGTTAGAAAGGACAAGATAAAGATATGGTCTAGAAAAGCCAGCCAATCCATTTGCTATTTTCTCTGGTCTTTAGATTTACAGTAAAGGCTCAAGAGAAGTCCTATAGTACAGCAAATACTCAATTTCCCAATTTGCCCATGGAACATTTTTTTAAGGCATATCATTTACAGTATTGTAGGACAGAATTCTACAGGTGATCATTTTGAAAATGCAATTAGTTGGTTATGAGCACCAGTTGTGGAGTCCTAGACTGTGTTTGAATCAGCTCTGCCCCCCTCTAGTAACTTTAGGCAGGTTAACATCTCCAAGTTTTCTCATCCCTAAATAATATTCCCTCATAAGACTGTTGTGAGGATTAAATGAGATAATGTGTGCAAAACTTCTGGCATGTGGTTAAGTGTTCTGTAGAGAGTAAATAGAAGCTGCTCTCCTAACATTTATCTCCACCATAGGGCTTTCACCAAATCAGGCTTTATCATTTATCAGGCTATCCCATTGGTTTCACCAAGAACCATATTCCACTCACGGCTTAGATCACCTTGATTAGATTTTGGGTATTCCTAAAACTGATGCCAAGCATTTCTTGGTTTTTATCATTTTTGCAAATAGCTAATCTAAATAATATTTTCTTTCTTAACTACAGTTTGGAAGTTAGATTGCAATATCCTCCTGTTATCATTTATACCTTATACTAAACTGATACGCCAATTATAATAATAACCCCTTTTTTTTTTTTAAAGTAAGCTCTATGCCCAGTGTGGGCCTTGAACTCCTGACCCTGAGATCAAAGAGTCACATGATCTAGCTGCTGAGCCAGCCAGGTACCCCTAATGCCCTCACATTTGGAGTCACCCTTTTTTTTTTTTAATTTTTTTAAATGTTTTTATTATTTTTTGAGAGAGAGAGAGAGAGAGAGAGAGAGAGAGAGAGAGAGACTGTGAGCGGGGGAGGGGCAGAGAGCAAGGGAAACAGAATCCAAGCAGGCTCTAGGCTCTGAGCTGTCAGCACAGAGCCCAATGAGGGGCTCGAACCTTCGAACCGTGAGATCATGACCTGAGACGAAGTCTGCCACTTAACCTACTGGGCCACCCAGGTGCCCCTACCCTTTAATTTAATCATTTCTGTTTCTAGAATTAATATTGAAGCCTCTTTTTGGCCAGAATTTGGTTTGACATTTCTTATACCTGATATTTTTCTTCTTCAGCTGAATGTCATTGAATTTTTTTGTCCTCTTTAGAGGCTTTTACTGTCAAAATATTTTTGTATTGACTGGCATTCCCTCAATTTTTATTCTAAACTTTTTTTTTTTAAGTTCCAATATGGTGGGTGTTTGGTTCTTAGATCTCATTCTTATAATGTCTTTATTATTTTTTAATTTTTTAAATGTTTATTTTTGAGAGAGAGGGCGCTTCTCCCCACAAGTGAGAGGAGGGGCAGAGAGAGAGGAGAGAGAATCCCAAGCAGGCTACATGCTGTTAGCTCAGAGCCCAAGCTCAGAGCCCAACGCAGGCCTTGATCTCACGAACTATTAAGATCATGACCTGAGCCGAAATCCAAGAGTGGGATGCTTAACCAACTGAGCCACCCAAGCAGCTGAATAGATAAATTTTAATACACAGGACTCAACTTTTAATCAGTTTAGCCAAGTTGATAGATTTACCATTTCACTAGTGAATTTAAAAGAAAGCTGATAGTTCTTTTCAATTTGTACCAATTGTGGTAGAAGTACAGATGGGAACTCAACATCATAACTGTAAAGCACATCCAGAATAAATGATAATGGAAATTTTTAAAAACAAATTATAATGAAAAAAGAATTAGCTGCAAACATTAAAATGGTGTGCGGGGTGGCGTCAGGGAGCCTGACGCCAAGGCTCAGTCTATTGTCTGAATTCATTTCAGGTCATGATCATTCAGTTACTTAGTTCAAGGGTTGTCAGTCTCTGCTGTCAGCACAGAGCCCACTTCAGATCCTCTGCCCCTCCCCTGCTTGCTCTCCCTCAAAAATAAACGTTAGAATACTAATAATAATAAAAATGGTGTGGGGAATATAGGTAGAGTACTAAAAGAGTGTAAAGAGTAGTGTATACACAGGAGTTAAATATATAATTAAAGCAATACCCAAAATCATTAAAGAGTTATTCCATAAATTGTGTTAGGATAACCAGTAAATTATATGGAGAAAAATAGCAAAAGAATTTTGCCTCACATGATGTACCAAAATTCCAGATGGATGAATTTCCTTTAAAAAAAAAAAAAAAAAAAAAAAAAAAACCTCCAAGGAAGAATTTCTCGGTTTATAAACATGACAAAGGTAAAGATGGGTTAGGTTTAACTATATGAAAATCAAAAACTTTCTTGCAATTAAAAAAAGGATAAATGAGAACTGTACATTCAAAAAACCAATGAGGTATGAAAGGGCAAGTCACAAGAGAAAAGGGAAAATGTTCAATGTCACTAATTAGGGAATAAAGTTACAAGGTTCCACCAAAATACCATTTCTTTTTTTATGAGAGAGAGACTGAGTGGGAGAGAAGGGACACGGGAGAGAGAGAATCTCAAGCAGGCTCCAAGCTCAGCTCAGAGTCCCACTTGGGGCTCTATCCCAGGACCTGAGCTGAAATCAGGAGTCAGATGCTCAACTGACTGAGCCACCCAGGTGTCCCTCACCAAAATACCATTTTTAAATCTTTGCACTATATTAGTTTGTTAGGGTTGCCATAACAAAGTACCAGAAACTAGGTAGCTTAAACAAAATTCTGTTATAGAGACTAGAAGTTAGGAGGTCAAGGCATGGGCAGGGTTATTTACACAAAGGTCTCTCACTTTGTCTTGTAGATGACCATCTTCTATCTTCACAAGATCTTCTTCAGTGGGTGCCTATGTCATAATCTCTTTATAAAGACATCAGTCATATTGGATTAGGGCCCATCCTAATGACCTCATTTTAACCTGAAGTACTTGTTGTAAAGGCCCTATCTACAAATACAGTCACAATCAGAGGTAGTAGGAGTTAAGACTTAAACATAAATGGGGGAGGGAGGGACATAGTACCCCCAACCAACCAATCATAAGCACTAAAGAACACACAAAATAGTTTATTTCATAAATGTAACTTTGGGTAAATCTCACAATAGTAATTGGCTAGGTTTGAGGAGGTTTGCTAAATTTAAAACCATTTTGAAAAAAAAAAAACATTTTAGAAACTAATTTTGATGGTGTATATATAAGATTTTTTCAATGTTCACTTTCTTTCACCCTTCTAATCTTACTGTAGGGATTCTAAATTGCTCTCTGCATATTCACTGCAACTTTTACCTGTAATAGAATATAGTTGATGCCTGTCTGGAAGGTTTGTTAGGATTAAGTGAAAGTCTATGTACAGTGCTGGGCACAATAACTAGCCCTCTGTGACTATCATCTTCCAAAGACCAGGATTCCCTGGGTTTGCCCAACATTTAAGTGTGCTAACTGCATCCTGAACAGCTACAAATTTCACAATTCACTGTGATTTCTCCCTCTGAAATATTTACCTTGTATTTGGTGATCCTGGTCCCAGTGTAAAGATTTAAGTATTAACGGTTTTAAAGCATCTTCAAATCCATTAAGAGAAGGGGCTTAAGAAATGCAAACTACCATAGATATTTTGGAACTATGTATTCCTCATCACGTTTTACCCAATAATTGTGCATCTGTGTAGGGCTGGGTAATACACGTTGCTCTCCTCTGCAGGTGTGAACAGTAAAATTATGCTTAATCGTAATATTTTATACATTTTCCACCAAATTTGTAATGAGTAAGCAAGAATTTTGTTCAAGAAACAATATGGAAGGAAGGGTGCAATGTTAGGATTGGCTATTACTTTGGTCGATTGAAGTGTAGTTTGAAGATTTTGCTGTTCAGAGCTTGTTTCCTGACACTTTCTCCTCACGACCTTCCATTTCCTCTTTTACAGTTCATCCGGCCTTAACACTGAAAAGGACTGGCTTAATCCCAAATATTTAACTGTGTGGGGTCCCCACTTCCTGTCTCCAAGCTCTTGTTCACTCGTTTAAACCTTTATTTTTATTATTTAAAAATTTTTTTTAATGTTTATTTATTTTTGAGACAGACAGAGACAGAGTGCGAACAAGAGAGGGGCAGAGAGAGAGAGAAAGGAAGACACAGAATCTGAAACAGGCCCCAGGCTCCGAGCTGTCAGCATAGAGCCTGATGGGGCTCGAACCCACAAACCGTGAGATCATGACCTGAGCCGAAGTCGGATGCTTGACCGACTGAGCCGCCCAGGGACCCCTCAACTTTTAAAACCTTGAAAATAATTTCACTGTGTGTGAGTCCCAGCCACTAAAGCCTTAACTAGTTTTAAATAGGTCTCAGAACCTTCGCAAAAGATGAAATCCAGACAATTATTAATTAGGGCTCTATGATGGAGGTGGTGCTTTTTTTTTTTTTAAGGATTGTTTGCTAGTTGCAAACTAGGGCGCAGGCTATTTTGTATCATGCTTGCCTCACATTTTCTTGTATCCAGCGTTCCCAAATACCATTTTTAACGAGCAAGGACGAGACTCTTTTCCACAGTACTTACGTTGTTTCTTCAGACCCAGACAGTGCACAACATGGCCGACAGGGCCGCGGTCCGCGACTTCCCCACCCCCACCTTCTGTCGCTGGGCCCTGCCCCCCCAACCCGGCGCCTGCGCACACGGCTCCCACCGCTTGTGTCCTTCCATCCCAGCGTTCTGGCGCCGCCCCGCCCCGCGGCGGGGACGCGCTCGCAGCGTCACCAGTGTTTTTGAGGAGAGTCCAGACGCTGCGGCTGTCAGCTCCATTTTGTTGTCGGAGCCCGTCGCAGCCAGCGGGGCCTTCTCCGTTGTCACGTTGCAAGCTTTGTCTTCTTCGGCTTGGACGCTCTAGCCCAGAAGGTAAGACTCAGGAGGGAGCCGGCTAGGTGTCAAGATCCTTTTTCTGTGCCTGGAGAGCGCCCTGTGCTGTATGCAATCTCCGGTACAACGACCCTTCCCCCTCCCCCACCTTCACTTTCCCGGGTCGCACGAAGGCAGCCCGATTGTCTTACCTGCGGAGCCTGTTGCTACTAGTTTCTCCTTGAATCGCGACGCCCCAGAAACTGGCGAGGGGTAGTGACTTTGCTAGGCTGGGAGAGCTTGGCCGGGCGCCCGTAGGCGCCATTTTGTCGGCGGCGGCCCTGGCCAGCTCGGCGGACTGTAAGATGGCGGCGGGGCGGAGGAGGCGAAGCTTCCTGCTGTGGGTGGTGTTTACTTGGGTCCTGGAATGTGCGTGTCAGACTCCTGGGGAGGAACTGTGTCCCTAGGAAATGATGAGAAAGGACGCGTTGAGCTGGTGTGAGGCCACATCACATAAGGTCTAGTAGAGTCTTAAAAGATTCGAGCGAAAATCACGAGTGTCTTTGCTCTGGGTGGCGTTAACAAAAACCAGGTTTAGGAACCCGAAGGAGAAATAATAGGGTACATTTTAAGGAGCGTGTGAGAGCAGTCAGGCTATCAGACATTTTATACGTTGGAGTTTTCGAATCTCCCGACCTGTAGAGAGCAACCTTTAGAGCATTTAGACTCGGAGTTGTGTGCAGAGACGTGGTGGAGCCCCAGCAGTTAGTGCTGCGAAGAAAGACAGTAGGTAACGAAAAGTCATTTCTGTATGTTTTTTTCTTCAAGTTGTTAGGGATTCTTCGAAGCATTTCTGGACGGTGCTGCTCTCCTCTAAGTTGACTATGTAAGATTACTTTTAGGATAAGCTAAGTTTTGTTATATATAGCACGTGCTGGGGAATGGTCCTCAAAAGATGGTATTTTGTGGTCTTCTAATGCCACCGTTGACTTGTGTAGAGTAAAAAGTTTTGGCGATTTATCGTCTTTACAGAAATACACAATGAGCCTTGTGTCGCAAAGAACGTTTAGGATTGCATTTGAGTTGGAGGCTAGTTTCAGATACACATTTAAATTGGGAAAGTTGCATGTGTGGACCTATAGTAAATTTGTGCTGCTGACAGGAAAAGGTAAGTTTTCCCAGAGTTGATAAATTGGACCTTCCAGCCTTCTGCCCCTTTTTTTCTTTTCCTAGATGCTTTCAGTAAATCTTAGCATGACATGGATAATGCAGAATACTATTAATAGAGTTTGGACTCCAGGCACTCATTGGGTTAATCGGTGATTTTAGATTAGCTGGCAGTGAGTTTTGAACCTCGATTTAAAAGAACAATTTAGGGGCACCTGGGTGGCTGAGTCAGTTGAGGGTCCAGCTTTGTTTCAGGTCATGATCTCATGGTTGGTGGGTTGGAGCCCTGCTTTGGGCTCTGTACGGACAGCTAGGGACCTGGAGCCTGCTTCAGATTCTGTGTCTCCATCTCTCTCTGCCTCTCCCCCAGTTGTGCTCCCTTCTTGAAAATAAATAAACGTTTAAATAATAAAAGTTTAGCAAGGCGCCTGGGTGGCTCAGTCAGTTAAGCATCTGACTTCCCATTCGGGTCATAAACTCATGGTTTGTGAGTTTGAGCCCCATGTTGGGAGCTCTGCTATCAGCATTGAGCCCGCTTCAGATCCTCTGTTCCCTCTCTCTCTGCCCCTTCCTGGCTTGCACTCTCCCTCTCTTTTCCTCAAAAATAAATGTTAAAAAATAAATGCACAAATAAAAACAATTTAGGGGCACCTGGCTGGGTCAGTGGAGCATGCGACACTTGATCTCTGCATTGTGAGTTCTATCCCCATGTTGGGTGTGGAGAGGTTACTTAAAAATAAATCTTTAAAGAAATAAATAAAAATAAAAGAACAGTTTTAAAAGTCACAGCTAAGGGCGCCTGGGTGGCTCAGTTGGTTAAGCATCGGACTTTGGCTCAGGTCATGCATGATCTCACGGTTCGTGGGTTAGTCGGGCTCTGTGCTGACAGCTCAGAGACTGGAGCCTGTCTTCAGATTCTGTATCTCCCTCTGTCTCTGACCCTCCCCTGCTTGCACTCTCTGTCTCTCAAAAATAAATAAAAAAAAAAAAGTTACAGCTGGAGTGAATTTGCAAATAAGAGTTTTATTAAAGAAGTGTTCAGTGCTGGCAGGTGGGATATAACTTAAAATTTCTCTTTTATGTAGATGAGACACTCGAAGAGAACTTACTGCCCTGATTGGGATGAAAAAGATTGGGACTGTGGAAAATGGAGAAGCAGCAGCAGTCATAAAAGAAAGAAGAGATCACATAGCAGTGCCCGGGAGAATAAGCGCTGCAAATATAATCACTCTAAAACATCTGATGGGTAAGGATGATAATATATTTAAAGATACTTTACATCATGATGTTGTATGTCAGTAATATCTCAGTGAAATGGGGGGGGCATATTTTCTTGATTAAAATTATAGCATCACTTAAATAAGTAACCATGAATAACATTTGTTTCTGTTTCCAATGATGGCTTGTTTGCAAAATTGCATGGATTGTTTTTTGGTGGGGAAAACAAAGTATTAAAAGTACTTTTAATTTGAGGATATCTAGTGTTAGCATAAAGCATTAAAAACATTTATTTTTTTAGCCATTATTTGGAAAACAGGTCCATAAATGAGAAAGATTATCATAGTCGACGCTACATTGATGAATACAGAAATGACTACAGTCAAGGATGTGAACCTGGACATCGCCATAGAGACCATGAAAGCAGATATCAGAACCATAGTAGCAAGTCTTCTGGTAGAAGTGGAAGAAGTAGTTATAAAAGCAAACATAGGATTCACCATAGTACATCACACCATCGTTCACATGGGGTATGAGCTCTTTTAAAACATTTTGTAAAGTTTATTTCCCCTGTGAAACAGGAAATCTTGAATATGTTTGATTATTTGAGAAAGTTGTGTTTAAAAAGAAGTCATCTCAATTTAACTTGCAGGATTTTTTTCTGTGTTTATACGTTGCATAGGAAATTCCTGAAATACAGTACATATTAACTAATATAGTAACATTTTATTACTAGTTAGTAATTAATTGTCATTCCAGTGAAATAATGGAGGTGATTAACTTTGTTCTTGTGGTACTTCAAGAAATCTGATTTGTTTTGATAAATTGAAGTTTATCACAAAGGTAGAATAGGCATTTTATTTTTGTAAGATTAAGGGTTTAGGCGTGCCTTTTTCTAGCAAAGCATGCTTTCTAATTCTTTTTTCACAAAGCAAACCGTTTAACAGATTTGAACATTTTGGGTTATGGGTTAATTTGAAGATAGCTCAGATGACATTTTAAATGACATGGTGTTATTCTTGTATGCCAAATCTTTTTTTCCTCCCCAAAATTGGGACTTTAATTTTATTTACTGTTTCAATATTTGTTTTCTTAGAATAGCTAGGAGATCTTAATTTGGCCACAGTCTACTTTGACCAAGTAAATATTACATCCTACAATTTTACATTAAATTAGAGCACTAGAAACTTAAAATTATGTCTCAGTGAATGCTACAACTAAGCATTTTTTTTTTTTTTAAGAAAAACAATTGTATTATGTTTTGTTGCCTTGCCACTTTGAGTATCTTATCTGAAAATCTGTTCCTTGCCATGTTTTTCTCCTGTTAACATAAACTATGTGCCCTGTGAATTTCTGGGGACTGAATTTGAAATTGCTCCTGCCAACCGTTTGTGGCCTGGCGTGTATCTGAATGCCTGAATATCTCCCCGCTGAATGAATTTCGTATTCTGCCCTGAATTCACTCGGGTATATTGATTGGCTGGATGATCTTGGTGCCGCCCACTTGACGTTTCCAGAAGAGTCACCGAAGGAAAAGAACCAGGAGTGTAGAGGATGATGAGGAGGGTCACCTGATCTGTCAGAGTGGAGACGTACTAAGTGCAAGATGTATAGAATATTTTTCAACACTTATTAACTTTTCAGATAACATAATCTATATATAAAGATTTCAGGGATTTGGAAATCTTTTTTTCTTTCTCTGTTTTTTGTTTGTTTTCCATTTCTTTTGGTGGGCGGGGATTGTGTTTTTTCTTTCTTTAGAAATTTAATATTTGTTAAGCAGAACTTCCAAAATAGTAAATCAAGTTAATAAAATGAGCTTAAGAATGCAATTAGACCTAAAAATAGTTATAAATGTTTTTTGACCGTGTTGACCAGTAAAATGTCTAGTGATAAGGAAATTTGTAGCATCAACTAGAATAATGTGCATTGATAGCATTTATTATGATAAGTAAATTGTTTCCATTTCTTGGTATGACTGAGCTTTATTTCTCTCTTTTAGATGAAATTGTTGATACTTTAGGTGAAGGAGCTTTTGGAAAAGTTGTGGAGTGCATTGATCATAAGGCGTAAGTTTCAAACTATAATTGCATTTGGGGAGGTCATCAGTATTAGAAAATTTTTTTAGCTTTAGAATATGGTCTGACCATGAGTTACATATATTATTATATCCTTTCACTTGGTTTTTTACTTTAATGTAGGAAATTCCCAGTAAAAGATGCTAGCACTTTGGATTTTTTAAGCATTGGCTTTTAATGTGTGTAGCCTTTATTTTTAAGCTGAGAGCTGGTTTTATCGTTTTAGAAAGTATTCTTTAATCCCACTGGGCAGTTGTTGCGATTTATCCTCACCCCCAGATCAATGATCTAAATCAAAACTTTTCAAAGCCTTGGTTTTATGTTAGGGGTATTTGGAATTTTGCTTACCTAACGCATGTTGAAGCAATCTTCAGAGTAGTTACCAAGGAATCTATATTTTTAGTTGCTATCATTCATCAGGGTTGAGTACTCTTGTAAAGTGGTATCACATGTTTGTTTATGCTCTTCAAACTCATTAAAATTTCTTGAGATAATATAAGAAATTTTTCTTTTACCGTTTTCCCTATTTGAATTTTTTCACCTTTTTGAATGGCAGAGCTTTTCTAAACAAATTACTAGAGAAGTCTTCCTACTATTGGTTAGTAAGGTTTTGAGAGCTGGAGCTCCATACTATGCCCCTACTATCTCCCAAGTTTTCTGGTCACCTAAACAAAAGGAAGAATTTGATAAAATATTTGCCAGGTACTTTAAGGAGAAACTGTTTTACATACACGTTTTGAGTCTTAATTGGAATATCAACTGAAGTGGTGGTATTCCCAATATGCTTATTAAATTACAACTATTAATATACATTTTAGTAGAAGGACCAAAAAAATTCATGTGAGTGGTGGTTTGATGAAAAAAAATATGCATCATTCAGCATTTATTTGTATTACTGATCCTATCATAGACCCGAAGATCATTCTCATTATTTACATTGAGTTGCAGTTAGAAGAGAGTACTTAGTACTTCATATAAAACCAAATGCTAGACCACAAATTTAAAAAAATAGATACAGTGGGTCAAAGTAGAAGTCGTACAGTTTGAAAAGAATAATAGGAAAATGGAGTAGGACATCATCTTTAACATTTTTTTTAACTTCGACTTCTTCTAACAGAGGAGGTAGACATGTAGCAGTAAAAATAGTTAAAAATGTGGATAGATACTGTGAAGCTGCTCGCTCAGAAATACAAGTTCTGGAACACTTGAATACAACAGACCCCAGCAGTACATTGTAAGTATCAAAACACAATTAAGAAAATTCTCTCACATAGATTTGAATTGTGAGAAGCTGTACTCAGTTATTATTTTTCATATGTTTATAGCCGTTGTGTGCAGATGTTGGAGTGGTTTGAGCATCATGGTCATATTTGCATTGTATTTGAACTATTAGGACTTAGTACTTACGACTTCATTAAAGAAAATGGTTTTCTACCATTCCGTCTGGATCATATCAGGAAGATGGCATATCAGATATGCAAGTCAGTGAATTGTGAGTACTTGGCATTTATCTTCGAGAAACTTGAGTTTGTTGAGACTAATTTAATGCCAGGCTGGGATTTTTAGGAAAAAAAAAATGGGATCTAACCTATAGGTCTTGGAAGTCTGGGCTTAAGAGTAGGTATGAGGAAGATAGAGAAGACTGTAAGTTAGCTTGATTACTAAAAATGTTATCCTAGAACCACTGGGTTAAAGAATGGTAAATCCTGGCTTTGTAAGAGAAAGATGATACTTTCTTTACTTTCTGAGTAGTTAGCTGGCAGTGGGCTAACTTTGAAGGTAGTGGGTGGTTTTCTAGCCAGCTGTTGAATGTTGATAACTTTAGACATGTCGAAAAGGCATCAGAGGTTTTTTTTGTTGTAGGGCTTTTGAGTTTGGGTTAGGTTTTCGGTTTTCCGATTATAGCAGTTGTTTGTTTCTTTCTCAGTTCTGCACAGTAATAAGTTGACTCACACAGACTTAAAGCCTGAAAACATCTTATTCGTGCAATCTGACTACACAGAGGCATATAATCCCAAAATGGTAAGTCTTCAGTGTATTATTCCTTCATAGTTTGAAATGAATATTTTATGCCTTCTTAATGTTATGCCTCCTTAACTCGTGAATTGTGATTTTCAGAAACGTGATGAACGTACCTTAATAAATCCAGATATTAAAGTTGTAGACTTTGGAAGTGCAACATATGATGATGAACATCACAGTACATTGGTATCTACAAGGCATTATAGGGCACCTGAAGTTATTTTAGGTAAGTTACTTATTGTGCTTTGGGAACTTCTATATATATATCTTTGTTGAAGCTCACTTTAAGCTTTAGAGTTCTAGTCTTAATCTTTGTGGGATTTTTTAGGTCTTGAAGGAATATTGAAGTCTTTTTCTAACAGTTTGCTTTGCTTTGCAGCCCTGGGATGGTCCCAACCATGTGATGTCTGGAGTATAGGATGTATTCTTATCGAATACTACCTTGGGTTTACAGTATTTCCAGTAAGTGACAGAGATCTGTTTCAATGGCTTTGCTCAAGAAAAGTGCTTGTTTATGTGAATGAGCACTTTAATGCAAAGCATGCACATTTAGGTAGCTTTTTTTTCTCATTGTAGACTTAATTGTAGATAAGTATAAAGAAATCAAAAGTCTTGATTCTGATGTTATTAGGTATTTGTATTTCTTTCGTAATTTATCATTTTAAAAAGTTTCCTTGTGACCTTTGGTCTCTGGACTAGAAGTTTAGCAGCTTTGTTAAATGAGATCAACGTGCACCACGTGCTTATCAAGTTCTGTTTATTATTTTAGACGCATGACAGTAAGGAGCATTTGGCAATGATGGAAAGAATTCTTGGACCTTTACCAAAACATATGATCCAGAAAACCAGGTATGTTTAAGAGTAGGTACATCTTTCATACCATTTTGTTTTATATTCTGATTAGAACTTTATGAAACAATGAAGTCTGACAAATGCATTTTCACTTAAGTAATCTTTCAGGTCTCTAGGAAAGTGTTAATCTTTGATCAGTAAAATCATAAATGATGAAACCAATCATTTTAGCTAGATGTTTTAAGTTTTCATTGTCAACGTTATAAACATGAATGGATGTTTACTTTTAGGAAACGTAAATATTTCCATCATGATCGATTAGACTGGGATGAACACAGTTCTGCTGGCAGATATGTTTCAAGACGCTGTAAACCTCTGAAGGTGAGCCTGGGCCGTTGCTTAAATGATCAAAACCTTTAGTTTTTCTTTTTATCCTAGAAAATAAAATTACAATAAATGTAGTAGAAGAGACTGTTGACTGTATTTCTTTTCCTTTCAGGAATTTATGCTCTCTCAGGATGCTGAACATGAGCTTCTCTTTGACCTTATTGAGAAAATGTTAGAGTACGATCCAGCTAAAAGGATTACTCTCAGAGAAGCCTTAAAGCATCCTTTCTTTTACCCCCTGAGAAAAGATATATAGATCTGTAACTGTATAGCTTCCTTGAAGAGATTTTTAGACTGTATCAGTCTAATTTTTAAATAAGTTATTTTGTATAGCTTTTGTAAAATTCTTACATTTTTTTATTGCCATGTTTATTTTGCTTGAATAGTTTGAATTGTTAAGTAAATAGCTAAAGTAATGAGCATTTTTTCCTGTAATTACTGTATAAAGTGACTTATTCCAAATAAATTTTTTGTGCTTATGAAATTTAAAAGAATCTGTATAATTTGATTTTAGCACCATTTTTCTTTCTGCATAAATTTTCCATTCTTGGAGGTTTTCTTCAGTCTTTGAAAATAGTTAGCTTTGTTTCCATTTTAGCGATTGCCAGTATTGGGGCTTCTTCCTTCCTTCCTTCCTTAAAACCAAATGTTAATGAGTCCAAATTACAGGACGCAGAGAACTAGAAATTGGCCACGAATTTTTTTCGAATTCTCTTTATTCCTGTTTAAATTATCTGCTCCCCCTAAGTAGGATACTGCAAATGGCCTCAGGTCCTGTGCTCATTTAAGACTGATAATGACAGAAAAGCTTACAGAGGGGTGCCTGGCTGGCTCAGTTGGTAGAGCATGCGATTCTTGATCTTGGGGTTGTAAGTAAAAAATCTTTAAAAAAAATGAAAACTCCAGAATACTTTGCAGGCAAGTTTCAATTTTCAAGTGACTGAACAGAAGTCAGGCTTTTCTCCATGGTTTTATTTATGCTTGATCCATTTAGGACTCTGCAATCAGGGTTTTTATTTTATTTATTTTGTTTTTTAAGACTTTGGGTTGCCTGGGTGATTTCAGTTAAAGCATCTGACTTTTTAAGAGCAAGAGTGGGCACAAGAGATCAGGGGCAGAGAGAAGGAGAGAAGCAGGGCTCACCCAGGGCTTGTGTTTGTACCCAATGTGGGACTCAAACTCCCCAAGTGTGAGATCATGACCTGAGCGAAAGTCAAATGCTTAACAAACCGAGCCACCCAGGCACCCTAAGCACCTGACTCTTGATTTTTTGGCTCCAGTCATAAGTGAGATCAACCCCCGTATTTGGCTCTGCCCTGGGCATGGAAACTGCCTGAGATTCTTCCTGTGCCCCTCCCTTGCTTGTGCACATGCTCTCAAAATTTTCTTAGAGAGACTTCTAAGAGTTGTAGGTTCACAGCAAGCTCTCAAAATAAACTTAAAAATGGATTTAGATACCTTTAAAAGCAAGGCAGTTCAGGCTTTGAAGCTTATCCTGCCCCTTCAGGAATGGTGTCCCAGGACCAATTTGGCAATACCCATTGGTCAAAGAAAGTGATGTGGCTGGGTCCTAGCATCTACATGGGAGGATATTCTAAGATTACATGGCAAAAGGTGTGGACGAAAGCAGTGGTAGAGAATTTGGACCATCAATGGAATCAGTCATCCATCTTAGCTGTTCTCAGTCTACAAACAAGCTAGAGTGACCCTGTTAAAACTAAATGTCAAGTTACCCATCTCAAAAGCCGAAGGCTTCCATATCAGTTTACCAAAGTTGTTACAATCATCTTTACAATATCTTCTGTCTGGGATGCCTGGATGGCTCAGTAGGTTAAGCGTCTGACTCAAGTTTAGCTCAGGTCGTGATCTCACGGTTCAGGAAATTGAGCCCTGCATCAGGCTCCACAATGAATGTACAGAGCCCACATGGGATTCTGTCTCCCTCTCTCTCTATCCCTTCCCTGCTTGCTCTCTCTATCCCTTTCAAAATAAATTTTAAAAAACTTTAAATAAATAAATAATGATATTTTCTGTGCCACTACATCTTTCTGACAACAATGCCAGCTACTTTCTCCTCTGTAGTGCTGTGGCCTCGCTGGCTTCCTTATTCCTCAAACATACCAGGTATAGTCCTTCCTCTGCTGGATATGCACATTTCTCTCTCCTTCAGATGTTTATTTCAGTGAAGCCTTCCCTGACTACTTAAAATTGTCGCAACCTCCCTTGTTAACACCATCCATATTTCCCTTCTCTGCTGTTTCTCTCTAGGAGTTTATTTTCACACCTCTGAAAGGTAAGCTCCATCACTTCAGAGATGTTTTAATTTGTTCCCTGCATATCCCAAGAACTTGTAACGATGGCCAGGAAGACTGAAGGTACTACGTAAATGTTGGATAGATAACCTTTTTCTAAGAGTAGAATTCTTAGGGAGAGGCCTGTGTAGATAATAACCAAGGGAAGATTATGCAAGCAGAGGAAATAGTGACTGCCACCGAAGCAGAAGCATCCTTAGTGTGTTCATTGTACAGCAAGGAGACCAGTGTAGTTGAAGTTGGGTGTTAAAGAATGGGTGTTAAGAGTGTTAGGAAATGAGGTTACAGAAAGATCCAGGAGCCAGATTATGTAGGGCTTTGTAGATCACTGTTTTGTTTCTGTTTATTTGTTTTGTTTTTTAAGATTTTATTTCTAAGTAATCTCCACACACCCAATGTGGGGCTCAAACTTCAACCCCGAGATCAAAAGTCACATACTCTACTGACTGAGCCAGCCAGATGCCCCTGCTTTGTAGATTATTTTGTTCTGTAGGAGATAGGAAGTCCCTAGAAGGTTCTGAATGATTGCAAAAGTGGTTGCTTGCAACCCCTGGCTTATATTCTACTAGTGGAAGAAAGAGTATTGCCTCCTTTTAAACAGTCACAGGAAAGGATTCCTGGAAAAGTTATAGTGTCTTGGTTTTGGTTCAGAATCATCCAGAAGGGTTGGGAGAAGTGGAAGGGAGAAAAGGGGGAGTATAGACCAAATAAGATTGACTGTGAGATAATAGTTGAAACTGGGTGATGAATCAATGAAGGCTCACTGTATTTTTTCTTGTATATGTTTTAAGCGTATGTTTGCTGTTGTAGTAGGAATGCAGCTGTAGGTAACATGTAAATGAATGCATGTCACTGCATTCTAGTAAAACTTTACAAAAGTGGTGGCTGGATTTTCAAAAGATGTTTGTGATGTGTCTTAGTATATATTCTTTGGGTTTATCCTTTTTAGAGATGCATTCAACTTCTCAAATCTGAAGGTTTAGATCTTTTGGCCAATTTGGGAGTTTTCAACCATAATGTCTTGGAATACTTTTTCAGCCCTGCCCACTTCTTTCTGGGACTCTTGACATGAATACTAGATCTTTTGTTATAGTTCAAAAGGTCCCTGATCCTCTGGTCATTTTTTTTTTTCCACCTATTTTCTGTTATTTAGATCAGATAATTTCTATTATTCAAAAATACCAATTGTTTCCCTCAGTTCCTTTTTTTCTACTGTTTAGCCCATCCCATGGAGGCGGGCAGGGGGTTCCCCACAACTGTCATGTTTCTCAGCTACAACATTTCCATCTGGTTCCTGTCTCATATTTGCTGAGACTCTAGTTTTCCATTTGTTTCAAATGTTTTAGTAATTGCTCATTGCAGCATTTTTGTGATGACCGCTTTAAAATCACTGTAGGGGGGCACCTGGGTGGTTCAGTCCATTGAGTGACCAACTCTTGATTTCGGGTCAGGTCATGATCCCAAGGTCATGGGATTGAGCCACACTCAGCATGGAGCCTGCTTAAGATTCTCTCTTTCTACCCCCCTTCCCCGTGCTCACTCTTTCTCTAAAAAATTAAAGTCAAATCAAATCATCATCGGATAATTCCAAAATCTGTTATCTTGGCATCTGCTGACATTTTTAAATTCAGGTTGATATTTTCTTGATTCTCGGTATGACAATTTTTTTTATTGAAATCCGAGTATGTGAGGCATTTGTAAGACTCTGGGTCTGTCTTAAGTATTCTGTTTCGCTAGGACTCCTCTGATAACTACCCTGGTGGGAAAACAGGTGGTATTGCCTCATTACTGACAGTTGGCAGGGGAACAAGGAGTCCAGGATCTCCACCCAGCTAATGTGAACACCCAGCGTCAGAGAGGAGTTCACCTCACCGCTGGGCAGAGTTGGGAATTCTGACTCCCCACTGGAGCTCTGCTCCAGCCCTGCCTGGGAGGGGCAGGATTGCTTCATTACTTACTACCTCATATGGCCTGACTGACACTGAATGGAGTGGCCTCAATCCATGTTATCTGTGGACAGCATGAAAGTTCTGACTCTCCACGTGGCCTCAAAATGCCACACCAGCAGAAGAGGGAGGGGTATCTCATTACTACAAATGAGGATGAAAATCTAGGCTCTCCAAATGGACACAACAGGAGGTTAGGAGTGTTATCACCCAGCAGGGATGAAAGCCCCAGCTCCCTACTCAGCCTTCTCTAATACCACCTAGTATTAGGTGTTCAGGGGTTGAGTAATCTTGTCAGAACATGGTAGGGTGAAATCTGGGATCCCCACTTAAATTTTTGCTAACAGAAGTAGAAGTAGAATCATGGAGTTTCTGTGGAGTTTGGCTGGAGTAGAGCAATCATTGTCTTTTTAAAAGTTTTCTATTAAGGAGGCACCTGGGTGGCTCAGTTAAGAATCTGACTCAGGTCATGATCTCACTGTTGGTGACCTCAAGCCCCACTTCAGGTGAGCTCATGCACCACTTTGGGTGAGCTCTCTCTCTCTCTCTGCCCCTTATGGGATTCTGTCTCCCATGCTCTCTGCCTTGCTCACTTGCAGGCCTCCTTTGTCCCTAAAACAGGTTAATGACCCAGTATATTACTGCTCAAAGCTCTGCCTACTGGGAGGTCTTTCCCTCACCACTATCTTTCAGAGTCAGCCCTGAATGGGACTATTGCAAAAGTAGTCCCATTTTCAGCTACACCAACCTACCGAGCTGTCCCATCAACAACAGGCCTAGGACACCCACTCATCCCCTCCCTCCAATGTACCAAGGCCTAAGATGGCAGATGAGGGAGAAAAGCTGGCACAACAGAAGTACGTGACGTGACCCACTTGTGCCCTTCAGACCTGTTTGAAATGTATTCCATCAATAGATTGTGTTGGAAGACAATGCTCCATGAACACTTTTAATGTTTATTCTTGAGAGAGAGAGAGAGACAGAGAGCATGAGCAGTGGAGGGGCAGAGAGAGAGAGGGAGACATAGAATCTGAAGCAGGCTCCAGGCTCTGAGCTGTCAGCACATGTCAGCTCCATTTACCACCTGGACTCCCATGTGCTGTAACTCTAACAAGAAGGCTATGATAGTATTTGGGCTTCCCTAGTATAAATACCAGTTCAGACCCTGTTTTAGTTTGGACTGTTATAACAAAAATATCACTGACTGGGTGGCTTAAATAACAAATTTATTCCTTACAATTTTGAAGGCTGGGAAGTCCAAAATTAGGGTGCTGATCAATTTGGCTCCTGGTGGAAGCCCTTTTCCTGGTTTGCAGACACGTTGCTATATTCTCACATGGCAGAGACACTGAGAAAGAGCAAGCTCTCTCTGATCTTCAGCTCTACCCTCGTGACATAATTACCTTCTACAAGACCCTATCTCTAAAATACCATCACACTGGGGATTAGAGTTTCAACATACAAATTTTGGGGGACATAAGCATTCAGTCTATAGCAGACCCTGACTCAAAAGGTCCTTAAAAGTTGTAGATATTCTAATTTTCCTAGTTTACATTTACTTTGGTAATGGCCTTTGGGGAAAGCAAAGAAAAAATGGCAGTGGCAGTGTATGCACTTACTGAAGTGTTTGAAGGAGTTTTCCTCAAGGGACCCCAGCTTTCCCTTCAAGCTATGGGCTGCCGGTCTGAAAACCAACTCAAATCTGGCAACTGGAGATGCACTGTGATTTTTTTTTTTTTTTACTGTGGTAGCTGACATGAGCCTTCTGCCCATTTGTTCTTGAATATTTTTGGTTATTACACACCTACCTGCCAACTTGAATTTGCTGACAAATTACATCCACTTTGCCTCTGATGGTGAAGTATTGCACCCTGGCCTCTGCTCTTCTGGAGTCCATTCATCCCAACTGATGCTTAAAAAACCCCAGTTCCTTACAAGTATCCCCTAGTGATAATCCTGGCCTATAGAGGAGACCCACCTCTAAGCTTCTTAGTGATGCTGGATGTCCTGTTCCTTATTGACTTAGTGAAGAGAGTGTCCTGTGGTTCCTATGGAGAAGCATGGTCAGCTGATGGATTCTCTCATTGAACATCTTAAATTCACTTTAGCATGCCCATTATTATCACTCTAAGAAGTTCAACCCTTTCCTCAATATTCTGTCAAGAAAATTCCAGAATCTCCTCCTTATTTTACTGTAGGCCACCAGTTTTTCCAAGTTTCAAGGTGTCATCTGAGCAGCATACTAGGACAAGCTTCAGGTGCCTTTGGAGTTAAGTCCTCAGCCAAGGGGAAATACCCCAGAACAACAAACTCTCCCTTGCCCAGCACTGTATTATGCCATTTTCTCCATCACTGGTCCAACACCTTCAAGTTCTATTCCAGTCATCTCACCCCAGTTCCTGCTCTACATATTAGCCAGGTCTTGTGCCAATTTTCATAAACACCTTTCTTCCCAAAGCAGATATAGTATATTTCCCAATAGGTCATGCTAGAAATCTTGGTTTTAGTTTAAAAGCAGGCAAGGACAGATATTCAGGAGGAAATAAATCTTTTGTGAGGCATCTGCTTTAAGTGAAGGCTTTTCATGGTCATCTGGATAACTGGAGGCATTATCCTCTCATAAGGGGGGAATGGGCCATTTCAACCATGTCAGAGGGTTCAGGAAATCTGGAGGTTCAAGATTCTGAAGTATATCCCTTCACAGGTCAGAGAGCCCCACTCTCTTACCGGGGGTCCAGATTTTAGCAATGAAGGGCTGTAAATGTATCTTTCTTTAGACTCTTCTACTCTCACAATCAGGTACTGGGCCTGACTGCAGGAAAACGAGGGTCTCTTTAAATGCTGCTATAACCAGGGCACAGTTTTAGGAATTTAATATATTTTCTAAAACAGTTATAGCATTTGCCCATGTAATTTAACCTAAGAAGGTTTATGATCATTTGTTTGACAATGCTTCCCATATAACTTAACAGAGCAAATAAACAAGCTTAATTCGTCAACAAGATATCATTTAGGCAAAAAAAATTCTGTTTACAATTTCTTATCAAGAGCAGACCAGCAGTCCAAGAAAATTTTGTCTTTTTAACAGAGAGAAAATCCAAATCTCAATCTTATACCAGTGTACTTTTTTAAAAAACTCATTCTGGGTGCCCACGTGGCTCAGTCAGTTAAGCATCCGACTTTGGCTCAGGTCATGATCTTGCAGTTCATGAGTTCGAGCCCCTCATCAGGCTCTGTGCTGAAGCCTGCTTCAGATTCTGTGTCTCCCTCTCTCTCTGCCCCTCCCCTGCTCATGCTCTGTCTCTTTCAAAAATAAATAATAAAACACTAAAAAAACAAAAAATAAATAAAACTCATTCATTCCAATCTTAGTTGTGATCACCCATAAAATTATTTTCCAAAGATTTCCCTTCACAAACCTACAACTTTCTTTTTCATTCAGATTTTGTCTTAAGCCTTCTCTAAATAACCAATCTCATTTTAGGGCAAAATTATTTTCTTTTCCTTTAACAAAAATGTATTCCCATTCCTCATACCTTTCTCATCAAAACCAAAGCTTACTTTCCTTGCATACAGAGTTGCTTTTCTTATCATTTTCTAGCAGTCTTAATTACATTTATCAGAATTTTTACTTCTAGAAACCTTAGTCTCAAGCTTTCAACAAAATAGGTTTAGAGGGAACATGCTTCAACATAATAAAAGCCATATATGAAAAACCCACAGGGACGCCTGCTGGCTCAGTTGGTTAAGCGTCCGACTCTTCATTTCAGCTCAGGTCATGATCTCACGGTTTGTGAGTTTGAGACTTGCATTGGGTTCTGCGCTGACAGCATGGAGCCTCTTTTAGATTCTCTCTCCCTCCCTTTATCTCTGTTCCTCCCCCACTTGTGCTCTCTCTCAAAATAAATAAGTAAACTTAAAAAAAGAAAGAAAGAAAGAAAAATCCACAGCTAACATCATACCCAGTGGAGAAAAGCAAAGCTTTTCCTCTAAGATCAGGAATAAGACAAGGATGTCCACTCTCACCACTTTCATTCAACATAGTACTAGAAGTCATAGTCTCAGCAATCACACAAGAAAAAGAAATAAAATGCATCCAAATTGGTAAGGAAGATGTGAAACTCTCACTATTTGCAGATGACATGATAATACATGATGAAAACCCTAAAGACTCCACCAAAAAACTACTAGAACTAATAAATGAATTCAGTAAAGTCACAGCATAAAAAATCAATATATAGAATACTGTTGCATTTCTATACACTAATAATGAAGTAGCAGAAACAGAAATTAAGAAAACAATCTTGGGGCACCTGGGTGACACCAGTGGAGCCATGCAACTCTTGATCTTGAGGTAACAAATTTTAGCCCCATGTACAGTGTAGAGATTACCTAAAAACAAAATCTTTTTTAAAAATCGCATTTACAATTGTACCAAAAATAATAAAATACCTAGGAATAAACTTAAACAAGGAGGTGAAATACCTATACCTTGAAAACTATAAAACATTAATGAAATAAATTGAAGATGACACAAACAAATGGAAAGATATTCCATGCTCATGGATTGGGAGAATATTAATAAAATGTCCATACTACCCAAAGCAATCTATAGATTTAATGCAATCCCCGTCAAAATACCAACATCATTTTTCATGGAACCAGAACAAATCATACTCCAATTTATTTGAAACCACCAAAGACCCCAAATAGCCAAAGCAATCTCGAAACAGAAGAACAAAATTGAAGGTATCACAATCCCAGATTTCAAGATATACTACATTGGTATAGTAATCAAAACAGTATGGTACTGGCATAAAAATAGACACATAGATCAATAGAACATAATAGAGATCCCAGAAATAAGCCCACAATTATATGGTCAATTAATCTTCAACAAAGGAGGCAAGAATATCCAATGGGAAAAAGACTTTCTTCAACAAATGGTACTGGGAAAACTGGACAGCTACATGCAAAAGAATGAAACTGGACCACTTTCTTACACCATACACAAAAATAAACTAAAAATGGATTAAAGACCTAAATGTGAGACCTGAAACTATAAAATTTCTAGAAGAAAACATAGGCAGTAATCTCTGTCATCAGCCAAAGAAACATTTTTCTAGATCTATCTCCTTTGGCAAGGGAAATAAAAGCAAAATTAAACTATTGGGACTAAGCAAAATAAAAAGCTTTTGCACAGTGAAAGAAACCACCAACAAAACACAAAGGGAACCCACTGAATGGGAGAAGATATTTGCAAATGTTATATCTGATACCCAAAATATATTAAAAACGTATATAACTCAACACCAAAAAACAAATAACCCAATTAAAAATGGACAAAAGACATGAAAAGACATTTCTCCAAAGAAGACACCCAGATGGCCAACAGACACATGAAAAGATGCTCTTCACTCATCATCAGGGAAATGCAAATCAAAACTACGAGATACTGTGTCACACCTGTCAGAATGGCTAAAATAAAAAACACATGAAACAAGTGTTAGTGAGGATGTAGAGAAAAAGGAATCTTTGTGCACTATTGGTGGGAATGCAAACTGGTGCAGCCACTGTGGAAAACAATATGGAGGTCCTTCAAAAAATTAAAAATGCAGTTACCTTATAATCCGGTAATTACACTACTGGGTATTTACCCAAAGAAAACAAAAACGCTAATTCAAAAAGATATATGCACCCTTATTTTTGCTGCAACATTATTTACAATAGCCAAGATATGAAAGCAACCCAAGTATCTCTTGATAGATGAATAAAGATGTGGTATATACACACAATGGAATATTATTCAACCATAAAAAAGAATGAGATCTTGCCACTTGCAACAACGTGGATGGATTTATTACTAAAGGGTATAATGCTAAGTGAAATGTCAGTCAGAGAAAGAAAAATACCATATGACTTCATTCATATGTAGAATTTAAGAAACAAAACAAAATAAAGAAAAAAAGAGACGAGCAACAATAGTAAAACCAGACTCAACTGTAGAGAACAAACTGCTGGTTACCAGAGGAGAACTTATGGTGAACACTGAGTAATGCATCAGAGTTGAATCACTGTATTGTACACCTGAAAGTAATAGGACACTGTGTGTGTGTTAGTTATACTGGAATTAAATAAATAAATAAAAGGAACCTTAGTATCCAGTGAAAACCAAGTAGTAAACAATTGTAAACTATTTGTTACACCAGAATTCTTTAGATCAAAAATCTATGAATACATTTTATAATTTTTAGAAAAGTGAGTGGTTTTTTTTTTTCGTAGCGCAACTTTCAGTAAAGCACAAAGCAGGTTTACCAGCAGACCCCAGCATCCTCAGTGTCCCTCCAATAAGAAGCCAAAAGCAGATAAGCCTATGTTCAGTTATCAATGCTTTAATATTCTATCATATTTGAAAAAGACTTAAGATAGCCAATGAATTCAACCCAATTCATCACTTAACTTAGCAAAACTTCAAAGTTTCAAATTTTGAAAGCTTTAGTAAACCTTATTACACAACCTACTTGTTCTTAACAATTGTCCATAAAACTTTATGAGACAAAACTATCATTTGAGATCATCTTTTTAGTGACAAACTGCAACAGAAGTAACACGAATTTATTTGACCTTTAGTAAACTTAGTAGAATAAACGTTTTATTTTAATGCTGATGGCTCTAAAGACTTGTCTATATTAAGTAAACCAACAAACTTAAATTACCTTTAATATCCAATATGTTGCACCTGTGTCCACTAAAAATCAATTTGTTCTCCACCATCAGTTTTACCTAGGGCTCCTGTGGGGAAATCTGAAGTAGGTGGTTTAAGGCCAGGGGAGCTCTTGGACCTCTTTGATTGGGAGGAGCTACAGTTTGGACCTCATAAGGAGGTGGCCCAACAGCTTGGGGTGCATTTTGCTCTTCGATAGTGAGCAGGAGCTGATGGCACTGGGGGTAACTGAGCAGGAGCTGATGGCACTGGGGGTACTGAGGAAATATAGGAGCGGGCAGAGCCAGCCATGCTGGCGGTGGAGCAGGAAGTGGGGGAGGCGGGGGCAGAGGTGGCAGGGGTTTCATGAGCAGGGCCCGAGGTAGATTCAAAGTTTGGACTAACATTCCTTTACCTGCATTTCCTATCTTTCCCTCCTGCAAAACAGGCTTTTTCTCTAGTTGTTTTTCAGCCCTCTGCACCATCTATTCAAAATATGTCCTAATAGACTTTATTTAGGGACAGGAGTATTCCCCATCTTCTTCATCAAAAGTTCAGAGAGAACACAGAAGAAACAAATGTATAACTAAGCCCAGAGTTTCTGCTGTTAGCATTTGTTCGTCCCCAAATGTCAGGGGGCCTTTACCGATTGAATCAAACAGCTTCCTAAATAAGCTAAGAGAGCCAAACCCAAACCACCTGTTTGGAGACAACCGAATGGAAGGAAGAAATCCAAGAAAGCCATTCAGTGGCCATCTTTCCTCTGAGCTTAACACATACATAGACCAGGTGGTGTCCAATAAAAATCATTTTCCTCTTAGTCATAGGTTTATAACTAAAAGTAGACCAGTCAGCTGATATTCTCCCTCGGGGGTGGGTGGGAGGGGATAGAGTTAGCATTCCTATCTTGTTTTATACACATACACAATTCCAACAGAGATTTCCCCAAAGTGGACCCTGACTTCCCATTTACTTCATGTCCTTCCTCTTCCCAACAGTACCTTTACAAATCACAGTGGCTCCTGCCACAACTCAAGCTATCCAAGCCTGAACAAACAGATTATGAAAACCCAGAACAAATGGTTCAAAAGAACTCAACAGTAGGGAACCAAGGACAGACGGGGTCCAACGTGCACTTATCGGGGGAACTTACCAGAAGCCAGATTTCTAAGGCCTGCTACTTCTGATTTGTTTCTCTGCTTCACCAAATGCCGCTAAGGCAGTCAATGGCAGCTCAGGGCCAGGGAAAAAGTCCTCCAAACACAACAGCTTTCGTTCGGCAGCTACCAAGGACTTCCTTCCTGTCCTCCCATCCGGGGTCAACTAGCAAGGAGGAGCTGACTCAGACCTCTCACAGCCACTAGCCTGGGAAAGCAAATGAATGGGCTCTGGTGCCCAGCTGAGGCCAACTGCTCCATCCAGGGAATCCCGAGTGGGCTGGACACATGGAAAGCATAGCTCCTGCCTGGTTCGCCAAAACTGTAGCCGGGACATTTATGGCACCTTAACAAAACAAGCCTCAGTCTTTATAATTACCATTGCCATCTCTCAAATGCCAGTGATCTTGTATAAGCCAGCACATCCCCCCTATACCACCTGCAGCCTATCCCAGTTCACAAGTGAGAGTCTTAGTGGTGGTGCAACAGCATTCCAGGGATTGTCAGTACCCCACATATGGTCCTTGTTAACCATCTGGTCAGTGAGTGATCCAATCAAGAGTCCTATCTTGGAAACCCCATTGTGTAGGACAATTTCTTGGCTGAAATGCTTTAGTTTGGGGTTTTACCAGAAGCAGAAGCTCTGAAACATGATTTCAAATGCAAGTGGCTTATTTGGGAGGTTGATTCCAGAAGGCACCAGTAAGAGAGTAAAGGGATGTATTATCAAGGAAGTTCCTATTGTGAGCACCTGGAACTTAATGCCTCTGTGGAACTCTGGGAGCTCATGTAGAAGAGCCTCTAATTATTCTACCAAGGCGCCTGGGTGGCTCAGTCGGTTGAACGGCTGACTTTGGCTCAGGCCATGATCTCGTGGTTCGTGAGTTCGAGCCCTGCATCGGACTCTGTGCTGACAGCTCAGAGCCTGGAGCCTGCTTAGGATTCTATGTCTCCCTCTCTCTCTGACCCTCCCCTGCTCATGCTCTGTTTCTCTCTGTCTCAATAATAAATAAAAAAACATTAAAAAATAAATTAAATAAATAAAAAATAATTATCCTACCAAAGGAGCAATGCTAAGGACTGCTAGGGTGGAGAGAATAAATTCTTGGCACGTCAGCCTGCCAAACATAGAGTGGGCACTGGGCACTGACAGCTTTCAGACAAAGAAATGCAAATGAGATACTGGTGGTTAGAAGTTAACCTCCATTCAGTGTCATGGGAAGGCCTGAGGGAAATGGGCACCAATAGGATCCCAAGTGAAAAACCTGGGATCCTCCTTGGCAGGCTTTCACCACCCGTTTTCCCGCCAGCCCCATGCAGCTACCTAAAATTCTGCTCAACCTTTCAGCCACTAGTGGTAAATTCCCTAATATTTTGAAGGATCACTTCTTTGGCCCTCCCTTTTCTTTTCTTAAGGATGTTGGCCCCTCAAGTCATAACAGCCTTGGTAACTCCCCAGCGTTTGCAAACTTACGTCTTTTACAATTTGTTCAGGTTTTCTAGTTATTCTTAGAGAGTTTGTTCGGAATAAGTTTTCCTACCTTTGCCAGAAGCAAAAAATCACAACCACAAAATATTGAAGGAAAGAAAAATGAGCATGGGAAGAATCCCTCAGATTTTGTTTACACCAACCAACAAAAACTTTGGTACTTTCTCCTAAACAGCAAAACTTGGGATTTTCATTTTGTAGATAAGACTACACATTTCTAAATCTGTATCACCCACTGTAAATTCTTAGTTTTCTTCCATCTTATGAAATTTACTCTACTGCTAGATTTGTAAATGTGGTAAGTGCCAAGCATGGAATAAATCCCAATGCTCTGCCTTTACAAAGAGCTTTGAATTGTAGGTTCTAGAAAGTTCCCTTTCATATTTTTCATATGCCTCTGAAAACTCCTGTGTTTCTAATCCCTGAGCCCAAATCAATGGCATTATGTAATGTCATTTTTGTGGTGTCTCTCCCGATCAGATGTGGGGCAATGATCAGGTGGGGGCCAGTGGTGTGGGCAGTAAAAGAATTTACCTCAGGGGCGCCTGGGTGGCTCAGTTGGTTAAGCTTCCAACTTTGGCTCAGGTCATGATCTCGCGGTTTGTGGGTTTGAGCCCCTCAGGTTCTGTGCTGACAGCTCAGAGCCTGGAGCCTGTTTCGGATTCTGTGTCTCTCTCTCTCTCTGCTCCTCCCTTGTTTGGACTCTGTCTCTCTCTGTCTCAAAAATAAATAAACATTAAAAAAAAAAAAGAATTCACCTGAGGCAGAGCAAAGGCAATAGAAGTTTACTGAATACACGGCAAGATGGCAGGACGGCAAAGTGGAGACTGTCAACCAAGAGGTGGTGGGTAGGGGCTGTTTTTAAAGGGAAGGTGAGAAGGTATGGGAACGTGTGGAATTTTCCCTTTTTTGGTAAGTGTGCCAGGTTCTAAGAAGCCCATTGGTTAGTTAGGGCCTATGGATAATTTGAGGTTGGTGGCCTGATGGGCCTGTCTTTACTTAGCCAGGTGGTCACTGTGGGCCCTTTTGACTTGATCAAGTTAAAAGTAGCCTCTACAATATACATGTTGCCTTAAATTACTCTTTTGTCTGATAAATTGAAGGCATCCATATATTATGTCATTTATTTATTTAAATACTTATTTTTAAGATATTATTTATTTTAAGATATTAATAATATTTTTAAATATTATTTTTTAAGAGACAGAGAGAGAGAGAGAGAGAGAGACAGAGTGGGAGCAGGAGAGGGGCAGAGAGAGAGGGAGACACAGAATCTAAAACAGGATCCAGGCTCTGAGCTGTCAGCATAGAGGCCAGAGCGGGGCTCAAACTCATGGACTGCGAGATCGTGATCAGAGCCAAAGTTACTGAGCCATCCAGGCCCCTCTATATTATGTCATTTATTAAACACTGGTATTTTCAACATTGATATTTTATTTATTATGCAAATAATATATTAATTCTCACTGTAAAAGATTGAAACAATATAAAATAATGTAGATCGAGCTATATGAAAGCCCAGCTTTACACATCTTCCTCATGCCCATCCCTCAGATAACTGGTATAGATATCCCATTTCCTTCCAGTTCTCTCTCTATGCACTTGTTTCTGTACATATGTACACATTTTAAAACTTTACAAATAAGATTGTGCCTGTTGCTTTTTTTAATTATCAAATACAAGTTTTCTATAAGATAGGTGTGGCAGATATTTTCTAAAAATGTCTGCCACACTATCTCCAGCTTCACATGTTCTTTGGAACTGATAACTGCTTCAAATAATAGACAACAGCAGAAGTCACACTAGGTCAATAAAAGGTCATGCAGCTTCCATCTTGTTTTCATCAAACACTTGATCTCAGCAGCTCCCTCTTGAGGGACTACCTTTTGGAATCCAGCTACCATGCTATGAGAAGACAAAGTCACTGAGAAGGGCCAGACACATGTAGGTGCTCCAGTCAATAGCCCCAGTCTCCAAGTCATCTGAGACCAGCTTCCAAATGTTTCCAGACCTCTGTCATTTGAGTTACTTCCCTCTCCCAACTGTTTGAATTTTCCTGGATTAGGCCCTAAACATGAGATGGAGGCAATCAGTCTCTACTATGCCCTACCCAAATTCCTGAACCATAGAATCTGTGAACATAATGAAAGTTGTTATTTTATGTCACTAAATTTTGGGATGATTTATTATTATAGCAATATATAATGGAAATAAATTCCTGGGACTGGAACAGCTAAATAAAAAAATATGCTTATTTAAAATTTTGATTCATGGGGTGCCTGGGTGGCTCAGTCAGTTAAGCATCCGACTTCGACACAGGTCATGATCTCACAGTTCGTGGGTTCGAGCCACGCATTGGGCTCTGGGCTGACAGCTCAGAGCCTGGAGCCTGCTTCAGATTCTGTGTCTCCCTCTCTCTCTCTGCACCTCTCCTGATCACACTGTTTCTCTCTGTCTCTGAAAAATTAATAAAATGTTTAAAAAATTAAAAAATAAAATAAACTATAAATAAAATTTTGATTCATAATGCCAAATTTCCTTTCACCAGTAACTGACTTAAGAAGAAATAGAATAGGAGTACCTGGCCCATTTGGTAGAGCATGTGACTCTTGATCTCAGGATTGTGGGTTCAACTTCCATGGTGGGTGTAGAGATTACTTAAAAATAAAATATAAAAAATTATAAAATTACTTAAATAAATAAAACAAAAACAACAACAAAACTTTGCATGAAGAAAAGCTCAGGCACAGAAGGCTTCACTGGTAAATTCTACCAGTGTTTACAAAATTACCATCAATTCTTTGCAAACTCTTAGCAAACACAGAAGAGGGCCACTTCCCAACTTATTCTGTGAGGCCAATGGTAACCAGATACCAAAACCAGACAATGACCTCACAGGTGAAGAAGACTACAGACCAATATCCTTTATGAATACAGATGCAAAAACTCAACATATGAAAACCAAATACAGCAGCATATGAAAGGATTGTACACTGTGACCAAATGAAATTTATCCCAGGAATACAAAGAATATGGTTCAACACATGAAAATCAATCAATGTAATACATCAAATTAATATAATAAAAGACAAAAAACACTTGACAATCTCAATAGATGTGGGAAAGGTATTTGACAGAATCCAACACCCTTTCATGATAGAAACACTCGACAAACTTGGAATAGAAGGAAATTCCTGGAATATTATTCAGTCATATAAAAGAAGAAAATCCTGCTATTTTCAGCAACATGAATGAACTTAGAGGACATTACGCTATGTGAAATAAGCCAGACACAGAAAGACACATATTGTATGCTCTGACTTACATGTGGAATCGAAAATAGTTTAACTCATAGAACCACAGAGTAGATCATAGTTGCCAGGGAAGGAGGCATAGTGGATGCGGGAGATGTTGGTCAAAAGATACAAACTTTCAGTCATAAGATGAATAAATTCCGGGGATCTGATATGCAGCATGATGACTATAGTTAATATTACTATTTTGAATACTTGAAATTTGCCAAGAGACTAGATATTAAGTTTTCTCACTAGACACACATATATGCACAAATGCTAATTATGTGAGGCAATGGATGTATTAATTAACTTGATTGTGGTAATCATTTCTCAATGTATGCATGTGTTTAAATAATCACTTTGGGGTCATCTGGGTGGCTCAGTCAGTTAAACGTCCGACTTTGGCTCAGGTCATGATCTCGCGGTTTGTGGGTTCGAGCCCCGCGTCTGGCTCTGTGCTGATAGCTAGCTCAGAGCCTGGAGCCTGTCTTTGGATTCTGTGTCTCCCTCTCTCTCTGACCCTCCCCTGCTCACACACACACACACTCTCTCTCTCTCTCTCAAGAATAAATAAAAACATTAAGAAAATAATCATTTTGTACACCCTAAACACCCCATTTTTTTTTGTCAATTATACCTCTATAAAGCTGAAAATAAGAGGAAAATTCTTCAATCTGATAAAGGGCATCTATAAAAAACGCACAGTTAACGTTGTACTTAATGATAAAAAGACTGAAAACTTCCCCTTAAGATCAGGAACAAGAAAAGGATGTCCGATGTTGGCACTTCTATTCAATAATGCACTAGAGATTCCATCCAAGGCAAATAGGCAAGACTTTCTCAGAAAGTCAGAAGTAAAATTCTCTATTTGTAAATGACATGCACTTTGGTATGTGTCAAGAAAAATCCTAAGGAATCTAATCTACTGAAAAAAGTATTAGCACTAATAAATGAGTTCAGGAAGGTTGTAGGATACAAAGTCAATATATAAAAATCAATTGTATCTCTATGCACTAATAGTGAATAATTTGAAAATGAAATTAAGAAAACTTCATTTACAATAGCACCAAGAAGAATGAAATATTTATGGATAAAGTTAACCAAAGAAGTGCGAGGTTTGTACACTGAAAACTACTAAAATACCATTGAAAGAAATTAAAGAAGACCTAAATAAGTGAACAGACATTTCATATTCATGGGTTGGAAGATGGCAATACTCATAAATTGATCTAAGATATAAAAATTCTTACGAAAATCTCAGCTTCCTTTTTTGCAGAAATGGATATGCTAAGGAACCCAAAATAGCCAAGACAATTTTAAGAGAACAAAATTGGAGGACTCACACTTCTCAATTTCAAAACTTACCAAAGCTATAGTGACAAGGCTGTATGGTACTGTCATAAGGATAGACAGATAGATCAATGGAGTTGAAATTAGAATCCAGAAATTGGGCAATTGATTTTTGAAAAAGGTGCCAAAACAATTCAAAGAGGAAAGAATAATATTTTCAGGAATTGTGGCTAAAACAACTGGTTTTCTACATGCAAAAGAATGGGGTTGGATCCCTACCTCACACCACATATAAAAATTAACTCAAAATGGATCATATACCTAAATGTCAGAACTAAAACTGTAATACTTTTGGAAAAAACCATAGGAGTAAATCTTTTTTTTTTTTAATGCTTTATTTTTGAGAGTGAGAGTGCACAGGCATGAACTGGGGAGGGGCAGAGAGAGGGAGACAGAGAATCTAAAGCAGGCTCTGTGCTGACAGCAGATGGCCCAATGAGGGGCTCAAACGAACAAACTAGTGCAGGGCTTGAACCAACAAACCGTGACATCATGACCTGAGCCAAGGTTGGTCGCTTAACCGATTGAGCCACCCAGGTGCCCCAGGAGTAAATCTTTATGAACTTTGATAAGGTAGTGGTTACTTTGATATGACAACAAAAGCACAGGGGATAAAAGACAAAAGTAGATAAATGGGAGTTCATACAAATTAAAAAACTGCTTCAAAGGACAGCATCAAGGGGTGCCTGGCTGGCTTAGCCAGTTAAGCATCTGAGTCTTGATCTCAGCTCAGGTCTTGATCTCAGGGTTGTGAGTTCAAACCCCATACTGGGCTCTGCACTGGGCGTGAGGCCTACTTAAATACACACACACACACACACACACACACACACACACACACCAAAAGACAGCATCAAAAATATGAAAAGACAAACTACAGACATAAAATATTTTCAAATCATACATCTGATAAGGGAATTATGCCCTTGTATGCAGAATATGTAAAGAAGTTTTATGACTCGGGGCGCCTGGGTGGCTCAGTCGGTTAGGCGTCTGACTTTGGCTCAGGTCATGATCTCGTGGTCTCTGAGTTCGAGCCCCGTGTTGTGCTCTGTGCTGACAGCTCAGAGCCTGGAGCCTGCTCCAGATTCTGTGTCTCCCTCTCTCTCTGCACCTCCCCCACTCACACTCTGTCTCTCTCAAAAATAAACATTAAAAAAAAGTTTTAGGACTCAGTAATAAAAGGTAACGCAGTTAAAAACTAGGCAAAATATTTGACTAGACATATCTCCAAGGAATATATGCAGCCAATAAGATATGCAATATTATTACTCATCAGGGAAATGCAAATAAAAGCCAAAATGAGATAATGCTTCATACTCACTAGGATGGCTATAATCAAAGAGGCCAACAATAATAAGCATTGATGAGGATGTAGAGAAATTTGCTAGTCAGAATGTAAAACTTGTGCATCCACTCTAAAAAAACATTTGAGTCCTTTTTTAAAAAGGTAAGCATAGAGTTGCCATGTGGCCCAGCAATTCCAACCTAAGTATATACCCAAGAGAAATGAAAACATATATCCATACAAAATGTTGTACACGAATACTCATAGCATCATTATTCATAATAGTCCAAAAGTAGAACTATCCCAAATGTCGATCAACTGAAAAATGGATAAACAAAATGTGGTATATCCATACAATGGAACATTTGGCCTTTCAGAAAAAGCAATGAAATACTGATGCATGGTACAACTGAGACGAAGCTGGAACCATTATGCTAAGTGAAAGAAAACTAGATATAAAAAGCCACATATCGTATAATTCTATTTATGTGAAATAATGTCCAGAATAGGTAAAGCCGTAGAGATAGAAAGTAGGTTAGTGGTTGGTAGAGCTGATGAGAAGGGGAAATGGGAGTGACTGCTAATGGTTATGGGCTTTCTTTATGGGATGATTAAAAATGTTCTGGAATTAAGTAGTGGTGATGGCTGCACAATTATGTGAATAAATTAAAAAGCAATGCATTGTACACTTATAAAAATACATTAGGTCTAAAAAAATATCTGAATAAACTAAATTCTATTTTTTTCCAGCCTTTTGCACATGCTCTCTCCTCTCCAAGGAACACTCTTCTCCATACCTTTCCCTACCCCTAATCCCATGTAAGAAATGTAGTCTGCAGAGTTCCAGCCTCATCGCATAGGACAAGAGTGTTTGAAGTTGAGAGATAATAGCTTAATAAACAGCACACCAACCACTTGATTTTTTTCCCTATGATGACTGATCTATTCAGATTTTTCATCTTGAGTCTATTTTGAGTCTGTTCCTTTTGCTATTTCTCTTTATATTTCTAAACAACTATTCAGGATTACATTCAACTGCCTATAACAGGAGACCTAAAAGAAAAATAACTTAAACAAGATATTTTATCATCTGAAAGAAGTCCAGATGTAGGTTGTCCAGAGATGGAACGCTGAATAAGTTTGTTTCAAGAACTCAGGCCCTTTCTATTTTGTAGCTTTGCAATGCTCAGCAAATTGTCCCTCATCTTCATGGTCCAAGAGCCCTGTTTGATCTCCAGTCATCATGCCCATTTCCAGCTATAGTTAGGAGAAAGGGAAGGAAGAAAACCCATTGGCCTCTTCAAAGGCACTGGAAATAGCTCATCCCACCATCTAGAACTTAATCATGTGGCCAGACTTACAAGGGAGGCTGGGCTGAGAGGTTTTTTTTTTTTTTTTTTTTTTTTTTTTTACTTTTTTGAGATGGTTTTTGAGCAATCCTATGTCCAACTAAACGTTGGGGATTCTAAGAAAAAGTCAGAGAATATCAGGGATGATTGTTAGTCTCTGCCACACAGGTGTATAGTGTTAGGGATCTGCCCATTTTATTAATTTCTGTTGTTTTTTGCATTTTAATATAGTACTCTTACCTGTGTCTGGTATCCACCAGTCCATAGCCCCAACTTCTTTTCCCTAACTTCTGCAGATAGTAAACCTTTTGTTTTCTGCTGAATTTAAGCGCCGTCACATGGCGGTGTAAGTTACAGGGAGTGGACAAAGGTGGCTACTCCTTTTAAAGACTCCAATAAACTCATCTGTTTTCCGCCCTGCTCCTTATTCCCACCCTTAAAAGAAACCAATGTCCCAACTTCTGAGACTTCCCTTGGACCTGTGGTATTGATTTAAGTTATGGTTACCTCTCTGAGGCACCGCAGCAGGGGCTTAGCAGAACAGAGAAAGCTAAAACCCCGCCAAATGGTCACCTATCCTTCTCTCAACATGATACTTACCATCTGCTATTAACCCTCTGTGGGCTTGTAACTTTTATTAGGATGGAGTTTGGGGAAGACACTTGACCACATGCACAAAAATATGACTTCCATTCTTACTACTGGGCCATGAGGATTTCAGTTAATCTTGTGTGTCTTTCTACAGTTGCTAAAGCAAAAATCATGTCAATGGTTTTTGGGACTTTCATTACCTTCTACTAGTTCGAATCAAACAGGAAACTTCTAGGGCTTTAGCAGTGTCAGTGGTGTTTTGTTCCCCCAGGAACACATCCTTGACAAACAACAGCCACAGTTCTTGGGAGAGATTCTTTTGACAGGTATTGTTTAAGTACCTTTGTTTTATTTAAGTAGATTATTGTAAACTCAATCACTCCACAAGATAGGCATCATTTAATCAGAAGTCTCATTAACAGATGCAGAAAACATGGCTTAGAGGTTATTTGCCCAGCCACACAGCTAATTGAAGGGTATCTTTCTCCAACTGTTTCAGGTAGGCATGCATGGTCTATTTGTTTGATGTTAGGGACCCGCAAACCATGTTTGGAGCGTGATTTGACTCTCATGGTTGTTCTAAGGATTTACAGACTATGTAACTCCTGAAACCAGACTCTCCAACTTGCTGGTACCTACCATGTCTTTGGTTTTGCTCTCATCTCACTTGTGATTATGTAGGCCTGAATTTTGGCATCCAGTCGTGTTACCACAGTGCTAAAGCTCAGCAAAGCACCTGACAACACTCATTTCCAATTTGTTGACAGGTTCTTAGCCCATATAGGTCCCATCAGTCACAGCAATCCTTGCCATAGAAGAGAAGTATCTTGGATTCAACCTAAGTTGCTTTTAAATAAATATTCCAAAATCACAGAACTTTCATTGTACATGCAAACATCCCTTTGAGTTTTTCACATCCTCAACTTCAGTATTCTGACTAGATCCAGGCCCCTGTTCTCCTTTTTTCACTTACCTAATATTTAATGCTTACTACCTGACAAGTACTATCGAATGCTGGGCAGAGGGTGAATAATTACGAGAAAAAGGAAGATTAAGCTAAAAAAATCAATCATGCAGGTCCCTCTAGGAAAAAGGTCTTAAAAAGTTTTACTTGCATTTAAAGACTACTCCAGCTATTAATAGATGCTGGTGGCATGAATTGGGAGTTGGGAGTCGAAACGGACAGAACTTGACCCATCAGATGTGAGGGATGAAAGGGAGGTGAGCTGAAACTTTCCAGGGAGGGTAGATGACGCTAGTATTGTGAAATGACCGCAGTTTTTGAGAGTTTGGAGTTTGAAGTACATGTGAGCCAAACAACAGCCAAAGTGGTCCAGATGAAAAAAAGGAGGCACATCCCTTTTGATGGTATTCAAAACACCAGAGGGAAAACTGGAAGGACCAGGACAAGGACTGGAGCCAGAAGCAACTCCAGTGCTTAAAGGTTATTAGCATACAACAACCAATGCAACAATAGTCATCGCTTCTCTAAGTTAACAAGAAGTCTCATGAAATTTTATTCAACTTTAAGGGTACAGACAAGAAGCAAATTTCACAGTTAACACAAATAACGCAGCAATGGAATTACTGGTTTGGATGGCTGGACTGGAGGTGGTTCTGAATGCCAACAACTATCTGGAGTAGCAGCTATCCAGTTTTCTCCGCTCTTCAACTGTTTGCCATGCCGGGGTCCGTTACTCCTAACTAGAATGGAAATGAGGTGTATTTACAGAGAAAATATTCTTAAGATGCCAGAGAACACAGAACAAATTTTTGAATAGAGGCTGCAGTCTATAATGGGTCACCCAATAGGTTTACCTCTAAGTCAACTGTTTAAACACAGCCTTCAGAATTTTAACTTAAAAAAAAAATGGTTTAAACTTTTTGCCCTTAAGTATTGTAAAATGGTTACACAGACCAAAGCTCCCCAAATGGAACAGTGCAATTGTACTTGATAACTTTGTAACACCCCAAATTCACTGTAGACACTTAACGCATAGTTCCCAAGCCTGCACTAATAGAACCATAAACATTCTGATCATAGTTTGAACAAGGTTGGTCCCTCTAGACACTCTATGAAACAAAGGATGTGGCATATTTTTTACTAGTGTTTCTTCTAGGGCACTACAGTGGGCACCACAAACAGTTGAGCTTTTAATTTAAATAAGGTTCTTATTAAAAGTTACTAAATTGACAGTGACTGAGTGCATCTGTAAAGTATCCTCATCCTTTTTTCAATTATTTTTAAAAACTTTTTTTAAATGTTTATTTTTGAGAGGGAGGGAGGGGGGGAGAGAGAGAGAGAGAGAGAGAGAGAGAGAGAGAGAGAACGAGAACGAACAGGGGAAGAGCAGAGAGAGAGGGAGAGGGAGACTTAGAATCTGAATCACGCTCCAGGCTCTGAGCTGTCAGCACAGAGCCCAATGTGGGGCCTGAACTCATGAACTGCAAAATCATGAGCTAAAGTAGTCAGATGCTTAACCAACTGAGTCACCTAGGTGCCCCCCCCCCTTTTTTTTCAATTATTGAGAGGGGAGACTATAATCCTAAAATAAGAAAAAATTATAAATGCATGGGACCAAAAAGGTTGGATTTGATATGTCTGCTAATTGCCCCGTTAAAACCGGGAAAAAAGTAGGGAAGGAAAGGGAGTTGGGAAACCTTTCTGATCCACACCAAGGTTCATACAGTTATACATAAGACTGGGTTTAGGTCAGGTGCATCTGGGTGGCCCAGTTGGTCAAGAGACTGACTCTTCACTTTCGGGTCGGGTCATGACCTCACGGTTTGTGAGATGGAGCCCCACATCAGGCTCAATGCACGGACAATGTGGAGCCTGCTTGGGAGTCTCTCTCCCTCTCTCTCTCTCTCTCAAAATAAAAAAAAGATTGGGTTTAGGTCAAATCCACTGCAATTCATTTTTAAACAGAAGCCAATTATAAATTCATTATTTTGAAGTCAAAAGTACTTATCACATCTACTAGAGTCACCTAAATAAAGACCACTTAACAACTTACTTAATTATATTTTAAACCTTTAGGCCTCGTTAAGCTGGTAAATAGAAACACCTTATATCAATACTAAAGGACTACTTACTTTACATAAAAAAATCATAACAAGGCAATTTACCAGAACTCTCACAGAAATGTCTGAACTATTTTACATGGCACCTGTAAATAGCATCTGAGGAAAATTTTTATGAAGGTCATTCAGTAGTCCAAGTTATAATGCACACTACAGTTTTGGCATCTGTTATACCATTATCTAAGTGTTATACCTAACAACTTTAATTAAATTGTTACACAGGGTTTTAATTGATTTTTATAGATTAGAAGAATCCCAAAGGATTCTACTTATGATACAGTTACAATCAATCTGTTAAGACCTTCAAAACCAATGGGAAATGATGTGTGTTAAAATACTGCCTCAGGATATGGATACACATAAAGATATGACTGCCAATGCAAATGCTTATCTTTAGGTCCCCTCCCCTTTAAAAAGATACATTAGGTTGCAACAGGGGTGATATCACCCCTGAGAAGCCTCCCCCCCATCACCCTTATCCTTTTTCATGTACAAAGCAGATATATCTCTTAGTCACACACATTTCCTCTCCCCACCATTACTATGCTTGTCAAAATTTCCTGTGGCATTTTGATATTTGGAGTTTTCCTAAGAACAGACTAACAAAATCTCTAGGACAATACTCCCAGAATAATTAAGAAACTTAGGATCAGCTCTAAACACACATTTAATTATGGCACTTAAAAGAAGACTTATCCTTAGAAACCGACACCAAGTTAGGAAAATCAACTAACATTATCGAATCCTAATTACAAGTACAATTTTAACATCTAGATTAAGCAGTACATATTTGAGGCCATAGGTGGGCACTGGCAGCCGAATTCCAAAATTACCACTTAAAATTCAAAATGAAAACCTATAATCTTTAGGAAGCATTCCCTTTCTTTATACTATCACAGGTGAAGTATCCATTTACTATAACATTGTAGTAAGTAAATACTACTTTGTCATTATGAAGAAAAAAACTATGATCAGACAAAGATCATAATGTAGTTCTGGAAGACTACACACTCTTTCACTATACACAGTATATAATAAAATAGGGTACACTTTGTATGACAGTAACATGCAACGGTTTGGCTGTAGAAATATTGATGTAGTTTTTGCTACACTGGAATTCTGTGTGGGTGTTTACAGTTAGGGAATCGTAAGGATGAAAAGGACAATTATCCAATGCTTACACAGTAGAGACATTGCCTGAACACATAAGGTACAGCTATTGTTAGGTATTAACATGGAATATACCAAAAAAAAAAAAAAAAAAAAAAAAAAAAGACTGACCTATAACCTAAGCATAAGGATGGACTTTATTTTTTAAAAAAAGTCTTTTGAGGACTACAAATTACAAAGTAAAAGCAGATCACTATGTAGAAATCTAGTGAATACATTTTGCCCTTGCATTAAAACTTTATCAAAGTTATTCCTTTAACAATTTCACCCCATTCATAATGGTATCAGTCATAATGTTGTTCTTCATAAGGTTACTATATTTTTACTTCAAATTATATTACACATTATTCCCTCAAGACGAACTTTTAAACACCAAAATCTTGGCTTGTAAGAATGGCACCTTTGAAAGGGGCAATTTCCATTCAGTCTGGTGGCATCATTCTAAGTTTCTTTCATCAAGTAAAAAAACCCCTTTCAAAATGTTCACTTTTAATATGAAGTGTCTCCACCAAAGTGGTCATATTTTGTTTTCTAATGACTACATATATATTTATATATATAATACATATATGGGTAGCAGCAAAAGAAAGATGGAAATTAAAAGGCAGCCACTGAAATATATGGATCACTTGTACAGACGTGATATTTGGCTCATGGCAATTTAAAAAGATGGAAACTAGGGTATGTTAATAGCCAGATGCTTGGGTTATTTAAAAGAATGTCAAGAGAATGAAGTTGATTTAATATGATCAAGTGGGAATATATCATCATTGTACTTCATTCTTTACAACAAATACTCTAAGCCAAGAGGAAATGAGTTACATTTAGAGTCTCAATTAGAACATGCTGACCACTTAATATTTAACAACTTACTGGGTTTTGATAGTCACTTCCTTTACTCATACTAGTTTTATTTATTTTTTTAAAAAAGTAATTTCTGCACCCAATGTGAGGCTCAAACCCATGATCAGATCAAGAGTTGCATGCTCTCTTCTGACTGAGCCAGATAGGCACTCACACTATTTTACGAGTCCTTTCCTTTCAATCTAAGTGCATGACAAGTGTAAAATACTTCAAACGACAAGATTTTTCTTAGGTACATTTGAAAATGGTTGTATGAAAAGAATATCCATCAGTTTTGCCTGGAAAGATACAAACTGAATGCAAAAGTTTCTAATGGGAACAAGCTCAACTTTTTTCTTCCCACCATCTCTGCCACACACAATTTCCCAAACAACTCACTTTCAAGCTTGTTCTCCATGGCTTTACTAAAGAATGAAAACCAGAGAGCAAACAGTTGAGCTCAAGGACATCCAGGGTTAAAAATGCAAGAAAATACCAACATTCAAGCAATAGTCCAAATACTCAAGATTCATGTCAATGAATTAAATTACTGTATATGAGATTTTCATTGATGAGCAGGGCTTTGGGCATACCAAATTATCACACAAATCATTGCCTTTTGAGACTTTGGATACTTTTACAGTTTAATTTGCAAACAGAATTTTTATAACAAATTATTTTTAACCAAATCATATCTTGAAAACTGTTTATATAGAAAAACCCAGGGAATAAAGTGAACTGTTCATTGTGGAAGGCCTTAAATTACATTATTACAGTAGAAAATACAGGAGGTAGAAGATAACTGAAAAGACTAATGCAACATTAGATTCAAATCTATAGCTCCTGTAGCTACTTAAAACATGGTTTTAGAAACTAAACCCAACATTTCCAGTAACCATAGAAACATTTAAAATAAAATTTGCCATGAAAGCCCTTATATCATGCTTGATATAGGGAGGTAGGAAGATGTAAGAACCAGGACACATGAGACATGACATTTTATCTACAACTCCTGTTTGCTTTACTGAGGGTGTAGTTTCAAAATTCAGTCACCTTCTTCAGCTTCAGACTCAGATTCTAGAAAAGGGGAAAAATGCAGTCAAGCATTATATAATATCATAAAACAAAAGTTCCCATTTATAACTCTGAAGCTTTTTAATATAATTAAGATATATTAATAATCCCCTACTTATGAAGATATTTGAAAGCCTTGATTGATAAACCTCAAAATTCATAAATATTAAAGTCTCAATCTTTTCAATTTTCCTCCTCAGAATGTTTGATATAATGGCTAAGCCATCAAAAATACCTCAATATTTAAAGTCAAGCTCTCCCCACCTGCCTTAAAAGTAAATGAGTATTTGCAGATGTGTCTGAAATGAAGTAAAAGTCTGTACTGAAGGCACAAAATGGTATCTGAATAAAAAAAGGTGGCATATTCAATGGCCACATTAAAATTAGTTCTTGGGCTTACCAAACAAACTGCACCAAGTAAAAGACTTACCTTCTTCAGCATTTTTGAGCCACTCTACAAACTTTTTCATTTGCTCAAGGAAGACACTTTTTCCCTTTGCAACATGAGCATCTTTATACCACTTCAGAATGGGCTCTTCACTCAGGACTTCAGCTAGAAAGAGAGCAATCATTACATCTGGGAGTTTTCAGGCAGAGTCAGGAGCCACGTCAAGTGCAAATGCATGCATAGCAAAAAAGAGCCTACTGAAGTCAGGTAAAAACAGTATTTATATTCAGAACACTCAATTGGTTTCTGCAATTTTTGAAGAAAAATACACAGGAACCTACAATTAGGAAAAACACTAAACCAGTGACTTTCTCAGTTGAAGGCAACTTTACACACCCCAACTCCCTGCAGGGACATCTGACAATGTTCAGAGACATTCTTGGTTGTTACACTAAGGCGAGATGCTACTCAACACTCTATAATGCACAGGATTGTTACAAGAGTTAAATGGCCCAAAATATCTGGAATACCAAGGTTGAGAAACCTTGTGATTAAGTGATCAGCGATATTTGATCACTAATTCATTAAACTCAGCAAGTTAAGCATCTGACTCTGGGCTTCGGCTCAGGTCATGATCTCACAGTTCTGAGTTCAAGCTGATGGTGTGGAACCTGCTGGGGATCCTCTCTTACCCTCTCTCCACTCTCCCGGCTCGCACGTGTGCACGCGCGCGCGCTCTCTCTCTCCCTTAAAACAAACAAAACAAACAAACAAAACCCCCCAAAAAACAAAAAAACAGGTGTGCCTGGGTGGCTCAGTCTGTTGAGCGTCCAACTCTGGCTCAGGTCATGATCTCACGGTTTGTGAGTTCAAGCCCTGCATAGGGCTTGCTGCCTTCAGTGCAGAGTCCACTTCAGATCCTCTTGCCCACCTGCGAGCATGCTCTCAAGTTTAAATAACCCCAAACATCATTAACAACCATAGTAATCTAAATATTGCAATAGGCCCTCTCCCAACAAAGTCCTTATCTTTATCAACCATTTAGATCAGTTTTCTGAAATAGGGATCACAGAAAAGGGAATAACTGAAATGGAAGGTTCTACCAGAGCATTTTGAACTGATCTTGAAGGACAAGATGGCTAATGGGGTAGAGTGAAGGGAAGTCAACTTGTCATGGGCCAAAGACTACAGCAATGTGAAGCGTGTGTTTGGGGAAGAGAACTGGTAGGGAACAGGAGACAAAGTTTAAGGCCATATCAAGGCGGCTTTACATTTTAACTTATTAATAAGGTTTAAAGATGCTTGGATATTAGTACACTAAAAAGCACCCAATTAGAGACAATTCAGTCCATGATTAGAGTAAAATATTTTTATGGAGCTGATGTTCAGACTCACTGGAATTATTAGAGGAGTATTCTAGGATTTTTAATAAATGTATTCACAAAATCCAAAATTTAAATATACCTTTATAAAAAAGCACCACTATTTTCTGGAAGGCTTTCATGAAATGAATGTTGTCATAGCAGTACTCCTGAATCTTCAGTAACAGAGTCAGCTCAGACTGACCTTGAGTAGTAAAGGCAGCAAGTAGAGGGCTGTATTGCTTTTAAAGAGAAAGGAGAAAAAAAAATTAGTCACTTCTTACAATGACCAGCCATTTCAAAATTCCTAAAACAAAGAATATAACAGATCTTTCGAAATCACTGTAAATTATATTCTATGTAGTGGAAACTTAAATAATTAAATTAAATTAAGCAGAAAGATCTCTAAGCACCTAAGTCAAACAAGCATTACTGACTACACCAGGGATTCCAGACAAGTGTCAATACACTGTTAATATTTTAGAGAATAAAAAAGGAATGCTGATATTTTTCCATTATTCCCTCAAAAGCAAACAACAAATTGCAGGCCAATGCTATTTTTAAACATGTATTTGTTTTTAACCTGTGAGACAAAGAACGGTGAAGTCAGACTTACCTTCAAGTGCTTGATGGCTTGCTCTGCTACAAGCTCCTCCTTTTTGTTCCATTCCACGGTGCTCATTACGCTGGACCAGACTATTCCAATGACAACGGGTTCTGGGATGTTGTTTTTTTTCATCTCCTCCTTGACATACAAAATTATCTGCAAGAATAATCCCAATTTAGTAAATCAGTTTTGACATGTATACTCTATACATAAATCTTAGACCTTTTACAAAAACATAAACACACAACTGGCAGTGACACCACATGTGTGCCACATATCATCAGAGAACTTTTAGAACTGGGAGGGATGGACCTCTCTAGTCCAAGCCTTAATTTATACACAGGCAAACTAGCTCGGAAAGGACTGAGATGGAAACAATCTATCCAATGGCTTGCACCCTACAAAATCCCCAAGCCTTATAATTTCTGGGCAATAGTTAGGCACTAAATATGAAAAAGGCTGATGAAAAGCCCCAGCACAACATTCTATAGCTACTAATTAAAATTCACTCTGGTATATCTAAAAGCTTCTCAAGTGAATAAAAAAACCATGAAGATGGTTTATTTTTTTTCCAAAATTTTATTTAAATTCTAGTCAGTTCATAAAAATGGTTTAAACAAAAATATCTTACATCCTTAAATGGATCACCACGGGACATCTGTTCTTGAAGTTCTTTCTGGAGTTCCTTTCGAGCTCCTATGGTTTGCTGATTCCGAACATATTCTGAAAGTTCTTTCAAGCCTGCCTCAGTAAAATACTTCGTGAAGTGTTCAACACTTTGTTTATTGGCAGGAAAAAGTTCCTGAAAGGAGCATTTAATATGGTTAATTTGTCTTTAAATCATATCAAGAAAAACACTTCCTCTTTTCACAGATTAGAAATGAGCAAGTTCCTTTATTACACTTTAAGTGTTGGCAAGAAGGGACAGAATGAAAAAAGTTACAAACCATCAGTCTGTTATCCATGCTGACTTTCCGAAGACTTGCAGCTACTGCATTGATGTCTTTTTCATTTATCCATGATTTAAAGAGCTTTACAGCAAAAGCTGCTGAAACCCCTGTAGAACAAAAGAGCTTAGTTAGCGAAACAAGTAGATTTCAACCACTCTCTCTCTCCATTTCAACCACATATACTTACTCCCTTTATCCTCAAACTTCCCTCTGCCACTAAGCTGCTCACCATTTTACTCCAATGTCTCTATTGTATCATTTGCTAGTTACATATTTTTAGTTATTTAACTGCTTTTGAATGTATAAAATGAGCATAATAGTTCTTACACTTGAAAGGGCTGTTGTGGGAAATAGGGAACATTGAGTACTCATTATTCTAGTTTAAAAAAAAGTGTTTTTTTTTTTTAACAGAATTATTTAACTATGAAAATTGCAATAGGCAACTTATTTTCTTTTTGGCTTGCATTTTTCCCAATGTCACCTTCTCTGAATTTTCCTAGCATTTCCCTGTTTAGGTTATAACCACATTTGCTATATACCTAAAGATAGCCAAAGGTATATATTAAGTATCTAATTAGTTTTATTTTATTTAAGGATAGTTAAAAAACTATTATACAAATCAAATCTGTGTAAGCTATATCTAGTTTTTGTATCAGTTCATCTTTCATGCTCTTATCTATCCTCACCCTCACCCAACTAAAGACAATTCTTTACTAAAGGCTGATTACCTTCTTTAACCAAATTCTCATTATAAAGGCTATTAAGAATGGACGCATTAAGTGTTCCATTAGCCAAAAGAACACCAGTCAACATAGCCAGCTTGTTCCTCTCCGACTCTGAAAAACCCTTTAAGAACAGCAGCAGCTACAAAAGTAAACAGTTAAAGGTTAAAAGAGCATTTGTATTATATAAAGAGATGCAGTAAAGCAATCTATATTGATTAAAAGAATGGGCTCTGGGGTCTATCCATCCAAGTTTTAATCTCAGTTATAGTAATACTAGCTGAGTGATCCTGGACAAGTTACTTAACCTCTGTGCCTTGGTTACCTCATATATAAATGTGAATAATAAAACTAGCCTCACAGGGTTTCTGTATTACATGAGTTAATAATTAGTACAATGTCTGAAACCTATGTTACTATTAACATTACTACATTTTTCCATCTATCTATATACAGAATATCTAAGACTCCAATATCAAGTATGCTAAATTTCTCTTTCTCAATGTGCTTAGCTCTGATCTTACTATATCTTTTGAACAAACCCCATTTTGGTCTTTAGTTTTTTGCCACTTGCTTGGACACAAAGCTAGGAAAACTGTATAGCAAATTGAACTAAATGACATTCCGCCAAATCACATTTCAATGACAGTCTACCTAAATATCTAAAATCCCCTCAAATCTGTGCCAGAATTAAGATTTAATGTTCCCCTCTTTGACCCCAACCTTTTTACCCACAAAGCATATTGTTCTTCATACCTTTTTTACTTCATCTTCAAAACCTTTCTCCAGGTATTTGTAGCGCCTGATTAACTTGTTAAAAACCTATGAAGAATAGTAAAGGAATTTAATAATTTGATATCTATAGATGCTAGATTCCTAAAAGATCTGAGTATCTTATAGTATCTTTAGAAAATCAAAGAAGGGAGACTTCCACTGTATATAACAATTTACAAGCCATTTAAAGTCTGCTTGGGAACAGTCTGTCAACTCTCAAACCTTACAATATAACACTTTAATAGCCACCCCACAACAGATTTTTATTGCCAGATATTAAAGCAAGGACTATTTATTGCTTAAATGAAAGTCATTTAACCATCTGTAGGATTACTACAGAATAAGATCAGAGAATATAGTTCTACTTTCCCAAGGTCAGGTAACAAATCTCTAGGTTAGGAGCACTTGAATTATTTGCTTACAATAACACAAACTATACGAAACCTTCGAATGAAATTTTGATTGGTAAACTAATCTGCCTACTAACTCATTCATTTTAAAAAGTTATAGGCAGAAATAATTCAATGATGGAAATGATGACAAGGAAATGATTTTCCTTTTCAGTTTGATGGTTTTTCTTAAAAATGGATTAATTCCAAAGGGACAACAGGAAGATAATTCAATCTTTTCTACTGTGTTTTTCCTCAACACACTTGAAATTTCTATTTCATTAATATTACACCAAAAAGAGGGGTACTCGGGTGGCTCAGTCGGTTAAGCGTCTGACTTCGGCTCACGTTATGATCTTAGGGTTTGGGGTTCGAGCCCCGTGTGCTGACGGCTCAGAGCCTGGAACCTGCTTCAGGTCCTGTGTCTCCCTCCCTCTCTCTCTCTCTCTACCCTTCCCCTGCTCCCAGCTCTCTCTCTCTCTCTCTCTCTCAAAAATAAACATTAAAAAATAATTAAAAAAAAAAAACACACACACACACCAAAAAGTATCTCTAAACCTTCAGTTCAAATTCCTTCAGCTTTCTATTTGCAATCTCTTAAAAGCAGACTACTCCTATTCAGACAGATAACAGCTAACTGAAATAAATATGTAAAGTTTCATTTACCTGAGCAAATGCTTGCATGGTCTCTAGGTCTTCTTGTGCTGCAAACACACAGACATCTGTACGCATCATGTCATCTGCCAGTGTACCACCTGGGGCTAAGGTAGATTTTACAAAAAACTTGCAGTGAACTTCATTTAAAATTAGGAATTATTTCAATCTTACTTTCTGGAAGGATTCTCATTATAAAATAAAATGATAAAAATTCTAAAAGATGATATGAAAGCAAAGTCAGTATCTCAAAAGGAACATGGTTGGTTGGTTCAATATATGTGAATAAAGTGAAACAATTTAGGAGAGTAACTCCCTTCAACAACCCAGTTAAACTCACTGCATTAACCATTCAACAGTGCCAAATCTGTCATTCAGGTGGAGACGCTGTAAGTTGTTTTTGATAACGTGACAATCCCTACAGAAAACAACCCTTCAAGCTTCCTAAGAGACTGGACCACAAAAACCTACAAGTTACTATATCTTTTATATACATTTGTCACTATTTATGGATAAAGTGATGTCAGATATACACTCTGAAATATGGAGGAGAAGGATGAAGTCAGGGAGAACACAGCCAGAGTAACACTATTAACAATTAATTTGGGCAATAGACCAGAAGTTCATTTTACTATTCTCTCTAGGATATATTTGAAAATTTCCTTACTAAACGTTTTAAAAGCAGACTCAGTGCTAGTATTGTAAATAGAAAGTAGGTATTTCTTACTACAAACTGGTAATATAATGGAAGATATACTCAACTGACTACGCATTAGAAAATATGAATGTTAAGTTCCTTGGTCCCGCCAAGTAATTTTTTGACTGCATGTAAGTCACTGAAGCCTTTCTAAGCCTCGATTCTGTAGGCTTACAAATAGAGCTCTGATTTTATCAGCTTGGCTGTGAGGGTCAATATGTCACTGTGAAAACATTTTGAAATATCTTAAAGAGCTATGGAAATGAAATTATCATCATCTGAAGATATTTTAACTGAATGGCACATTCTTTTAAGATATCCTGAGCTGGTGAGGGTGGAGGAAGTTAGAGCAGTGCTGTGCAACAAAAATATGTGAGCCACATGCTGTATTTTTATATCTTCTAGTAACTTTATTAAAAATATTAAAGACAGGGGCACCTGGGTGGCTCAGTTAAGTGCCCAACTTTTGATTCTGGCTCAAGTCATGATCTCACAGTTGTGAGACTGAACCCCAAGTGCGTCAGGGCTCCATGCTAGGCATGGAGCCTCCTTAAGAGTTTCTCCCAGGGTGTCTGGGTAGCCCAGTCGGTTAAGTGCCCAACTCTTGATTTTGGCTCAGGCCATGATCTCACAGTTCATGAGTTTGAGCCCCACACTGGGCTGTGCTGACAGTGCAGAGCCTGTTTGGGATTCTCTCTCTGCCCCTCCCCGCCGCCACTCACTCAAAGGTAAACAAACATTAAAAAAAATTGTAAAGTGTCTTAATTATTCCTTATAAAAAAAATAAAAATGAGTTTCTCTTTCCCTCTGCCTCTCTCCCTGGCTCATGCTCTTTCTTTCCAAGAAAAAAGAAAAAGAGGCAAGGATTTCATCATTAACGGAGAGTGTTCAAACATACGTTGGAAAAATTACTGACTGGGGATGTAGTAGGGATGTGCATATCAGAAAAGTCATTCCTAAATGTTATGGTTTTGTAACAGATTTCAACTATAAAGCTAGACAGAGCAAGATAATCTGCTAAACTACTATGATAGGGGGTGGTGGGGTGGGGGAATGGAAAAATCTTAAGAAGGTAAAAAAGCCAAAAACAAAGCCACCCAATTTGACAAGTTTGTCAAATAGTTCATGGTCTGGATTCCACAAAACCTCTATACATCACACTTCCCACAAAACCCAAACACTTACCCAGCATTCCGCCAGCCACCAGAATGTCAAAGAGTGTTTCTGCATATCGGCGGTAATCAAGTTTTGCTCCAGAAGCATCAAGAAACTTTGCTACTGCTTCCAAATCAGTACCAGTTTCAGTTAAGCCTTGAATAATACAGTCTTGAAACTGAGTAGGGTCAAACCTCTCTTTTTCATCTGGGGGGAAAACCCCACAACATTTAGTTTTAAAAGGCTTACCAAAATGCCATGAAACCACCACCTTATGAAAGTGTAACTACTGAATAAGTTAACCACATGTATCACAATCTCATTTATTTCAACACCTGAAAAAAACAAAACACAAAGCTTACCCAAGACCTGCAATGCAAGCAAACACAATAAAAGACTAAACATTATACCCTCTTCAAATGCAAGGCATGACTGCCTAGTCACAAGAACTGTGTGGCTTTTCTCCTACTATTTTTTCACACAAGTCTCATAAAGGAGTTAAATGAGCTAGTGTGTTCCTACTGCCAGGAGACAATTTCTACTCCAGATCCTCTCCTACTGCCTCTGGGCTTTTCTGAAATTTTGTCTAAATGCTGGAGCTCTTGATTCTTTTCTTTAAATGCCCATAACACTTTATGTATGTTTGTTTTAAATCATTCATTTGGTACTTAACCGTGCCTTAGGTACATATCCAGCCTTTGTTGACTTCCCCATCTAGGTTAAATGCCATCTAAATTTTTACACAGCCCTAGAGTGGCCAACTCCTCCCTGTCTGCCCAAGACTTTGGGTTAGCACTGAAAAGCTGAGGTCCTGGGATGATTGTTCATGCTACCCAGGACCCCACTGTCAGGAACTAGGAGGGCATGAGTTATCCGCAACTGGGGAAGTGACATCTCTTCCTGATTCTAATAACAATAAAATGACTTGATTATCACCACATCCTCAAGGGGATATAGACTTTTCCCTATTACTCCTGTATCGCTCAGTTTCCAACTCCTCTTCTTCTCTTGAGAAAATTTACCAGGTTAAATCTAAACACTAGAATCAAATCACTCTTTAGTCTCCCCACTACCCGTGAGGACAGTCTATGATCAGATATTACAAAAGATTGTGTAATACTGATCTCAAAGTGTCTGTTACCCAGGGCAGAAAAACACAATTTATAACCAGTAGCTAACCCAGTTCTATTTCCTCAAAATCTCCTGTAAAATAAGGTCGATATGTGCTTTTGAACAATAACATTGAAAAATTCTGGTGAAAGTATTAAGCCCAATACAAAATATATGAGACCACACCTCATTTAACTTTGTATCATTAGTACAGTGCCTTGCTACAGAATATTCACTTAACTACCCACTAACAGAAGCAGTTAATAGAATTCTAGTACTTGTCTGCGAGAAATATTTAATTTCAAAAGACATTACAATGTGAACTCCATTCCATAATGGAGTTCCATGTATAAAGTCTGGTTTTTCTCTCACAAATCTTCACAAAGTTTGGGAAAAATCAGCAATCGCATTAGGAGCTCCCCTTTTATAAGTTAACTTTTGCCCTCAAGCAAAAGTCTGATTAAATAAAATTCAGCGAGTGAAAATGCACTCCATACTTAAAAAAAAAAAGGTACTTTATCCTCACAATAAAAAGACCATTCATTAACCTTAGACACATATATGTTGATACTAAAAACTAAAGGCTTAGAAAAGCAGTAAAAATATTAAGAGTATATCTGAAATGGCAGTCAACTAGAAATTCAAGTTCCTTTCTGGTATTTTCTCCCAAAAGATTTACTATTAAGCAACTGCCTGCCAGAAAAAAACCAAGTTATCAAAGTTATCCCGGAAGTCTGAAGAGAGATATTAAAACATATTTACCTCTTTTTCTGGTTTTAAAACGCTGGCCTGATAGCGTTGGCTTTTGCTGCTTTTGATTATTCATAAAAGACACCCTAAGAAAAGAAAAATAAAGCCTTAAAAACATCAGGGCCATAACATTTTGTTTTAAAAACAAAGCATCAAGCCTTAGTCTAGTTACAATATAAATCAAATATAACAAACACTTTTTGCCTGGCAGTATCTGGGGCAGACACCAAGAATTACCTTGGCCCGAATTAAATGTAACGTCAAATCCTGCATTTCTCCCTACGAGAAACTCTAAGATGTAAGGTGAATGAAATACACTTTTAAAAGACTTTGTAACACCATAGTGACCGGTGGCAAATCGCTCATCATAAACATAACTGGCTTCCTCCTCGTTCCTCTTTAAAGTCGCCTACATATTCCACTACTTCTAAGCACCACAGAAGTCTAAGATTACCACCATTGCCAGGAGGCATCCGAAACGTGTACGTCAAATTTCAGACACTGTCAAAGGGTGAATCCTTTCTACTACGGGCCTGGGAGCAGCACCACCCTACCAAGTTGTGCCCGTGACTGCAGCGGCCGCTTGCACCACTCCAGCCTGCAAAGTGAACCGAGAGCCGGCCTAGCCTCCTTTGCCCCATAGCCTGCAATCCAAGTCTCCTCCCCGGGCACGTGTCTCCCTATCCACACCCTTCCTGTGTCTGCCGCTCGCACGAGATAACCCGCCCCCACCCAGGACCCCCTTGGCCACTGCGGGGCGCCGCAGGGACGAGCTCTTGGCCCGCAGCCCCTTCCCCACTGACCCCGTCGCCGGTGGTGGCGGCCGCCGCAACGAGCGGACCACAGGCGCCGAGGCGCTTCGCGCCGGGGGCCCCGCCGCCCCGTACATCCGCCCGCCCTCCAGCGAAAGCAGCGGCGGTGGAGGCGGCAGCAGAGGTGGTGGCGGCTCCCCCGCCCCTCCCGCCAGAACCCCCCACGCGTACATCACCCAACAGAGGCCGCAGCGGCTTTGTTACCCAGGCCGGGCAGGGACGCGGCGGGGGGGTGGGGGTCTGCCTCGGTCTCTGGTGCCGCAACGCACCCCCGGGCCCGACGTCCAGGTCCGGGCCGCACACCTTGACCTCCCTGCTGAGGCGGCGGCAGTGGCCCTCGAATCCAGGCCCCGGATCCGGCCTGGCTTCAGGCGGCGGCCTCGGCTCGAACTCTTTAAGCCGGGCCGCACCAGACCTGCCTGCCCCCACCCCCCTGCCTTGTCTGACGACTAGGGGCCACAACCTCGTCCCAGGACGAGCGAGCGTCACGCCTCACCGACTTTAAGGCGAAGAGAAAAGAGCCAGAAATTCCCGAGGTGGCGGCAACTGCGGCGGTGTCTCCTCTGCGACCGGAACTAACGCGAGGAGGAGGGAAGAGGTGTCACCCCCGCCCCGGCCGGCTTCCTATCGCGAGATTTCTTCCTCTAGCGTCCTCCCCGCGTCCCTTCCAGTCAAGGCCTTGAGCTTCGCTTTTTCCATTCCTTGGGGTTCGGGGTGGGAAAGTAGGAAAGGGGGGGGAGGAGGATTTTCAAGGCTCCTTTGTTCCTTATTGGGTTCCAGGTTTTCCGGAAACTTATCCTAGACTAGCCTATCTTTCTACTCACTCTGCCCCTTGCGGCCTCGTAGCATACGGAGGGGTTAGAAAAACAAATACCCCGCTCCCCACCCCCGTCAATCCTGAAGAAGTTGGACACGTCCGCCCGGAGTTCCTCCCGGTAGACCCCCTCCTCTACTGCCGGAAATCGAAGCTGGCGGGCTTGGTTCACTCGGGCCTTTTCGAGGGTGGTGGCCGAGTGTGGCCGAGGGTCTTCTGCAGATCTCCGCTCTCACTGGGGTTGGTAGAGCTCGCTCAGGCTAGTCCGAAACGGCGCGACTTTGCGGTGTTGGCTGGGGTCGTGCACTCCCTCTCTTAGGAGGTTGGGAGATCCAGGTGGAAGATTCGGAAGAAAATTCTGCCCTCCTACTGTGGCCGCTACTCCTTGCAGCGGTCTTCAGTCGTTTCACCTGGAGAGCCTAAGAATCCCTTGGAGGACTTTTTAAAACACAGATTGCTGGGTCTCACCCGTACGGATTATGTAGATCTGTTGTAGGACTCAAAAATGTGCATGTCTAACAAGTTCCCTCTGATGCTGATGATGCTGGTCTAGGGACTACACTTTTGAGAACCACTGTGTTAGAGGGTGTATGATCAGAGAGCTGAGGGGTACGATACAAGGTTATGTGTGTGAAAAGCACTGTGGACATCATAAAACTGCAATGAGAGATGCACAATGTCTCCAAGATCTAGTCTCACGTTTTTATTCCCTGTTTGTATCTTGGTTTGCCTCTCCGTTGTTACTTATTATCCTCCTAGCAAAAATTCCTACCCAAATCCTAAAAACGGGGTCTGTTGCTACAGTCACCTTCCCTGCACTCTGCTTCTCTTCCTTATCAAACATTTTTGGTAAGTCAGTTTATGTTAGTTGCTTTATTTAACTATCTGACCTCTGCTGCCTTCCCCTCTCAATTTCGTGGACAATTACTTTTCTCGGAGTTCTTCCTCTGAATTATTGCCCAATCAGTTATCTTTCAGTCCTCATCTTCCTTTCCTTCTCTGAGCTTTTAGGGCATTACCCATCTCCTTAAAACTTTACTCCAATTGTCCTGGTTACTTCCCTGGATAGTCCTTTGTAATTGCTGGTTCCTCTTCTCTGTGCTCATTCCTTTAACTTCTTACGCCTTGCTTTCTTACCTGACCATCTTATACATTCCTAGGGATTTAACTTTTAAAAGAGTGCCAAATTCTATTGAATCATTACGTATTTGTCTAGGCTCTATATCCTTCTAGGCTGAGGGAATAATAGTGGGAAAGAAGGTCCTGAGGTAGGAAAAACCTGACCTGTTGGAGGAACTGTAAGGGGCTAGTGTGACTGGATCTTGGTGGGAGGTGGAGGACTATGGGGAGCACAGGGAAGTGGCAAGAGACAGATTCCTCAGCCTAAGCCTTTTTCCCAAGCCCCCAAGCCCTATCTGGTAGCTCCATAAATGCCAAACTAAACACTTTTTATACCCTTACCCCTAAACTGTTTTTCTCACTTCTGAAGTTATGTTAAAGATAGTGTTTTACTAATAATAGCTACTTGTATGTGGCAGGTATATGTGTCATGTATTCTTCTAAGCACTCTACCTTATTTAATTCTCAAAACTACCCTATGATTGGGGCACCTGGGTGGCTCAAACACCTGACTTCAGCTCAGGTCATGATCTCTCAGTTTGTGAGTTTGAGTCCCGCATCAGTCTCTGTGCTGACAGCTCAGAGTCAGGAGCCCAATTTAGATTCTGTCCCTCCCTCTCTGACTCTCCCCTGCCCTGACTCATGCTCTGTCTCTCTTTAAGAAAAATAGATAAACATTAAAAAACAAACCTCCCTATGATCTAGAAACCATTATTAGCCCCATTTAATAGATGGGAAGACTGAAGCATAGAGAGGTGAAGTAACTTACCCAAGGTCATAGAACTAGTAAATGGAAGAGCTTAATTTGAACTCAGGCGTTCTGGCTGCACCTCGATAGCATTACTGCCTTGCCACTAAGATCTTATTTATCCATTCAACAAATAGTTCAACAAATAGTTATTGGGCTAAAGACCACTAGAGATAGAGGTAACGAATTAGACCTCTTACGTCAGAAAGCTTATCTTCTATATTTGTCATATTTCTCAATTCAATCATCTTTGTCCAGTATCATCTTCATTTAGGTCTTTATTACCTCTAAGTAAATGGGACTTTTGCAATAACTTCCTAACTGTGCTATCCCTTTCTCCACACTTGTAGAATAATCTTCCCAAATACGGCCTGAATCATTTCTCTATACTATTTAAATGCTGTGGTTTGTACTACAAATCACCCAGGGATAGTTCTGACCAATGTTTCTCACCTTTACTTTCCATCACATTTGTGGTTCTTATCCTGTTATTGCCATCCATTGTGGGATGTAGCAAGCAATTTTTGACTAAAAACTATATTAAATTTAGCAAGTGATTTTCTTTAAAAAATAAAGCATGAAGCATGCTTTATTCTCATGGAGGAGAAAGCATGAAGATTATCTATTATAAGATCATTCTCACTCATTTGCATGCTGATATATGTTCCTGGAAGTAAGAGAGGGAGGGGGTCATTGAGAATTGTGTATGGCAGGCAGCCTAGTTTACCTGTGCCCTTGGGAGTGGGTGCAGTGGTGTCGGAAATGTTTATAAACTGTATCACAGGCAGAAAAGTTTCCAAACACCTGAACTCTATGCTTTAATCAGACTGAAATGTCCTTTCCTCACTTTTTACTGTCAAAATCCCATTTATTATTTCAAACCTTATCTCAAATACTACCCTTCCGTTAAGTCTTTCTTAATCACTGCATCTGATGTGAACACATTACTTTTATGAACTTCTTTGCACTTTGTACTTTCTGATATTCAATCTACTTTTGTATTTGCAATTGTCTTTTATTCTATACTGAAATTCTTGATGGCAATGGCAATTTCTTACTCATTTTAGTAGTGCCTCAATGTATGGCAAGGAACGAGCTAAGTAGGGATGGGTTTGATATAGCTAGTACTTCCCATGGAGACTTGACCATGGAGGAGAAAGAAGGAATTTCAAGCTGGTTTTCTTATGTCTGAAATACAGACATTTATTTTTATTTTTTAAAATGTTTATTTTTGAGAGAGTGTGTGTGTAAGTGGGGGAGGGGCAGGGAGAGAGGGGAACAGAGGACCTGAAGCGGGCTCTGTGCTGAGAGCAGCAAGCCTGATGTGGGGCTTGAACCCACGAACCGTGAGATCATGACCTGAGCCAAAGTTGGACACTCAACCGACTGAGCCACCCAAGCAACCCGAGAGTACATTCAAAGGAAAATCTAGTCCCTGGTGTTTTTGAGGTTTCATATGAGTCACTTAACTAATGCTCTACATGATAGTTAAGACCCTTCTAATGCTCATAACTGGGGTTTCATATCTTTTAGTAGTTTGTTATTGATATCCTTAAACTGACTGGAGTTCCCAACAATGTACTGCATGCCTACTTGATAAATGCTGTACTAGTGTAACAGTTTAAGGAGCTTAAAGTGTTAAGTTTAAGGAGCTTAAGGAGAGGAGGGATAAATCAGATCTTTGAGGAAATGCCTCATAAGACAAGGCCGGAGCCTGTCTTAAATTGCCTTTTGTTTTGTGAGAGCTATGTAGGACTTTGTTATTTAGACTTTCTGTGCTCAGTTAAGAATCCTGTAATGGCTAACCTTGCAAACTCCGGCATGTAAATAATAAAGTTTTGGGTAAAACGTTAGCAATATTCAAGACGAGGTCTTATGATAGAAGTATTTTGGAACTTTTTTTCATCATTACTAGGCCAAATTGGGTTCCCTACTTACCCCATTTCTCACTTTCTCCCTCCCTTCCATCCTTCCTTCCTTCCTTCCTTCCTTCCTTCCTTCCTCTCTCTCTCTCTGTCCCTCTCTTCCTTCCTTCTTTTCATCAGTAGGCTCCATGCTCAACATGGGGCTCAAATTCAGGACCCTGAGATCAAGAGTCACATGCCCTATTGACTGAGCCAGCCAGGCACCCCTGGATCCCTACTTTACAAGTTTTTAAATTTCTATTATTATTTTTTAATGTTTATTTACTTTTGAGAGAGAGAGAGGGAGACAGAGCGTGAGCAGGGGAGGGCAGAGAAAGACGGAGACACAGAATCTGAAGCAGGCTCCAGGCTCTGAGCCTGACATGGGGCTTGAACTCACAAACCACGAGATCATGACCTGATCCAAAGTCAGATGCTTAACCAACCACCCAGGCGCCTCCCCACCCCCGCCGGGTTCCCTGCTTTAAATGAAGATTTTTTTTCTGGGCATCTGGGTGGTTCAGTGGGTTAAGTGTCTGACTCTTGATCTCAGCTCAGGTCTTTTTCAGCTCAGGGCTTGATCTCAGGGTTGTGAGTTCAAGCCTTGCATTGAGTTCCATGCTAGGTGTAAAGCCTTCTTAAAAAAAAATGGGGTGCCTGGATGGCTCAGTCAGTTGAGCACTGGATCCTTGATTTTGGCTCAGGTCATGATCCCAGGGTTGTGGAATTGAGCCCTGCATCAGGCTGGGTGCTGAGTGTGGAGCCTGCTTGAGAGTACGCTCTTCCTTCTTTCTGTCTCTGTCTCTCTCCCTCTGCCCATCTTCCCTGCGGACACTCTCTCTTTCTCCCTCTAAAATTAAAAAAAAAATTTAATGAAGATTTATTTCATGTGAGTGATAAGCCCACTGACCCAATCAAAGGAGGGACGTGGGGACTTGGAGCACAGTGAAGTGAGGCTTTAATTAATGTTCTAGCAAGAGCAGGGGGCAGTTACAGCAGGCAATTTATCTCCTAGTGTGCAAGTCCCTCCTCTGATTCCTCATTGGCTGAGCACTACAGAGTTTGCAGCCTTACCCAGAAGTCGCCTATGCCCGCTTAAGGCAAAAAGTAGTCTGATTGGAACAAACGTACATTCCTTGAGGTGATGCAGAGACTTTAGTTCTTTGGTGTGTGCTCATTGCAAAGCCTGTGAAAAATAAGCCTGCGAAATGGAGAGGGGAAGAAGAACCAGGAAGTGAAGTGTCTAAAGGTTTGGGACTCCATTGTGAGGGGTGGGAGGTTCGTACATATTTCCAATAGGTTGTAAATTTCTTGTTTACTAGACAGCACAGCTTTTATTTGGTATTTCTGAAAATGAATCATGTCACTTACTTCTCACATTTCATGAATGAAGGAAGATATTTCATTAATCACTCCTGGTAGTATTCACAGCATTTGGGTAGCGTTGGTTTTACTTCTTTTGTAAGTATTTGATTAAAATTAATAAGTGAAGCCATATGGGCTTGGGCTTTCCTTTATGGAAAGATTTTTAATTAATAATTTAGTTCCTTTACTTGTTAAAGATCTGTTTTCCATTTCTTCATGAATCAGCTTTGGTAATTTGTGTCTTTCTAGAAATTCATTATTTCATCTCAGTTATCTAATTTGTTGGCATAAAGTTGTTTACAATATTCTCTTACACCACTCTTCATATCTGTGTAGTTGGTTTTGATGTCTTTTGTTTCATTCCTGATTTGGATAATTTGTGTTTTCTCTTTTCTGGGTCAGTATAGCTAATGGTTTATCAGTTTTGTTGATGTTTTCAAAGAAAGAAAATCTTTTGGTTTCAGTGTTTTTTCTCTATTTTTTGGTTTTGTTTTTTTATTTCATTGATTTCCACAGAATGCCACTGACCTCCTGCCTTTACTTAAACAGTTTTTTATGAATAAACACTTCTCAAATTGTTGTTGGGCTTTCACTGATTATTCTAGAATCTTGAGATAGTAGTTTTGGACAATTTTGTCCAGTTTAATCACTGATTTTGGAGAGAGGATTTGCTGATGTCTTCATTCTGCCATTGTTGCAAGTTCCCCACAGTACTTTTGGCTTTGAATTTTCATCCTACTTAGATGAAAGATGCTAGGTGCAACATGTGAACTTGGTATTACGTTTAACTTTGGTAGTGGAAATAAGTGTTTCTTTTTCAAGGGCAAGTAACAATAGGTCTTTATTCCAAAAATTAGGAAGATGCCAAGGTCCTGTTTCAAAAAGCACATTGCTTCCCTTAAAAATGATCTGGGAAAAGTGTTTATACTCCAATGCTTTGGATACAAGATTGTAGAACACCTTATGAACCTGGCTTAAATACTGTATCGTATGTGTATGTTTACACATACATATGAAAGTATGAATATATGTATGTGTGGCTAGAAGTATTTTCATAGGCTCCACCAGATTTTTAACAATGAAAAAGCTATGAGGTGCAGTGAGTTTTCAAATAATTTCATTTTAGAAGAAAATGTGTTAAATAGTTGTTACATTATCTCATATATACTATTAAACATTTTTTTAAAGTAATCTGTATCCCCAGTGTGGGGCTTGAACTCAAGACCCCAAGACCAAGAGTTGCATGTCTACCAACTGAGCTAGCCAGGTATCCCTCATATATGCCATTTCTTTCACTTGCTGTGTAGAATGATTTTAGTAGTTATTTGACAATTAGTAATATTTACTATTAGTAATATTTGTTATAATCAAGATTATGAAAAATAAAAAATAGACATTGGTAATTACCTATTTTAATAAAATTTGGTAAATAAGCTCTTCTTTTCTTGTTTAAATGTTTGTTTATTTTTGAGAGAGAGTGCCCACAGTGGGGGGAGGGGCAGAGAGAGAGAGGGAGGCAGAAGGTCCAAAGCAGGCTCTGCTGAGCCTGACACGGGGCTTGAACCCATGAACTATAAGATCATGACCTGAGCTGAAGTAGGATGCTTAACCAACTGAGCCATCCAGGCACCCTAGTAAATAAGTTATTCTTTTAAGATGCTTATTCCTTCCCTTGAAACAGACATCTATTGCTTAGATTTTTGAGGCTTAGGCATTCAAGAAACCTGGCATTCATTCTCTTTCTCTCCACATAGGAATGATGGTAGGTTAGGGTGAAAACTCTTTGCTCCTGTAAAGTGTTTATTCAGAAAATAGTTTGAGGTAACTTGCCAAGTAAGTAATATTTTGAATGACCATAATAGCTGCATTTTAAGTTATGTAACATTCAAGGCATTTATTTAAAGAAAAGCAAACAAGGTTAACTATGTTGGCATATGGTATAACCATCAGTTACAGGATTATTTAGGAAAGGCTGTTTATTGCTTATTAAGTCTTATCTCTTAATATATTAAAATTCATTTAAAGAACAAGAAATCTTATTGATGACCCAGATCTAAACGTCCCTGTGTTAGAAAATTATCTTGAACGTATGTTGAACTAACTGTTGCCTGGCATATTTAGATGGCCATCTTTCTTTGCTCTCTTTTTATAAACCCAAATTTCACATTTTAGGGGCCTGTGATATAAAGTTATTACCCTAAAATGAGAAAGCGACTAAACTAAATAGAACTTAGTTGCTGCTTTATTATGGTTGTTGTTAGTAGTGCTAGCCCAGCAGCAGCAGTAATAGTAACAACTACTGCTAGTAATTGGTATATACTATTAGTAGTAATAGAATGATCTTTATAGGCCTTCCATTTAGAGAGGATTTTATTGTTTACAAAATATTTTCACATACATTTTAGAATTCTTCACAGAAACTTTGTGGGTAAGTAGGGCTGTTTTACTTTCAATGTAAGCTAACTATAATATAATTGATGATTATTATTCTTCCAAAAGAAGGCCATGGACTACCTATTCAGGAAATCTAATGCCAATTTATATGATGAGAAAAGTGCAACCCTTTTACTCATCATGCATTTCCGATTCTACTCTTAAAATGTTGTATTAAAACTGTCTTGGAGGATTTCCTAGGTCTTTCTGGGACAAAAATTGTTCTCTTTTAAAACATAGCTTCGTTTTTCAGAACCTAACTAGTACAGGTGATGGTAGCCTCAGAGGGCTTTATACAGTTAGTCTTGCCCACAACAGAGGTTCTCAGCATTTGGCGAATCATTATAGGAAGTGCTAAAATGAAATTCTGCATCAATTCTCTACACCTATTACTTTGAATGTAAGTCACATTTTAAAATACATGGATTCCATGAAGAATTTTTAGAACCCAGGTAAGAGGTGTTATGAAATAACATTAAGAACTTTGGTGTTTTATGACATTTTGAGAATTACTTTCCTAGAAAGAACAACATATGAGCAACAGATTTGTCTTCGAGAAATGGCATTTGCTGAGAACAGTTAGGAAAGTCTCTGCTTTTCTTTGGCAGAAAAGAGGTAAAAAAATGAAATGCTCTGGGACCTTCACTTTTATTTTCTACAACATGTATCTACTAAATACATACTATGTGCCTGGTGTGCTACAATGGAGGTCAGAAGACAATGAATTATGGTTCTTATGATGTGCCCTGTCCAGTGAGGGACACAGATGATGATGATAAGCACAGTGCCCATGTGAAGGTACAGATGGAGAGGTTTGCACTAGAGGCCATTAGAATGTGGATGAGGTAGTGGCCAAATCCACAGGGCTGGGAAGGAAGGGGTTTCTAAAGGATTCTGAATAGGAGATGTCCGAAGTGGGTCTTGAAGGAAGAGAAGAGGTTGGTCAGATGGAGAAGTAGGGGCAAGAAGCAGCATGTGGAAAGGACTGAAAAGTGATGATGGCTGCCAAATTCTAAGAGCAGGGAGCAGCTTGGTGTGTGTTGCATAGAGAGTGTGTGTGTATATGCATGTGTGTGTTGGGAAAGGGATGGCAGAGATGAAGGGGGTGGGGGTTAGTTTGAGAAGGACCTAGGTGGATATGCTAAGGAGTTTGGTCTTAATCTGTGTTGTTTTCTGTGTAGTAATTTACTTAAAATACTTTAGATATTTAGTATAAATGATATATATTTAATCATATTTAACTATTATCTATGTCCTAGATATAGTCAGTTTGCAGTTTGCACCCTAGGTGTAGTTAATTTACTTTTCTTTTTTAATGTTTATTTATTTTTGAAAGAGAGAGAGACAGTGCCAGCAGGAGAGGGCAGAGAGAGGACGGGGGAGGACACAGAATCTGAAGCAGACTCCAGGCTCTGAGCTGTCAGCACAGAGCCCAACGCAGCTCAAAGCCATGGACTGTGAGATCATGATCTGAGCCAAAGTCGGATGCTTAACTGACTGAGCCACCCAGGCACCCCAAGTGTACATTTAAAGAATCCAAATCATGAATCTGCCCTTCAAAATTGGTTCCATAAGTGTTTCAAATAATTTTCTAAAACTTCATCATAAAGTTTTGTTAACTGGTATTTGGATAATTGGATAATTAGGTAAATAATAAGGTAAATGGTTGGCTAGAAAGATTATACTCATTTTGTGAACCTTATCTGAAGAAGGTGGAAAAATCTAGTAGACCGTGCTGGGAGCAGGGCTGTAGATCTGGAGTGCTACGGATTCTGAGTGTCTTCTTCCCAGAGGATGCTGTCATTTTCTCAGCTAGAAGGTTAGAAGATTGTGCCATCAGAGTGTTGTGTCCACTCAATATGAACCTACTATGCAAGATGCTTGACCTAACTCATGGTGGCTACAGATATTTATTAAAACAGCCAGTCAGGGGGTGCTTGGGTGGTTCAGTAGATAAGTGTCCAGCTCTTGGTTTCAGCTCAGGTCATGATCTCATGGTTTATGAGTTCGAGCCCCACGTTGGGGCTTTGCACTGACAACATAGAGCCTGTTTGGGATTCTCTCTCTCCTTCTTCTGTCTCTGTACCTCCCCCAGTGGTGTGCTTGCACATGCTCTATCTCAAAATGAATTGAAAAACTAACACACACACACACACACACACACACAAAACAAACAAAAAACAAACCCAAAACCCAACAGCTAGTCAATTGCCTAATTGCCTTAGGTCAGTTTGTGACAATCTGGTCAGTAGTGGAGACTAGTACTAGAGATTATCATAGTATGACACCAGTGGATCATCAGCATTTTAGAAAGGTCACTCTGAGTTGAAGGAAGCTGTGGTGGGCTAGAAAGTGAGACCCTTTTGGATTCTGTTTTATCTAACTTGATACGCCCTCCTACAACCTGTGTTTTGTATACTTGCTTCTCTTCCTCTTCCTCCTATAGATTTTTAAACTATGCAGATTCTGGTAATGCCCCTTTGGGGTGGTGTATCAGGATAGGGTAGTTGTGGGCAACTGAGTATGGGAATTTTGAAAAAGCTCCTTAGCTGATTCTGATGTGTTTATGTCTGCTTCTTCCAGATGGAGGATTTAATGGCATGGGGAGAGAATGTCAGGGGTAAGGAGAGAGGACAGAGGGTTTTTTTTATTTTTTAGATTTTTCTTTTCTTGTCCTTTTTTGCCCTTGCCATCCAGATATATTTTCCCTTATCTCATTCTCATCTCTCCTCCCAGCTGGTTATACGTTTTTAGACTGTCCATAGTCTTTTGCTGTCTCTGTCCCCCCCTCTTGTTTTTCTTTTCTTTCCTTTCCTTTTCTTTACTTCCTTTCCCATTTTGGTTTGCTTGTTTGTTTGATTTTTCTGTGCGTTTGCATGCTTTTGTTCCCTGTGTGTTAGTCTGTTTTCCTTTCCAGGGCTACCTCAAGAAACAAGCCAAAATACACATGGTGGAGAGTCCCAAATATCACTGACTAGGGAAGTAAATTAATCAAAGGCACAACAAGAGAAACCGAGAGATATTAAAAGAACACTTTCTGAAATGACAGGCCCTGGACAGTCAATGAGCCTCCTTTAATAGAGCAATACTAACAGGTGCACAGTGCATAAGGAGCTTTTAAAACTGATAAGAGACAGAAAGCTAGCCAAAATGAGGAAACGGAAGAACTCTCCTCTAAAGAAACTCCAGGAAGAAGTCACACCCACATAACTCCTCAAAACAGATTTAAGCAACATAACTGAAGAAGAACTTAGAACGACTGTTATAAAATTAATCGCTGGACTTGAAAAAAACATCAAAGAACCTGTTGATACACAGATTGGGACCTTCAAAATAGCTGTGACGAGTTAAAAAAGGCTATAAATGAGGTGCATAATAAAATGGAGGCAGCCACTGCACGGATTGAAAAGGCAGAGAGGAGAATAGGTGAATTAGAAGACACAGTTATAGCAAAAGAGGAAGCCAAGAAAAAGAGAAAGAAATTGATACAGGAGCACAAAAAGAGAATTCGAGGCCTGAGTGATACAACCAAACGGAACAATATCCATATCATAGGAATTCCTGAAGATGAAGAAAGAGAAAAAGTCCTCAAGGGGTGCTTGATCAAATTATAGCTGAGAACTTCCCGAATATGGGGAAAGAAATAGGCACTGAAATCCAAGAGGCGCAAAGGACCCCCTTAAGACATAACTTGAATCGACCTTCAGCACGACATATCATAGTGAAACTGGCAAAATATAAAGATAAAGAGAGAATTCTGAAAGCAGCTAGGGATAAAAGGGCCCTAACATACAAAGGGAAACCTATCAGAGTGGTTACAGACCTAGCTAATGAAACTTGGCAGGCCAGAAAGTAATGGCAGGAAATCTTCAATTTGATGAACAGGAAAAATATGCAGCCAAGAATCCTTTATCCAGCGAGCCTGTCATTCACAATAGAAGGAGAGATAAAGGTGTTCCCAAATAAACAAAGATTGAGAGAATTCATCACCACCTAACCAGCCCTACAAGATATCCTAAGAGGGACTCTATGAGGAAAATATTGCAAGGAATACAAGGTACCAGAGACACCAC
>CM053578.1:73603671-73696264 GCA_028646485.1 Cryptoprocta ferox | reverse complement strand
GTGCCCCTATGCATCAGCACTTCTGTATCCCTTGGGTAAATCCCCAGCAGTGCTATTGCTGGGTCATAGGGGATAGCCTTTTTTTTTTTAAGTTTATTTATTTTGAGAGAGAACGAGTGCACTTGTGAAAGTGGGGGAGGGGCAGAGAGCGAGGGAAAGAGAGAATCCCAAACTGGCTCCGCACCGCCAGTGCAGATTCTGACTTGGGGCTCAATCCCTCCAACTGTGAGATCGTGACCTGAGCTGAAACCATTAATCAGACACTCAACTGACTGAGCCACCTGGGCACCCCGAGGCTGCTAGTCTTAAGAGTTGTTTTTTGCTGCCCTTAGCAGGTCAACTTGATTTAATGTGGAAATCTTTTTAAGCCTTTTGGGAGGGGCATATTTTGAAGAAAGTCATTAATAGTTACGGGTATTTGGTGGAAACTTCACTTTAGTATTTACAGAGTGACTTATATTTACATAATATTTTTACATGCGTTATTTTATTTAATTCCAAAGGAAAAGTACTGAGGGTTTGACCATCATTTCTGTTCAAGAAATAGTTATAGGCAGGCTGTTATTTACCTTATGGTTATAAGGAGCTTATTAAAAGAGGAGGTTTTAGACTTTCTAATGTTCATGTTCTAGTACATAGAACTTCTGAACCTCTTGCCTTCTTACTTGTTGGAGCAAATCGTGTTTTGACGACAGTATTCAAAGGCCAAATATTAAGGGTGTTTATAACTGTTTCTCAAAAACTATTTGTTTTGTTTTTGTTTTTTTGCATAGTACAGTATTATACACCAGTGTGAATCATTATATACAGCTGACCCTTAAAAAAATTTGTTTAATGTTTATTTTTAAGAGAGAGAGAGAGAGAGAGAGAGACAGAGCACAAGCAGAGGAGGGAAGAGAAAGAGGGAGACACAAAATCCGAAGGAGGCTCCAGGCTCTGAGCTGTCAGCACAGAGCCCAATGTGGGGCTCAAACTCAGTGGACATCAAGATCATGACCTGAGCAGAAGTGGGACTCTTAACTGACTGAACTACCCAGGCGCCCCTATGCAGCTGACCCTTGAACAACATGGGGGTAGGGGTGGTGACCCCCTGTGAAGTTGAAAACCCACTTACAATTTTGACTCCCTAAAACCTTAAGTAGTACTAGCCACCGTTTACTGAAATGAACTATGTTATTGTAACATAGTTGATTAACACATATGTATCATATACTGTATTCTTATTATAAAGTAAGATAGAGAAGATAAAATGTTATAAGAAAATCTTAAGGGGGTGCCTGTGTGGCTCAGTGGGTTAAGTGTTGGACTCCTGATCTCAGCTCAGGTCTTGATCTCAACGTCATGAGTCCAAGCCCTGTGATGGGCTCCATACTGGGCATGGAGGCCTACTTAAAAAAAAATCTTGGGGTGCCTGAGTGGCTCAGTTGGTTAGGCATCCGACTTCAGCTCAGGTCACGATCTCATGGTTAGTGAGTTTGAGCCCACGTAGGGCTCTGTGCTGATGGCCTGGGGCCTGCTTCCGATTCGGTGTCTCCCTCTCTCTCTGCCCCTCCCCCACTCATGATCTGTCTCAAAAATAAACATTAAAAATTAAAAAAAAAATCTTAAGGAAGAGAAAATATATTTACAGTACTGTACTATAGTAAATCTGGGTATAAGTGAACCTGCACAGTTCAAACCTGCATTGTTCAAGGGTTGACTATATTTCAGTTAAAATACCATGTTGTAGTTTGTTTAAAGGTAAACATGATACAGGCTCAGATCTGTTTCAAGATGCTTTAAAGAGGTTAGTCTGTGAGAGGAGTCAGCCTATGAGAACTTTAGGAGGCCTACTGTGTGAACAAATCATAATTTCTAAAGAACTGAAGATGTAGACTTGGTTTGTGACAGAGGCTAAATGCCAGGCAATCTGGAATAAAGATCATTCAGGTTTCACTCTCCTGTTGTGGAGATAAGTGTTATGGCCCCCAATTTTTATTTGTTATCTCTATGCCAGGAAGAACAACTGTAGCCTGTTAGTTACCAGTTTTTTCTACCAATATCAGAGACTACAAGGTACGGCCATTAAAAACATTAAAAAATTTTTTTTAATGTTTTATATATTTTTGAGAGAGAGACAGTGTGAGCAGGGGAGGGTCAGAGAGAGAGGGAGACTCAGAATCCAAAGACAGGCTCCAGGTTCTGAGCTAGCTGTCAGCACAGAGCTTGATGCAGGGCTCGAACCCACGAACCGTGACATCATGACCTGAGCTGAAGCCGGACACTCAACCGACTGAGCCACCCAGTCGCCCCCATTAAAAACATTTTTTATGTTTATTTATTTTGAGAGAGAGAGGAGAGAGAACACAAACACAAGTGGGGGAGGAGCAGAGAGAACAGGAGAGAGAATCCCCAGCAAGCTCCACATTGTCAGTGTGAAACCTGATGCAGGGCTCTTTCTCAGGAACTGTGAGATCATGACCTGAGCCAAAATCAAGAGTTGTACACTTCACTGAGTGAGCCACCCAGGTGCCCCCAAGGTAAGGCCATTTTGAGGGCTACTCGGTCCCATTCTACTTTGAAGCTAATGAAACTGCCACAGGGCCTTTGCACTAACTATTCTCTGCCTGGAACATACCATCACCAGCTTTATGCTTGCTCCCTCCTCACTTCATTCAGGCCTCAGCTCAAATGTCAATGCCCTAGAGAAAATTTCTCTAATAAACCATCAAAAATAATCTCTTCATCACATTCTAGCTCCCTATTTTTTTTATTTTGCTTCAGAATATTTATCACCACCTGAATTGTATTATGTGAATGTGAGCCCCATATGGGCAAAGATTGACTGGCTCACTGTTTTCTTTACTTCCCTAGCAGTGTCCGGTTCACGGAAAAATGAATGAATGATTGCATGATGAATGATCACAGCTAGGGCCAAATCTATGACCTCTTTGACTTTAAGAAAAGGTTAAGGCTAAATTAGGAAAGTTTTGTTCTATTGATGAACAGGTATAATCCAGAGTCAGCCAAGTACTTATAATTCACAGTAATGGTTTGTCTTCCTCCCCTGCTACACCATAAGCAATTTGAGAGCAGGTACCTGTGAGTCTAGTTCACCAGTATACTCCCGTACCTCAAAATATGCAAAAAGGAAAGTATTGAATTAATTTCTTAAATTTGATTAAAATATGAAAGGTTAAGTAGGGATTAGACAGGTAAGGGAAAGGAAGAAGCAGAAGAAAGAGCTTGGTGGAAGCCTCTGTCCTTGATACAAGGAACAGACAGAAGACGGCAAGTGTGGGGGGAGAAGGCAGGGTCGGGCGCCATGCATAGTTGCAGAAGTGGGTGAGGCCCGGCATGGGGGACTGTGCAGGTTTGTAGGCTTGACAGGGAAAGTTAAAAAGTTATATCTTTATCCTAAGAGCAATGGGAACATTTTTACCTTGTGTACATGCTAGAGTGACATGATCATATTTGTCACACCACAAATCTCTGGCTGCACTGGGTACTGGGAGGCCAGTGATGAAGCTGCTTTGACCTAGGCTGGAGAGATGTGAGGTGGACTTAGGGTCCCTAGAAAGTAAGCTCCACAAAAGTAGGGACTGCTCTCTGTTTCATTCACTTCTGAATTCCCAGCACCTAGAGCAATGTCTGGCATGTAGATAGAGGAGGGGCGCCTGGGTGGCTCAGTCGGTTAAGCGTCGAACTTCGGATCAGGTCATGATCTCACTGTTGGTGAGTCCAGATCCTGTGTCAGGCTCTGTGCTGACAGCTCAGAGCCTGGAGCTTGCTTCGGATTCTATGTCTCCCTCTCTCACTGCTCCTCCCCAACTCGTGCTCTGTCTCTGTCTCTCTCTTTAAAAAATAAATAAACATAAAAAACCCCCAACAATATAGATAGAGGAGTATTGCCATTTCCTGTGACAGGAAGTAGCAGAAAAATCTATATTTTATGTGTTTCTGGTCCTCTTTGTTAAACCAGGAGTCAGGACTTCCTCCTCTCTGCTTCCCTTGGGAGGTCCCACTCAAGGCTGGCCTTTTGGTCATCTTTTTGCTGTTGGTGTACAGCTGAAGGGAGGGGTCTGGAGGTCAGAGTGGAAAAACTTTTTTAAAGTTTTATTTCTTTATTCATTTATTTTGAGAGAGACAGAGACAGCGTGAGTGAGGGAGGGGCAGAGAGCAAGGGACAGAGAGAATCCCAAGCAGTCTCTGTGCTGCCAGCACAGAACCCGATATGGGGCTCAAACCCACGAACTGTGAGATCATGACCTGAGCCGAAATCAGGAGTTGGATGCTTAACTGACTGAGCCACCCAGGCGCCCTAAACAGAGAAACTCTTGATCCTTGAAGTCTTGTCAAGAATTTGAAGTCACTCATCATGAAGTCACTCATCATGAAGTCACTCTCAATTATAGTGTTCATATTTTTTCAATTATTTATGTCAGGGATATCTCAATTTTGGAAAATGAGTATGTAAACAAGGTAAATTGTACATACAAATAATTACAAATTAAAAGATGGTTATATGTGTGTATGTATATATAAATACCAAAATGTTTATGGTTATTTCTGGTTAGTGGGGTTATATGGCTGATTTTAACTTTCATCGTACACTTTTCAGCATTTTCTTGTTTTTCCATAATGGACACGCATTACTTTTGTGAAGATAAAAAATAATACATTACTAAAATGAGGTTTATAACATCAAATATGGATTATAACCTGAGGTACTGTTTAGGCGTGTTTTATTTTTTTATCTTTATTTTTTTTAAATTGGTTCTTTGTATACTTTCTTTTTAAAAAAATTTTTTTAATGTTTGTTTATTTTTGAGACAGAGAGACAGAGCATGAGCCAGAGAGACAGAGAATGAGCAGAGGAAGGGCAGGGAGAGAAGGAGACACAGAATCTGAAGCAGGCTCCAGGCTCTGAGCTGTCAGCACGGAGCCCAACACGGGGCTCGAACTCACGAACTGCAAGATCATGACCTGAGCCGAAGCCGGCCGCTTAACCGACTGAGTCACCCAGGCACCCCTAGGCGTGTTTTAGAAAATGTGAGGTCGCTCCCTTATTGACCCTGAGCATTTGATTGACAGGTATACAAATTATTAGATGATTTATACCCACAAAGATATATATTAAATTGGGGTACCAGAGTATCTCAGTTGGTTAAGCTCCAACTTCGGCTCTCTCACAGATTTTGGGTTTGAGCCCCGCATCGGACTCTGTGCTGACAGCTCAGAGCCTGGAGCCTGCTACAGATTCTGTGTCTCCCTCTCTCTTTGCCCCTCCCCCCCAAAGTAAATAAACATTAAACATTTAAAAAAAAGATATATATTAAATTACTCTTATCAAAAAACCATCAGACTTGGGAGAAAAATATGGCCTCATCCCATGAACAAGGTAGCTGGCTGGTGGGGTCCCAAATGATGAATGAAATCAAAGTCATTCACTTCTTTACCATTGCATGTGACAGAGTGATTTTGCCAGATAACCCAAGTATTAAAAATGGCCTAAAGCCTTGGAAATGAAGGAATTCATCTTCTGGGATTTAGGCCATTTGAAGACCGATGATGTTAAATGTGGGCATGAGAGGAGGATTAGAACTGCCATTGCGTGTTGTTAGTTTCACAAAGCTGCTCCATTTTGGGAAAGGATATTTATTACTTCAAAATACAATTGAGAACATTTTTTGAAAGTTTGAAAGTGTTAATGCTTGGTGTAGAGATCATGTGATTCTGCAATTACCATGTGACCACTGCTGTTGGGCCAGGGCAGAGGTGGCCCTCCAGGCCCAAGTCTGCCCAGAGAAGGCATTCCTCGCAGTGGAGGAGTGCTGGTTCCCTGGCCCTGGCCCTCTGAGCAGGACTGGCCAGAGGCAGGTGACTGCAACCCTTCTGTGGACAGTGCAGTCAGGTGAGGGACAGCCTGAGGGGCAGAGCTGTTGCCGGGACACTTGGAGGGAAACACAGTGTGATGGGTACTATTGGAATAGGAGAAATGTTGGGTCAGTCTGGGAGATGGGAAGAGGACTAGATCATTTAGGGGAAGGAAATGAGTAATTATGACACTTTTTTTTAAAGTTGTATTGTTTAATCTCTACATCCATTCTGGGGCTTGAAGTCATGACTCCAAGATCAACAGTTGCATGTTCTTCTGATCAAGAGCCAAGCACTCCTATGACACTTGTTTTTAAGCAATATTCCCAAACCCTAGGTCATATTTTTCTTTCATTCTATGGCTGGATATTTTGAAGAGGTCAGTTAAGTACTTGGGCTTCTTTTTTTAAAAATATATCTTTTAATGTTTTTATTTATTTTTGAGAGAGAGAGAGGCAGAGAGAGGTAGAGAGAGGCAGAGAGAGGGGGAGACACAGAATTGGAAGCAGGCTCCAAGCTCTGAGCTGTCAGCACAGAGCCCAACATGAGGCTCGAACTCACGAACTGTGAGATCATGACCTGAGCCAAATTTGGATGCCCAGGTGCTCCTGGACTTCCTTTAATACAGATATGAAAAAATACAAATTTCTTTTAATAGGTAGAGAATCAGTTATTTTCTCTCTAAGAAGCAATATACTATGCTGGAGCTAGATAGTCTGGGTTTGAATCTTGACCTTGGGCAAATGACCATATCTCAGTTTCCTCAACAGTAAAATGAAAAAAATAATACTAGTTACCTGTAGGGCTTGACTAATGAAACATTTCACTAATGTGAAATATTTAGTATGGTACCCAATCAATGTCAACTACTGTTACTATTTATATTAGGATGCTATGAGGAGATGGGCACAGGTGGACTCAGTGACCTCACTGGGGTTGTGTAGCTACAACGTTCAGCAGGCTGGGCTTGTTACGTGCCTGTGCATCTAGCAGGTGGCTCCCTGGTCCTCCGAGGCTTTGTTATGAAATGGAATGAAGTGGAAAAGCAGCAGCTGGTAATGAGATCATGCTATTTCTTTTTATTTTTTTAATGTTTATTTATTTTAGAGACAGAGACAGAGACACAGAGAGAGAGACAGAGAGAGAAAGAGAGAGAATCCCAAGCAGGCTCTGTGCTGCCAGCACTGATGTGGGGCTTGATCTCACAAACCATGAGATCATGACCTGAGCCGGAATCAAGAGTTGGATGCTTAACCAACTGAGCCACTCAGGTGCCCCAGGATCACGTTATTTCTTTTTTTCTTTTTTTTAAACATTTTAATTTTAATTTTTGAGAGACAGAGAGAGAGAGACAGGGACACACAAAATCTGAAGCAGGCTCCAGGCTCTGAGCCGTCAGCACAGAGTCCAACACGGGGCTCGAACCCACAAACTGTGAGATCATGACCTGAGCAGAAGTCGGACGCTTAACTGACTGAGCCACCCAGGCGCCCCACATTATTTCTAAATGAAAGGTAGACTGTGTACTTTGTGTTTCTATAGGGAGCATGGAAAGTGTGTTATCAAATATAGCTACATGACATATGGCTTATTTTTGTGTTTATTTTTCTTGAAGAGTAGGATAGGTTGGTAGGATAGAGAGAGAAAATCTAACAGTTTGATGAAATCATCAGTTGTTTGATATTTAGCTATTGGTTTTTGTTTTGTTTTCTTTTTTTAAATATTTATTTTATTTTTGTTTGAGAGAGAGTAGGGGAGGAGCAGAGAGAGAGGGAGAGAGAGAGATCCCAAGCAGGCTCCATGTTGTCAGTGCAGAGCCTGATGCAGGGCTCGATTCCATGAACCATGAGATCATGACCTAAGCCAAAATCAAGAGTCTGATGCTTAACTGACTGAGCCAACCTGGTGACCAGCTATTAGTTTTTAAAGCATGATAAATTACTCTACTTCAGGATTGCTGAGACAATCACATTAAATAACAGATGGGAAAATGCTTTTTAAAAATTTATAATTGCTATATATACAAAAGATATTTGTGTGATTTCTTTTTATCATCTTATATTTTATTAAAAATTTTTATGTTTTTTATTTATATTTGAGAGAGAGAGAGAGAGAGACAGAGCACAAGTGGGGGAGGGGCAGAGCGACAGAGACAGAATCTGAGCTGTCAGCACAGAGCCTGACGCCTGGCTCAAAGTCACGAGCAGTGAGATCATGACCTGGGCCAAAGTCGGATGCCCAGCCGACTGAGCCACCCAGGTGCACCTATCATCTTATATTTTATAATTTGACCTTATAATTTGATCAGATTAGTTGTGAATTTTTATTTTACTGGTCTAAGAAGCAAGAGATAGAAAAATCACCTTTTAGGAAAATAAACAATAATTCCTTACCATCTCTGTGAACCGATCTGCACAGGCCATTCGAACTCGTTCTGGTGTAGCTGGACTCTTCACTATGAAGTCCTCAGCTATGTCTCTTTCTCTGCATGCTGCGGCCACAGCATCGGTGATGGCAAAGAACACAGATGACCCCAAGAACATCCCGGACTCCCCCAGGCCCTGCAAGAAAACACATTTGTTTCAGAACCTTCTATAGTAGATTACAAACTACGATATTTCAGGGCCCAGAACTTTATTCTCCATTGTATCCCCAATTCTGAGCACAGTGTCTTGCTTACAACAATTCTCAATAAATGTTTGTTCACTGATTTATTGACTGAATGAAGCTTGAATACTCTTAAAAATCCCAGTTTCACCTGATTTGTAATGCTGTACAAATCTGTAATGCTGTCTAGGTTGAATCTTTGTTCTATAGGAAAGGTGTGTGTGTGTGTGTGTGTGTGTGTGTGTGTGTAGATACCCTGTTTAGAGAAGCGCAATAAATGACCAACTTCATGAGCAGAGAGAAAAATGCCTCATTATGTCTGCAGAATCAGGGAGGGTAGGGTACTCTAGAAGAAAGAGTATAGACTTTGGTACCAGATAATGGGTTGCAAACCTATCATCCACAAGGAATAGTCAGGTAATATAAATGAGTGCTGTGGGCAGTTGAAGGGCAGTAAGGAAAAGCGGGAATTATGGTGAAGTAGAGATATCCCCAGGTCCTGTCTCAAGGGGCAGCTGTTTTTCAGTTCTAACTAATTGATGCCTTCTAAGAATGTACCAGATCATCCAATTTTTCAAGAGGATTTAGATGTTCTTATTTTAATGTACAATTCCCTGATTTTTAAAAGTACTGTAGGTCACAGAAAACATATCTGCAGCCTAGATTCAGCCAGTGGCCCTCCAATTTGCAACCCTAGATATTAAGTTTGAATCCTGGCTCTTACTCCCGCTGTTTCTCTGGGTGAGATTATCTTTCCAGCCTCTTTTCCTTTACTGGTAAAATTCAGGTAATGGTATCTACCTAACAGGGTGTTGTGAGGTTCAGGAAGCGCAAAAGCACCTAGCGTAGTGCCTGGTACTGGGTAGGTCCCTGTTATTATTACCTAGTACCTTCCATGGGGCCTCTGTAAACCCCTGCTTTTCCAGAGAGTCTGTGTGAGTGGCTGGCCACAACCACAGGACTCAAGGGTTCTGCCTGTCCTATTGCTCTTAGGGCCTGAAAGCTGTTCTCTGTGGGCTCTGAGCTTCCTTTTGCCTTTTCCTCTTTGATTTCTAGCCTGATAAGGATCCAAAGGAGCTGCTGATTGCCCTTCCTTTCAAACCTGCACCCCCATCCCCAATCTGTAGCATCATCACCACATGCCCTGAGGAAGTTCCTGGGTTGAAAGTGGGCTCCAGTTTGGAAATGATAAAATTCCAGCAGATATATGTGGACACATTTTCTCTTATATCAATTTGTCACCCCTAGTAAGAAGTTTCCTGAAAGTCTTGAAAGACAATTAAAATTTTTTTAATGTTTATTTATTTTTGAGAGAGAGAGAAGAGTGCAAGTTGGGGAGGGGCAGAGAGAGAGAGGGAGACACAGAATCTGAAGCAGGCTCCAGGCTCTGAGCTGTCAGCACAGAGCCCGATGCATGGCTCGAACCCATGAACTGAACCGTTAGATCATGACCTCAGCCGAAGTCAGTAGCTCAACATACTGAGCCACCAGGAGCCCTGAAAGAAAATTTTAACAGTACATCTCAAACCTAAAGGAAATTTCTACTCTGAGAGTGATTTTCACATAATCTGCATACAGCAGTGCAAATAAATGCTGACCTTTATTTTAATTTGCATTTCCACAACTTTAGTAATTACTAAGGGTTCGTGTCTTTGGTTCCTAACACTATTGACATTTTGGGCCAGTTAATTCTTCGTTGTGGGGGCTGTCTTGTACAGTGAAGGCTATTTAGCAGCATCTTTGGCCTCTCTACCCAGAACAGTGACATCTCCTCCCTCCACAACCCCCCTCATGACAACCGGATATATCTCCAGACATTGCCAAATGCACCCTGGGGACCATTTGAAACCACTGTTCTAGATCCATTTCTGGGTATGGATGAGGACCCCAGGCTCCCAAGAGGGGAGTGATTAATCTATGATCATAGGGAGCTGGTGAGGCTAGGGTGAGAAACCAGCTCCATCGAGGCTTCAGTCCAGGATTCTTCCCATATGCCATTGCTTCCTAAGATTTTAGTCTTGAGATTCTTAAGTGAAAATTTTGTTCTATCAAATCAGAGCTTTTCACCAAATTTTAGGGTTTCCAGTGAAAGAGGATATTAATAAATAAAATCCTTGGCCCAGGATGGCCACTGGACAGATAGATCATTTATTCTCTCTGAATCTCACTTTTCTCTAGGTTGTTCACCTCCAAATTCTAATAGTCTATTGTGTTTTGGTCCTGATACAGGTTGGCATGGCCACCTGCTTTCATTTACCATGCTACCTGCATTGCATAGCAGTAGGTTTGAGTGCTTACCTTAGATGAATAGATGGTTAGTGGAGTTTGTGATGATGGTAACAAGGAGACATTGAACTCCTCTGGGACATCAGTGATGGTTGGAATTTTATACTCATCTGTGCCTCGAGAGTAGAGAACACCTTCTGGGGAATATTTTAGCTCTTCAGTGGTATAAAGGCCCATTCCCTGAATAAAGGAACCTTCAACCTAAAAGGGGAAAATGTCAAGCTCTGTGATACTGCATGCTTTTTAGAAGGCCTTTACCTATCCCACAATGACTTGCAGGAAGTGGCATCCATCTAAGTGGCCCAGCACCTACCTGCCCAATATCAATGGCGGGATTTAGGCTGCAACATGCATCCATGACGATGTCCGTTCTGATTTTCTGCCAAAAATTAAAATTACCTCATCATAAAAACTTAAAAAGATTATCTGAAGGTTTATTTAAATGGTCTCCAGAACTCCTATTGATTAATTAATACTGCACTGAACCTCATTAATATTAGAGGTGGTAAGAAATCTGCCAAATTCTTCAATTTTAGTGCTACGACTGGTGATGACTCCAGAAGATCTTTTGTAATCTTGGTTTTACTTCTCTTAAGTGACTCCAAAGTCCATGGTATGTTAGTGCTTTGAGTGTCATGTAGTAAATCATTGAGCCTCGTTGTTCATCTGATTCTAAACCTGGATTTGTTGTTCTAATACAATTCATGAGCTCATCTAGTCCTCATGATGATTTGATGTAGATGGTATTTTTTTTTTAATTTTTTTTTTTTATTTATTTCTGAGAGAGAGGTAGAGAGAGAGGGAGACAGACTCCCAAGAAGACTCCATGCTGTCAGTGCAGAGCCCGACGCGGGGCTTGAACTCAAAAACAGTGAGATCATGACCTGAGCCAAAATCAAGCGTCGGGTACTTAACTGACTGGGTGACTGAGCCACCCAGGTGCCCTGATGTAGAGGTATTATTGCTGTTTTACTGAGGAAATCATGAAGCTGTAGTGGCATGTATGAAATTAGAGATTTGGAAGGTCTTGGAACATATTAAGGGAAAATGTTGCAAATACCTTTGACTTTGCTAATCTACTTCCTTCCCTGAGAAACATCACAATGATTTGGCCCTTATGTTTTGGCACAGGGCATGTGTAGACAGGTTGTTAAGGAGCCATAGAAAGCCCCTAGGTGTCTGTGGTCTATCTTAGGCATATCTCTGGGCTTTCCTTCTGCCCTCACGTCCCATGCTTGTTCTGACAATATCATCATTCTCTGTTGAGGCTTATTAGCTGGGCTACTTTCTATCTAGGCCTTTGGATCAGCAGCTCTTGTTTGACTCAAATGTTGACCTCTCAACCTCCTATGGGCATTGGGACCAGCCTTCATTCATTCTCAACAGGAGGTTCCTCAGGGTGGGCCTGTAATTTACTTCTATCTTGAAAACTGGTATATTGTGCATTAAGGATGTTGGACAATGGGAAGAGAAGGCTGTGCACTAATGGAATTGGCAGGTGTTTGGATTCAACAACCCCAAATAACTGGCAGCAGTAGGCTTGTCATTCAATTTCTCTGACTTCCCTTTAATTAAAAGAAATTTTGCCTCTTCAAGGAAAAAATTATTTTAAGGGAGTGAAGTAATACCAAAATGACTGGATCTTAAACAGTAATAAGGAAGCCATAGGGACAACCAAATTTTCACTGCTCTGGTACCATAAATTCTGGAAGGGCCCCATGAGATTTGCTTCTTCAGGGATTTATACCAAGGCCCTCTGGTAGAATTGCCAGATAAAATAACTATGTCCCCAACACTGCGTTGAACATATTTATACCAGAAATTTATTTGTTCTTTTTATCTGAAATTAAACTTTAACCAGGCATACTATATTTTTATTTGCTAGCAACAAATCTGACAGTACCACCTTCAGGGTAGAGAATCAGAAAACTAGTTGATTTCTAAAAACAGCTTTGCACTGAGTATGGAGTCTTGAATGGGTTACAGGTCTGTCAAGACACTGACACTTGGACTTTTGCAGGAGTCTGGGGCAGGATTTTCAGGCTGGTCACCTGCCACCATGGTTTCCTTGTTTGCGAGTGTGCCATGCAAATTTTATCATTATCTATGTGTACAATGATGTGAAGGACATTAAGAAATAGACTTTTAAAATAATTATATGAACAATCCGTGATCCTAATTTTGTGAGTTTACTTCTTCACAATGATCTAGAATGAAAATGGGGACATAATGTATCCTAAGGAGGAACTTGAGTGGAATATGAGGGCAACTGCTATCCAGGCATCCCTTCATTTTCTGTATTTTCTATCTGATTTATATAAAATTTAAGTGATGGACAAATTTACCAACAATGGGGCAATAAAAGATATTTTGGTAAGATTTACAAGTCAATATTTGCAAATTCCTTATTTTATATAAACCGACCATTTCTAGTTTCAGGTAAAAGGGTTCAAGATGATGTTGGAATAATCTGTGTATGGAATTTAAATGTGTCATTGGGCCATTCTGTAAATTTCCTAATGATTACTATACTTTGGATATACTGTATTCTCTAAGGTTTCTGTAATCTCTCTATTCCAAGTATGATACCTGGGGTATATTCATGGGTTTATCTTTTATGGTGGAAGTTGTTAACTTTTGATTACATGTGACTCCCTGCTTCCAGTAGGATGCTCAATTAAGTAGCAAGCACAACAATTATTTTCAGACCTCCCCTTCTCCCCCCCTGCCCAGACATTTTTTGTTAGGGACAGTAGTACCTGTGGGATAACTTACTTTAGAGAAACATCACATTGCTATCTGCTCTCAAATGTTTACTGAAGACAATTTACTATATTGCCTATTCCTTCAGATTAGATAAATTGACTTTACTTTAGAACAGAATCCTACCCCCTCTTTTTTTGCAAAAACTTTGAAAAGCAATTTTGTTGTCTGAAATGGAATAAAAAACAGTGCATTTTAGGCTGTCATGAACAATTCCTTTTTTGACTACTTCTTGAAAAATTTTTAAAAATTAAATTAATTTTTTATTGAGGTATAATTACATACAACATTATATTAGTTTTAGGTGTATAATATGATTTGATATTTGCATATATTTCAAAATAACTATCACAATAAGTCTAGTTAACTTCTACCACCATATATAGTTAAAACATTTTTCTCCCTTGTGATGAGGACTTTGAAGATCTACTATCTAAGAACTTTCAAATATGCAATACAGTATTATTAACTATAGTCACCATTTTGGACTTATTCCCTATGACTTAATTCTTTTATAACTGGAAGTTTATACTTTTTGACCCCCTTTTCTCTCTTCATCCCCCCACCCCCCACCTCTGGCAACTACGAACCACTTTTAGGAGCAATTCCTTTTGACTACTTCTTTTTAAGTGAAAATTCAGAATAAGGCTGGATCTCTAGATATTCCCAAGGAATTGAAAAAAAAAATCCAGTTCTTACTGTACAAGTTGTACGTAATGAAATTGGTCTATTTAATGTATGACACAATTTTGTTGTTGTTGTTTTAATTTGCCAAGAGGAAAGTTGTATTTGGTTTACCTTGTGAGCTCCAGTCAGGCAGTCAATTTCAACCTCCGAACAGGCTGCTCCATAGACATAGTATGGAAAAGGGTCTCCTTCTCCCTTCTCCCAGTCCATGTAGGCCTTGTAGCCCCTGATGGAAGAAATAAAGCCCATCAGCTTGGAGCGGCAGTGGCGGTGGGGTTGCAATGTTGACTCATTTTAAAAGTTATTAAAGTTTTATGATAGCATTTCATTTTACTGATATTTATTTACTGCTTTTTAAGTTTTTTTTTTTAAGTTTATTTATTTATTTTGAGAGAAAGAGAGATAACACAAGCAGGGGAGGGGCAGAGAGAGAATTCTAAGCAGGTTCTGTGCTGTCAGTGTAGAGCCCAACACAGGGCTTCATTCCATGAACCGTGAGACCATGACCTGAGTCGAAATAAAGCGTCACTTAACCGATTGAGCCACTCAGGTACCACTCAACTGCTTTTTAAACTCATTTAAACTGCTACTTGTATTTGCAACCTAGCTATTTATAGCAGCACTATCATGTGCCTCTGTTTAAAGAGGATACTCTTGGGGCGCCTGGGTGGCTCAGTCGGTTAAGGGTCTGAATTTGGCTCAGATCATGATCTCACGGTCTGTGGGTTCCAGCCCTGCATCGGGCTCTGTACTGATAGCTCAGAGCCTGGAGCCTGCTTCAGATTCTGTGTCTCCCTGTCTCTCTGCCCCTCCTCTGCTCACACTCTGTTTCTCTCTCTCAAAAATAAATAAACATTAAAAAATTAAAAAAAAAAGAGGATACTCTTTGTGTTTCAGTTAGGAAGCCAAAAAGAGAATCCAACATGCTGTTTTGGTCTGACCTCCCAGTGTGTCTGTATTCAGTTTAGAGTTTGAGCTTCAGCTCTGTGGACTGAGAACCTCAACTGATTTTATCAGCATTCCCAAAGGGACCCCCTAGACTGTGTTAACCAAACTCATTGGGGAATTGATGATAATTTAGAGCTGGTAAAAAAGGGCATGTAATTCAATGCATTAATGTACAATGGAAGATGTACCCAGCTACAGGGCTGATTTGCTCTCTTTTTGGGTAACTGAACTCAGAAGTTTAGAACTCATGTGCAGGGTACTGCGCTGGGTTGTTACCTGCTGCCTTCCTTCCTTCTTCATGAGAAATTGCTTTACTCTTTCTCTGTCTCTCTGTGCATGTGTGTGTTTGGTGGTGTGTTTCACTAGATTGTAAAACTGCTGTCATACACTTCCTGAGTTTGACAATAAGTTCTCCACTTTGTGCTTCACTCAAGTAACATGAATTGACTAAGGGCCTCCCACTGACAGACACTGTACAAATGATGATTGGTGATGATCATCCTACTTATCCCTTCCTACCCAGAGAGGAGCTTCAAAACAGAAAGGTTTTTATGGTAAAGGAGGGAGATTTGTAAAGTTGAGTGGGAAGTTATTTCTAATGATATTTTTTTACTGCCCAACAGTGAATAGTAAATAATGATTAGATGTTCTAAGTCATGTTAAAAAAATAAAAAAATAAAAAATAAAAAAAAAACTTTTTAAATGTTTGTTTATTTTTGAGAGAGAGTGAGAGACAGAGTGCCAGCAGGGGAGAGACAGAGAGTGAGGGAGACACAGAATCCGAAGGCTCCAGGTTCTGAGCCTGATGCGGGGCTTGAACTCACAAACTGGGAGATCATGACTTGAGCCAAAGTTGGACACTTAACCAACTGAGCCACCCAGGTACCCCATAAAAAATGTTTTTTAATGTATTTATTTTTGAGAGAGAGAGAGACAGAGAGAGAGAGAGAGAGAGAGAGAGAGAGCAAGTGGGGGAGGGGCAGAAAGAGAGGGAGAAGGAATCGGAAGCTGGCTCTAGGCTCGCAGCTGTTAGCACAGAGCCTGATGCGGCGCTTGAACTCATAGACTGCAAGATCATGACCTGAGCTGAAGTCGGACACTCAACCAACTGAGACACCCAGGTGCCCTTAAAAAAAATGTTTTTCACCCAGTAAGGGTATTTTTATTATTTAATATTTCTTTGGACATAGTTCAAAGGCTTACATAAAATCATATAATTTTAGGCTGAGAAGGGACCCCATTGATCACATAATAAAAACTTACCTTACAAAGAAGGGAACTAAGGTCCAGAACAATTGGGTTACCTTATATTTTCTCAGCTAAGTCCAGACATTATTGTAATTTTTACCTGAAGTATCCAGTGGCTGAAAGACTGATCCTTTGTTCAAAAGCAGCTTCTATCTGAAAAATGGGCATATTTAGTCAGAATAAAATAAATACATCATCTGATAGGTGAAAATGAGAGTATTCCCTATATCAAAATTGACATCTGATAATTGTTGCTGGTGTTTTGTTACCAATAGAACACATCATAATATTTTTTTCCATCAGCTGGCACACTAACAATTTCCTTCTGATTGAGTTGAAATATCTGAATTAAACAAATAGACTCCTGCCGCCCATCCATGATGCAGCGGCTTAGTCCCAAGGTATTTTGGGACTTCATTTCTAAATGTTAGAATTCTAGTTAAGTGTGCGTGTGTGAGATAAGTGTTCCAGTGAGATAAGAGAAAGGATGTTGTAAAGTTGGATTAGATGAGTCATTTCCTTTGAGACATGTTTAATAGCAATTAGGCCTTTTAGTTTTCTTCCTTCCCATTGAAGACACGTTTTTATTTATTTATTTATTTTTTTGGTGGCTTAGGAAGGCTTGGTCTTTTCCTCTTCTTATTTAAGCAGAGGATAAGGCCTGCTGGGTATTCTTCATATATTTCCGGTCTTCCCCTCAGTGATGCTGTTCCCTGTGCGCTCTCTCTCACACCTCCTGGTATACAGCATGGGGCAGCTGTCACAACCTTTTGTGATCCTGCCCTTTTGCAGAAATCCATTCCTAGAAAAACTGTCTCTGGGTGGTCTGCCTGTACACTGCCACGATGCTCTAAGCCCTGGTTAGGATTGCTTTCTCATTTGTAGTAACAGAGTGGAACACTTACCCAGTCCTCCCATGTACCTCCTGGATTTTTCTTAATGATGGGCTCAAGGCGTTTCAGAAGGATCTGACATGCATTCTTGAAAGGGTAAAGAAGTGAATCCTCATTAGAGAAGAGCCCAGTGGTTAGGATTTGTGTGGAAGAATAGTAATTGATAATTGATTAGGTCGATGAATGGTTATGGAGTGCTTGATACTGATACATTGGGAACACAGAGACAATAACAACACAGCCCCTGACCTTGAGAAGAGTATCAGTTATTGCAGGTTTTAAAAAAGATTTTTTTAATGTTTTATTTATTTTTGAGAGAGAGAGAGAGAGAGAGAGAGAGAGAGAGAGAGAGAGAGACAGAGTGAGCAGGGAAGGGTCAGAGAGAGAGAGAGAGGGAGACACAGAATCCAAAGACAGACTCCAGTCTCTGAGCTAGCTGTCAGCACAAAGCCCAACGTGGGGCTCAAACCCACAAACCGTGAGATCATGACCTGAGCCGAAGTCGGAGGCTTAACCGACTGAGCCACCCAGGTGCCCCACAGGTTTTTTTTAAAACTTCCCTGCTTCACTTTCTGTGAAAATATGAGCTCAGCTGAATTTCTACTTTCAGGTCCCCTTTCTAAGAATATTTGTTTTGTGTTCTTAATTCCTTCTCTTTTTCTACATTTTTTTAAAACTTACATCTTCTTTTGTATTTTCCAGCCATTAAAATAAAAGGAACAAAACATCTTATTTTCATTCTCATCTGTGCTTTTCCAATCTGCAACAATAACATGCCAATATCCCTCTGGGTCTGAAATATTATTCAACGCTCTGTCCATCCTCCCATATGTTCATCCATCCACCATCAAACTACTTCAATGAAGGCGTTGGCTTTGGGTGTGAAGTGAGAAAATAACTAAATTTGTCTTTATAATAACCTAGATCCTCAAAGTTTTCGATCCTTAACTAAACTGAAAACTCTAGATGGGTTAATCTTAGTTTGAGTTGAGAACTCCCACACACACTGAATGATTCCTATCTTGTGTTTGATCCTATCTAAAACTGGGTCTCATGAATTTGAAGTTTCCTACACAGTTGTTCTGAGGGAAAGAGCCTCTGGATTTTAGCTCCTAACAAGTATCTCCACAAAGATAAGATGAATTTGAAAGTGATGCCTCTTGGTAGCATGAGTACGTGTTTTGAGAATAGGCCTCTAACAACATCCCAATGGAAAAAGTGGAATGTTTATAACAGAACCATGACAAATAGCTATTACTTCAAAAGTACATGTAATCATATATCTTAATTAAGGAATATTGAAGTCATAGTCTATTCTGAAGAAGTGAAAATTTAGTAGTTAAAAAAATAATTGGTTGGAAAACAAGTACAAAGGATAAGCATGAGTGCTGTGGTAGAATTCTACTCATGTAGACACGTTAATTGAACTATATCTACTTGGCTGGGGTTCTGCCTGCTTACCTGCCTGCAAGTACTTGTTTATGTCAGAGGAAACGTGCCCAGCTCTGCACTGCTTGGTACCCAGATTTCTTCTTTCTGTGTCTACCAGGGACAGAGACTGCTTGTCCACCAACATCTATTCTCCCCTTCTTTCACAGTAGCTGGGTGTGTGGTGCCTCACTACTCTACATTTCCCCAACCTGCCCTGCAGTTAGATGTGACCTGAGACTGGTTCTGCTAGTGGATGGTCAGTGGAAGTGACTTGCATCACTTCCAGCTCTGACCTCCATGCTTTTTCCCTGATGATGATGCTCAGGGCAACCTTGAAAACCCCATGTTGAAGGTGGAGGAACTCTACCTCATCAAGGTACCCTAATGACCAAGCGCTCCCTCTAGACTGTTATGTATGTAAAAAAGGGACTTTTGTTGGGTTTGAGTCACTGTATTATGTGTCTTTTTGTCACCTCAGCTTAGCCTACTCTAACTGGCACCCTCTCCTGACATTTTGGCTATCCTAAGCCTATATTTAGTGATATAGATGACTTCTCTGAAGCCAACCGCTCATGTCTGTATCCAGCTAAGAAAACCAGCAATATGGAAAAAATGCTGAAGGGAAAGACAGACAGCAGGAAGTACCTGGACGGCTTTGCCATTGACATCCGAACCAATGGAGGCTGCTGTAGCAATTGTATTCGGCACCGTGGCTGTACTTGTTTCACAGACATGCATATAAGACATGGGTAGTTTTAATTCACGGCTGGCCACCTATGAGAAAAAGAAATATTTTCACATCCAGCAAAGTCTTCTATGAAGATCTGAGTCATTTTTTTAAATGAAAAAAAAAAAAAAAACTACCATTTTTATCACATCCATGATATCCTTGAAAAACTAAAATAAAAGTTAAAACCACTTTTTAGTAGAGCCTCATGCTAGTTATTTAATTTTAGAGACAGAGTGTGGGGGAGAGGGTCAGAGGGAGAGAGAGAGAGAATCTTAAACAGGCTCTGTGCTCAGCCTGGAGCCTGACATGGGGCTCTATCCTATAACCCTGGGATCATGACCTGAGTTGAAATCAGGAGTCAGAAGCTCAACCGACTGAGGCACCCAGGTGCCCTGCCTCATGCTGATTTTTAAAATGTTTTCTTGGCAATATTATGTAGAAGTTCTTCCATTCAAAATTAGTGTTTAGATGTTAAGTATTTCCTTTTTTTTTTTTTTTTTGAGTTTTACATGTTGGCAGTGACAGGAAGAGAGAGCTTGGATTGACTGATTCAAAGGTTGGTCTTAAATTTGTTGATATCAGCATCACATGAATTTTAAATGCCCCTGAGGGCTTGTCTTCTCTCTTGCCCTCATCCCCATTTTATGTTTGGATTCTCCCCCTTATCTTCTATTTGCTCCCTCATGCCTCTACTCCTCTAGTATTTGCTGTTCACTATTTTCTTTTCTGTTCTTTTTCTTCCAGTTTCTCTAGCAGACACATGTGGAAAGAAAGATATATAATCACAACAAATGAAAAAGAGAAAAAGAAAGAGTGGGAAGGAAGGAAGAGAAAAAGCATTATTTTGGTTTTTGTGGTCCTTTGGTTTTTGTGGTCCACTTTCTCCAGATGTTTGCAGTTATGTACTGTCCCCAAGTGCCAATCTACAGACTAATGCTGTTGTAAAATTAAGTTTCCCCAGAAAGAGGCAATATGATAAAAAAGAAAAGGACAATTTTATTGTTTCTTGGTGATGAAGAGCCAAAGGGAATTTATTGAGTCCTGTAACTGGGAAGGACAGAACTGGCCAGTGTCATGTATATCTGTATCTAGGTCTTTATGTTCTAATCAGGGTGCCCTCACTGCCTTTCACATTTGTTTTTCTTTGATGGCTATATTATTTCCAAGAGTAGACATTAGATATGCTTCCTCTACAGCACAGGAAAATTGTCTCTGACAACCCCTGGCCTATAGCATAAGAGCCAAACAACCACAAGGGAATGACAGTTATTTCCTACAAGGACCCACACATCAGTCCCAGGAAAGGATCTCAGTCCTGTGCCTTCCTCCTGGACCTATCCTTGCAGCCAGTGGATTCAGGCACCGTGACTAGCCAGACCTGGCACCTGTACCCATATCTGCGCAGTTGGGGAAAGGAGGGAGATGGGGCTAAAAGGTACCAGAATTGAGGAGCTCTTTAGGAATATGTGGAATGTAATGGCTGTATTCCAAATGAGCTAAGGGGCTGGAGAGTCAAAAGCTGCAGGTGTGTATATAATAATATAATAAATTTGTCAACTTATTTATTCAATTTAAAGAATAATTCTTTTTTTCTATTGAGATTGTATCTTCCTACTCTGTGTGTATGTACGTGTATGTTAAAGTATTCTTTAAGAATTATAGCGTAATGGCAGTTGATGAAATACTTGTCCTTACTTGTCCAGTAGTGTATTAGCAACCTAATATTGTTGTCCAAACTATAAAAATCATACATACTGGTCTCAAACTATAAAAGCCGAGAAACTCCTACTCTGGGGAAGCCTGCATGGCACACCTACCACAGTGTTCCAGGGGCTCACTGGTGGTGTTTTCACTAACAACCACCCCCACCCATAAAGCCTGGCCAAGCTCTAGGACTATTTGTGCATGCATGGGATTTCTGCCACCTCAGACATTCTATTTGATATATACAAAGTTTTTCAACCAAATAGTCAAGATCTTAGGGTTTGAATACAGGGGTCCATCATATATCCTAAAATTAGTGCCACATGTCAGTCATGTCAACAATGTATAGAGAGATTAACAACTAACTTTCACTATTTGCAGACAACATGATACTTCATGTATAAAACCCAAAGGGCTCTTCCGAAAAACAGCTAGAACTAATACATGAATTCAGCGAAGTCACAGGATATAAAACTAATGTACAGAAATCTGTTGCATTTCTATACACCAACAATGAAGCAGTAGAAAAAGAAATCAAGGAATTGATCCTATTTACAACTGCACCAAAGCCAATAAGATACCTAAGAATAAACCTAACCAAAGAGGTAAAAGATCTGTATTCTGAAAACTATAGAATACTAATGAAAGAAATTGAGGAGACAAAGAAACGGAAGAACATTCCATGCTCATGGACTGGAAGAACAATGTTAAAATGTCTAAACTACCCAAAGCAATCTACACATTTAATCAATACCTATCAAAATACCACCAGAAATTTTCAGAGAGCTAGAACATCAATCCTAAAATGTGTATGAAACCACAAAAGAACCTAAATAGCCAAAGAAATCCTGAAAGAGAAAAGCAAAGCTGGGGGCATCACAGTTCCAAACTTTAAACTATATTACAAAGCTGTAGTCATCAAGGCAGTATGGTACCAACACAAAAACAGACACATAGATCAATGGAACATAAAAGAAAACCCAGAAATGGACACACAGCTATATGGTGAACTAATCTTTGCCATAGAAGGAAAGAATATCCAATGGAAAAAAGACAGTCTCTTCAACAAATGGTGTTGGAAAACTGTACAGCAACATGCAGAAGAATGAAAATGGACCACTTTCTTACACCATGCACAAAAATAAATTCAAAGGATTTAGGATGAAAGACCTAAATGTGACAGGAAACCATCAAAATTCTAGAGGAGAACATAGGCAGCAACCTGTTTGATCTCGGCCATAGCAACTTCTCACTAGACATGTTCCCAGAGGCAAGGGAAACAAAAGCAAAAATGAACTATTGGGACTTCATCAAGATAAAAAGCTTCTGCACAGCAAAGGAAACAATCACAGAACTAAAAGGCAGCCTACGTAATGGGAGAAGATATTTGCAAATGACATATCTGATAAAGGGTTAGTTTCCAAAATTTATAAAGAACTTATCAAACTCAACACCCAAAAAAACAAACAATCCTGTGAAGTAATGGGCAGAAGACATGAATAAACATTTACCAAAGAAGATATCCAGATGGTCAACAGACACATGAAAAGATACTCAACATCAGTCATCATCAGGGAAACGCAAATCAAAACCATGATGAGATAATACCTCACACCTGTCAGAATGGCTAACATTAACAACACAAGAAACAACAAGTGTTGGCAAGGATGCAGATCCCTCTTGCACTGTTGATGGAATGCAAACTGGTGCAGCCACTCTGGAAAACAGTATGGAGGTTCCTCAAACAGTTAAAAATAGAACTACCCTGTGATCCAGCAATTGCACTACTAGGTATTTATCCAAAGGATGTAAAAATACAGATCCAAAGGGGTACGTGCACCCCGATGTTTATAGCAGCATTATCAATAATAGCTAAACTATGAAAGAGCCCAAATGTCCATTGACTGATGAATGGATAAATGAGATGAATAACTGCATATATATATGTATATATTCTCTCTCTATATATATGTATATATATCTATATATAATATTGTACATATCTTGCCATTTGAAATGATGTGGATGGAGTTAGAGTGTATTAGGCCAAGTAAAATAAGTCAGTCAGAGAAAGACAAATACTATGTGATTTCATCATATTTGGAATTTAAGAAACAAAACAGATGAACATATGGGAATGGGAAAAAAAGAGGGATAAAGGGAAACAAACTATAAAACACTCTTTACAAAAGAGAAGAAACTGAGGGTTGATGGAGTGGGGGGAGTGGGGTAAATGGGTGATAGATATTAAGGAGGGCAATTACAGATGCGTTGTGTTGAGCACTGGGTGTTATATGTGAATGTTGAATCAGTAAATTCTACTCCTGAAAATACTACACTATATGTTAACTAACTATAATTTAAATAAAAATTTGAAAACAAAGTAGTAAATATAAAAACAATTAAAAAAGAGAGAGAGATTAAGGACTTAATTTTATTGATCTTACCTGCAGCATTTTGGTGTGAATACCTTGTCCCAGTTCATTGCCTCCATGTGTGACCAATACAGACCCATCTGTGTAGATATGAACAAGTGCAGCTGCCTAGTAAAACAACCCGGGAGGCACAGCTCAGTGCAAGTTTAGTGAGGTTCAATATTAAAAAATGAGTTGAAATACCAGTCTCACAGAGTGAAGAGGGTCAGAGAGGCAGGTTTTCCTGGTGGGATTCTGAAGCTTAGTTCTATTTTGTGCAAAAGTCACTTGTAAAGAACCTGGTTTATTTAGGAAACTGGTTTTAATAGGAGCCCCTTTGGATAGCCAGGGGTTATGAGTATTGGTTCCAATAATTTGAAAGTCACTCCCTTGATTAAAATCTCTGGCTGACCACTCAGCTAACTAATTAAACATTTGTTAGGTACTTGGCACATGTTATGCTCCAACCTGTGCTCAGCTCTGGACATACACAGATGAACAAGATGTTGGTTCTTCCTCAACAGTGTAGAAGCTCACACTGTAATGGGAGGACAGGTTGGAAAGCAGGTCATTATAATGCAGAATGATTTGTGAGATAATGGGCATGGTATAAGGGGCTCTGGGGACCTGGGAAGACAGATCCAACTGCTTTTGAGAAGCATGGGGAAGGATTTCCCGAAAGAGACAACTGAATGGAATCATGAAGGGAAGAAGGGTTCACGACTGGGCAAGTTGGGCAAAAATTCCCCATTGTCCGTAAGGGAAAGCCTAGCTCCTTATTACAATATAAGGCCTTTTAGGATGTGGTCTCTTGTACTTCTCCAGTTCCATTGTTGTTTTTCCTGCTTTTTCTTACCGCTGCTCCTTCCTGACCTGTGCTCATACTTATGCCGTTCTCACTTCCTGGCCTGCTCCCCAGCCTTCAGGACCACACCTACACGATCTGTTCTGTTAAAGCTTCCCCCACATGTTCATTCCCATCTTGGAAGGATCAGCTACCTGCTTCTCTGCACTTCCTCTTACGGGGTGAACTGGGTTGATTAATGTCCCCTGCAAATTCCTGTCCACCTGGAACTTCAGAATGCAACCTTATTTGGAAATAGTTTTGCAGATATAATCAGTTAAGATGAGGTCATAGTGGATTAGGGTGGGCTCTAAATTCAATGACTGGTGTCCTTATATAAGGCTGTGTGAAGATACACAGCAAAGAAGGCCACATGAAGATGGAGGCAGAGATTAGAGTGATGCAGCCACAAGCCCAGGAACAACAGGAGCCACCAGAAGCTGGAAGAGGCAAAGAAGAGTTCTCCTCTGGAGATTTCAGAAGGAACATTGCCCTCCTGACACCTTGATTTTGAACTCCAAGCCTCCAGAACTGTGAGAGCACAAATTTGTTGTTGTAAGCCACACAGTTTGTGGTACTTTCTTATGGCAGCCATAGGAAATGAATACAGGGGGGTGACAAGCTCTTCTGTGAGAGAATCAAACATTCAAGTTTGTGTCTTATAGAGAACTTGGAGCAAGTCTGAATTACGGAGGCACTAAATAATTGTTTGTTGAATTGGACAAGTGGAAATGTTTCATTCCAGGAGGAGGAAGAGGAAAAGGGGGAGGAATTAGGATTTTATTCTGTCTTGAGATGCCTGGAGGCCCAGAATGGCTTGGAGGAGCTTTGGGGCACCCAGGCTTATAGATGCTAATAATAGTATTTATCACCGTGGGCCTTTTGACTCCCTCTTGACAATGCTCCCAATACCTAGTTTGGAGAGTAGGTGTTCCAGCTTTGTGAGTCATCAGCTGCCCTGAAATAATACATTTCAACTCCCAACCTGGTGATTCTTGGGTACATCAATTTGGAACTCTGTGAAGAAACTGGAGACCTTTCAAACAGAGCTTTAAAATCATTGCTTGGTTTAAGGATTTGTGTGTGTGTGTGTGTGTGTGTGTGTGTGTGTATGTGTGTCAAGATGAGATGATGGTGGAGAGTAGACTGTGGTTTAGATGAGGGGCAGCCATATAGGTGCGGGGAGGTGTTGTATAATAAAAAATAAATATATGGTCTTTGTCTCTGATTTTTGGCACAGAGGTCCTAAAACCCTGGATATTTGTTATTTTTTGTCTGCTGTTCAGATGATTCTTGGGGTAAACCTAGACAGCTTGTTGGGGGGGAATTGTTGCCAGAAAAACCAAACACATGGTTAGAGGGTTCCAGCTTTCAGCCCTCCCCCCTCTGGCCTTCAGGGAGGGGGGAGGGGCTAGAGATTGAGTTCAATCACAATGGCCAATGATTTAATCAAGTGCACCTATGTAATGAAACCTTCATAAAACTCACAAACGATGGGGTTCGGGGAGCTTCTGTGTTGGTGAACACATCCACATGCTGGAGTGAGAGGGCATAAAAGCCCCACACCTCTTCTCCCATACCTTGCCTTATGCATCTCTTCCATGTGGCTATTCTTGGCTGGTATCCTTTGTAACAAACTGGTAATACTTGCAAGTAAAATGCTTTCCTGAGTTCTGTGAGTTGTTCTAGCAAATTATCGAACCTAAGGGAGGCGGGTAGTGGAAAGCCCCTGATTTTCTAGTTGCCTGGGAAGAAGTGTGAGTAGCTTGGGCATCCCACTTTCACTGGTGTCTTAAGTGGAGGCAGTCTTATGGGACTTAGCCCTTGATCTGTGGAGTCTGTGCTAACTCTGGGTAGTTAGTGTCAGAATTGAACTGAATTGTTGCATGCTCAGTTGATGTTGGAAAATTGGAGAATTGAAGCAGAAAAAACACAAAATTTGGTGTCAGAGAAAAAACCACATAGGCAGATATCTAGAATCTCTTACACTCCAGCTGTTGAGTCTGTCCCAGCTCGTAGGTGTGACAGTTAACCTTCCTGCACCTCTGTAGAGAATGAGCATGCTGGGCCTGAACAAGAGTGTGCCTCAGGAGGCCAGGGAGTCTCATCCTACCTGGATGAGTGTGCCTGAGATCTCCTGAGGGAGAGGTGTGGGCTGCCTAGAACCACTACATAGCATTTCAGGAACCCTGCCACCTGCTTTATATTTATTAGCTTTTCGAATCCTTATCAATCCTAAGAGAAAGGATTATTATTCTCATTTTATAATTGAGGAAGCTGAGGCTCAGAGAGGTTAATTAATTTGTTTAATACCACAGAGCTAGTAAGTGGCAGGGCCAGGATTTCTCAGGTCCACCTGACTCCAGCTGATTACGATTTTGGGGCAACTTCTTTATTCCCTAAGAAGGATTTCCTTGGACAGGGCAGTTTTTGTGGTGTGTGCATGTGTGTGTGTCTAGTGGCTGCTAGTAGTTGGGTGTAAGTGGAAACATGCTTTCAGTGGTATATACACACTGGAGATCTAGTGCATTTTTTGATTTAAATTTAGGTCTAATGCATATAAGATCTCTTCAGTTGCAGAGTCTTTGCTTCTGGTGGAAAATAATGGGGAGGCAACATTTTCCAGTTTTCTAAATAGCTTTCCCGTATGTGACCCACTGGGATTGCTGGGAAGACTCATCTGTACTAGTCTTGTGTTATTTAATGGGCTCATCTATTTGCCTCTTTTCCTCCTCACCTTCTGGAGAGGGCCTCTGAATGACCTGCCTCTTCCTTTTGCAAATCTACCTGGAAGGATTTTTGGACCACACCTCCCTACTTCCCCTTCAGAACTGACAAATATTCCTGGGAGAGGTGGCCTGAAACAGCCAGCTGGTCAGGGCAACATGCAGTGACTTCTCTGCCTAGACTTAGGGGCACAGAGAAGAACTGAGGTATCTGAGGCACAGACCAGGAGAGGCCCCCTTCCTGCCTAAGCCATAACCCCTGGGCTCAGAAAGCTCAGCACAATGGGCCTTGTGGGCTCTTGTTCCCTTTAAAATAGGGATGATTCAGGGTTGGGTGAGGTGGTGGTCATGGTCACTGCTGTGTCTTGGCAGTTAAGCTGGGGCAGTTCTCAGGCTTGCTGATGCCATTTTCTGCCACCGAGACATTTTTCTACTGCACCGTTGAATGTGCTTACAGAAGGGGTGCTGCTCAGGAAAGCTCTGTACATTTCTCCCAGGTGCTGGGGGAGGGAGGGGTTCAGTGCCTGGGACATATGACGCTCTCCCAAAGTCAGTAAGTGCTGATTGGGGTAGCAGTGCATCTGACATGAGGGTTATTTTACACATATAAAAGCTTTACCTGATGATAGCTTGTTGCAGCAAAGCCAACTGAAAACTTCATGGGGATAATTGCAATGCCTTTTTTCTTCCAATAATTCTTCTTGTTAAACTCTTCCACTTGCATTCTTCTGCTGTGAAAGGAAGACTGGTCCAGACACTCATTCCAACATCTTATTAGGGTCTCAGGGTTGAATGCTTGTTTATAGATGGTTTTATCAACTGTTTTGTACATGTTTTTCTCCCTAATCTGAAACGGGTAAGGAGTTGAGTCAATAGTTACGGTAAGACAGAAACTGACTGCAAAATCAATACTTGAAAAGCTTCCCCATTAAAACACAAACTTTGGTGGGGAGAAGACAGGGTGTATCTTCTTTCTTTGAACAGCATGTGCTTTTGCAAAAATAATGGGGGTTATTTCTCATCTCTTCTTCAATGTACCAATCAGGGCTTCCTCCTGAAAGTGGAGGGTAGGGGTAGTAACTGGTCCCTGAAGGGCAGTAGGAAGGAAAGGCTGAAAGAAGCAGATATTCCTTTTTTCCTACAATGTTCAGAGAATGAAGAAGATTTGGTAGATTGTATATAAAAGCAAGGATTTATTGTCATAACTGAAGATTTGTTCTGATAGAGAGGAATAGCATTGTAGCTAATAACAAATAGCAGATCTTCTCTAAGCCTTCTGATTGCCTTTGGAATGTGTGGTCAAATCTTTTTAAAAATATATTTGAATATGGGTGTGTCCTATATCCTAGAAGCCTGCAAGACTTGACAAAGAAGGAGAGCCTACTGAGATATGCTCAGGAAATTTTCATTATCCCCATTTCACTCTAGTAACAATAAAAAAATTATTACTATCAGTAGTAACAATGGAATAATACTATCCAGTTTATGAAAACAAATACTATTCAGTTTGTGAAAACAAATACTATCCAGTTTATGAAAACAAAGTGCTAACTCATTTGATTCTTGCAGGAAAATTTTGTGGTGAGTCATATTGTCCTCATTATAGAGATAAGGAAACTGAACCACAAAGAGGCTGCCTTTCCTTTTCAAGTTGTTGCATTTGCCTGGATTACTTTCCCATTATCTGTGCCTGTTATTCTTTAAGGCCTATCTTAAGTGTCATCTTCTATGGAAACTTCTTCCTGACCCTCCTCCCCCCAAGCCAAAGTGATGTCTTCTTCCTTTGTACCCATAGAATACTTTACGTGACTTCTCTGAGGATAACTACTGTCCTCCTTGTACAATATGTAGATGTTCTCTTGTGTGTAGGAAGTACCCTGACAATCACAAACCTAGTGGTCCTCTCTGTTGAACTTAGTGGCAAAGGGGTTCAAAGGGCATTATAAAGAGAGTGCTTTCTGGAGCAGATGGACTATATTGGGGAAACAGGAAAAAGAAGTGTAAAATGGAGGCTGTGTCTACTTGAAATGTGTGAGGGGCAAAAAAGTGTTATTAATAATTATCTCAATTGCCAGTGACTGCCTCTCTCTGGCGTAGCATCCTGTATATACTGTGCACCTTTTAGGATACTGTACAAAATAATATTTTTAGAGGGCATTCTTTTGGCAGTATATTTCTCAAAAGTTTTCAATAAATGTATCCTACAGATATATACAATAGAGCAAAAATACATGTGTATTTTGGTACATGGGTACCAAGATGTTTCTTGCAACATCATTTTAATAGCCAAAAATGGGTGACAACCTAAATGTATATCAATAGTGGAGTGGCTAAATAAATTATGGCAAGTCCACATTACATAAGACTATTCAGTTATGAAAAAGAATGAAGCGGATTATTCTGTTGACACAGGAAGATGGCCATAGCCTACTGTCAAATAGAAAAAGTAAGGCACAGGGGCGCCTGGGCAGCTCAGTCGGTTGAGCATCCAGCTTTGGCTCAGGTCATGATCTCACGGTTCATGGGTTCGAGACCTGATTCAGGCTCTGTGCTGACAGCTAGCTCAGAGGCTGGAGGCTGTCTTCGGATTCTGAGTCTCCCTCTCTCTCTGACCCTCCCCTGTTCATGCTGTCTCTCTCTCTCAAAAATAAATAAAATGTTAAAAAATTAAAAAAAAAAGAAAAAGTAAGGCACAGAATAATATGTTTATTATAGTCTCATTTTGGTAAGTGACTGCCTATGTACATATATATTATATATCAATGTTTATGTTTATTTATGTATGTGTATATGAATATAGAGGGCTGGAACAATAAACATAGAACCATTAACAATCGTTGCCCTTGACTAATGGGGTAATGGAATGAAGAAGGGGATGTTAACTTTTTACTATATTTATTTATTTTATTCTTTTTTTTAAGTTAAAAACCATTTTTAATTTTATTTATTTATTTTGGGAGAGAGAGAGAGAGCATAAGCAGGGGAGGGGCAGACAGAGAGAGGAAGAGACAGAATCCCAAGCAGGCTTGGCGACATAAGCGCAGAGCCCAATATAGGGCTAGAACTCACGAACTGTGAGATCATGACCAGAGATGAGATCAAGAGTCAGATGCTCGACTGACTGCACCATTCAGGTGCCCCCACTTAAAAAAATTTTTTTTTAATGTTTATTTATTTTTGAGAGAGAGAGAGAGACACACACACACAGAGCATGAATGGAGGATGGGTCAGAGAGAGACAGAGATACAGAATCCCAAGCAGGCTCTGAGCTGTCAGCACAGATCCCCAAAGCAGGGCTCGAACTCACAAACCCGAGATCATGACCTGAGCCAGAGTTGGACACTTAATTGACTGAGCCAACTACGCACTCCTCGGTGCCCCACTTTTTACTTTAATTACTGGTTAAAATTTTAAAAAGAGTAATTATTTTTGGGGTGTCTGGGTGGCTTGGTCGGTTAAGCATCTGACTCTGGGTTTTGGCTCAGGTCACTATCTCACAGTTCCTGAGTTTGAGCCCCTGGTCAGTCTCGTGCTGACAGTGCAGAGCCTGCTTAGGATTCTCCCTCTCCCTCTCTCAAAATAAATAAATAAACTTTAAAAACAAAGAGTAATTATTTTTGTACAAATCAGGAAAAAGAAAGAACCAGAAAGCTTTTTGCCTACGGAAGTAGGAAGATAGTGGAATCATTTCCTTCAGGTAGCACTTAATTTATCTTGAATTCTGAGCCAGGACTAATTTGAGTGGTTATTCTATGGTCTTTCTTTGGGTAGCTAGTTCCCTGCCTCATCTGATTCTTCACTAACCTTGGTTACTACCTTGATGACAACCTTACCTCTTCTGGCAGAAGGCCACATTTGGCTGCCACAGCTGTGATGCAAGATTCTGTTATCAGGGTTCCTTGTGGGAAGCCAAATCCGCGAAACGCCGTATTGGATGGTAAATTTGTCATGCATGCATGGCCCCGGAATCTAAGGTTGCGGATTTTATAGGCATTTTCCAGCTTTAATATAAGAAATTCTGTTACCTAAAGTAAAAGGAGATATTAATATATATGGGGACAACGCTTTTTTTTTTCTGTAAAAGTCAAGTACAGAGTCTAACTGCTTGTGGAACTTGATAAGTACCTGAAGAAACATGCTCCATAAAGACTCATCTAGAAATTCTGCATTCTATTCATGATTAGGGATGGTGCTAGTTTCTGGTGCACATACCTGCTCAGAGTCATCCAGTGTGCATCCTCCATTAATGAAACACTCAATGTCTAGAGCTTTGATTCGCCCATTGTTCATGAATCCCACCTGTCACCAAATGATGGACATTTTATGATCTGTTTAAAATTTACAGTTCAAGTCACAGCCCAAGTTCAAGTCACAGCCCAGCTCCACTACTGGATGAGATTGAAGACAGACTCTGCTCCCGTTTGCTTGGTGGTGTGTCACACCTGGCTATCCCCTTAATTTTCCATGCTTGGCTGACAAAGACCTCCTGTGACCTGGATTTTGCTGAGCCTTTCCTTTCAACATGTAATTTTCTGGCTTCACAGTCAGTGTGGAATTCCAAAGTCCTTGCTTGCCTCCTGGTGTATAATTGCCACCCTCTTCTTACTTATTTCTGGCAGATTCTCCTTCACATTTGACTAGTTTTCTTTCTAATGTAGTCTGTGGTTTCTCCCCTTGGTGGAAAAGTCTCTGGAATTCCAAAATGTGTGGGAAAGAATCACAGTGCCTCTCAGAAGCAGATGCTGGGGAATGGACATGAGAACGACTGCTCCCATTTAGGGAGCTGATGAAGTGCTTTGTGATTGGTTAAGGATGTAACAAATGTGAACTAGTGATGATGTTCTTTCTGGGACTCACAGAGCACCTTGTATTTTTCTGAAGTTGCCACTCTCTTCCCACCCACGTAGACTAGTTGGTTGGCACAGTGCAGACTGAAAAGACTGTTGTAGTTCTACAAGAAGAGGGTTGGCCCTGGTCCCATTTGCCTTTCTGAAAATGGGCACAGCTTTTTGGTTACTATCACCTATGGAAATATTAGATAACAAACCTGAGCATATGCAGGAAAGTCCACGAATTCGGAATTCATGGTAATTTTGACAAATGTTAGGCTGAAGTTTACTTTTGACTTTTCATGAAGAAATGACTGCTAAGCAAAATAGTATAATAAATAAGGTAACAGAATTCTTAAACTTTTTATAAACTTTTTAAGAATTTTGGAAGAACTTATTCACACATAAATATCTATTATGCTAATTTACAAATAGCTCTGAAAAACTGAGCAAAACTATGTTAGCTAGGTTTGAATGAGGATCTCTATCTATCTATCCACATCTCATACACATCTCTCACACATATATTACTATATTGAAAGTAAAATTATATTTCTTTAAAAATAAAATAAAACTTGGATTTTCCAAAGTCTATTTTCCTCATTTTAGTTATATTTTATAAAACCATAATTACCAAAATATTCAAAGTCTAGAACCTTCTAAATAAGTACTAGTACTAAAACAGTCTCACAACTGTAACATAAATAAAGCCTGGTTTATAATGGGCCAAAACCAAAGAACTCAACAACCACGGTAACAACACAAACTGCCACAATCCCAGAATGTGGCTCTACATTGTTCTTGGTACTAGAAGATTATAATAGTTGTGAACATTTGTTTCTTTGCATTTGAAGGCAAATAAAAAATGTAGTGGTGAACTGTGTTCCTTTTCTCTCTAACTATAAAAATTACTAATGCCAATGGAAGAAATAAAATGGTGCTGTGGTATGGCTTTAGTAATCCAGGAAATATAATAATTTAGTAATCTAAGGCAATGGCAACCTCCGGTAGAAAATCTAGCTATGTATACACTATAAGCAATTCCCAAAAAGAAAACACATTCAATATAGAAACATTACATTAGAACTATCCCAAAAACTCAGTCACAAATTTGAAAAGTACTATTTTTGTCAACTAGATGTTAAAGTATTTTTTATTATTTTTATTTTTTGAGAGAGAGAGCAGGAGAGGGGTAGAGGGACAGAAAGAGAGAGTGAGAGAGAGAGCGCGAGCGAGCAGAAAATCTTAAGCAGGCTCCATTCACAGTGTGGAGCCCAACACGGGGCTTGATCTCACAACCCTGGGATCATGACCTGAGCCAAAATTAAGAATCAGATGCTCAACCACCTGAGCCACCCAGGCATCTCAGATGTCAACAGTATTTTTAATGGTGTTTATGCTGTAGTTGTATAAAATGCAATGAGCATGGTTTGAAACAATTTAAAATTATTTCATTGTTAGTGGATTCTTTTTTTCCTATTTGCAAGGAACTTTTGTGACACTTTCTTAACAACTTGGCAGAAACACTTGTAAAAATGATTATGTAGTTAAAATGGTAAAATTGTTTCCAAACATTTCAACTGCAAAATATTTTAATAGTCAAGAAGTTTTGGTATAACAAATGTTTGAGCTTCTTTCATTTTTTTGTCTTTGGAGAACCACTAACAAAAATCTTATTCCTTCAATAATGTTTTTATCATTTGAAATTGTATTTTTATAATCCAATCTATATGTACTAAAAGTTCCTCATAAAATTTGTGAGAATTCAAATACACAGCATTCTCATTTAATATTTTATTTTATTATTATTTTTAATGTTTATTTATTTTGGTAGAGAGAGAGAGAGAAGAGTGAGCATGTGAACAGGAGATAGGCAGAGAGAGAGAGAGGGAGAAAGGGAGAGAGAGAATCCCAAGCAGGCTCTGACGTGGGACTCTGTCTCACAAACTGTAAGATCATGACCTGAGCTGAAATCAAGAGTCAGATGCTTAACCTACTGAGCCACCCAGGTGCCCCACTCATTTAATATTTTAATAAGATTATTGTTTGTTTTTAGAATTTAGCAAAATCAAAATAATAGCAAGTGACAAAAACCACTAAGATTTTTATCTTTTTATTTTAAAAATATTATTATTATTACTATATTTTTAATTTACATCCAGGTTAGTTAACATGTAGTGTAATAATGATTTTAGGAATAGAATTTAGTGATTCATCACTTATATATAACACCCAGGGCTCATCCCAACAAGTGTCCCCCTTAATGCCCCTTGCCCATTTAGCCCATTCCCCTACCCAAAACTCCTCCAGCAACTCTCAGTTTGTTCTCTGTATTTAAGAGTCTCTTAAAATGAAGTATTTTAATAATTTCAGGTTTAATACTCACTTTATATTTTCCAAATAATGGGTGTCTTCCCCCAGTTATTAACATATCATCTTCACGATCAAGAACAAGACGAATGGGATGACCAGTTCTAAAGAAAACAAATCTTAGATTTTCTACTCATTCCACCCACCCATTGATCCATTCCCCTATTCGTCCACCTACCCATCTAGCATCCACCTGCCTATTTATTCACCCCTCATTTAATTATCTACTCAAGCATCCATCTAGCTACCTTTCTGGCTATCCATTCTCCATCCATTTTCCCACCCATTTATCCAACCATTCATTTAACCATCCATCCATCCCATATATATTCCTTGAGTGCATACAATAAGGTAGGCACTGATCTGAATTAATATATGACTAAATTACTACTGTTTCTGTAGACTATAACTCAATAGTTGGAGATCTAGCTAAAGTAATTAATGTCACATGCCAGTTAACTTGTGTTCTTAAGGCCTCAGATTTCATGCTCACCCAGATCCAGCCACTTTGCATATCCCTACCACTAGTTACAAAGTTGAAAGAATGTGAATAGATAAATCCATACTTAACACAACTGCAAAAACAAGGCCAAGTACTTGTCTTTAGGATGCTGGGTTAGCATTTTCATTTTTACCCATGACTGCTATTATGTTGGCCAAATTGGGCCGTTGGGTAGCTAGAAGCTTCAGCCTTTCTGAATCTCCAGGGCAGTAGTTCCCATACTTTGGAGTGTAGAAGAATCCTCCAGCATGCTGGCAAAAATGCAGATTCCTGAGCCTTAGCACTAGGGCTCTCATTCAGTACTTTAGTTGGAGGGGGCCCTAGAACTGGCATTTTTCTCAGTGATTCTTATGAGATACTTTCAGGTACATGTTGAAAGCTACAATTCTGGCACAAGATTTCCTGTTATTTGTTTGTTTGTTTGTTTGTTTGTTTTTGTTGTTGTTTTAATGGTGAAGACTACCTGGAGCGTCAGTTACATGTAAAGTTTCTGTGTCTACCCCCTGGTGATTCTGATTCTGTAGGTCTGGGATGGGGAGGCAGGAATTTCTACAAGTCTAGGAGACTCTTATTTATTATGTTTATTATTTTTTTGAGAGGGGAGGGGCAGAGAGAGAGGGGGCCAGACAATTCGAAGCAGGCTCTGCTCTGACAGCAGCAAGCCCCAGGCTGAGCTTGAACTCACAAACCACTGAGATCGGACCTTGGGACACTGGACTGAGCCACACAGGAGCCCCTAAGAGACTCTTATTATCAACAGTTTGGCAACACTGTTCTGGGGACTACTTAATGCATGCCAGATATGTGTTAAGGTGGGGTTGTAGCTTAAGGCACTGGTTCCCACACTTGGCTGCACAGTGGAACCACTGGGTTAGTTTTAAACTATACTGATGCCTGCATCGGTATGGGGCAGCCTAGGCCTTGGGACTTAAATGCTCATCAGATGATTCTAATGTGCAGTAATGCTTGAGAAGTCTTAAAGGCACAAAGCCTGTTGGGAGTATGATGAACTGATTATCCCTTCTGGGTACTTAGTGGGGTGAATAGAGAGGTTCATTATGGAAAGAACTGGAGATGGGATTCAGATCTTGTGATTTCCTGCCTCTCATTGCAGAACGTGACACACATCTGATTGCCTTGGGACCTAGCTTTGAACAACACAGAATTTGTCAAAGGAAGCGGGACCTTTGAACTTTGCAAGCTGATTGGGGCTCTGACAATAATTTGTAACTACTAAGAAACAGTTATAGAAAATGAACAAGAAACAGAAAAGCCAGCAACTTGAACACCGTGAACAGCAAAGAAGCAAGGCTTCTGGTTGAAGTTAGCCTGGGAACTCTCTTTGAGGATGTCATCTGTCATTAAGCAAACATTGACTAGCCAGCCCTTCCAGGTGCAGAGAGGCAGAGGGTGGGAGCCTTTCTTTCCTCACGCCACCCTATCTGCAGCTAGAGTAGGAAGGGAAAGTGGGGGAGGAGCCTCCCCCTTGGCATTCCACTTGGGCAGGAGACTTGTCCCACCCCTAAATGGGTCACCTTTCCTAAAGTTCAGGGATGGGGCAGCCTCAGCCTTGGAGCTGTTTAACTAATAATATCACTTTAACTTTTACAGCCTATTTGAAGTCCTAGGTGCATTTGACTTTTCCAATAACTAGAAAGGTGGGTATTATGTCTGTAATTATAAAGAAAAGGAGACAGAAGCCTGTGTTGCCTAAGGACACTTGGGTAGTTATGACAGCAGTCCAAGTCACTCTCAGTCCATGGATTTTCCTTTAGCTCTGTACGTTTTACACCCTCCTGTATCCCCAAGTGCACTTACTTGATAGCGCCCACAGCTGCAATAGCCCCGAATACAGCTGGTCTTCCTACTTTTCCTCCAAAACCTCCACCCACACGCTTGACATGACAGGTGATCCTGTTGATGGGGATGTTTAAAGTAGAGGACACTGTTTTCTGTGAAAGATAATGGAAAAGTTTTATAAGAAATGACAAAGAAGACTTTTCTTTTCTGAAACATCACAGAAATATTCATCCACACCTACTGTCAGGAAACAAACAAACAAAAAACAAAACCCAAACTAAGACAATGTAAATCTGTCTTGCAGAGAGCTCTGCTGAGTTCATAAACATTGTTAATCTTACAGAACAGCCTTTCCAGCAGAAAAATAGTATTTTCCAGAAGGGAAACTAAGTCCTGGATTCCTGTCAGAGCCGGAATCCTAGCCAAATGCCTAGACATAAGTTCCAGCAAGGTGGAAATCAGCAAACTCCTGACAACTTACTAAAGAAGATGTTTTAAGCTAAAATCTAGAGCACTTTGAGATTGGGAGAATTAAAATTGTGCTGTAAAGTGATGTGTTTACTCCAAAGGTTATCTGTAATGATTATTTTAGAGAAAAAGCAAGTACAGATATAATTTAGTGTTGTTAACCAATCACAGAGCTCATTTAAGCATGCTGCAAATGAATGTACTCTTTAAATCTGAAGTGACTGTGGCTGTTCTTTAAGTTTAATTTTATTAATTTTATTTAATTTTCATTCCAGTATAGTTAACACAGTGTTATGTTAGTTTTGGGTGTACAATATAGTGTTTCAACCATTCTATACATTACTCAGTGGTCACCAGGATAAGTGTGCTCTGAATCCCCTTCACCTCAGCTGTTCTTGTACTTACTTGACAAGACCAGAAACAATAAAAGAGTTCTGGTATCTTAGCTGCTCCATTGATGTCCAATACTTGGATATCAAGTTTCTACAGGAAAAATGGCTACCAACTATGAGGCTATGGGGATTGAAGGCCATGATGAAATAAGAAGTTCAGAAGATAAGGGCAATCCTGGACCTCACCTGCACGTGGGTTGGATCCTGTGTTGACACATAAATGTCCAGCTCTTTGTCCTCTGCCTTTGGAATAACAAGCACTCTTTGTGTTTCCATGTAGAAATGTTCCTGTCCCCCAACATGGACCTCTCCTGTTAAGTGCAAGCAAAGGGAAATTCCTAAAAGTGTGTGCTCATTGGAAACTACCAGGTTGAGTAATTCCAAAGCATGTAAGATGTGGACTGACCAGTCTGGATTTGTCCTGACCAAGGAACTGATGGAGTGGGCATTTGTTCTGCGGCAGCTAAGGTCAATCTGTTTCAGAGACTATAGTTTTGTATAACAAGTTGGAAGTGTCTGGTTCTGTTTCTCTGTCCTTGACTAATCAAACTGCTAAGGATTTTTCTTCTATTTATTCTGTTGCTCCCTGCCCCCCACCTCTAAAGGCAACACCCCTCCACACTCCCACTCACAATTTGAGAGGAAGAGATATAAGAGAAATTTGGCAAAGTGCTAAGTCTTTAGAGGATGCCCTTTCTCAGAGGAAATCACATGCTCTCAGTGTCTGCTTTGGAACATAATTGTGCAAACATTCTATTAAATATCCTGAGCTGCTTACCTTCAACAATTTGATCTACTTTTTCAAATGCCTCCTCAATGTTTCCTTGTTCAAGTTTTTTTTCAGGGCATAGGAATGAGTTGTGCTTTATGGCATCCTAAATGATAGGAATAAACCACAAAAGCCAATTAAAATTCTTTTTCTTCCATTGGCATTTTTTTTCTTAGTCAAAGGCCAGTAAACTCCCCCAAATAGCCATCTACTGGGACACATGAAGGGAGTCATCAAGCAAGGGAGTACTGGAGTAGTGGGCTCATGGCAGAGGTGAGAAGCAAGGGAGTACTGGAGTAGTGGGCTCATGGCAGAGGTGAGATGGATGTCTGAAGGATGTCTTCTAGAGTGCAGGGAAAACCAACAAGAAGGAGTAATGTTAATAATTGAGATCTGGGGATGCTATGATCACTCATGATGATAAATACTCATTTCTCATTTTAGTGTGCATGTCCAGGGAACAGGTGATTATTAGTATTATCCCCATTTTACAGATGAAGAAACCATGTCTCAGAGAGGTTACCAAACTTATCTAAGTTACACAGTTAGTAAGTGGTGCAGCCAGGATTCAAATCTAGTAGTTTGGTTCTAGAAACTGTGCTTTTAGCCACTACCCTTACGCCTCTCATATATACAGTCATTTAAATGAATGAATGAATGGATAAATGAATAAGTATTGGTACCTATGACTATTTTGTTACCTACTTTCATTCACAAAAGACATTTTTAGCTGACTCTGGACAGTCCTATTCTGAGAGAGATCTAGATCTCTAACCATTCTGAATCCCAGGATATTTCATGGTTTTTCTTCTGGATACCATTTCCCCCTTGAAGAAATGGGATTAGAATTGAAATTTCAAAAACTGATATTAGGATCCTAGTACAACCCCAGGAGGGAGACTGAGCCAAGAAAAATGGTCTGGACTTCTTGCAAACTTGGAAAAATGGGAATTTGGAACAGAACTGATTTGGTTAGAAAGATCAAGAAACATGACCTTTTTAACACTTTGAATATTGAGTAAGTTGTGCCATTTAGGCACATTTTAAAAATGTCAAGTGGTTCACTGGGGCCTTTGAAAAACATTTTATTTTCTGTCACAAGTGCACAAATAAGAAAGCTTTTCTAAACTCAGTTACTCTGAATTTGCCCTTCATTGAGTTAGAACCTGCAAATCCCACTCCACATCTGAATTTTCTATTCTAACTTCATTCTTTCTGCTTTAGTAATAGCATTTGCATTCCTTGAGCTGGACCCAAAAGTAAGAGTTGAAATTTCTGTGGAATTCCATCATGAAAGTCCCACTGTTTTGGGACCCCACTTTGAAAACATGATTGTTCTCAATATCCATTCTCATCATCTTCTCCAATTTTTAGTAGATATGTAGTCACCTGGAATAAAGTCTACATTTCCCAGCTCCCCTTGAGGTGTGACATCTGACTAAGTGCTAACCAGTGAGATTGTGGGAAGTGTCCTTAAAGGGACTGGAGATGCCCTTCTTCACCTCATTCTCTCTGCTGTCTGGAATGTGGCCTTAATGGCCAAAGCTTCAGTAGCCATTGTGAAGTAAAGTGTGACCCAGAGGATAGAAACCATGCTTGATGCAGCGACTAGATACAAGGAGCCCAGTCCCTGACACATAGAACGCTACATAAGCCCTGGACTGATCCCTTATAGACTTTTTGAATATAAAAGAGAAAGAAACTTCAATTCTTGGTGTGTTCCCTGCCATTTCTTAGAGACAAAGCTAATTTCAATTCATATGAGTAATATCTTCCAGAGAAAGCTGATTTTGCCAGGGCAAGCCAATGACAAGAAAAAATTAGAATTGGTCCTGCATTAAGAAATTTACAAAGGTGTTTTTGATTCTACAACCTTATAGGAAAGAAACCAGCCAACGCTGCTTACGTTGATGCTGAAGATTATGGGCTCCAGATCTTCGTAGGTGATCTTTATCTTTTCAATTGCGCTCTTTGCCTGTACATCTGTCTCTGCAACCACAGCACAGATGATCTGGCCCACGCAAAGCACCTGTGAAAGTACATGCATGAAGCAGGAAGAAAAATGTAAGTAGGAATAGTCTTACTTCATTCTGACCAGTGGCTGGTATCTTTGTTATTACTGTTTGGCAATAATAACCATGTTGGAGGTCACATTCAACTATACGTGCTTGGCTAAAAAAAATTTTAATTAAAAAAATAATTTAAAGAATACAGATGATTCCATTGGCCATTTTACTCAATGAATGTAAGCCCCAGAGTGGATATGAGATTGGCTGTGACCTGAATGTGCTGTGTCCTCTGTCAAGCCTGGTTCACATGTATCATCTTCATGGTATCATTTATCATTTTAGAGTTTAAAGATAAGGAAAGTGTTTCTTGTACAATATGATTCCTGTTATGAACTGCACTGTGTCCCCTCCTTCTCAAATCCCAATGTTGAAGCCTTAATGTCCAATGTGACTGTACTTGGAGATAGGGTCTTTAAAGGGGTAATTAAGATTAAATGAGATCATAAGGGTGGAGCTCTAGTCCAATACAGCTGGTGACTTTATAAGAAGAGGAAGAGATACTAGGGAGGCTCATCCTCAGACAAAAATCACGTTGAGGACACAGTGAGAAGACGGCCACCTGCACACCAGAAAGAGAGGCCTCAGGAGAAACCAAATCTGCCAACACTTTGATCTTGGGTGATCAGTCACCGAACTGTGAAAAAATAAATTTCTACTTTTTTAAAAGTGGCCCAACCTGTGGTATTTTGTTATGGCAGCCTGAGCAGATGATATAGCTCTTAAATAACAAATGACCTCTTCATCTGGAGTTCAACCAAAAGAACAGTGAATTGTTTCATGGAGGAGAAACAGTCTGTGTGACTCATTGAGACGTTGACAATAATAGCTAACACTTACTGAGAGCCTTCATGTGCCAAGTACTGTTGTAAGCATTTTACATGCATTAACTCACTCAGATCTCACAACAACACCACGGCATTGGTGTAGTGATTGTTCCCATTTTCCACATAATGATACCCAAAGGCATACGGCTAGTGAGCAGTGGAGATGGAACATGAACCAAATTAGCCTGGCTCCAAAAGCAAGTATTCAGTGAATGTTTGTAGAATTGAATTAAAACATCAAAGGTGGCAAAAGCAACTTTATTACAAATGGAGTATGTAAAAGTAAGTGAGGGGTGGGGTGGGGGTGTGTATGTGTGGGGGTTGGTCTAGGAAGGGAGGGAGTTAAATACAGATAGTAGGGAATGGCTGGTTTTTTTGTACTCTCCTTTTTAGGTCTTTCTAGGGTATTCTATCCTGATACAGGTCAGTTCCTACATTTATTCTTTAGACGGTGGTAAATTGACTCAATAGCACGAGGTGGGAAAACTAGGACTTGTTTTTCTGTATGTTTATGATTTCCTTTTTTCTGTGTAATTTCCTGACTCCAGAAGAGTTAAATCTGTCTGAATAAAGATGTTAGGTGTAGAGAGAAGCTGGAAGAATCAGCACTTCTATCCTGCAATATGGGGGGCGGGGACTGAAAACCAACTGGAGGTGGTACCTTAGTGATTATCTGCACAGAGTCATCTGAGAAAGCATGCTCTGTACCTCATCTACAGCCAACAATTTGTCATCCTCAGCACCATTGGTGCCTGGAATGTCCTTAGCTGTTATCACATCAACCACCCCGGATAGTTCAAGGGCCTCAGACAAATCAACTGATCTGAAAAAAAAGAGAAATATTTAAGAAGTATAAATCAGCAAGCTTTGAGGGCCCCAGACCTGAGGAAAGGATAGAACATGGTTGAAAATAGAAATATATAACAACTGTCCAGTGTAGGTCCCGACTAATAAAAGCTAACCTGCCATATGGGCCAGGTGGCTGCCTGCTGGGTCGGGGGTAACACTTTAACTACAGGAGAAGATCTGTGGGAGGGGCCGTGTGGCTGTGAAAGGGACATTCTTGGGGGAACTTAGGATAGTAGGCATTTACCATTCAGAAATGCAGTATTTCAGGGTTTTATCACCGAGCTGAGTATCAGCCCTACTCAGAGTTGCTCCTTTGAGCCATGCCTGAGGCTACAGCAGGGAGATGAGGTTAGAAGAAAGCAAGGAGCCCATAACTGCAATTTTTGTTCTCACTTTCATAATGGTCATTTCCAGATACCCTCCTTTCCTCCTCCTGGGGATGGTGCCCTTTATTCATTCAATTTTTGGTTCTTTAGGTTTAGGATATGGCACAACAGGTGCATGCCTTGGAGGGAAACTGCAGGTGTGTTTTTAAAAGTTTTTTTTTGAAAACTTTCCATTTACTTACATGATTTTTGCATGGGCTCTTGTACTGGTCACCAAAACCATGAAAAGTTCTCTATCTACCATAGGGATGTCATCACAAAATACGGCTTCACCTGTAGCATGTTTAAGACCTGACAGGTGCATGATGGGGCGTCCAACTGGATCTTGGAGGGACTGGTGAGAATTCACACTCTGCAGAGGGAGACAAGAGTTGCCCTGGACAACTTGAAACTTCACAAGTGGCCTGGCTGATTACCAATACTCCCGATTCAGGATTGAGAAATCAGTCACCGTCAGACCACAAACACTGGAGTGGGTCTGGAATTTGGAGGTTCTCCCTGTCCTGCTTTCTTACCTTTTCCATGACTAAACTGTTTACAGAGAAAGTGATCAAGATGATGAGGTCTAAAGTGATATAATTCCAGAGGGTGGGGGACCAAAATCTAAGCTAAAAGCTTGAGTGTCAACTTGAGTGTGCCTGGGGTAGGGGAGAGGGGAGGGGCACAAATGACAATGGAGTTCACCCAGATCTAGACAAAGATGCCTTGGCTGCTCCTGTAAGTGGCCCCAAAACATTACTGGGAGGATACGGAGTTGGAGAAAGTGTTTACTTTGGAACACTTCTCAGGGAAGATCTGTGTGTGGTGTGTGTGTGTGTGGAGATGGGGTGGGAGAGGGGCTGTGTGCTAACAGATAGTAATAGATACTTTCTAAATTGTCCTGGGTTCAAGTATGGGCAGGGCCCTGACTGGAGATGAGATATTTGCAATCAAGGCTGGAGGCCGAAACTTGCTACTCCCTTATTCAGTCCTTCCCTCACACCTGGTTTAGGTGCTCTTCAAACAAATGCCCAAAGAACATCCGTTTGATGAACACCAATTATCAATGATTAGTCAGATGGTCAAACGATTTCAGGTTGGTTCAGCCTCCAGTGTATGTAGTGGTAGCTCAGGCCTGATCTTAGATCCAGAGTCTCCCTAACTTGGCCTAAACCAAGAGCAATGTGCAAGCCCAAATTAGAAAGTCAGAACTACAAATTGCAACTCTGAAGTGCTTGCTTTGTTCACATAACTATAGCTTATGTCTAAGTTTTTCTAGGTTTCTGTTAAATTATACTCACTGACCTGGTACCTTTGGACTCCCCAGGGTCCTGTGGCAGGGAAATCTTCTAGAGCACTTAGGAATCGGTCTGAAATTTCAGGATAATGATGGCTGTCCTGAGAGACCATTCAAAACAATAAAGATAAACTGATTAGTCTATGATTAAACTGGGCTTTGGTTCGTGTGAAAATGACTTGGCTGAAGTATCTAAGAAACTGCAAGGCCAGGGTAGCCTGGGAGACCAAAATCCACATAGTCTCTCTGGGGGGTCTCCCTTTTTATGAAGGTGTCTTGCCCTCCCTGCCTTTCTACATAATGAGGAACTTGATAGACTGGTTTGAATCTGATCCCCAAGCCACCCCGAGGAGGGAGAGGCCTGTCAGTGAGCTGGGTAAAGACAGGACAAGCTGGAAGGAACATTGGGGGCCAGAGAAGCCATCCCAGAATGAGCTGGAGTTCACTGGACACAAAAGAGCCCACATCCTGATTGTTTTTCTCAGCAACTCGGCAGTTCAGTTCAGGGAAGGCTCTCTGGTGTCTGAAACACATCAAGTGTCTTGATTCTGAAATTAAATGGCAGTGATTATTACCCTGGTGAATGTGGTTGGTGAGGGTCTACCTCCGCATAATGAAAATTGAACACTTGAGGTGACTTGAAGAGTGTTGGGGTGGGGTGTGGTTTGAAACAGGGGGTATGAGGTAGGGTGAGAGTTATAATTCTGGTCCGGCAAGGAAATAGACAGTGAGAGAAAGAGAATATTTTGCCTTGCTTAACTTATTCCAGAAGTTTACAATAAAAAAAATCTAGAAAGAAGCCACTTAAATATTTGCATACAAATAAAATTTTAGTATGTTTTGAAAAATAAAATTTTATTTTACATTTTATATTGAATATAAAATTTTAGAATAGCTAAACCTAATCTATAGTGCCATGAAGCAGATGGGTGGTTGCCTGGGGGCAGGGGTGGGAGTATTGACTGCAAAGGGGCCAAAATGTACATTTTGGGTGATGAAAAGGCTTTATACCTTGTTTGAGGTGGTGGCTACATGGGTTTACACATTTGTTAAAACTCATTGAGTATAAAGAGGTGCATTTTATTATGTGCAATTATACTTCAGTAAAGTTGATTTTATTAGTTTTTAAAATGTTTATTTGAGAAGGAGAGAGAGAGTGTGTGCAAGCAGGGGGAAGGGGCAGAGAGAGAGGGAGAAAGAGAATCCCAAGCAGGCTCCGTACCTTCAGTGCAGAGCCTAACATGGGGCTTGATCTCACAAACTGTGAGATCATGACCTGAGCCTAAATCAAGAGTCAGATGCTTTAACCCACTGAGTCACCCAGGTGTCCCCAGTAAAGTTGATTTTAAAAGAAAGAGAAATTGCATATTGGAGGCAGGAGCACTGTAATGTTTCGTTGCTCAGGACACACAGTGAACATCTGTGAACTGAAGACAGTGTGGCATCCTGGGCCTCATGTGGTAGCCCTGCAGGGCTGAATCCCTGAAGGATGGAGGGCTGGGAACTGACAAGGCCTGACTCAGAACAGGTAACAGGTAATGGCACAGGCTGCCCACAAGACACACTGCAAAGGTAGTGGAAACGTTGGGAGCTTATGGCTGCAAGGGGCACATAAAAGCCAGAGCACTTACAGACACAAGTTTTATAAGCTTCTTCAGTTCCTGCAGAACTTCTAGGTAGAATTTGAAGAAGAAGCTGACCACCAAAGTCCTCCTGAATTCTACTCTTCCTCCTGGAGCCCAGCCTGGGAGGGAGACCTCTTCCAGAAGCAGCCTGCAAGCTTCCTCCAGCATCAGCTCATTCCAGGGCCTGGTGAGGTTGGAGGTGAGGAAAGGGTACTTAAAGGGCAGTCTCCATCCCACGGCATGTGCTAGATACTGGATAATGACAATTTAGAGAACCCGGAATCTCCTTTTTGAGTTGGAAGGAAACTTAGAAATCATCTTACCAAGCCCTTCAGGAAAATCGAGGCCTGGGAGCCTACACCGAGTGGCCCGAGAGTCATGGCAAGGTGAGGATGGGCCCCGTTTCATTGCAACGTGAACCAAGCACGTTCAAGAGCCAGAACATCCCGGAACCAGGCATTACACAAACAGATCACGAGGGCCAATTCCATTAGGAACCAGACCCACCTCTACTGAGGAAGGAACAGAGGACACCTGGGCAGGAGTGGCCTTAGGTGCACTTGGAGCCCACCTGGTGTGGGTCTGCAGGAGTGCTGATGTGCACAGGAGAACTGGGGCGGAGCACAGTCCTGGGCCATTGTTGTTGGAGCCCTCCCCCACGGAGCAGCCCTGAATTAGTCAAAGTCAAGCAAGGTTTGCTTTATTAGCAAAATTACAGAAAGAACAAGCAGTGATTCTACATATAGGAGTTCACATCTTCCCAGGGCGTTGACAACCCTTGCCAGAGACAAACTTCCTCTTGTTCTTTGTTTTTGTTTTTCATTTTTGGGGTGCAGGCTTCGTTGCTTACCTCCCTATGAGCTGTTGGCAAGATTTATGTGCGCTGATTGTGGTTTCCCCAACCCCTCCGTAGGAGAGGCTCAGCTTCTTGATGGTGTCTGTGCCTTCTTTGAGGATGACTCGCATGCCAGCATTCACATCGGCCAAGGCGTTTTGCTGGCACTGAGCCTGTCGGAAGGCTGACACAAATTCCCACTATGGATACAAGAACCATTTGGGGTTATTTGACATGTCAAAAGTAAGAGTGTGGTTTCTGCTTCTTGGTGCCACTAATTAATCACTTAGACTCCATCTAAAGGGACACAAAAGACACGTGGCACAATTAGAGGACAAGTTGGCTGGTTTCTCATTCACAGTGAGAATGGAATCCTCCCAAACACCCAGCCCTAATGCCCAATGCCCTCAAGGAACAAGGATCACCGCGTGCCTTTCCTGAGGCCAGGATGCCTGTATCATTTCCAAGTGCTCTTGCCTCCAGTCTTCAGATGCCTCTGTCCTCGTGAGGATGGAGGAACCCTCCCAGCACAGGTGTTTTAACATTCATTTATTTTTGAGAAATGGAGAGAGACAGAGCACCAGTGGGGGAGGGGCAGAGAGTGAGGGAGACAGGATCTGAAGCAGGCTCCAGGTTCCAAGCTGTCAGCACAGAGCCCGACGTGGGGCTCGAACTCATGAACCATGAGATCATGACCTGAGCTGAAGTCTGATGCTTTAACCAACTGAGCCACCCAGGCACACAGGGGCTTTTAAATGTCATTTGCTTGAAGTGAGAAAGAGACCCACCACATTTCTTGGTTTGTAGAAATGACTACTTTTCCACTTTGCAAAGGTTGTAAAGAAGTTGAATAGAAGTTTCTAACAGTGGACTAGGGAATCTTGTATCAGGAACGAGAGTCAGGAGGGCGATGGCTGCCCCACTAGGGGCTTTGGCATTGTGACCTGCTGATGTTGCAACAGGGGGTTAACGGTGATGGCCTGTGCCTCAACTGTGTTTCCATCTGTGCGGCCACTGAGGGTGTTTGTGCCTGCCTGGTTTTCTGTCTTGGGACTTCACAGATGCACTTTGGACTAGAACACTTTTCAAAGTTTCCTTTCCAAAGGAAAAATAAATGAAGATCATACACGCTCAAAACATGACTTAATATGAGACTTCCTGCATAACCAAGCTAACTCCTGGCTTTTCACCATTGTGTGTGTGCATGTGTGTGTTGAATTGCCTCTCTCTGGGGAGACCATCCTCTTGGATTCAGGTATGGTTTTGGGGAGAGACACGGAGCACTGAATGAAGACAGAGGCCGCACTCAGTAGCCAGCTGGGTGGCCACAGCAATCCCAGATATCCTGTGTTAGCAAACATCTGGAGGCCCTCGTGTTCCTGTGAGCTGTTGGGATTAGCTAGAGCGGGAAGTGGGGAGGCCCTGTCCCAGCCTCCACCTCTTTGTGGGTCAGGCGGAGAAGCTTGTTCCACAGCCAGAGAGCTTCAATTTCCGCCTCCCAGAGTCGATCTGTAGACACAGAGGGGTGAGGGAGGCATAACCACACACCCTCAGCAGGCCCCACCCCACAGCTGAAACAACAACCCCCAATCCACAGCCTGGAGCTGCTTGCCCGAGGGTGTCTGAGGGCCTTGGTGCCAGGCCAGTCCACAGTGGACAGGAAACAGGTTTTCAGGGCAGTTATTTTCCTTCCATCTGTTTTCAGATTTCTAAAGATGACGGCGTTCCATTATGAAAAGGGAAAAACAAACTCTTAAAAGCAGCCAGCAGAATTCTTACCTTTTGAGAGTGAGGGATGTACACGGATTCCAAAATTTCCTCTGGCTTAAGGTCCGCACTTGCCAACCCAGCAAGAAAATGGTCATTTAGAGGGATCTGCCGTGTACCTTCTGTTAAAGAAAATGACATTTCTGCACAGTTGCAGTGAGGAATGCCAGATTATTCTGTACTCTTAAATGTCAGCAGCAAGGAGGAAAAGGTCACCTCCCTCTGCATTGAGTGATGCAATGGTCTTATCGTGTGATAGTCCAGGGCTCCCCTGCTCCCCTGCACAGACAGGGCTGGTGGGAGCCTTTTGACATTTACTTATCTTGGCACACATGCTATGTGAATGGGGTCTCCTGCCGCCTCCAAGTCCTGTCATGCCTGCACCATTTTCAACTTCAGGCAGAAGCTGGTTAACTAAACCTAACTTGTTCAATACTGTGCTCGAGGTAAGGGCATAGCTTCAGTGGAGACAGGGTTTATTTCCACTACTAACAAAGCTCAAGTCATTGTGTTTGCTTTTTGTTCTTGCTGCTGCTGTTGGCATCTAAGCTGGAGACCTACATCTTTCAAACAAAGTGAGCAATTCACAAACCCTCCTTTCGGCCCAGTGTTACAATTTAGTGGTCAGAGCAGTGCCCTCTGGTTTTAAAAAGTGGTTTGTGGCTCCACAGCAGGTGCCATGAGGAGATCAAACTACAGCCTGGTGAATCTGAGATGGATTCTCTTCCTGGCGAAGGAGGCAAGATGCTGATTGGAACATGGGGTAGTTGAAAAGGAGGCAAGAGCGCCCCGGAAGGAGCCTCTGCTGATCTTTGCTGGCTTGCTCTGCTGCTAGGTCACTGAGCTCATCTACCAGCACTGGAGAAACACTGTGCTCAGTGTGGAGGTGGCTTTGGCAGAGCTGGAAAAGCACAGACCTTAAGCCAAAGGTAACCACCAAGCCCTCAGTAGAAGAACACTACTACTAGTACTACTAGTACCACTACTACTACCCTGCATGCAGGCCAGGCTATCCTTGTTATCCTGATGCCCCAGAGTCTTGGCTTCTTCTTTCTTGGTGTTTGGGGGGTCAACCTGAGGTTGCATTCAACCACAGGCAGGGAGGACTCAGGAAAATGGCTGAGCAGACCAGGCCAGGGTGAGGACTTTCCTCTCCTCCCTCCTGGGGGGGCCCCATGCAAAGCTGAATAAGGGTGTGAGAACTTTTCCTCTGCACAGAGGCTCTCCCAGCACTTCCCACCAGTTAGGGATGGGATCGTATTATGGTCAACAACCCCCCTTGGGAGGATTACATTGCTTGTGGTATAATTCCTGGTCAGATACACGCCCAAAGTTCATGTGGGGAGCAGACTGTGATTGCTTCCCTACACCCTAGTGCCTGGGCCCGATCAGGCCATAGGAGGGGTAAATGACTGGGCCAGCCGAATGGGAGGGACAGAAGGAGTGTGTATCCGATGGGTTGTGGGTGAGGGACCGGGAGAAGTGATGGGAGGGAGAGCCAGAGGCCCTGAGGAGGCAGCCTGATGTGGACAATGGTTCTCATCTCATCTTGTGCCTTTCTCTACAAGTGACAGCTGGGCAGCTGGTTAGACTACACATGCTGTGTGTAAGATGTCCAGCACAGTCTGGCTACAGTTAGTGCCCAGTAAATGGGCATGTCAGCATTCTTGGAGCAGCAGAGGCAGGGAGAGAGCTGTTTACAGGGAGACAAGGGTAGTTTTGCATGGAGAAGCCCCAGGGAATGATCCCTTTCAGCCAGCATGTAAAATTCATCATTGCCTTCCTCCTGTCCCTAGAGGGCCCACGGTGTCTGTTGTATGTCCTCCTCAGACCTGTGGCTTCTCACACAGAAACTGAGGGGAGTGGGCATGAAGGAGAGGAGAGAACAGTCCTCAGGCAGCAGACAGCCTTCACCTCAGCCTCTGCACACCACCTGTGGCTGTCACACGGCTATGGTGAGGTGAATGTTGTGTGTATGTGCGTGGTGGTGCCAGAAGGAAGCACTAGCCACTCCCTTGTATCAGTGTGCCTTCCTCTAGGAGCCGAGCTCCCCATGGTGGATTGAGAGCCAGAGATCAGTGCTCTGACTTATACCAATTCCTTAGAAAGAAAGACAAAAAATCTTAGGTTGCAATCCAGAATGTTCTGGGGTAGCTTACCTTCTGATATCAGATTGAGAGTAGCATTGCCCACAGCCAAAATTGGATTCAGATCTGAATAGCAATGTCGGCTTATAACATGTCCCCCTAAGGACTAAAAAGAAAGAGTTATAGCCTCAGTCATTCTATTCCTCAGATCCTATACCCCACAGGTGCCTGCTTAAGGTCCTCTTGTAGTGAAAGTGTCACAAGGGATCTTGGTCCTCTTGGTAGAGAGACTCCATTCAGGCAGTTTGGGAGGAGCCTCTCACCACTACTTTGGACTGGGACAGGAACTGATGGTAACCAATATTCACACAGCATTCAGTATGTTCCACTTCTTTACACACATTTACTCATTTCTTTTAACCCAGTGAGATTGATGCCATTATCCCCATTTTTCAGATGAATATACTGGGGTACAGATAAATGATGAAACTTGACCAACGGTCTCCCAGATAAGAAGGGGCAGAACTGGGATTCAAACCCAAACAGTGGGGCTCCATGGCCCATTCTGAACCACCCCCTACTCAGCCTTGGCCACAGCACAGATGGCCGTGGTATCAGCTACAAAGATGCCATCCTGCCTCAGGTACACAGGACTTCAGCTGCATCTAACTTTGTCCCAGAAATGGCCAGACTTCACGTGGATGTGTTGGAATTTTGGGCATCTAAGAGACAGTTGCCTCTTCTTAGATCTGGTTGAGCCTATAGCATCTCAGAATTTGGGAGGAAAATGACTGGCCATTCAACCGAATACTCTCCTCCCCACCTAGTGATGGAATCTACAGTGACCACCTTGGTTGCTGAGGGCTGGGCTGGAACGTGGGTGAGGACAGGGAATCCCCGATCCTCTATGAACAGCTTGGTTTTAAAGTTCTTGTTTCCACTGAGCTGAATTCTGTCTCCCTGGAATTTCCCCTATCGGTCATACTTCTACCCTTTGTGATTATATAAAATACATCACATCTGCCCTCATGAGTCTATAAGTATTTGAAGGCAGGGTGCCTGGGTGGCTCAGTCAGCTAAGCATTTGACTCTTGATTTCAGCTCAGGTCATGATCTCACGGTTCATGAGTTCGAGCTCCGCACCAGGCTCCACTGACAGAGAGGAGGCTGCTTGGAATTCTCTCTCTCTCTCTGCCCTTCCCTTGCTTGCTTGTGCAAATTCTCTCTCTCTCTCTTTCTCTTTCAAAATTAATAAACTTAAAAAAATATTTTAAGGCAGCTCTCATGATCTCTCTGACTGTCCTAGCCCCCACCATTCCTCTTTCTGATGTGGTTTCCAACCCTTCACTCTCCTGCCAGCATCTGTTGCCAGGCTGCAAGGTGTCAGAGTTCTTAACAGGAGGAGAGAACATTTTGTAATCATTTGAAGAGCTTTTTCAAGGAACTATGTCTTCCCCTGACTCCTCATATGCCAAGGATTTCTAACACACCATTTGGGGTATGTAGCAGAGGGAGCCTGCATATTTTGAAAACCTATGTCTCTTCTGCTTTCTTCTGAGGTCAAAACCACCCAGACTTCAAAGTGTGCCTCCCAGATCTGAACATTATTCTCCAGCTGTGGTATGAACAGTATGGAGTAGAGAAAACTACCCTCTTTCTTTTAGGTATTATACTTCTGTTAATGCAGCCTAAAACTAAATTAGTTTCTTTGACATCTTATCATGAAATGAACAAAACTGTGACCTCCTCCTTTTCTCTCACCTATATTGTCACTTGGCTATTCTATTGAACTTGACTTAGAATCCTCTTTTAAATATACTTTTAATTATGTTTGTTAAATATTAAACATTTATTTATTGTGCTTGATGTTTCAATCTGCTGAGACATTTTTGGATAATGATCCTGCCAATGGTTATTTCAACATTTCAGTAAGATTAAGAAATAGATGCAGGGGCACCTGGGTGGCTCAGTTGGTTAAGCGTCCAACTTTTGATCTCAGCTCGGGTCATGATCTCGCGGTTTGTGAGTTCAAGCCCTGCATCGGGCTCTGCACTGACAGCACAGAGCCTGAGAGCCTGCTTGGGATTCTCTCTCTCCCTCTCTGCCCCTCCTCCTCCTTCTTTCTATCTCAAAATAAATAAACTTAAAAAAAAAAGAAATGGGTGCAGTGTGCCCAATGATTGGCCCAGAGAACATACTGCCATATTCCGGATCTGCTGTCCTGCTAGACTCTTCAGGTGCTTTAGGAGGGCTCGGTATGTCTGAGTTTTCTCCTCTGGGAGCTCAGAAACTTGCTCAGCCAAAATGTCCTTCACTTGGGCCAGACTGCAGCCAGCACCTATTGTCAGTCCTAGAAAGAAAAGGTTTTTTAGGTGACATGGGAGGAGCAACTGAATTATAATCCTGGTGCTGGGGCCTTAGTGTGCAGCTGGTACACTGGCTCTCCACACTGGCTGTACAGAGAATCACTGAGAACTTAAAACAGCACAGTTACTCCACTCCCAGGTCAATTAAATCAGAATCTCTGGATGAGGCTCTTTCAAAGTCTCCCCAGTAATTCTGTGCAGCCAGGGTTAGGAATCCTGGGCTGGTCTATACTCTTCTTTGGACAAATGCAAGGAAAGAGAGGCTATAGAGAAGGAATGACAAGGACAACTACCAGGTGGCAGACTCTACTAGAGCTTTCCTTGACCCCCCCCTCCACTGACCACAGTGAAGCTATGCAAAGCTGTTTTGTGATTAAGGGGAATAAATCTGATGGCATTAAAATAATGGCAAAGGCCTTTCAATTGCCCAGATCATTGTCTATAATTAATAATGCTCTGACTGCTGATTTCCATCTCTACAGATAGGCTTGATACTCAAAATCTTTGATAAGAGGGGCACCAGGCAATCAGAATGAACACAGCCCCTGGGAGCAGCTTCCCCAGGTATTATGTTGGGTATTATTGGGTGTCGGGACACTCAAAAATTTCACAATTTCAGGGTGGGGCCAGAAAAGCAAGAGCGATGGGAAAGCATCCAGAAGGCTTAGGGCAATGCTATGTGCTACCTGGCATGGAAGTAATTAAAAATTAATGGGTGTTACAGGCCTACTTGAGAGTATTGGCAGTATTCTAGCACCAGCTTTGGGGTTTTCCCACAATAGGGATGAAAAGGGTTCAGAGCAATTTTTGAAGTGAAGCAATCTCCAAGTCATCAGGAGATCAGTTAGTTGGCCTTTTAAATGAATCCTTGACTTCCCCAGGTTTGTAGAATGAGTCGCTCACACATACAGTCTGATTTGACATTACTTCCAGGGCTGGGTTCGAACTGCAGTTAGTCTGTTTTCATAATGTCAGGCTATGCATTGAGTTTTCTCTTGTGGACTGATCTTTGAGAATACTTTATCTTCCCATATAGCTTTATCTTTTATCAATATTAAGAATGTACTTCGCACAATACTTCTCCCATCTTTGCTAACATACCCACATAACACATGACATACCTGTGACTTCAACAATCACAGCCAACCTAATTGATTGGGAAACTACTCTCTGTTCCTTATTATCCTTATACTAAGCAAATCTTGCCTAAAGGTAACTAAACTGCTCCTCCTCCCTGGAATGTCTCAACCTAGAGTCCTCACCCTATTGTGGCACAGTGTTTCTTAAAAGGCACTCTGTAACATAGGAGCCCATCCCAGACCCATCAGTGATGGTCTGCTGTTTCCTCTCACCACAGGGTCCACTGAAGGTTTGGTCTTTAACTTCTGCAAAAATCCTGGCCACGCTTTTGCTCAAAGGAGCACTGGGAAGACCAAGCTTGATTCCTGTCATACAATTCCTCCTACCTAATAGACTCAGAGTCTTATTAGTAGGGAAGAAGTCAGAAACAAAAAGACATTATTATTATCATTATTATTATGAATTTTTAAAGGTCAGAAGCATCATACAGACTAGCACGACCATCTCTTATTTGATATAGGTAAAATAGGGCAGTTCAGCCCCAGGGGAGGGTAAAATGCTAGCTGTCTGCTCTGCTCTGTTTCCATTGTTCACATTACCCCCTGGCTTTGTGCTAGGCATGGCATAGCTGCACTGAGAAAATCCTATTTACTGTACTATTCATATTTTATTACATCTCTGGTCATAAAATCTAGCTTCTTTTCCAGTACAGTTGGAAAGAGCTTTAACTTTGATTCTGAGGATGTGGGCTTTGTTCTAACTCCATGCTTTTCAGAGTTCATGGGTCTATGGGATAAAGATGCAGGGACTTTCTGGAGCACCTAATATACCAAAGATTTCAAGGGGGCAAAAATATACGCTGAGTCAAACATGTATGTGATAATGGATCAGCATGCAAAATTTAAACAAACATAAGCTGTCACAGAGATTTAACTCCTGTGGGAGGGTTCTGGGAGGGGGGAACACACACACACACACACACACACACACACACCTGACCCCAACATACTTCTCCCTCACCAGTGTCCAGCATTCTTCTGGGCCTTAGGAAAAGTTTGAGAATCCTGAGAAATGTTCCTGGAGGAACATTCTGCCACTAGAGGGTACTCACACTTTAATTTTAAGAGCTGAGGAAGGCATATTGCTTCTTCAGATTTCAGAATCTGGCTCTACTTTGTTTGCAGATCCAACTGAGCAGTCCATTCGAACAAACAATTGGACAGGCTCTGGGTGGGCCTGGAGGATGAGGAAGGGTGCTAACGGAAAGAGTTCTGAATTGGAAATAGGAGATATGTGGCTTGGTGACCTGGCCACCAGCCAGTTTAGGGACCTTGGGCGAGTTTACTCTCCTTTTGTGTCTTGGCTTCCTCATGAAGAATTCCTGAGATGAAGGATTGAGGTTACACTGAGGGATATGAATTGTGCTTAGAAGAGTTCTCTCAGGCACAGACGCAGGGGGCCCAGGGACAGAGGGGTGGTGAGAAGTCTCCCCTTTCCTTCAAACACAGCAGCTTATTTTCATTTACTTATTCTATTTCAGATTTTTTTGAGGACAGAGTTGTAGACTGAGAAGTTTGAAAGTGGTGGGCTAAATGATGCCTGGGGTGAAGGTCAGGGAAGGGTTCTCCTGTTGTAACCTTCCATTTGTACTGGTCACCTCTGCTCCCAATCTACCCATGCTGCCCTCCCTTCTCTTTCCTTTCTGCCTTCACCAAGATTTTGAGTGAGTCTAAGCACATTCCTCTCATTTTCTGAGTGACATTCAGTTGTGCTATCTGAACTGTCCCAAGCCCAAAGCTGTGAGGCTGCCGTGCTGGGCAAAACCAGGAAGGGTCCCTTCCCTTGCAAATGGGTGGGGTGAAGTCAGGGAAGGGCATGCTTGCTGGTCTGCAGCACAGTCTAAGTTTGGCTGATGATGGTTAGAAGCCAGGAAGGTGGAACTTCTAGATGGCAGTGATAAACCCAAGGCAGGTCCCCTGCCCTGCCTACCAGTGATGCCCACAAGCACACAATGGCCAGTCAGTGTTGACTCAAGCTTTCAGTTCTGTCTAACTCCTTGTTGCCTAAGTTAAGAAAGTAATTACTACCCCTGAATTCCAAATTCAAGTTCCTGACCCACTCATTCATTCATTTTTTTCATTATTCATTTGTCAGTCATTGAATTGAGCACTTATATGCACGTACAGTACTTCTATGCATGCACTTCCATGCTAGAAGATATGGGGGATGAGGAGAGGAGTAAAATAAGGTTCCTTGTAATGAACTATAGAAATGATCCCTGAAAGTATAGTTTTAAGGTTCCTTGTAAAAGAAGGCAAAGTCCTGCGTGCTTTCTTACTACTTTGTGAGTACTACCTTGCCTGATGTAGTAGTATTTGCAAGTAGTGGGCCCTGAAGGATGTTGTAAGTGACTGGAGGTGCTTACCTGGGCAGGTCTTTGTCTTATTTTACCGCTTGCCATTGTCCATATGAAACAACTAGCATTTGAGTGCCAGATGATATTTCTCCTACCTTCCCCTGCAAACATCCTCCCTCCTAGGAATTGACTGTTCAACCGACGGATGGCACAAGTTCTCTTGTTGTCTTCCCATCAAAATTACACTGCAAATTTATTGTCTTTAGGTCACTATGGCATTTTATAGGCAAGAATCCTGCACATGACTAGAAGGCCTTGAATAATATCATCTGAATACCTCATATTCTGTGCAAAGTTTTGATGGTAAGGTTTTATGGTAGGGATATTATATCACATCAGAAAAATGATGAAGAACTAGAAATAGGTCAGACAAGACAAATGTATGGGGAGGTTCCAGACTACTTAGTAAGTGTAAGTTTAGTGTAGGGATTTGTTCACTAATGTTTTACTAGGAACACCAGGAACTCACCATCACTTGTTTTAAATACCATACTGAGCTCAGAAATCCTAGCAGGAGAGAGGAGAATTGGGTGAAAGTGTCCTTGAGATTTCATTGCAGGTCCTGAAAAGTAAATAAACAAACAAGCAAACAAACAAACAAATAAATAATAGACAGATTTAGGAAAGAGAAAATGCCCCCCCCCTTTTTGGTATTCAAAGTTTCTCATAAAAATATTCAGATACCATTTTTTAAATTGGTAATAAATGTGTATAGATATGAAAGCAATGGCCATATTTCCTGCAAAGTAAATTTATAGGGATGTTCTCCCAGTACATGTATTTACTTATTTACATATTAATTATATGTTTATAAAAATAGAAAATCAAATGGATGGGAGGTTCTTAGAAAGCTCTTGCACATTGACACCAGGAGACGTAAATAAGAATATGCACCATAAGAAACATATAACCTACTAAAACTGAAGCAGGAAGAAATAGAAAATTTGAACAGACTTATTACCAGCAACGAAATTGAATCAGTAATTAAAAAAACTCCCAATAGACAAAAGTCCAGGGCCAGATGGCTTCAAAGGTGAATTCTACCAAAAAAAATTTAAGTTAGTTTTTTTTTTTCTTTTTAAAGAAAGAGAGAGATCATGCATTACCAGGGGAGAGGGGCAGAGGGAGAGAATTTTAAGCAGGATTCATGCTCAGCACAGAGCCTGATGCAGGGCTCATTCCCATGATTCTGGGATCATGACTTGAGCTGAAATCAAGAGTCAGATGTTCAACTGACTGAGCCACCCAGGCATCCCTACCAAACATTTAATACCTATTCTTCTCAAACTATTCTAAAAATAGAAGAGGAAGGAAAAATTCCAAATTCATTCTGTGAGGCCAGTATCACCCTGACAGCAAACCAGATAAAGACACTACTGAAAAAGAGAATTACAGGCCAATATCTCTGATGAATATAGATGCAATAATACTCAACAACATACTAGCAAACTGAATCCAACAGTACATTAAAAAAATCATTCAGCACAATCAAGTGGGATTTATTCCTGGGATGCAAGGGTGGTTCAATATTTGCAAATCAATTAACTTGATACATCACATCAATAAGAGAAAAAATAAAAACCATATGATCATTTCAATAGCATTTGACAAAGTATAACATCCATTCATAATAAAAACTCTTGACAAAGTAGGGTTGGAGAGACATACCACAATATAATAAAGGCCATATATGAAAAACCCACAGCTAATATCATACTCAATGGAGAAAAACTGAAAACTTTCCCCTAAGGTCAGGAACAAGATAGCGATGTCCACTTTCACTGCTTTTATTTAACATAGTACTGGAAGTCATACCCATAACAATTAGACAACAAAAAGAAATAAAAGGCATCCAAATTAGTAAGGAAGAAGTAAAACTTTCATTATTTGCAGATGACGTGATACTATAATATAAGAAACTCTAAAAAACTACTCCCCCTCAAAATCATAGAATGGATAAATGAATTCAGCAAAGTTGCAGGATATAAAATTAATGTACAGAAATCTGTTGCATTCCTATATACTAATAATGAAGCAGCATAAAGTGGAAATTAAGAAAACAATCCCATTTACAATTGCATCAAAAACAATAAAATATCTAGGAATAAACTTAACCAAAGAAATGAATGACCTGTACTTTCAAAATATAAAATTTTAATGAAAGAAATTCAAGATGAGATTGAAAAATGGAAAAATATCTGATGTTCATGGGTTAGAAGAACAAATATTATGTTCTATATAATAGATATAATATATATCTATCATAATAATATCTATAAAATGTCTATACTACCCAAAACAATCTACAGATTTAGTGCAATCTCCATCAAAATACCAACAGCATTTTTCACAGAACCAGAACAAACAATCCTAAAATTTGTATGAAACCATCAAAGACCTCAAATAGCCAAAGCAATTTTCATAAAGAAAAGCAAATCTGGAGGTATCATAATTCTAGACTCCAAGTTATATTACAAAACTGTAGTAAACAAAACAATATGGTACTGGCATAAAAACAGACATATAGGTCAATGGAACAGAATAGAAAACCCAGAAATAAACCCACAACTTTTTAGTCAATTAATCTTCAGCAAAGGAGGAAAGAACATCCAACGGGAAAAAGACAGCTTCTTCAGCAAATGGTGTTGGAAAAACTGGACAGCTACATCCAAAAGAATGAAATTGGACCACTTTCTTACACCATACACAAAAATAAACTCAAAATGGATTAAAGACCTAAATGTGAGACCTCAAACCATAAAATCCTTGAAGAAGGCGCAGGCAGTAATGTCTCCGACATTGACTATAGCAACATTTTTCTAGATGTCTCCTGAGGCAAGGGAAATAAAAGCCAAAATAAACTAGTGGGACTACATCAAAATAAAAAAGCTTCTGCACAGCAAAAGAAGCAATCAACAAAACTGAAAGGCAACTTACTGAATGGAAGAAGATACTTACAAATGATATATCTGGTAAAGTATTAGTATCCAAAATAAAGAACTTATACAACTCAATAGCCAAAAACCAATTAATCCAATTAAAAATGGGCAGAAGACATGACCAAAGAAGACACATAGATGACCAACAAACACATGAAAAGATGCTCAACATAACTCATCATCAAGGGAATGTAAATCAAAACTACAGTGAGATACCACCTCACACCTGTCAGAATGGCTAAAATTAACAACACAAGAAATAGTATTGATGAGGATGTGCAGAAAAAAGAATCCTTGTGCACTGTTGGTGGGAATGCAAACTGGTGCAGCAACTGTGGAAAACAGTATGCAGCCTCCTCAAAAAGTTAAAAATAGAATTCTCCCATGATCCAGTAATCATACTACTGGATATTTACCTCCCAAATACACTAATTCAAAGGAATACATGCACCCCTATGTTTATTGCAGCATTATCTACAGCCCAAGAGTCCACTGATTGATGAATGGATAAAGAAGATGTGATACACAGACACACACACACACACACACACACACACACACACACACTGGAATATTACTCAGCCATAAAAAAGATGAAATCTTTCCATTTTCAATGACATGGATGTAGCTAGACAGTATTATACTAAGCGAAATAAGTTTGTCAGAGAAAGACAAATACCATAAGATTTCATTCATATGTGGAATTTAAGGAAAAAAGCAACAAATGAGCAAAGGAAAAAAAGAGAGAGACAAACCAAGAAACAGACTCTTAACTATAGAGAACAAACTGATGGTTACCAGAGGGGAGGTGGGTGGGTGGGGGATGGGTGAAATAGGTGAAAGGGATTAAAGAGTATACTTATCAGGACAAGCACTGAGTAATTGCTGAATCACTATATTGTACACCTGAAACTAATATAACACTGAATATTGACTATACTGAAATTAAAATAAAAAACTTAATAATAAAGAAATATTCATAATAGGCAAAATTTAGAAAGCACTCTGTGTCCTTCAGTGGTAGAATGGGTCAACAAATTGTACACAGTCATACAATGGAGTCTAGCAGTTACCTGCAACACTATGAGTGTATCTCAGGTCAAGAATGTTGAACAAAGAAAGCAAACTGAAGAATAATACTATGTCACTTTATTTACGCGAAGTTCAAAAATATGCTAAAGTAAATGACGTATTGCTTAAAGACTCAAATATATGTGGTAAAATTGTAAAAACAAGAAAGTGACTAACCACCACCACATTCAGACTAATGAGTGCTTCTGAGAGGAAGGGAAGGGAACGGGATGTGGTTTGGGAGGGTTCCTGGGGCCTTCAAAGTTCTTGGCAAAGTGCTCATTCTTAAACTAGGTGTAGGCTATAAATGGGTGTGCACTGTTAATGCACCCATGCATATTTTATAGACTTCCATTATATCTACTCATTATTTAACAAAAACAAAATAAAAAAACAAGATAAATTAAATGATTTTAAAAAACCCCTCAGAGTGCCTGGGTGTCTCAAGTAGATTGAGTGACTCTTGATTTCACCTGGAGTCATGATCCCAGGGTCATGGGATGGAGCCCTGCAATAGGCTCCGTGGCTTAAGATATTCTCTCTCTCTCCCTCAGCCCTTATGTGCCTTCTCTCTCTCTCAAAAACAAAACAAAACAAAACACCCCCCCAAGCCCCAAAATATCCTCTAATATTTTTTCCCCACACCTCAGGGGGTCATGCTGCATCTCCCAGGGTATATGTATATCCGACTTTGGAGACCATTTTATTATATTATAATATAATATTTGTATTGTGCCTTCTATGTTATTATAATATATTTTTAGATATATTATTTATACGCAAAATTATATACATAATTAGATCATTGTATCATATGATATATAACAGTATATCCTGTATATTTTATAATATACTATTATATTATACTATTTTTATTATAAAGGTTGAGGCTTTTATCCTTAAAAAGTAGTTTTTGTAGAGAGCAAAGTAGGGGACAGGAGGTCCAGCTTGGTGGTGGGAGGAGAAATGCCGTAATCACTCACCCAGTGAAGTGTTGCCCAAGATGAGAGGGGCTTCAGGATGTTTTGCTTTCAGCTCCAGGAGATCCTTGAGGGTGCCAGGGGAGATCCAGGTAACCCTCTCTCCATGAAAGATCAGGGTTTGTTTTTCTGGGTTCTTTGCCATTCTCTAAGTGCAAATGACAAATGTGTATGCACAGGTGCACACCTGATATCCCGGCTTATGCGAGATCCCAGTAGAGGTATATTCCTCCAGAGAGATTTCAGGGGTCCTGAGGTCCACTGGACTGAGAAGATACTCACTACATCCACTGACTAATGCCTGAATTTCCATAGATATTTACTCCTTTAACTTAAGACTTTTAATGTATAGCTCTTTGTAGGCAAGTGATAATTAATATAAGCTGGTACCTGTCAATGGCACTTTAGTATAGATTAACTGAACATAATTTAGCATCATGGCTTTAAAAATCATAATTATATTAATGCTCCTAAATTAGTATTTCAGCCTGGACTCTTCCTCTGAAATCCAAACTCATATATCTGAATGAGAACTTGATGTCTCCTCTTAGATGTCTAGGCATCTCAGATTTAACATATCCCAAAATGAGCTCCTCATATCCCATTCTTTTAGAAGCTCACCAAAAAATACCCTATTCTTTCTGAGGTGTTCCCCTTCTCTGTAAATGGCCACTCACCTTTCCAGTTGCCCAAAGTGTCAGAGTCAATCTCTCCCCAGAGAGTGTCTCTCTCCCGCATGCCATATCACACTCAGCAGCAAATCTCATTGGCTCTCCTTCAAAGTCTATCTAGAATCTACTCTCTTCTCACCACCTACATGCTGGCAGCATGGTCTAGCACCAGCAACTTTCAGGATAGCATTAGTACTTTGACTAGGCTCCAGTTGTCACCCCAGAGCCTGATGCAGGGCTCGATCCCATGACCCTGGGATCATGACGTGAGCTGAAATCAAGAGTCTGATGCTGAACTGTCTGAGCCACCCAGGTGCCCCGAGTTTTAATTTTTTTTTTTATCATTTAATTTATCTTGTCTTTTTTAATTTTGTTTTTCCGAGGGGTCTGTGGCGGACTCAGTTGGTTGAGTGCACAACTCTTGGTTTTGGCTCAGGTCGTGATTTCACAGTTGTGGGATGGGGCCCCCCATCGGGCTCTGTGCTGAGCACAGAGTCTGCTTGGGATTCTGTCTCTTTCTCCCTCCGCTCCTACCCCACGCACTGCTGCTTCCTGTGCTCCTCAGCAGGCTATTCCCATCCCCACAGCCAGAATGATCCCAGATCCCATTACAACATTAATAGGAACTTGCCCGCCCCCTGTCCAACCTCCCTAATCATTTCTCATTTCTCATAGGGTAAAAGCCAAGCAGCCTAAGTCCTCATGGTCTGCTTCCTGGTGCCTTTCTGACCTCACTCACTGTGCTCCAGCCAGGCTGGACCCTTCTCTGTCCCTTGACCTTAGCAGGCATTCTCCTACCCTTGGCACCTTTGCAGTTGGTGCGTGCACTTCCCGGACTGCTTTCCCCCCACATGTCATTGAGGCTGCTCCCTCACTTTCGTTAGAACTTTTTTTCAAAGTTTTGAAACTTTCTCAGAGAAGTCTTCTCTGGCCAGTATCCTATCCCCCTTCTCTGTTTTATTTTTTTCCTTTTTAACCCTTCTCACTGGCTCTCTCACTGTATCTCTTACCTATTATCTTGCTTATTATCTGTCTTTCCTACCAGATTACAACTCCTTGAGGATAGGTTTTTGTGTTAGTTTTATTCCTTGCTGTCTATTTAGTACCTAGAACAGTGCCTGGCATGTTGCTGGATGATTGAAGTTTGTTGAATGAATGAATGAATGAACGAACACCTATTTCAGAACCCCTTCAGAAATAGGTATTTTATAGAATGTGACCACTGGATGTCAGAGAGGAAAGAGAGATGCTGATAGAAGGAAGGGTAAGGCATAGGGAGGACCAGAAGTGCTCCTTGGGATCAATGTGCTGGAGGGGCTGCAAGACCAAGTTAGAAACTGAGCAAAGCTGGATGGCTTGGGACAGTCAACAAGGACATACTGCAGATGACAATGATGAGAGTAATGATGAAATCATTAAAAAAAAGATAGCCTTAGCTGAGGCTTCAGTGAGTTTGTCAAGGGCATTAGCTAGGGAGGGTTGGTGAGCTGGGTGGGGACAGCTTCTTGATGTGATCAAATATTTCCACAGTTTGACAACTTCACAGGAAGGAAAGGGTGGTTTTATAAAACTGAGTTTAGAACCAGTGACATTTAAACAAACACATAAAGCACTCAACTCATCTTACCAAGAGTTCTGGGGGAAATATGAGCTCCTGGGTAGGGTCCAAGGGCTGGAACTCCTCTTCCACAAATAAGTCTGTGCAAATCTGTGTAAAGGGAAGAAGATGGCCTTGTCAGCACAGCTAAACTGGAAACAGTGTTGTAATTCTTTACATTAATTAGGCAAAATGAACATAGTAATAACTTTCCTACTCTCCTGATGCAAGAGTAATGGGAAATAGTTCAAACCAAATAAAAGTGTTTTTCTTTTAAATAATTAATTAATTAATTAATTATAGTTTATTGTCAAGTTGGTTTCCATATAACACCCACTGCTCATCCTGACAAGTGCCCTCCTCCATGCCCATCACTCCCCTTCCCCTCTCCCACTCCCCCATTAGCCCTCAGTTTGTTCTCAGTATTCAAGAGTCTCTATGGTTTGCCTCCCTCCCTCTCAACTGTTTTTTCTGCTTCCCCACCCCAATGGTCCTCTGTTAAGTTTCTCCTGTTCCACTTATGAGTGAAAACATATGGTATCTGTCCTTCTCTGCCTGACTTATTTCACTTAGCATGACACCTTTGAGTTCCATGCACATTGCTACAAATGGCCAGATTTCATTCTTTCTCATTGCCATGTAGTATTCCATTGTATATATAAACCACATCTTCTTGATCCATTCATCAGTTGATGGACATTTAGGCTGTTTCCATGATTTGGCTATTGTTGAAAGTGCTGCTATGAATATTGGGGTACATGTGCCCCTGTGCATCAGCACACCTGTATCCCTTGGGTAAATTCCTAGCAGTGCTATTGCTGGGTCATAGGGGAGTTCTACTGTTAATTTTTTGAGGAACCTCCATACTGTTTTCCAGAGAGGCTGCAACAGTTTACACTCCCACCAGCAGTGTAGGAGGGTGCCCGTTTCTCCACATCCTTGCCAGCATAAAGATTTTATTTTTGAATAATCTCTACACCCAACGTGGGTTTCAAACTCACAACCCTGAGATCAAGAGTTGCATGCTCTACCAACTGAGCCAGCCAGGTGCCCCAAACTAAATAAATGTTTTAAATAAGAATCTTGTAAGAGAAAGCCGTTGATAATGATACTGAGGAAAAGAGTATTCAATGAAATAGTTCAAAGAGTACCCTATGAAACACCAAGACAGTCTGTAAGAAATTACCAGAGGTTAATAAGTTTGGGACCTTGTCTCCACTGTGCCCTAGCCACTGTCCTCTCACCGGTCAAGTCAGGATTCAAAATATTAAAGGCTCTGATAAGCCCTGAAGTTTAAATAAAAATGACTCTAGATATACACACCTAGGAATAAACATGGCCCTCACTATTTAATAACAATTGGTAGCATTTACAGGGTATTACATTCCAAGTGCTTTTACATATATTAATACTTTGTTTAATCCTTGCAACAATTTTAGAAAGAAAGTGAATTATCATTTCCATTTTTACCAATTACTAAAAGCACAGGACACCAGGATACTAAAAGCACAGTGAAAAGTTACCCAAACTCTAATCTTGTCTGAAGGAGATCTGTTTTAGCTTTGGAAACACTAATTCCCAGAAAACATTCCTGAAGAAGTAAGGCAAACATAGAGAACCATGGCAAGCAGAGTTACACGTCTGTGAAGTGGAGAAGAGCATCAGCAGACATTAGAGGCAGATTTGGGTTCATTCTCGGCTCTGTCACAACTTGGTTCACTGACTCTCCCAATGGAAAGGTACTTACCCACTCTAGAGATTAAATGGAAATAATGCATATTTGGAAGGGTAATTGTGACAAGTGAAATGGACTGATATTTGTCCACTACTCTCTCTCTTTTTCTATTTCTCTGGGGTCTTCCCAGGTTCCAAAAGGGACACCTGCAACTGTTCCTTGTAAAGGTTCTTAGTAAGAAGCCAGATTGATGAATTACAGGTCAATATCTGAAATCATCAGTTTTTGCATTAATTACAAAAAGAAATGTAGGCGATAACCTGGGGGCAATTATGTGATATATCTCTAAAACCTAGAAATAAGATAGTGTGTGAGAATGAAAATGTAAAACAAACATAATGAATCAGATCTGAGGAATTGAAGTTCCTCTAATCAGGTGTTACACCAGGACTTAATAATGGAAGATATTAACATAGATTTAAGAGAAGGGAGAGTCATGGGGCAGACACTGCCATCCAGCTGGTCTACCCTGTTGGAAGAGAGGTCTTCTGTGATATTACCCTTAAGATTATCCAATTGCTCTGCATCCATGCTCACCAAGCAACCCCATTACAATGTGGCTTTCTGTGTGTGTTTTCCTATAGGGAAAGAACATGTGGCTCGGTGACCATAGATCCATTTTATGACTGTGTTTATGTAGATGTATATTAGGGCACATTCCAGCTTAAATATCATGTTTTTTGAATTTGGTTAAAGTGAATCAGGTGGTCCTCAGAGCCTAATCATTGCCCAGATTGACTTCCTGTAGGTGTGCAGGATAGAAATAGATACAGCAGGGGGATGATGGGCTTAGTTTCATCTAAGGATAACTCTGTTCTTTCATATTTCCTTGCCTATAGGAATCAGACTCTATTTTATACTTATTCCAACTTCTGTAAGTAATTCCTTTAATAACGTGGCAGTGGGTCTTCTGGAAACAGTATCTCTCAGAGAGCAAAGCCAGAGACTGCAGTCTTTCAGGCTAGACTTCCCAGCTGTGCTAATCATGAACTCACCATGTGATTCTGAACAGGTTTCCCTGCCGAGGTTGCAGTTCCCTCTCTCTACAAAGGAGAGGACACAGTGATAGAGGACAGCTCTGCCTGAGTGGGGCCAGCCACAAAAACCCTTTGCCACCCAAAGAAGGGACTCATCATAGTTGGGAAGGTCTTTTTGCTCTTGTCTGAGTAGGTTTATGTTTTATTGTCTGATCCTTCCAGAGACTGAAGGGCAAAATCAGAGCCTGACTTTCAATCACCCTGTCACTGGGTTCCCAAATGAAAAGTGCTTTATTAGTGCCTGTGCTTTGGAGATTTGAAAGTAATGCAGAGACTCACAAGAACAGTAACACTGGGCCAGCATTGAGCAATACTCTCAGAGAGAGGACACAACAGACAGAGACTCACGTCACTTTTCCTGCTGAGTGAGGAAGAATCATTTCCTCCCAGATCCAAGCAGCATTTTCCTGTTCCTTTCTTTTGACAGCTAGTTGACTCCTAGGACAATGAAATATCTTGAGATGAAAAACTTTTTATTTATTATTATTATTTTTAATTTGAGAGGAGGGAGAGGTACAGAGAGAGGGAGAAAGAGAATCTTAAGCAGGCTCTATGTTCAGTGCAGAGCCCAACTCGGGGCTTGATACCACAACCCTGAGATCATGACCTGAGCTGAAATCAAGAATCCAATGCTCATCTGAATAAGCCACCCAGGCACCCCCATTTATATGTTTATTTATTCATTTATGTTGCAAATCTTTTGCCATATCATTAAAATGTTTTTAAAATATAATTTTGCTGATCACATAATAGTCCATCTTCTGGCTATTCTATAATATATTCATAACCTTTGCTATTGTTATACACTTAGGTTTTTTCCTACATTGTATAACTGTAAATAACATAATGAACACTTCTGTTCATCATGCAGACAGCTCTACATACATCTTTGAATTTTTTTATAGGTGAATTCCTAGAAGTAGAATTAATTGATGTGATGCCTTTTAGGGCAATGATGATCCATTCTCTAGTATATTTACGATTCAACAATACTGAGTGCTATCATTTATATAAGGACCTTTAAACCAAAAGAAAAAGAAAAAAAATAAAGATGAAAAAAAACCCAACTATTTCAGAACTAGCTCTTCCAGATATTTGGGATCTGCATGGGACTGACTGAGAATGAATGGACAATCACTCACTTTTAAAGCAGGTTTTCATTCACTGGTTCCTTCATTTCCCATTTCCTCCAAACTTACTTCTTGTGTCTTATTCCTTAAATAATTTTTCAGTATCTAGGAAAATACTTTCTTTCAGATACCCCAGTTCTCTGCCCAAATGCCTCAGGCTGCCATCTTCCTAACTCTGTCCGAGAAGCAAAACCAGCTTCCTCTCTTAGTCAGAGCTCTGAGAGTGTCTGCGATGGGCCATGAGTCAACTACAACAGAAATAGCCAGTCTTCTCTTGGCCTAGTAGAAAGGAGTCTTGGGTATTCTCACTGGGGCCCGGTTTCTTTCCTTCATTCCGAGTCTATGCCTGGGAAAGTGGATAATATCTATACTCCAGAGGGAGAGAAGTTTCCTTTAACTTCCTTTATTCATATCTCACAAGTGCTTCACTAACACCAGCAATTTGATGTTACAAGTTATTCATTTTATTTCTCAGCTCATCAGCTTTGGCTCCCCCATGTGTCATTAGAAGTCTGGGACATGCACATACTGGGGACCTGCCTGGCTCTGGGAAGAGGGACATGCCTGCTGGTCCACTTCCAGGCCCACCCCTACTATTTGTGGAGCTAGGGAAAGAGTATAAATGGGCACTCTGGCCTTGGCCTGCTGCCCTCCTCTTCTCACCCTTCTGTACTGAGGGGGCCTCAAACACCTGTTTGAGCATCCTGGCCTGAATGCTCCAGCTCTGTCCACACCCTCCAGAAACAGCCAGTCGTTGGCTACACTTTGACCTAGGGGGTACATGTGCTGGCTGTTATGATCTTCCCTAGGAAGATGGGCTCAGGTAGAGACTAGTGTTAGGCCTAGCAATGGGGTCGAGACCATATCTGGAGCATGGTCTAGAAAAGGGTGAGGGGTCCAACTGAACAAGTCACCTTGGCTCCATTGCTTCCTGAGAATGGCTGGAGGAGGACCGGCAAGGGGCCCTCCCAAATGTGAAATGCCTCTTGCTTGGGTATAAGGGCAGTACTGCCTAATTCCATCCTGCCTCAACAGCATCTTCAATAACAGTAGCAACTAAGTGCCCTCCGTGACTTTGCTACATGCTTTGCCCATGATTTATTATTTGATCTTGATACTCAGTGAAGCATCTTTTGTAAAGGAAACTCTCGGTGCTCTTGTACTTGAGGTGAATTTTGGATTCTACTCTACATATTTGGCTTCTTTACTTGCTCACACTTTCCTAGCCAGTCTGTACTCTTGGAACTAACCTTGCCTCCCCAAAGCAAATTTCATACCTTTGCTTATCTCTTTGAGTTTGCTGGAGCCCTGCAATCTGTCCTGTCCTGATGCCTTGCTTAACTATTCATGGAAGGTATCTGGATGCCTGGTTAGATCACCTGATTTCCCTCTATGGTAGGCTGTGGAACATCCAAGGTGGTGTAACTTTCACCCTATCCTCAACAAATAGCTAAAATTCTTGTGAGTCAGTTGGAACAAACTCACGTGGTCTCTCTTATAGTCTATTTAGATGATCTAAACAATTCAACGCCTGTATTCCCAGACTTGACCAGCTGTCACTGTCATTCTTGCTCTGTAGGATGTCACCTACTCACCACACAGAAGGTCCTTCCACTTGCGAGAATTGGCCGATACCCAGTACAACGGCATAGATTACCTAATCAGAGAAGAAGCATGCTTATCAGTAGGCTTTATTTTAACTGGTTTCATTTGAAAGTTAAAACTGACCTGGGGGTTTTTCTTTTTGAGAGTGTTTAGATATCTGTCAGACTATTCAATGCTTTTTCTCTTCTTAGAATATGAACCTTCCCACCACCTCAATTCTAGTTTTATTCTCTGCCCTAAAGATGATCATCTGTCTGGTGAGCTCACTTGCATCCATCTATTTAGTTTATCCATTCATTCAACATGTATCTGTGTAAGATACAGGGGATCCTAAAACAAGAAATATAGTCCATTTCTAAGGTACTGTATGATTTTCTATAATAGAACAAAGAGAGTAAAGGAAGCAACTGCTAGCAAATGGCAGATTAGGGAGTGTGTCTGTGCTTCCCCTTCAGGTCTCAATTTAAGAATCTGTGTATTTAACAGATGACTTGTTTGGGGATTGCTGAGACCTGAAAATGATGCTTATTGATCCTACAAAAGGGATACGAATATGTACTCTTCTTTAGTAACTTAAACCATTTGCAAATTCTAAAGCATCCTTTCAATATGTGAAAGGCTTTGTTATGGGTTGAAATGTGTCCTCCAAAAAAGATACGTTGAGGTTCTAACATCTGGAACCTGTGAATGTGACCTTATTTGGAAATAGGACCTCTGCAGATATACTCAAGTTGAACTGAGGCCATAATGGATTAGGATGGGCCCTAATCTAGTGACAGGGGTCCTTATAAGAGAAAATTTGGACACAGACACATGAGGGAGAAGGCCATGAGAAGACAGGCAGAGACTGGACTGATGCATCTACCAGTCAAGGAATACCAGGATGGCTGTCAAACACCAGAAGCAAAGAAGAGGCAAGGAAGAATGCTCCCCTAGAGACTTCAGATGGAGCACGATCCTGCTGACACCTTGGTTTCAGACTTGTAGCCTCTAGAACTGTTAAAGAATAAATTCTTGTTGTTTTAATGCACCTAATTGGCGGTACTTTGTTTTGACAGCCCTCAGGAAGGCAGACAAATAAGTCACTGGATAGAGAACTGAGGTGTCAAGATGGGTTTGTGCTCCACACACAGTGTGTTCCATGCAGGCCTCTCCAGCAAGTGCTCTGCCATTCTTCCCTGCTCCTGGGTGAGCTGTAGCTACTTTAGAAACAACCAGGGGGCCCCTGAGCAGGGCTGGGATGACCTTGTGAGAGGGCTGGAGTGGCCTGGAGCATGCTTCCCCCCTGGCCTCAGGCAGGTGGTGAGTTTTTCCCATGTCAGACATACCCCCCAGGGCTTCCATGAGCTGCTCCTCTGAAGGCTGCAGGTGGTTCCTAAGCAGCGTGTACATGGACATCACCATCCCAGGGGTGCAGAACCCACACTGGGTGCCGTGGCTCTTGGCGATCCTCTCCTGGAAGGACACATGCATGATCACAGGACTTTCTGCTGTCAGCACCCCTCACCGAAGTCCACATCTGGCACCTCCCTTATCATGGTGGAACCCAGTCCCTGAGCAGTACACCCCTCCCCTTGCCCAGAGATGGCCAGCATCCCCTTTCCTAGGCTGCTCTGGTGGAAGTGACTCAGAAGCCATATTCTATCATTACAATCATCTCTTAAGCTCAGATGCTCAGATACTTCTAACTGGGAATTAGCCATGTGCAGCTTCTATTCCCAGAGTGAGAATTCTCTAGAAATCAGTAATTATAAGGAAAGTATGTTTAAGTTTCAAAAACAATTTTCTTGAACACCTCTACATCTTGCCCAGCTTAATTCTAACCATGGAGCTCCTCTTTTTGATTAATTTGGAGACTGTTTACTGTTGACCTCACTTTACTTTCTTCTTTAAATTCTTTTGCCTTGGCTCAAAAGGAGTTCTACTTTCAAAGATCCAAGATTTTGGTCTGTGTCCTAGATCCCTGCTATTTAAAGTGTAGTCTATGGACCAATGGTGTTCATCCCACCTGGGAGCTTGCAGGAGGTGCAAAACCTCAGGCCTCTGCTCCAAACCTCCTGACTCAGAATCTGTATTTTTAACAAGTTCCCAGATGATTCTTAGCATATCAAAGTTTGGGAAGCCCTGCTCTAGATTTCAGAATGTAATCCTCTCTGATCTCCCTAGACATTCTAGTAAATTCTGCTGGGTCCTTTGCCTTTGCTGACCTTTCCTGGAATTGATTCTCACGTTTTGAAACCCAGAGACCCTGTGGGCTCCTCCTGCCTGGAACGACTTGTAGTATTAGTGGATCTGGACCTATGATTTTCTAATTCTCTGTCTCCATTCTCTGTGACAATGACAGAGGAGTCTATGTGTTTTCTGCCAATGCATGTGACAGTTCTCTTAAAACCAGCCTCTGTATCCTAGCTTCAAGTTAAGATTTGGAGAGGGGCGCCTGGGTGGCTCAGTCAGTTAAGTGTTTGACTCTTGATTTCGGCTGAGGTCATGATCTCATGGTTTGTGGGATAGAACCCCTGTCAGGATTGGGACACAAGCCTGCTTGGGATTCTCTCTCTCTCTCTTTCTCTCTGCCCCTCCCCTATGTGCTCTTACTCTCTCTCAGGATAAAGAAATAAAATTTATAAAAAAAAAAAGATTGTGCTTGTGGTCTTGTACAGTCAGTCTTGGTTCTAATTTTACTCCTAAGACCTCCTATGCCACAGGGAATAATCCTGAGTTTTATCTTGTTTGCCTCTGACATTTTAGTCTATGAATAATATCCTTTGTGCAATATTTATTCCAGCCTATAGTCATATAGGCATTAATCAATGTTTTGATAATCCTGCTTATCATTCAAGTGGAAAAAGTAAGAAAAGAGATGATTGTCTAATAAAATGCGATGGATTTCCAGCTTTCTTTAAATCACTTGGATGTTATTATCTTGATCAATATGCATCCAAAGCTTCTACTTACCTGATCACAACCCAGAAGCTCCAGGCAGCATAGTCAACACAGTGTTGGTGAAAAAGAAAAGGTTAAGAATGAGAAAAGTACAATGTGCTCTTACCTGCACAGGGTGAAGTCTGGTGTTGATACTTCCAATACCTTCCACAGTGGTGACAGCAGCTCCATACAGAGAGCAGATGGGCACCAGGCACGCGGTAATGGAGAAGTGTCTTTGTGTGAGGAATAAAAGGAAAATCAAGGAATGTAACACAGTTCTTCCCTCTTGGGAAGCAAGAAGGGCAGTAAACAACAACAACAACAACAACAACAAACCAAGCCTATCATTCAGCCTTGGGGATGGGGAACTGGAATGGAGACAGGGAAGAAGAGTTTAGAATCCTCTTTGCTGACTCTGTACTATCTTTTAGAATTGGGGATTCTTAGGAGGAACCTGGGCATTCTGAACTTCAGAAAGACTTAAAAAAACTTTTTAATGTTTATTTATTTGTTTTGAAAGACAGTGAGGGAAGGAGAGAGAGAGCGGGAGGGAGAGAGATGGGGAAGAGCAGAGACAGAGAGGGAGAGAGAATCTGAAGCAGGTTCCATGCTCATCAAGGAGCCTGACTTGGGGCTTGATACCATAACCATGAGATCATGACCTGAGACAAAATCAAGAGTCAGACACTCAACTGACCAAACTACCCAGGTGCCCCTCAGGAAAATTTTCTAAGCCCAGAACAGACCTATTTGGCTCTGGACTCAATGGGAGTGGACTCATGTCACCAGGAGTATAACTGGACCTCAACTAGTATTCATTGGCTATTGACCCCATAACAGGTTAAGGCATATTTATGTCTTTTATGTCTACATTTGAGATTTTTTTTTTGCTTTAAAAAAAATTTAAAAGTCTTTGGATAAGGTCATTCAACAGTGAAATGGTGTGTGTTCTGAGACCATTTATTGATTTCTTGAGCTAGTGGATCTGGGAGCAGCCCAAATCCTGTAATTAATTAAAGATTAGTTAAATCTTTAATTAAAGGATGCAACCATGACCCAGGTCCCTGCTCCACAGGGTTGGTCTAGCCCAGCAGTAGAAAAGGCATTATCTTCAGAGCCAGAAAATGTGGGTTCAAGTTCTTCTACAACCTTGTATGACCTTGAACAAGTCACTTCATTTCTTTAAACCTCAGTTTCATCTGTAAAATGAATCGTTTGCCTAAATTGGGATTTCTTAAACTGGGATGCATAGATGGGCCTTAGGAGGTCTGTAATCTCCCTGAAACTGTGTGCAAAATATAATTAGTTTATATACCTTCTAAGTAGAGGGCTCAGAGCTTTTATCAGATTTTCAGATGGGTTGAAGATTTAGAGAGGGTTAGAATCATGAGACCTTAGAGATCCCCTGCTCTGGGATGAGAATACAAGCCTGGAAAAGAAACAAAGAGCCCTTCTGGCTTCTGCGCTTTGGGGTAGGATACCTTATCTTCGCAGACACTGGGTCATGCTTAGACACCATCACAGTACAGGCACCGCAGCCTCCTCTTCCACAGGCGTACTTGGTTCCTGTGAGGCGTACTAGAAGTTGGTCAAGGAAAAAAAATGCCACATGGATATGTTACTCCCATTATGGCTGCATCCCTTGGGTGTCACTAGTGAGGAAGGTCTTTTGGGGGGTGAATAACAGGTCTGAGAAGTCACTTGCCTGCCTCCAGGTCTTAGTAAAGGCCACTCTAGATCTTATTAGTTGTGTGATACTGAACATATTAACCTTTCCCTGCCCATTTTCTCACTTGTAAAGAGGGAATAGTAATAGTTACTTTATCTTCATAGACTTATCATAAGCATCTTGTAGGATGATGCCTGTAAAAACTCTTTGACAGTCCTATATCATTATAGGTATTCTGGATTCCAATCATGTAACTGGAAGAGAAGAGCTTATTTTTTAGCAGTTCAATGAATTGCTAGTTTTGTCCATTTGTATTGCATTTGAAAACAAGTGAGTGAGCCTTTGGAGAAAACTCCCATCCTTACATTCAGATCCTACCTGGAGTGTCCCTCTGCTCTCCTTTGTTCTGAGTCCAAGCCCAAGTCCAGGCTCAGCCTCACCCCTTCTCCCTAACTGTGGTCCATTTCCACCCAGTTTATGAGACTGGATATAATTCACTAGACTGATTAAGACGATTTCAGACTTTTTTTTTTTTTTTTTTAAGCCATAGGGCTTGTTCAACCAAAGTAAGTCATAACCTCAGATGTTTATCTGAGAGGACATGTAAATGGATGGAATGGGCTGGGTATAACTGGAGAACTTGTGCCCCTTTCTAGATGGGGTCCTTGGGACAGTCCCTATTCTGCTCGGCAAGACTGCTGCCATGCATGAATGACTATTTTCTCATTTTTCATGAGAAGCTGAAAAATGTTGATTTTCTAAAATATGAGATTTCCTCATTTTCAAACATTGACAATTAATTAAAAACCATGTGGCCTTTTAAACAAAACTTGTCCATGGGTTGGTTGACTCCATCAATTTATAATTTCTGCTATTTCTTTATTTACTTTTTGGCTTCTCTGAGAGATATATTAGACCTACCAATGAAAGTGGTTGTCATTATGAAGATCTAAATTTCAGAATATAAAATGGTAGGGAAAATCTGTCATAAGAGAATGGATATAGGGAAAGGCAATCCTTTCCTGTGACACATGCTCTTCCTGAATCTGGAGAATTTGGTTTCCCTCTAGGGCAGGATACATGCAACACAAACTTCTATTATATAACAACCCTTCTGGGAATTGGAAAGCCCTTAAAGAAATAATCAGTGCTGAAGTAAAGAGCTTAGCTTCCATTTCATTGCTATTAAATCAAGATATAAGAAGCTCTGGGGAAACTTCATCCTCTCCAAATAGTCCAATTAACTTAATATTCTTAAAACCATTGCCAAAAGCAAAGAGAGAGCAAGGGCCAGTGGGGCTGACTGGGGATGGAGAGGTTAGATTAGTTTTCACAATCACAGCAGGCCAAAAGTTTTAAGGCAAACATAGACACTGCCCAGATTTTGATCAAAAGGATCCAGTTCTTTCGTAGGAAGGTCAGCAGAGTGACTTCCGGGTCTGCATTCCTCTCTATCACCTGCATTGGAAACAGAAAAGAGATTATTATGGGGATCAAATGGATGACCCAGTGGAATGTCAGCTGTGGCCTGCTAATGATTAGGGACTGAGATACAATATTTTATTTGCCTTTTTTTTTTTTTTTTTTTTTGGCTCTAAAGACAAAGAAATTTCACATATATTACAGAGCTGGAGACTCACCAAGCAAGTGGGACAACAATGCTTTTATAAGTGATTAGACTGGTGAGCCACTGCTGGGTAAGCCGCCTCTGGGAGTTGTATTCTTCATGTTTGCTTCACTTTCTGTTTTTGTGGAATCTTCCAACTCAGTCTTTTGTACTCTTGGAATATTTAAAACTGGGGAGAGACTTGGATGCTCTGTGTGTGTGTGTGTGTGTGTGTGTGTACAATGAAGGGCCGTAGAGGGAAGAAATCTGGATAGGAAGCGTTTCTATTCTGGCACCTCTGAGACACTTCCAAGTGGGGAGTACACTTGATAACCTGAGGGATCTCAAGAGTTGGTAGCAGAAAGGGGAAGTAGGAAGAGTTGCTGTCATCCTCAAGGGGTCCCTGATTGTGCCAGTCCCCTCATGGCAGAGTGGCTGATGGTGAGACTTGTTGTCCCAGCTCAGGACCCAGGGTGCCTCTGGTGGAACACTAGAATTTCTCCCTCCCTTTCCTTAACAAGTGGGGGATTATCACTCAGAAGCCTGGAGGGATCCCCTCTGCTGCTTCTTTGCCACTTGCTCATTTTGTAATATTTCCTTTGACTTTATCTTGGAGTTTCCTGCAAACACCTTCAGCCATTCTGTTGCACCAGAGGAAAGGAAGAAAGAGTGGGCTATTCATGTCAGGTTCTTCCTTTCTCCCCAGAAGAAAAACATGAATTCCAAAGAATAACTCTGGACTCAGAAGGGGTTTGGAACAGAAAATAGAGGAAGGAGCCTCCAAAGCCTAGGCCAGTGGAACAAGTGAGTTAGGACTCAGCTCGTGAAATCAGGTTTGGAAGAATGTATGGTGGCTGCTGGCTGTGGAGACTGGATTCAGGAGACAGAGTTACAAGGGACATGATGAGAACTTGGATGCTCTCTGTTCTATTTCCTTTCTTGGGGTGGGAGGGTGGATATGGCCAAATCCCAGTTAGATTTGTGGGTTTGGGGGGCTGAGGGGCCCAGGAGGTGGCAAGCCACATGCCTTGGGAACTACATAATGGTTCCTTTGAGGGAGAGACTGAGGATCATGAGCAGAGTGGGCCTGGTAGAAGGCACTGAGGGTCACCAGTGGCCCATGTGGACTGGTAGTGAGAACTGAAGAGGGGACGCTAGGGGAAAGTGACACTGGAAGAGCCCCTCTTCTTGTCATATAGGTTCCTCCTAGAACTTAATTGCAATCTGGGAAAGAGGGGATGGGTTGAAAGTTTACTATAATTACATTTCAACTAATTCTGATTAATGAAGTCTCAACAGAAAAATTAAATTGATAAAAATAAAGAAAGCTCTATTTCTGGTCCTCCTGAGTTTGAGGATCAAGATATGTTACTAGATACAGTGCTTCCAGTATATCAGGCCCTGTGCTAAGTGCTTTACAAGGGAAAAGGGGGTTCCTAATCAATGAAAGGAGCATTTCTCTTTTACTCTTTTTTAGGAAGTAGATTCTAGAGATGGGTAGTCTGAGGCTCAGGGAGGTGAAGTAACTTGCATAAAGTTATACAGTAAATGGGAGAGCTACATTGGAACAAGACTGCTTGATGCCAAGGCATATGTGATTAACCTTAATGCTTTACCACCACCCCATATTCTCAGAAGCTGAGTCTTGGCTGAGTGGGAAAAAGGCCAAATTAGTATGGATTCTTTATCCCTGGATTCTTGCCCTTGACTGGACAAGAACTCTCCTCAAGCTAGTAGTTTCCTGCTGTCTCTGCAAGCCATAGTAGTATCACGCAACACTTACCTTCCTCCCATTCACAAAGAAAACCAAGTCATCCGATTTCGATGGGCAAGGCATTGCACCTGTAAATAAGTTTCACCTTACAACTCTAGATGCAGATGTTCTTTGGCACCAGAGAAATGAAAACGCAGCAGCAAGCAACAGAAGTCTCTCCCTGTGCAGGATCTGGTAGCTCAGAGCTCCAGAGAGCAGGGTAGGGGGTGGAGACTCCTTTGCTTTGTGGCCTTTTAAGTCCAGGGCACCTGTGTGGCCCAGCCTCTCCTTTTCTTCCCACCAATCCCAGCTTCAAAGCTCACTCCATGCACAGTGCACCCCTTTTCTTGCTTTCTTGTAAGTTGGAGGGCGGTAGTGTGAAGACCATGAACAACCATCTAAACTTAAACCTACTGTGCACACTGTCTCAGCCCTGGGAATATATTCTGGACAGACTTCATTCTTCTCAAAGAGAGCTAGAAGTGGGCCGAGAGCTCACACTTTTCCAACTTTTTCTTATTCTAGCTCAGAAATGTCTTCATATGGATAAGTCTACTCTGTCCTAAAGTGGAGGTGTGAGGTGCCACAATCACCTAGCTCCTCTATACTCTCCCTACTTCCTCCCCACCCACAGGATTGCTTCACTGGAAAAGAATGACATAGTCAAGGCAACCACTTTGCAGGTGAATAAAATGAGACCCAGATATGTGAGATCAGTAGCTGAGGGTCACATAGAAAGTTAAGTGGCAAAACACAAACCAAAACCAAGATCTCCTGGCTTAAAAAACCTTAAGTGTATAGACAGATTCTTTAATAAAAAGAAAAGTATCATTTTTGATCTTTCTGAACATCTCCAGTTAGATATTAGGGGATAAAATCAAGCCGTTCTTGTTCTTTCAGCTAAGGTAATGCCCAGAACTTGGCCTCACATATGGGTAAAGCAGGTAGTTGCTCAAGTGGACTGGTTTCAGGAGAGGAGGCAAGATCTCTCTGCTCCCCAGAGCTTCCTTCACAAGTGCATGGAGGCTTGGCACACCATTGTTAGAGTCAACTCTTTGTCTTAAGATGACCTCATCTTGCAACAGGGCCTCAGGCCAGAGATGGAAAAGACCAGCATCCTCCTGACTACTACTTGGCTAACTGAGGAAGATCCTCTTTCCCACTTGGTCCATATGTGGCTTCAGGATCCTGCTCACCACAGTTAGTCCAGAAACACTCCTAATCAAATGGAGTTGGCAGTTTCCAATTTTCTTTATAATTCTTCTTCTTATTTTTTTAAAGTTTATTTATTTAGTTTTGAGAGAGAGTGAGAGTGAGAGAGAGAGAAAAAGAGAAGAGAGCAAGCACAAGCAGGAGAGGGGCAGAGAGAGAGGGAGACACAGAATCAGAAGCAGGTCCCAGGCTCTGAGTTGTCAGCACAGAGCCCAATGCAGGGCTCAAACCTATGAACCATGATATCATGACCTGAGCTGAAGTCGTATGCCTACCCGACTCAGCCACTCAGGCACCCCTCTTTACAATTCTAATGCCAAGGTTCCAGGTATACCTCTCTTCCTACAGCTGTGGAGATGAATGTCTCCACATGTGTTTGGGTGTGTATGCAGGTGTTTCACATGTGTTAAAAAGCTGCTGAATAAACACACAACAGGGTCATGAGAAGAGATGTTGGAGATCATGCTGAAAATTGGGTATGACCTTCAGGTCAGTCTTTTTGATCATGTCACTCCTGTTAAAAATACCCTTAGTAGGTGTCTGAGGCCTGGAAGTCTTAACTCCTTAGGCCATGATGCAAAGCCCTCCGTAGTCTGTCCTTTTTTCTGACCTCAGACTGTTTTGCTCTTCAAAAAAGTCTCATGCTCCAGCCAAACTACCTTTCTCATCGTCCTTCTTCTGCTTAAACATGGCATTGCTCTGCTCAACCTTCCAAAGGTGGTTATGGCCTCCCATAGCCATTAGTTGTTGGAAGCCAATTTCTGAACTCACTAAGTTGAGAAAAACTCCTTCTGAGGTAAGGCGGGTTTGGCCTCCTGCCATCAGATGGCGACCAATGTCTACCCCCGACTCAATTATTTTTGTTTGAGCACCGACCCCCAAGGCGCCTTGTTGACTGGTATCAGGAGTAACTTGCCCCCTCATCTTAAAATATGCTAATTGTACCTTGTGAAGGAACTTATTATAGGAATTTCTTCTTTTGTGTTTATGGGAGCTAATATTACATTTCCTGAGAAACCTGTTTTTCTACCCCTCAAGAAAACAGGCTATTGACCTTTGCTCACAAAGAACTAACTTTTGCCTTTGCTATGCTAAAAGCATTGCCTTGTATTTGAATGCTGAAGATACCTTCCTTCCCCATATGATACGTATCTAAGTCATCTACATCAATCACTATTGATAAAGATTACGCATACCAATCTATGTTCTGGGAAATTTTTACATACCAAAGAATTTGTCATCAGAAATCATTGTCTAAGGCAATTGTCACTTCTGTTTTGTACCCCATACATTTTTTCCATAAATAAAGCTGACTCTCTGGTCAGTGCAGAGATGCCTGCCTGGTGATCAGAAAGAAACTGGAGGCTCTCTCACTCCCTTTCGCCAACACCATCCATCCTTCAGGGAGCCCTGGATCTGGTGGAGCTGGACTCCGGCAGTTAGCAAAACCCCATTCACTTTCCATGGATGCCCCATGGGACGGGACTGGACCTGCTCACCTCTCCAAGTGCATCTTCACCCCCTTTCTCTCTTGGTTGTAATTCCTGGTACATCAGCCTTTCCCTGCTTCTTGACTGTGTCGAATTCTTTCCTGTCCCAAGACCTTGGCGCGTGTTATTCATTCAGCCTTAACCTCTCTTCTCTTAGACATTGGCAGAGCTGATGCCTTCTTGTTATTTGGGTCTGAGCTCTTCCCTGATCACTCAGTCTGCAGTAACACCTCTGGCACTCTCTTCTACCACCCTGATTCATTTTCTCCATAGTACTCATTACTACCTGACATGGTAGTAATGTGTTCATTTATTCACCTTTCTATTTGCTTTCTCCACTAGTTCATTGTTCACCTTTCTATTTGCTTTCTCCACTAGGACATAATCATGAGGTTACAAACATTACTTTCAACTCACCACTGTATCCTCAGGCCTGGAAGGAGTGAATTACCATAGAGTAAATGCCCAATAAGTATTTGTTAAGTGGCTCAAGAAGTCTCTTCCATGTCTGCAATCATAGTAACCCTATTCCTATCCTGCTGAGATTGCCCTCCCTCCGTCTTTATCTACTATCAAAAAACAGCATCAAAATTCCTCTCTCTTCTTTCTGTTAATTCCGAAAGCACCTGCAGATCCAACCAATTGCTTTACTTTTCATTTAATAAACCAGGAACCAGGAAACTAGTCTCTTACCTGGCACTAATAGTTGGTTGTCTATTTGATGTTTCTATCTCATTTTCCCAATTAGGTAGTAAGCTCTTGGAAGTTAGAATAGCTGGTTGTATCCCCCACAGTGCTCAGCATGAATGACAACTTGTTTATTGCAGAGGTTAATGTATGCTTGATTGATGACCTAAGACACTTTTTAGTGAAGGAGGCATTCGTTCACTCAGTAGTACTGACATATCACTAAATATTTTTTTGTTATGAGAAGCAAGGAACAGGGGAATTAGCTTTGATTTGGGGAGGGGGATAAAGGAAGGCCTGAGGAAGGGACATCTAGTACTGACAAATGAGTAGGAACTGATTCTGTGAGAATGGGAATAGTGGGGAGGCAGGCTTGGGAGGGAAAAAGTGGAGACAGAGGCCCTTTTGTTTAAGGGAAGGGATTGTTTTTCAGGGTCCACAGTCCATGCAGCACCTCGTTCTGCCCCTAAAAGAGGGAAATTAGTGAACACCAAGAACTCATGATAGGAGCACAGACATTGTCAATGAAAAGCATGGATCATGGGGTTTCAAAAATACTTAGAGGAATAAATCCTTCAGCATCAACATAAAACACAAGCACCTAACATAGAGGAACAGTTTTAGAGTACTAAAGTGTGATTATGGTATTAGATTCAGATGATATAAAAGTAGTTTGGATTATAGAACCAAATACATTAATTGCTGGGAAACTGAAATCTGACCTTGAATGGCTTCAGAGAGGTATTTTTCAAGTTTGTTTCAACCAGGCAAACTTTTGTTTGAATGAAATCTTGTAAAGTGTAAACAAATTAAACAAAAAGGTTACTGCTTAGCCCAGAGGGCTGGGGGTGAGGCCTGAAGTCCTCTGGTTTTCTCTCCTTCAGAAAGCCCCAAGGCTCTGGGGAGCTCAGTGGAAAAATGACTCACCGCAGAGTGAACAAAAGGTTGCTCACAGTATGAAGGTAGCATGCAGTCTCTGCCAAGGTTTTCTGATCCTCAGATATTATTCAAGACAAAGGGAAAAAAGCCATAACAGCTTTCTTCTTCTTCTTTTTTTCATTAATAAAAAGGGAAGGCTAAATTTCTTCATTTAAAAATGGATTATTCTGGTAAGTGAAAGAAACGTGATATATACTGACCCATGTGCTTGAGGTTTGTTATAAAAATGGTATTAAGAGTTACATCAAAAAATCCCTGTTACCCAATGGAAGAATTAATATTCTTAGTGCCACTGCCCTCCCCAACAATACAAACAAACCTATTTCTGGGAAAAAAAAAAACTGCAACAAATCCTGCTCACAGATGTAAATGGAAAAGTACTGGCCATGACTTCAGTGTCCCTAGGGTGCTGTGTTCTCTAGTGAGCTCTTCAAAACCCAAAGGTAGAACACAGGCAAGCAGTCTGATAATGGGGGTGCTTTCAGGACTCTTGGCTTGGTCATTAAACATCTATATTCCAGACCCTCTATTCTCAACTGTTTTGACTGCAAGGTCCCTTCCCCTCCTCTCCCAGCTTTCATCTCTAGATCAAGGCACCTGCTTCCAACTTCTGTGTCTGGTGAGCACCTGCTCCTTGCATCAAACTTCTGGCTGCCACAGAGGACACTAGAAGACAGGAGACTGCAGCTGCAGGTTTCTGAGAGGAAAGAAAGGCAATGGGGACCATGTAAGTGGAGCAAAATACCCTCTTCCTCCCCGGGTAAAGACCACCCCATCTGAGAAAAGGATCAAACAATGAAGTAATTCAGATAAGAAGGGTAAGGAGGAGAGGAAATCTAAGTGGATAGGGCAGGCTCTTAGGAAAGTGTAATATAAATGCTAGAAAGAGTCATGCAGTAAAAGAAATTCAATTAATAGTGTAAACTAAAATAAACAACAGCCCCAACAACTTGAGGGTTGGGGGTTGCTGAGGAGAGAGAGGGGAAAGTAAAAGCCACTGAAGTATTGTTTCACTGGGGCAAAGGGTGGAAATAGGGGACAGATAGAGCAGGAGGCCAGGAGAGTAATTTTTCATGGGGGAAATATTTGGCATCTTGTTTTCAAATAGTGGTAAAGAAATATGTGTCTGTTTATTAAAGTAAGTAAATGGAAATGTACAACTCATGGGAAAGCAGAACTTCAAAATTAAGAGAGGAAATGGAGGATCGCTTAGGTGGCTCGGTGGGTTAAGCGTGTGACTTCGGCTTCGGTCATGATCTTGCGGTCCGGTTCGTGAGTTTGAACTCTGCCTCGGGCTGGCTCTGGGCTGACAGCTCGGAGCCTGCAGCCCGCTCTCGGGTTCTGTGTCTCCCTCTTTCTCTGCCCCTCCCCTGCTTGCGCGCGCGCGCGCGCGCGCGCGCTCTCTCAAAAATAAACATTAAAAAAAAAATGGAATTACTCATCCCTGAACAAACCAAAAATAATGAAAAGGAAGTTTAAGATAATTTAAGTATACTTTATATTTTGTCTGTTTAAGATACTTTATATGATGTATATGATACATGATACTGTTAAAAAATAAAATTCAACCAAGTAAATGTAAAGATCTAATTAGCTTTGTGCGACGATCTATGAACGGGGCAGCACCCTAGCGAGCAAAAAGAAGGGAGCTCCCTCAGGGTCTGCATCAGGGGCAGAGAGCCACCTTCCTCAAGGTCTTGGTGGGAGGGACGGAGGCAGCACCACTGTGACTGAGTGCTGTGGAGGTACACAGGCCTGTCCCTTACAGCCTAAGTGGGACGAGTTGGTGGAGACAGTGCTTGCTCCAAGATTCCATGCTGGGTTCTCGATGCCTCAGGGGTCTTGCTCGACTTCTCCTTCTGCCCAGTTCTGCTTCTTCAGCCTTCCTGTGTCAGGTGTTGATCCCTGAAAACATCCCGCTCCCCATACTTTGTCTCAGCATCTGCTTCCAGAAAATTCATCCTGTGATTCCTGTGATTCCACATGTTCTGATAGTGTGAGGAATTTGGCCAGTTCACACCATTGTGCAGAAGATTTAAGAAACAACATAGAAGCATGTGGCTGGCTCAGTCAGGTAAGTGTTCAACTCTTGATTTCAGCTCAGGTCATGATCTCACAGTTCATGAGTTTGAGCCCCACATTGGATTTCGTTCTGTCAGCATGGAGCCTGCTTGAGATTCTCTCTCTCCTCTCTCTCTGCCCCTCTCCTGCTCATGCTCTCTCTCTCTCTCAAAACAAATAAATAAAATTAAAAAAAGAAAAAGAAAAAGAAACAACGTAGATATACCAGCCCTCCTGTCCCAGCCCTCTTTTTGACCTCTCCCATTTCAAACACTTGAGTGCATGTGATTGTCTTCAGGTTCAAGACACCGAAGAGAAATCAAGCCCCTCCCTACTACTATTCACTCAGCTCCATTTGGCCAGTGTTTTTGTAAGATGGTACAAAACTGTTCCGTCACAAGCTTTCGGTCCAGGAGAAGTAAGACATCCTTGGCCCGATGTGTCAAAAGGAACAAGGGGCAGCATAGCAAGTGTAGACCTGCCACATGGTATTTTGCTTCTGAAAAACTTTTATTGAACCCACAATTAAGCAATAGCCCTAAGGTTTCTAAGTAATAAGAAACTGCAGTTTTGCCCAAAGTTAATAATTATTATGTGCTTTTATCACTGAAAGGGCACTTCACCATTTACAGACCACTGGTTAAAAAGATCATACCTTACAGTTCTGTGTAGCTCTCACTGTGATAACTTTAAAATTACACAGTCAATAATTAAATTTTAAGATATTTATCTAAATTAGTGATATGGATTAGGTTTTATATGATAGATACTAAAAATTGTCAAATTTTAAGGACATTAGAATATTAATCCTATGTTTGAAGACTGCTATCCTATAAAATGTGCTATTTTTATAAATACTTTCTCCCCAATCCCAATTCTTCAAGTTAATTAAGTACTGCTTAAAGGATCAGATTTATTTTGTAAAAATTCAATCTCTTTCTTTCTTTTTTTAAGTTTATTTTATTTTGAGAGTGAAAGAGAGTATGCACATGCATGCAAGAAGGGGAAGAGCAGAGAGAGAATCCCAAGCAGGCTCCATGCTGTCGGTACAGAGTCCGACATGGGGCTCCATCTCACAAACCAGGAGATCATGACCTGAGCCAAAATCAAGAGTCAGATGCTTAACCGACTGATTTTGGAGACTTTGCCCACACAATCTACGAAATGCAATACTTTTAAAATTAATTTGCATCTATGACAAATGTGTCTTCCTATTTTACTGCTAGAAAAATATACCAGTAACCCTATTTTTGCTGTTCTGTCTGGCATGATGAGTCTGTGTGGGTTGGGTTCTAGGCAAACTAGATTATTGGGTAAATTCAGACATTTAAAAATACATGTACACACACAGACTTCTCTTAGAATAAGAGACACTGACTGCGAGACTTTTCTTTGGAAAGAGGCTTTTTCTTTGCACTGTCAGCCTTCTCCTCTTCCGATCTGGTCTCAACACACATAAACAGTCATGCACGCTAATTCTTCCACCATAAAATGACTATTAATAAACACAGAGTTTAATATCTAGCACACAGATCACAAGTGATTTAGTTTATTTGTGATTCAAACCTCATAGGGATTTTACATCTTCTCTGGCATTACCCTGCATTTCCTTAGGAAAATGAATGCAAAGTAGCTAAGAAATAACTGAAAAAAAAAAAAAAAAACAAACAAACCCAGGATATTTGTGTTCCTCTGAGATGGCAAAAGGAACATGGTGCTGATTTCATCTATTAGACACTAAGCCAAACCAAGGGACTGCAGAGTGATCTGAGATCATTGTTTTACTCCATACGGTTTTCCAGGAGAAGAAGACACTACACCACCAGCACGGCTCTTGGCAGACAAGGACCAGCTGGAGGCTTTGGAAGGTTTACATCCCTAAGCCTCCTCTACACAGGCTACATGGGAATGGCAGGAACCCGAAGACTGTGGTAGGCTTGCAGTGCTGGAGATCACAAGAGCCAATTATAGACATCTCTTCCAATGCCATGTTCAGAGACCTCATTTTTGGTGGCTTGGAGTCGGCCAAGGTGGGTGTACTTATACCACGGAGATTGGCAAACATTATAAACCATGGATTTTTCCAGGCGAGGTGGTTATTACCATCACACCATTGGCTTTGGGGATCCAATCCTGAGAGTTTGGGGGGTGGATGATTTTAGGAGTGAGCAGATCTCTGAAGAACAAAGCATGAGCATTTTGTTCCATGGTAATGAAAACCCTACCATGTTTTAAAATCATGATGCTGTAGATATTCAGGATAATCCAAATGAAAATAAGAATTTTTGATTCTAAGCTTCCTTATATTTTTGGTGTAAATTTGCATCCTAAAACATAATCATGCAGTGACCTAAACCACAGAGAATAACTGAAAGATACTAGAATTATCCTTGACAATTGGGTGCCAACCTACATTTTGCTCTGGTTTGAATTTTAAGGTCAATCATGTATTCTTTCATTTTCTAAGAAAAACATAGGATTATGACACATGGATGGACTAAGGTATAAATGTTGAAGGATCATCTTTAGGAATCTAAAAAAGATAAAAAGAAGGAGGATAATAAAATGCTGTTATATAAAAAACTGGTAATTCAGAAGAAAAAAAAATTTAAGTTTTTAAAAAAAATTTATTCTTGAGACAGAGAGAGAGAGAGCGCGAGAGCACAATTGGGGGAGGGGCAGAGAGAGACAGGAACAGAGCTCTGCGCTGGTAGCAGAGAGCCCAATGAGCAACTTGAACTCACAAACCATGAGATCACGACCTGAGCCAAAGTCAGACGCTCAACTGAGCCATCCAGGCACCCCAGAAGAAAAATTGTTTTTTAAAAAAGAACAAGTCAGGGGCACCTGAGTAGCTCTGTCAGTTGAGTATCTGACTCTTGATTTCTGCTCAGGTCATGATCTTACCGTTGTGAGATCGAGCTCCATGTCGGGCTCTGCACTGGGCATAGAGCCTGCTTGCAATTTTCTCTTTTTCTCTCTCTGTCCTTCTCCTGCTTTCTCTCTCTCTCTCTCAAAATAAATAAATAAACGTGAAAAAAAGAACAAGTAGATGTCCATTTTATTATCAAAATTACATAGTTTTCTTATTTCTTTCAATCCTTGAGACTTTATCCTCATACACTTCTTATGTTTGGGATAAGATGTGTCCTATTCAGAAGCCCTGTAATTGCAATCTAATTTTATACTAGAGCCTAATTTAGGGCTGCAGTAACCATTTCAATATAGGAATAGTCTCTGATGATAGTTCTAGACATATTTTCAACAGCTGGAAAATGAAACAGTGTCATTAGTATTTTGTTACAAGGCATATCAAAGAGTGCCCAGTGACTTGATATTTTAAGTTAAATTATTTTTATTAGTTTGCTTAAACAAATAATTTCTCAATAATTGACCAGATCAGATATCCATTTAATCTAATTTGGTTATTAAGGTAATTAAAATACCCTATCAACTTCTTTTTGATAAAATGTTTCAAGAAGTAAGCTACCACGTTCAGTGCTACTAGCACTGGCTCAGTTGAGTCTGCTTTTCTTTGAGGTCTGAAACAGGCCATCATTTGAAGAGCTTCACTCACTCTGCAGTTGCTTTGGAGCATATAGGTAGTAGCAGGTAGAGACAGAGTAAGAATTTTCATTGGAAAACATGAACCTGCCCTGTGCTTTTGTCATGTTTACCAAATCCATACTAAGAACCTGAAAGTCCACAGAAGTGGTGATTACAACAGGGACCTCTCCTCACCACCCTTAACATGTCAGTTAACTGATCCACATAAGTCATCCTAATCAACTCAGGAGTTGTCGGCCCACTCAGAGTGAAGGTCTTGGTCAGCCCCCTTTCTTTGTGGGCAGCAGCGACTATATCATATATGGTGAACAACACAGAGGATCCCAAAATATTCAAGCCTCACCCAGACCCTAAGAAGAGGGCAAAAGGCTGTCAGAAATGGTTCCTCTAGGACTACTTTGTGTACACACACACACACACACACACACACTTACCTTTTCTGGCTTTATAGTCCTCAGAGTGGGGTACGTCTGAGTTGCTAGAAATGAATTCCCCTCACGCTGATTTGTGTGTGGGGTCCTCCTCAAAGTAGCTCATGAAAATGCCCTAGGACATCAGGACAGCGAGACAGTTAAAACCTGTTCCTCTGCCCACATAATGTCCTAAAGACCAAAGCCCTTGGTGCCCTCTAGAATGTTCCAACTTGGGCTCTAGACCATTTATGTTTAACCCAAAACCCAAGTAAAACAACCAGAATCTTTACAGCTAAGCCTGAAAGACAGTGAGGTGCTTGCCTCTGAAGCATGAACTGTTGAAGTCCGTGTGTGCCGACATCCCTGGTGTGCGCTGGATGTTTCTGAATTAACCATGTAACGCTGCATTTTGAATGATTCACCAATGCTTCTTTGTACTTATTTTTTTCCTTCTTCCTTCAAAGTAGTGTGGTCTGTGGTCTGTGTCCAGGGCCTTAGTAAAAGATGAGATAAAGGGCCCCAAGCAGATAAAGCCTATCTCAGGCTTTGGTTTTTACTCTGAAACAAATGTGGAGGGAGAGGGATTGCTGGTAGAAGTGAGGAGGAGGGAGTGAGAGCAGAAAGGTCTTTTGTCCTATTTGGAGCAAACTGGCAGGGAGGTGGCTACACTCTAAAAAGGCAGAATTGCACCCTATGTTAGGATGGTCTTTAGAGATGCTCCCGGTGCCAAAGGATAGATAGAGGCCATTCAGACCGGAAGTCTTGCCTTCCTCCCAATCTTGACCTACATTCAAAAAAGAGAGGCAATTTTCTAAAAAACCTAAGGTTCACCTGCCATCTGTCTGGCCAGATGTGGGCTCAGAATAGAACTTAAGTTGGGGAAGTTGTTTTTTTTGTGCACTTGTGTTCAAGAGCTCTAACCATAGGTCTTTAGGGGCCAGTTAAAGCCCATATGGTCCAGGGAACCTGGGATCAGTACCTCTTGTATTAGCAGCTATTAATAGCTCAGAGCAAATAGTGAGAAATTTGTTTGAAAGCCTATTCTGATTTGGGGAGAGTGTGGAGAGAGGCAGAGAAAAAAGAAAAAATTGAGTCTGGAGGACATGTGAGAAGAGCGCAGAAAAGTTCTGGGTTGGTGAAATTTGCTGACAATTTTAGTTTTATCTTGTGGTGGCCCTTAGCCTAATGACCCAAGATGTTTGGTTCTTCTTTGACCTTTCTTGTTTGATTACATTTGTTTCATTATCTCTCTCAAGACTGAACACTCTTCTGAAGTCAGTGAGCACCACTCTGCCATGAATTTGCTTTTCTTTTCCCTTTTCAATTCAAAGGAGTAAGCAAATTCAGGGGACTGTTTCATTCATTCTTTTTTTGTTTGTTTGTTTCATTATTTCTTGAAAGAGTATGTTTCATTATTTCTTGAAAGAGTATAGACTGAACTGTGCTCTCTCAAAATTCACATGCTCAAGTCCTAACCCCTGGTACCTCCAAATGCGATTGTATTTGGAGATAAGATCTTTATATAGGTGAAGTTCAGTTAAAATGAGGTCTTTAAGGTGAGCCTGAATCCGATATCACTAGTGTCTTTATAAGGAAAGGAAATTAGGACACACAGAGAGAGACATCAGACATGTGCACACAGAGGGGACAACAGTGGGAGGGCACAGTGAGAAGGTGGCTATCTGCAAGCCAAAGAGAGGCTTCAGAAGAAATCAAACCTTGATCTTGGATTTCTAGTCTCCAGAACCGTGAGAAAGTATATCTCTGTTGTGAAAGTCACCCAATGTGTGGTACTTTGTTATAGTAGCTGTACAAACTCACACAGAGGTCTTGACTTCTTACCTTGGACAGTAGATGACTGTGGGATTTTGGAAGCTCACCAAAGTGACATGGAGCTCTTCTGGTATCTCAGTGGCAGTAGGGATTTTGTAGTCATCTGGACTCCGAGAATAAAGCACACCTTCTGGGGAATATTTCAGTTCTTCTATGGTATATAATCCCATGCCTTGGACAAATTCTCCTTCAATCTACATGCAAAAATTTCACAGTTTATAAGTATATGATACTGATTGAATACATATTTCAATGTGACTGAAAATGGAGCTCCAAACCATAGTGAGTCATTATTGATAGCCTGGGGTGGACTTATGAAGGGTTCTCAGGGTCTGCTGTTTGTCATCCTGCCTGGCCTCTCCCTAGTTCTTCTTGCCCAGGTGCCCCACACTCCAGGTACCTGACACTTGTCAAGTTCCAGGTAATTCTCAAACCCACTAGATTTCACTCAGATCTCCAAGTCTTCGTTTTTTTGTTTTTGTTTTTAATGTTTATTTATTTTAAGAGAGAGAGTGTGTGTGAGAGAGAAAGAGAGAGACAGAGCATGAGTGGGGGAGGGGTAGAGAGAGACACAGAATCCAAAGCAGGCTCCAGGCTCTGAGCTGTCAGCACAGAGCCCAACGTGGGGCTCAAACTCATGAACAGTGAGATCATGACCTGAGCTGAAGTCAGACACTTAACTGACTGAGCCACCCAGGTGCCCCCAGAGCTCCAAGTCTTTGTAAATGCGGTTTCTCCTGACTCTCTTCACTGCTCCTCACCTCAGCTTGTCTCCCTGGAGAACTCTATTCATCCTCCAAGTTCCTGCCTATTTGCAACATGTGGATCCTTCTACTACTTCCTAGTTGGATTTAGGAAGCACTTCCTCCAGGCTCACTGCATCTTGAACACATTCCCCCATCATGGTGGCTCTTAGAGGGCATTTTTCTTGTTCACCTCTCTCCTCTTGCTCTCTCTCACATATATAAGCATTCTGAGGCCTTGACCTTCTTGTATTCTGTTAGTAGCATGTGACCTGGTACATAAGTTCTTAATAAATGTCTGTTGAATTAGATGAGAATTAGCTAACATTAGAGGAACATGAACTAGAAAAATGGAACACTGTAGGTTGTTATAATATTTGAATTCTCTTTATAAAATACTATGGAGAGTAGATAAATATTAAACAAGATGTGATGAAAAAACTTTTATTAAATTAAATATTTTTTATTCAAAGCCATGTTGAGTTTTTACAAACTCAACTCAATTTACAAACTCAATAATTTACAAACTATTATGCTTTCAGGGCTATCCACCTGGAGGTTAAAAAATTGAAGGAGAGTTACTGTTTGCATTTTATTGAAATGTAAAATTAAAGAATAAGGTGCACAAATTTAAAAGCTGTATTTGGGTATTTCCAAATGCTTGTCCCTACAGGAAAATATTAAAGTCCAAGAGATGCGGTCTAACACACCTCTAGTTTTCTTTCCTTTTCAATGGGACAAATGTAGGTTTTTTCTGATCATGACATCTGCCTTTCTGCCTTTGCTTGAATAATAAAGAGGCAAGAATGAGCTGGGAGGAGGTATAAGAAAGGGAAAGGGAGGCGAGGACTGGATGAACCGTGCAGGGGTCTCAAACTTTACAGGCTTAAGATAAGTTTCAGGTGCAGGTTAAATATGCAGGTTCTGTCTCAGCCAGTTAAGATGGGATAAGTCTAAGTCTGGGTTTAATTCTTGAGCACAGGACTCCATGTTTCCAATAAACACTTATAAGTACTTCTGTTGCAGGGTCTGAGGACCACATTTTGAAAAGCACAGAGGGATCAATAAAACTATTATACCTCATAAAGCGCAATGGGCAATCCAGGTAAACCAGTCTTTCAGGATTTAGGATGCTGAGAAGCTGTTGGCAGATGAAAGTACCATGTGTCTGTTGAGTGTGACACCAAGCTGCTCAACCCCTCTGGCATGCTACTCCGGTGTACACTGTGGGCCGGCTGCCTTGCCTCACCTTGGGCTGGTTGGCAGGTCTAGGGTGGGCTGATGTGGCTGGTCCACTGGCCCCACTTTCAGTAACAAGGCTAGAAAAAAACAAAGCTCCATCAATAGCTGGAAAGGTTTTAACTCGAAGTTTAAAAAGACTTTGGGTGCATTGGGGCGTCTGGGTGGCTCAGTCTGTTAAGGGTCCCGACTTTGGCTCGGGTCATGGTCTCATGGTTCGGGAGTGTGAGCCCAACATCGGGCTCTGTGCTGACAGCTTGGAGCCTGGAGCCTGCTTCAAATTCTGTATCTCCCTCTCTCTCTCTGCCACTCTCCCACTCATGCTCTGTCTCTCTCTCTCTCTTAAAAATAAACAAACATTAAAAAAAACTTTGGGTACATTAATTTTATTATTTATGAGAGCAAAATCAGAGTTAAATTCAGCAGGAAGCAAAAAACTGTGCTTAAGCATTTCTTTTTCTTTTATATTTCCCTCAATTGCAATTAAATTTAATATTAATATGAATACTAATACAACTTTATTAATATGTATTTATATAGTGTTTCCTAAGTATGAACATATTAATATTCATGAAGAAAAATTAGAAGGCACAGAGAATTATAAAGGAGGAAGAGTCACACATATTCCCCATACAAAGACAATGATTGTTAACTTTTTTTGAATTTTCTTCCAATATTTTATCTATTTGTGTGTGTATGTAAAATATATGATCTACATTGCGGAATACTTGCACCAGGTATAAACACCATTTGGAGGATTCTGGGAAATAATATTCTGAATGGAATTGACCAAAAGTTCCTATGGTCATGAGGTGGTCCTGGTATCACACACCTGTCCAACGCCCAGGGCTGGGTTTATGCTGAAAGCAGCATCCATGTTGATGTCAGTCCTAAGGAGCTGTTCCAAGAGAAAATATATAATGGAAAATATTAGTTATTTAAAATAGATCTTTACTAAAATTATATATGTGTCCCTGGTTCTTCCACTGGGAGGATCAAGTTGATTATTGTACACAGCATATAAAACATGTTAACATTTGTGTTTACACTATCCAGGTGGTGAACACAAATGTTGCTCTCTTTACCTTATGAGCCCCAGTCAGACAGTCAGCTTCAACCTCAGAACAGGATGCTCCATAAACAGAATGTGGATAAGCTCACCTTCCTCCTTCTCCCAGTCCATATCCGTCTGGTAGCCTCTGAGAAGAGAAATCAGCAGTGAAAAGAAAAGGCCCTTTCCCTATAAGTGGGCTCATTGCTCCTGGACTGTGGAGCCTGGAGATGGACAGAGCACCCACCCCATGGCTGAAGGCCTCCTACCTCTTCTTTGGCAAGGGGTGCATGTGATCAGAGCTCTAAGAGTAGCACCACAGACACATGGCGAAGGTCCATTGGTTTCTGACCTTTCCCCTCCAGCACACGGTTACTGGAACGAGTCAGAGTGTGTATAGATAGCTATGGTGTCCCTCCTGGTCGGCAAACAGCTGTGGCCCCAAGGAGTCCCCGGGCCTCCCTGCCATGACCCATGACTGACGGCTAACAGTGGGCATAGCAGAGCTCCTGTGCTCTCTGGGTATCTGCTCAGGTTGACGAGAGAACACCATTTCTGCCCAGGTGTAATCTAAACCAAAGTAAAAATATCCTTTACTTGACTTGAGTGAGCGGGCAAGATGGTGGAGAAGCAGGGAGCTCTGTAATCCGCGCACACCCGTATGGATTGACCTGAGAAGGACTGAAGGGATAAAACTTGGATTTGCAAGTGGGGGAAAGAAGAAACAGATGCCAGAAAGAAGACAACCTCAAAGATGCCTGAGTGAGTGACTGTGATCTGGGAAATTAGGGGA
>CM053578.1:73514543-73603171 GCA_028646485.1 Cryptoprocta ferox | reverse complement strand
GAAATCTGGCCATTCGTAGCAACGTGGATGGACCTCGAGGGTGTCATGCTAAGCGAAATAAGTCAGGCGGAGAAGGACATATGTTTGCACTCATAGGTCTAACAGGAGAAACCCAACAGAGGACCATGAGGAGGGGAAGGAGGAAAAAGAGTTAGGGAGAGGGAGGGAGACAAAATACGAGAGACTCTTGAATATTGAAAACAAACTGAGGGGGGAAGGGGAAGGGGGAAAGGTAATGGGGGGTGATGGTCTTGGTGGAGGTCACTTGCGGGGAAGAGCACTGGGTGTTATATGTAAACCAACCTGGCAATAAACTATAAAGTTAAAAAAAAGTATCCTTTACTTGAAGTAGCCAGTAGTCAAGAGACTGATGGATTCTTTGAAGGATTTTGCAATCTGGAAGAGATGATTAGTTATGAAAAAATATAAGCTTAGGGATAATAATAAAAAATACCTTGCATGCTGGGCTTGTCTCCTCTTGTTTAGACCAACCTTTCTACCTACATTCACTTATTGAGAGATGCTTAAGGGTAGCTGCTAGCTGTGCTCTGAGGCCCTCTATATTTTTAGTTTGCACAGTAGAAAGTTTATTATTTTTAAACCCTTTTTAGCTGTTTAAATTAAGGAGGGGCTAGACCATATTCATGTACTTTTTATATAAGTATCTAGACAGATATGTATATATACACACATATGTTCATATGTGTATGTGTGTGTGCATATATATGTATGTACTTTTACTCTGCTTTTTTCCCCAAATTATTTGGGTGTCTCAGTATATTATGTCAGCTTTCCTACTGGAGTAACCCAGGTAGGCTGGAAATAATTCTAATGGTAATAATAATAATTATTATTATTCAAAATAGTCATCCTTTTTAAAAAAATATTTTTGTTTACTTTTGAGAGAGACAGAGAGAGAGACAGAGAGAGACAGAGCACAAGTGGGGGAGGGGCAGAGAGAGAGGAAGACACAGAATCCAAAGCAGGCTCCAGGCTCTGAGCTGTCAGCACAAAGCCCAGCTCGAACTCATGAACCACAAGACCATGACCTGAGCCAAAGTTGGACATTTAATAAAATGAGCCACCCAGGTGCCCCCAAAATAGAGTAATCCTTTGATAGTAGGACTGCTATTATCTCTGCTGCTCTGGGGAGAAAACCAAGGTCCTGAGGCATGGAGGGGGAACCTTGTCTCCCAGAGCTAGCAGTGACAGAGCAGGGACAGCAACCCTAATGTATGTTTTACTTTACAGCCCCTGCTGTTACCATGCTCTGAAATAACGTTAAGTTTCCATGGACACAGATGTTGATACATTGGTTTTGCTCTTTTGGAAAAGCAGAAGTAAATGTTAATAAATGCTTTGTTTCTTGAATGGGCACCAGCGATCAGCCCATCCACTGAGGGCCATCACCCATCTGGATGTATCTGCCTTCTCCTGGCAAGGATAATAAAGAGAATATTCACCCAGTTCTCCCATCTTCCTGCAGGGTTTTCCCAATGATTGGCTAAAGACGGGACATAAGAATTTGGCAGGCATTCTAAAAATAAATATTTGAAATGACATCAGAAAAAAAAGGCACAGGAAACAGCGAAATGTTAAATATTTAAATCAATTCAAATGTAGTCTCTCAGTTTTGTAAACCTGCTTCCTAATCCTCTAGGCAGGATTTCTTAAAGTTGAGTAATGTGTGGAACCCCTTTGAGGAAACAAATATGCTTGTGGGTCTCACGGTGTTGATATCAATTATTTTATTATAATGTTGTTTTAATATATGCTAACATAAAGCTAGGTAGCATCTCCTTAGAGTCATAGCTCTTTTATACCTCCAAAGCAAAAATATGATGACAAAGCAGACAAACTAATCTATATACCAATAAAATTCAAAATAACAACATTAATTTAGTTGGTTGATGATGATGTTTCTCTGAAGCTAAATGCTTCTTGGACTGTGGAAAAAGCCTGGATTGCTCTAGCACACATATGTTGAAGTCAGTGTGCCTACTGTGTACCAGTCGACCGATCAATTTCCTGCCATTCTTCTTCCTTAACATGCCACTAGATTTTCATCTGCACTTTATACCTTGCCATCATCTGCTTTTCACTGGGCAAGAAAAAACACCAATTATCTACGAAGTCAATCTCTGCTCTTTAAAATTTTTTTTTAAATGTTTATTTATTTTTGAGAGAGAGAGAGAGTGTGTGAGCAGAGGAGGTGCAGAGAGAGAGGGAGACCCAGAATCTGAACCAGGCTCCAGGCTCTGAGCTGTCAGCGCAGAGGCTGACGCGGGGCTCAAACCCACGAACCATGAGATAATGACCCCAGCTGAAGTCGGACGTCTAACCAACTGAGCCACCCAGGTGCCCCTCTGCTCTTTTCTTATTGTCTTGACACAAAGGATACTTCTTGGTCTCAAATATGGGCAAAGAGATCGCATGGCAAACTCCACTTATAAAGTGGTCATTCTGATGATGTAAAATGTACTTTTTAAAATTTTGAAACACTATCAGTGAAATGAAAATAAGAAGGATTGAGGTGAAATCTTGGACTCTTGAGATTGTACCTGCTGACCCCTGGTATCAGTGGGCCCCAACTTGGCTTCCACCCTTACTTCAAATACAAATCGGTTCATGTTTGCCCTTATTATTCATCTTAGCCTCAGAACACCTCTCATGTCCGCTCTTAGTTTCTGTTCCTTCTTTTCTATCATTCCCCTCTTTGGGAAATGGCTTCTGACTTCTCATGTGTTAGGGAGATCTTTGTTTTCATAAATCTATCTTTGCTGGTTCATTCATCTTTCAATCACCAACCTTATTACAAATGGGTGCCTTCCAAAAGAGGGCCACATCTAAGGCAAATCCAAGTTATAGGGTTTCTGCTTGCTCAAATATCAGGTATTCTTCTCTTTATTGTGTCCTGACTTCATACTCCTACGCATAACTTTACACTCAGCAGTCTGAAAGTCTCTTAAGGTAAGTTTTCCCTATTTAAGACAATGAGATATTACAGAGAACAATTTCATTCTTTTGTGACCTCCTGACCTCCTTTCTTTGTATGGAGAATCCTCTCACCTTATATTCCTTGGTAGGGTCACCTCCCTCTATTGAAGCTCTAAATGCCAGACACAAAATTTTCCAGTTTTTTTTTTTTTTTGCATTATAGAACATTTCAAAACACATAAAAGTACAGAGAATAGTGCACTAGCTCCTCTTACCGAGCTTCAACAGTAAACATTTATACCCCAGCCCCACCCCTCTACTATCTCTCTTACCTCTTCTACTTTGCTCCCTTTTGCTCTCCCTGCTCCAGTCCCTCTGACCTGTTGTAGCTTCTTGGGCAGAGGAAGCCAGCTCCTTCTGCCCACAAATACCTACATGGCTTCTTTCCTGGCTGCGTTCAGGGCTAGGCTCAAGCACTTATTCACTGTCTGCTATGAGGTCAAGCTCTCTGTGTTTCACCTACTGTTATTCCCTAAGTGCTTGTAGCAGGACCTAGCACATGGTAGGTCCTCAGTAAATGTTTAAGTCAGTGTGGGATCAATAAAATAAGTGTGAAGAGGTCACAAAAATTTACAACTTTTCTTATGATGATTCTTCATTATAAAATATCAGAGTATTTCTAAAAATATTTTGTTTCCTTTTTTTTTTTTTTTTTGTGTCCCTGCTTTGTCAATACCCGAGGTTATGCCTTGTCATGTGTCAGGTGTCTCTCTGCCACCTGGGCTTGCAAGGTAACTAGAATCTGGATAAAAGATGAAAGATAGACTCAGTCACGTATATGTTTTAACCAAATTAGGACTTCCCGGAGTGTTTTCCTTGGGTGCTGATTCTATAGTATATTAAGAGGGGTTTTATTAATTAAATGTTTTCATAGTTAAGTAAGCTTGGGAAAAACAGTGAAACAAAGTTAGAGAGGGTTCTTTACTGGGGGGCTTGTCAGAGCCTTTATTATGCCAATATGCATCATAAGCCTCTATGAGTGGGATGTAGTCTGCAATATTTTCCAAACTTCTTGGCTATAGAATCCGTTTTTTCAACTGAGAACATCATGGGACCACTGTTCCAAGGAACATACTTTGGGAATCCATGGTTCACATGATATGTGGGCATATTCAACAGGCTGAAATTTTCTCTTTTCATCTATGTGTTTGTCTTTGTGGGTGACTAATGGTTAAATCAGTGGTTTTCTGGATGTTGGAGGGTGGGGAGGAGGGAGGTGGTGGTGGTGGCTTTGTTGCATGATCTTTGTAAGCCACCCAACGATTCTATGAGGTGGGTGGTATTTGGGTAAAGTTTTGCAGAAGAGGAAACTGCTCCTTAGAGAGGTTAAAAGACAGGCCAAGCCCTACCTGGAATTAGGATGTCCTATTAGTGATGGGATTACTCTGCACTTCTCTGGTGTGCTGGGGTGAGAGCAGGGAGGGACTCTCTCACCTAAGACAAAGAGAGGTTGCTGAAGGTACAGGTTTCATATGCAGCAGAACATTAATTATGAAAAACAGCTCAAGACAGCAGAAAAAGCACCAAATGGGAGCCTCAGAAAACTGGACTTGGAGTCTTAGCTCTGCAGGTAATTCGCTAAGTGATCTGGAACCAGTCACTTGACTTCTCTTGGACTCAGTTTCATCTTCCATAAAAGAAGGGGTGGGACAAGGTCTCTTCTAGCACTGTCACTGAGGGACTGAGAAATGAAAGAGAAGTCACCTGTACAGTCTTCCCATTGATGTCTATTCCCATGTTTGCCGCCATGAAGAAAGCATTGGGCACCATGGTGGTGCCTGCTTCAGACAAGTGTATCTATGACTGGGGGATGTCTAGTTCTTGACTAGCCACCTGCCAGAAGCAGAAGAAAAATATTGTTTATTTCATTGGCTTTGAGTCCCCCCTCCCCCCAATTAAAAACCTTTAATTCCTTTTTGAACTGAGCATAAAACCTGACAAACATTTAAGACAGCATCTTGGGTTTATATGTAGGTTATGAGTTTGAAGATTTTAAATGGCACTGTAAAAGATATGCTGCTTTTCAGGGACATGTGGCCAACCAAAGAATCTTTTTGTATTTTCTTTTACACCAGTTTCATAGGAGCTATGTGGCAGTATGGTCACTCTGGGACATCTCATTTAGTATGACACGTGCAGGCAAGGTTGAGGTCCTGATCTTACTGTTTCACCTTCATCTTGTGATTTACAGACAATTTAGCAGACTATGTTTCTTTTGTGGGAAATTTTGCAGGCATAGGGATTTTGTTGTAAAGAAGCAGGATATGTTCAAAGAAGGCCCTGTGGATTTTTGTGATTTCCCAATTCTGAGCACACTATTAAATAATATTATTTCTTTAAAGAAAGTAACTTCTCCTTATTTCTCATTGGGAGACAAGCTTTGCTCCCCACTCCCTGCCACCCCACCAATGGCTTTCACATTTTTGATTAAAGTGTCATATTCAACAAATTCTTATTGCAAATAATCTCTTGCTCTTTAAACAGTATTAGAGGGGCACCTGGGTGGCTCAGTCAATTAAACGTCTGACTTCAGCTCAGGTCATAATTTCACAGTTTGTGAGTTCGAGCCTTGTGTCAGGCTCTGTGCTGACAGTTTGGAGCCTGGAGCCTGCTTCGAATTCTATGTCTCATTCTCTCTCTGCCCCTCCCTCACTTGTGCTCTATCTCTCTCTGTTTATTCAAAAATAAATAAATGTAAAAAAAATTTAAACATTATTAGAAATACTTCTTTGAATTAGTCCATGGAATGGCCAGTCATGTGGAATTCTAAGTAGAATGTGAATTCTACAAACATAATTTCTCATCCTATTAAACACATCCATTTCAAATTGAAGATCTGAATTAACATAGTATTGTTTTGAGCAGATGCCATAAAGCTGAAAAATATTCTTTCTTTGAAAACTGGAATCACATTTTTCAGAAGACCTGATTCTTTCGTATGCAGGAAGAATAATACCACATATTTCCTCAATTCTAACATCCATTCCCTTCACCCTGCAGTTCTGCATTTCTGAAATCACGATGAGTCTTACAATTTATCTGTGCATTTAGAATGATGGCATTTCTTCTGCTCAACAAGAACACAGCTGCTAGGCTGATGGTAAGGTGCTACACTTTTCTACAGTGAAGCAGATGGGCACTTATCTCACCTGAATCATTTTTGTGTGATGGCCTTGTCCCATTTCACAGCCACCATGAGTCACCAGGACAGAGCCATCAAAATAGATGTGGATTAGAGAGGCAGCCTGGGGGAAATAATTGTACCAGTTTTGAAACTGATATGGCCAAATGTTGCTGAGAGTTTAGCTGAGGTTGCCAGATGAACAGTTTTGCTTTATTGAGCCAATGTCTCACTGTTCATACTGGAGAAGAAAGCCATTTTAGGTAGCAACAGACAACCCCTTCCAATAAGTCCCAGACTTGAAAACCATCAATGTCGATCTATGAATGGTGGCTCATCTCCCCTCCTACCAGTCTCCTGTGTACTGGAGGCCTTGTGTAATTGATTTAGGCCTCTCCAAAGCCCCAAGTTGAACAATAGTTTGTTATTCTTCCCTTGCAGGACATGAAAATTAATTTTAAAGCAAATAGAACCTGTAGGAATAATTTCCAGGCACAAAATGCCTTGAATACTAGAGGAGCTGGAGGATCCTTAAAATGTTTTAATGGTTTCCAAATGCTGCTGACCTTCAGGATCATGGTAGGGAAAAAGTATCGGTCCCATTCTGGAAATTCCAACTCAGTAGAAGATTGGAGGAAGAGTCTAAGTATCCATTTTTAAAGCTCCCAGGTGATTTTGGTGATTGGCCAAGTTTGGGATCCATGATTTAGTCCAAATTCTTCATTTTGCAAATGGGGGAACAGAAGTGTAGGGAGGAGGACAATGGCCAGACCGGGGTGCCTAGTTTGTAATAGAGTCAAGACTGGAATCCACAGCTGTTAGCTTGAGCCCATGGTCCTCCAGCCATGCCAGGCTGCCTCCTTCAAACTAACTGCTGTTGTCTTTCTCTGGGGCTGCTGCTCCAGTGGAAGAATCCACAGTCTGTGTGAGTGGCTCCAGGGACCAGGCTATGGCTGGGCTCTGTTGCTTTGCTGGGTGGTTCTGCAACTCACTGGAATTTTTCTTTATAGCAATCCCTCTCATATGCTGGTGCACGTGGCCCAGCATCCTGCATGGGCTTTCTTGGGACCTCTACACCCTGTGTTGATGCCTGTGTCCCTGCTACCAAGCACTGAAAATATCAACTAATTTACTTATGACAGTTTCCTGCATCTGCAACTGTATTCTCAGAACTGTCAAATTCTCTCCAAGAACTTTTAAAAACCTTTGATTTTTAAAATCAAAATTTTTTTGATTTTACCTTATGATAATCTAACAAGAATAATGGATAACCAGATAATAGTGAGTATTGCCACATGCTTTCAGAGCCCATGTTAGATTTTATGTTGATGATTGTAGAAGCACCAAGTAGGACTACTTTAATAATGGGGTATGTTAGAGATAAGAGGTGGGACGGTGAGTCATCCCACCATACAGAGGCATTTGGGATAAAGACTTCAAAATGCCTTGTGCAGTAGCAGCTATACCTACCATCATTTTATGAGTGAGGATGTAGGTTTATTTATTTTTATTTTCATTACTTTTTTATTTATAGTTTATTGTCAAGTTGGTTTCCATATAACACCCAGTGCTCTTCCCCACAAGTGCCCTACTCCATGTCCATCACCCCCCTTCCCCTTTCCCCCTCCCCCTTCAGCCCTCAGTTTGTTTCAGTATTCAAGAGTCTCTCATGATTTGCCTCCCTCCCTCTCTCTCTTTTTCCCCCCTTCCCCTCCCCATGGTCCTCTGTTAAGTTTCTCCTGTTCCACTTATGAGTGAAAACATATGGTATCTGTCCTTCTCTGCCTGACTTATCTCACTTAGCATGACAACCTCGAGTTCCATCCACGTTGCCACAAATGGCCAGATTTCATTCTTTCTCATTGCCATGTAGTATTCCATTGTATATATAAACCACATCTTCTTGATCCATTCATCAGTTGATGGACATTTAGGCTCTTTCCATGATTTGACTATTGTTGAAATTGCCACTATGAACATTGGGGTACATGTGCCCCTATGCATCAGCACTTCTGTAGAGGATGTAGTTTTAAAGAAGCAATGTCATCTACTACATTAAGTTAACATTACTATTTTCTTACTGGCATGTATAATGCTATTTTTTAGGTAGTTTCCAATGTTGTTTGTATTTCATAAAGGCCTAAGAACTATAAGAAGTTTATTCCTTGCTTTGAGGTTATAAACAGTTAAATAACATTATAATTTAAGGGGTCACTGAGAATCCACAAAGGTTTTTCCTTTAAAGGGAGTCTATATGTTATTCTGGCTTGATAAACACTAACTGGGGGAGACATAGCACCTGCTCCCAGAAGTGCAGCCTTCTCCTCCTGGCCTTCCCCTCTCTCCCTCTCATTTTGCTTTCTACCTTGTTAGTGGACTCCAAGGGAGGGTGTGTACAGAGATAATTTGGTAAGAGACAGCTTGGCCACACCGCAATCATACCATGAAGGGGGCCTCCCATGTTCCTTCCTTGGCAAGGGTTTGTTAAAGGGACATTTCAGAGATCAATGGGGATAGAAGCAAAAAAATAATAAAAGACAGAATCAGAAACAGAACCCCATGAAAAACTGTCAAAGATGAAACTAAAGAGAAGGCATAGCAGTCACTGACCTTTATTTTTATTTATTTATTTATTTTTTTATGTTTTCTTTAAGGAATTTATTTATTTATTTATTTATTTATTTTAAACTTTATAGTTTATTGTCAGGTTGGTTTCCATATAACACCCAGTGCTCTTCCCCACAAGTGACCTCCACCAAGACCATCACCCCCCTTTACCTTTTCCCCTTCCCCTTCCCCCCTCAGTTTGTTAGTCACTGACCTTTAATATAGTAACTCCAAGTTCCTGTGTGAATGGGGCAGCTCTGTAGGTTCTCTCGTGTTTCTTCAAATGACCCCACTGCTGCCACTAAGAGTTTTGGAAGGACAGAAAGAGATCCTCTTATTTCCCTCAATTCTCTCATGGATTTGAAATTAGACCCCCTACCCCAATACTCATGTCTAGGGCTCTGCTCTAGGCCAGAGCCCTTGAGCTGGACTTTATCTGCTCATCACTTTCGAGTCCCTGGTCCTGTGTCGCACCAGATCTGCCCTGATACCTGTGGTCCCCAGTGCTTGTCTAAATCCACTTTGTTTCCTGCTTTAGGAAACCGCCCCAGTTTCTTCTTTCTCCCTGCAGGGGACCATCCCCAGCTGCACACAGTTGCCGTTTTTAGACAGTCAGTCATGTGGAAAATGGTTTCTGCAGAGAAGAAGACACCTGTCTCCACCTCACCTGACTGTAGTCAGCCACAGGGACCTAGTGGTAAATTTTCTGGGGACCACAGCAAGCCCCCTCTTCTTCCAATAGTTCTTTTTGTTAAATTCCTTCACAACGAGTTCCCTAGCATAGAATGAAGATTTCTCCAGACATTCTTTCCAACATCTTCACAAGGGCTCTGGATTAAATGTCTACTTACAGGTTGTTTTGTTAATCCTCTTATACATGTTCATTTCTTTAACCTGAAAGATGATAACATGGATTTTAAAGGTATATGCTTTTTCTATTAGCAAAGAATGTGTTTTTTGTTATACCCCTGATATGAAGAAAGTTTTCTAAAAAATGGCTGTAAATATGCAAGTGCAAGTGTACATGTATAAACATAACAATTATAACAATAATCATAATAACAGTAGAAACTACTGGTGAACACTTCATATGCTCCAGGCTGTAGGCTAAGTGTATTATCTCAATTAACTTCACCATAATTCTGAGAAATAGCAGGTACCAACTATTACGAGCCCTGTCACAAGTTTTGTTAGTGGTGAGACAAAATTTTGACTCAAAATTACTCTACTCACACACAACATTTCCTTATTCTTAACTGTTCAAATTAGCTCCACAAAATCTTGAACTGTGGTAGAATGTTTGCATAAACGGCAATCATTCCATTCTCTGTATTCATGCCCTTAGGTTGTTTTACACTGACTCTGGGATTGGCCATATGACTTGCTTGGGCCAATGGGACAGTACATATTAATACAGTCAGACACTTGAAAAGGGCTTGTGCATTAGGGCTGGCCACATTCTTGACACTTTTGGGAACTCTGTAACTACTTCCATAAGAACTATTCAGGGTTAGTCTACTGGAGGATGAAACTCTGAAGCTGACATGATCCTTCCTAGCTGAGACGTCTCCTAGACTAATTAGCCCAGTGATCACCAGACACATAAGTGAGGCTGTCTTAGACCATAAAGCTCCAGTTCAGCTGGCCCAGACCAGAAGAGCTCCCCAGCTGACTCTCAGAACCAGAGGAGAGTCTGGTTGACTTGTTAATATCAAAAGCTAACTGATATACAGTGTACTTTATTTCTTTGAATCTGTTTAGAAGCTGATATAATGCTATATGTAGGTACTCAAGATATATCTGAACCAGTGATGTCAAAATTTTGTTAGGGGGTTCTGACTTACTACCCCTTCAGGTGGTAAGTTACACTGAGATGCCATAGCAGTTATAAAAGCTCCCACTACCAGTGAGCCTTGGGGAAGCCAAATCCTTGAAGGCAGTGTTGGATGGCAAATTTGTTTTGCAAGGCCTACCCTGGCACCAGAAATTAGTAATATAATATGAATTTTCAGATTTCAGCACAATGAACTTCGTTACCTGAATTAAAGCAAAACAAAACAAAACTTCTCATCTATCAAATATTCAAAACCATTTAACCAAATTTTATCTCTAACTAGAATTCTTCACAGAATTTATCTACTTTATATGACAAATATTCATGTGAATAAAGGATTGCACATACAGCTCAACTGGTAGCCTATGGGAATGGCATATTTCTTACCAACTCAGACTCATCAGGAAAGCATCTGCTATTAATATTCAACATCAGCAGCTTTCATCACACCTTTGTTCATGAATCCAATCTGCAGAGTCGTATCAGTAAAATCACCTTCTCAACACAACCATGCTACTACACAAACACATCTGATCATAGTTGTCAGTCTACCTAACCTGTGGACATGATTTGATGTGACAGTTACTTGGAGGGACACGGAAGCTGATGCCCAAGTTGACTAGGATCCCAACAGAAAGTCCTGATCAGTTTTGGGCAGCATCCAAATATTCCTTGCAAGTGGTATGGAATTTGGCAATTTGGTAATTTAACACTGAACAATGTTTTAGGCAGTTTCCTAAAAGTTTTGATCTCACTCACTTTATATTTTCCGAGAAGTGGGTGGTGGCCACCAGTTATCAACATATTACCACCATGCTCTAGAGAGACCAATTGGGTGGCCAGCCCTGTAGGAAATGACTCTGTTAATATGCTGGATGCTTCATAAGTTGTAGAAATAAAGAGATGGGGAAGAGGGTTTGAGATAATCAGGCTTAGTGGTTTTCAATGGGGGCAGTCACATGCTTTAAACAACATTTTAGAAGTTTGTGGGGACACTAAAATTAACAAAAAAACACCCCATGGTTACTATTATTTTTCTGGTTTAGTCATGTTTAAGAATTTATATATCCAAATTATACATTATTTGGTTATAAGTTACTTTCCTTTAATTTTTTATACAACATTGTGTGATAATTTTGCAGTTATGTGTATAAGCAGGTTATATTATTATGTACTTTACTTTGGGATATTAATAGGGACATTAAAATGCCATAGGAAGTGTGAGGCTGGAAATATTGAGAACCAATGATTTGTTGAGCTCAGCCTCCTTTGTATTCAGGCTCCCAGTTCATAGAATGCCCACTGAGGACTCCTCTGGCTTCTGAGGGGATGCTCCCAGTGCCTGTAAACCTATAATTACAAGACAGCCTTTTATATAGTTGCAAAGTGCCAATAAACTAAGGTGTTCACAGTTTTTCCTTCTGTAGTGGTAGCCTGGGACAAGTTAAGTTTGTTGTGAATATTTAGTGAAGTTTGGTAGTTACAAGGTTCACAAACGTCATGGCTATTCCTGTGTGTGCTTATTACATCTGCATGATCTGCATGATGCAGAGGCTAGGTGAACATTCCCAGGAGCAGCAGACCCTGGTTTATTTCATGACAAAACAGGTCCCCTGCAAGGTTAGGGTTTTGACCCTCCCTCCACTCAGATGATCTCAGCTTGATTTATTTTAATGATTTAAAACATAAAAATTTTAAAGAATTAAAGTCAAGAAAAAGTAATACATGTTATATCTGAGTCAAAAGTTAACAGTGATTACAACTATTTTATACAATAATCTTTCAAGACAGGTAGAGATTACTTTCACCAATTTATGGCTGAGGAAACTGAGGTGGCTTGTCAAGGTGACCTTGTGAGTGAATGGCAGTTCAAGAGCAGGGCTTGAACATAGATTCTTCTGGCTCAGGTCCAGTGTTCTTCACCACATGCTAAACACAGCCTTTGGAGATGAGAGGCTATGACCAGTGGGACAAAAGCTGTGGCGCAGGACGAGAAGGACATGACAGCATCTACACAGCCAGGACTGCTGACATTCACAGGTGTTATGGTGACTCTTACTTGTTGGAAGACTATGGCACTGACAACTCCTAGGGTTGATGTTTTGGAGTGGTAGGGGTCTGGAGCTGATGGCCAAGAAAGAATTCTTGAGGTGTCTTTGATGCAAAAAGATGATTTTATTAAAGCATGGGGACAGGACCAGTGGGCAGAAAGAGCTGCACTGGGGTTGTGAAGAATGATTGGTTATATAGTATGGAGTTAGGGGAGGTAAGGGCAAAAGAGAGGCCTCCAGAAGGATTTTCATATGCTAAAGAGGACTTACAAGATACCTGAGGCCTTGCTATTGTCAAGCTAAAGTTATTTTCCCTCTAGTAAGGCATTAACATTAAGACAGTTTGGACTTCTTGGAGAAATGTTCTACTCTGAATTTGCCTCAAGTATTCGTAAATGGGCTGCAGGTTATAAGGAAATTTAATTTTATCTACCATTTCCTTCTTAACTTAAAATTTTTTTAATGTTTTATTTATTTTTGAGAGAGAAAGAGATAGAGCATGAGCATGAGAGAGGCAGAGAGAAGGGGAGACACAGAATCTGAAGCTGGCTCCAGGCTCTGAGCTGTCAGCACAGATCCCGACACAGGGCTCAAATCCACAGATCGTGAGATCATGACCTGAGCTGAAGTTGGACGCTTAACTGACTGAGCCACCTAGGTGCACCCATTTCCTTCTTATCTTTGTTTCCCACATCACTATGGAGGGGAGGGTAACGTTGGGGCTCCAGGAAATGGAGTCTATAGGTTTCTGGAGATTAGGCTATTGATAAGATTGTCTTTTTCTTGTAATTTACTAAGACATTTGTAAACTGATGGAGACTCATGTCCTGCATGATTGTGATCTCTATCAGTTAACCATTTGTTTTCCCCTTTCCTTTGTTCTTCAGCAGCCAGGAGTGCTTGAGGAATGTCATACATATCCCACTTGGGGTGGGGTGGTGTTTGCAGGTGTCAGCTTGCCTTATGCTCTCTTATCACTAGCAGAGCAGGCTTGGTTACTCCAAACACTCCTCCAGTTCTTTTCATGTGGCAAGTGATTCTACTCCTGCACAAATTCCTGCAAGAGGTAAGTCCCCGAAGCCACAGAAGTGCAATTTAATAGTTTATTTCTTCACCCACGTACCATTTCCCAGCTCTCTGCCTAAAGAAACTCAGTAATTCAGCACTTAGAATATTTACAGAGTTGTGCAACCATCACCATAGTCTAATTTTAGAACATTTTAGGTATTCCCAAAGAAATCCTGGATCTACCAAGCAGTGACTCCTTATCTCTCTCCAGTCCCCCAGTACTAGACAACTACTAATCTACTTTTTGTCTCCATAGATTGTCTGTTTGGAACATTTCATATAAATGTAATCATACAATATGTGGTCTTTTGTGACTGGCTTCTTTCACTTGGCATGATGTTGTCGAGGTTGTCAATGTTGTAACATGAAACAGTACTCCATTCTTTTTTATGGCTGCATAATATTCCATCATACAGATATACCATATTTTGCTTTCCCATTCATCATTTGATGGACATTTGGTTTTTTTCTATTTTTGGCTATTATAAACAGTGCTGCTACGAATATTCACATAATGTATAAATTTTTGTGTGGACACATGTCTTTAATTCTCTTGGGTAGATTCCTAGTCGTGGAATTGTTGGCTTATCTAGTCAATATTGTTAACATCCTTGGAAAATGCCATGGTATTTTCCAGTGCGGCTGTGCCATTTTTCATGCCCATCAGCAATGTATGAAGATTTTTATTTCTCCACATCCTTATCAACACTTGTTACTGTCTTTTGACTTACAGTCATTCTAGAGGATGTGAAGTTGTATCTCACTGTGATTTTGATTTGCATTTCCTGGTGACTAAGGCTGTGAACATCTTTTCATGTGCTTATTAGTCATTCATAGATCTTCTCTTTTATTCAAATCGTTTCTTGGGACAGCTTTGATGCTGACCCCAGTTTTGGGCTGTAGGCTGTGAGTGTCCTGTGGCCTAGTTACCCCTGGGAAATGTCTCATAAAGTTGACTAATTGTACCTTAGAAGGTATTGTTGGTAGGCAGCAATGGTGACCCGGGACATTCATGTTATCCATTTGGAGCCCAGAGCTACATACTCTCTGTCAAAAGAGACCTCAGAGGTGGTCTTTATCACCTCCTTCAATTTATTGAGAAAGATATTGGTGCTTGGCAGCTTGTGGGAGGTCACATGGCTTTTCAGGGGCAAAGCCATAACTCCTCACTCCTCCACTGTCCACTTTAAAACCACAGAGACCCCATTCACATCCCAGCTCAACATAAGTCTCCTCAGCCTTTCATTTTGACTTGAACAGCAGCTTCCTCCTCCCATTGAGCCTACCCACCCCTTCAGGACCCCAAAGTGCCAATTCCCTCTGCTCCATCAGGAATCCATCAGCTTTTCTCCTCAGTAATGTTTGCCGTTCCTCTTCCTCCCAGTATAACTGCTTAAGTATCCCCCTGTGCCAGGCACTGTTCTTGGACCAACAACTCCACCCTTCAGAAGAGGGGAATTTCAGAGGATTTCCTTTACTTGCCTAGGTGCAGCCATGCCTTATATCTCAACCACTGGACTAGGACTGGAAATCATTCCTGCTACTGCACAGAAAATACAATTGCTTTACTCGTGCATCACCAATACATGAAAACATTCAGACAAAGAAGCAACACAAATGAACTACAAAGAGAAACTTAAATATAATACTAAGGCTTTGACCTCCTTCAGATTAGGTTTTTCACCATCGACTGTTTATAAGGGTAAGATAAATCTTGCCCTATGTTTTGCAAGATAGCAAAACATTGCCCATTTTATTCATTCTGGACTGTGGCTAATATCAAATATACAGAGCATTGGAGGCAAAGGAGTGGAAGGAATCAAATGTCCCCTAGAGCAGACCGCCTGGTTGTCAGGGCCTCACAGCCTACCCTCATCTGGAGTCTCATTTTCCAAAAATATCCTGTTACCTGTACATGGCTTGGAAACGGGATTCAAAGGTGTAACACCATTTCTTCATCTTCTTCTTTTGGGATAGCTAGGATAGTTTGGATTTCCATGTACAAATGTTCCTATGTGGACCTCACCTGTAAGGCATAAACACAGGACAATGTTCAGTTGAAAGTCCCAAACTGGGGGCTCTCAGTGGTATTTGGTTTATGAGGAGCAAGTTGCTTTAGTTTATGGAGGGCTGGACTTTATGTCATTTGGTTAAACCACTTTTCTCTTTTTCTTTTTTTTTATGTTAATTGGTTTATTTTGGGAGAGAGGGAGAGGCAGAGAGAGAGGAAGAGAGAGAGAATCCTAAGCAGGCTCCATGCTCAGTGTGGCAGAGCCTGACCCGGGGCTCCATCTGACGACCATGAGACCATGACCTGAGCAGATATCAAGAGTCAGATGCTTAACCAACTAAGCCACCCACTTGCCCCTAAACAACGTTTTTCTAATTAATCTCCATTGTGCACAGCCATCTGTATAACCCTGGGTCATTCACTTCCTCTCTCTTGGCCTCAGTTTCCTCATCTGTCAAGTGGGGTGGTGAGATCCATGATATGCTGGACTTGAGCATACAGACAAATCTGGTCACATATCCAAGCACCATCATATCTTTGTTCAGAGACTTTGGCCAAGGCTTTAAACTGTCATTTCCTCCTCTTTAAGATGGGGTGGGGGGAGGTGGGTTAATATGTACTTCGGCCTAACAGAGGATCATGGGGAGGGGAAGGAGGAAAAAGAGTTAGGGAGAGGGAGGGAGACAAAACACGAGAGACTCTTGAATACTGAAAACAAACTGAGGGGGGAAGGGGAAGGGGGAAAGGTAATGGGGGGTGATGGTCTTGGTGGAGGTCACTTGTGGGGAAGAGCACTGGGTGTTATATGGAAACCAACCTGACAATAAACTATAAAAAAAAAATGTACTTTGGTTAGGTGATATTAGGATTATTGAGTCACAGAAGATAAGTAGCTTGTAAAAGGACACAAAGATTTAAAATGGCAAAGCTGAGGGGGTGCCTCGGTGGCTCAGTCAGTTAAACATCTGACTCTTGGTTTTGGCTCAGGTCACAGTCTCGCATTTCATGGGTTTGAGCCCTGAGTCGGGCTCTGTGCTGACAGTGCAGAGCCCGATTGGGACTCTCTCTCTCCCTCTCTCTCTCTCTCTGTGTCTCTCTCAAAATAAATCAATAAACTTAAAAAAAAAAAAAAAGGCAAATTTGAGGTTGTTTCTTTCCCTAAAGTCCGCCTGCACTTGCTGGTTTAGCTGATACTTTGGCTTGCTCAGTACATCCTTATCCTTATCATTTTGTAGATTATACCAGAAGAGGCATTTGGCCCTAGTTTAAATATTTGGAAGGGCTTTTTACTTTAAAATGAAGTAAAGTACTAAATACTTCAGTAGTTTTACTTTAAAACTAGCCAATGTACATCAACTATAATTCAATTAAGAATAGCAACAACAATAAAAATTAGCCAAAAGATTCCTGTGCTGTTAAAATAAGTGAGGAGTTATTTTTGCCAGGAGTCGAAGGATTTCTTGAAATTATTTCTTGGGGCAACAAAATATGAGTCATGCAAAAAGGTTAAAAAAAAAAAAGCACTTTTCCAGGTTTTAGCAAAAGACTTAAGCTTATAGAACTCTCCATTCCAGGTATTCAGAAGAAGGTACTAGGTTCTGTGAAAATTACTATTTTCTCTTACCTAAGATTGATAGTAATTCTCTTAGGAAAGTAACTGTGCTTCTCAACCCCGACTACACATTAGAATCATCTGGGGAGCATTTAGACAAATACTGATGCTCTCACCCTTGTACTCCAGTTCTGATTTCATTGGTCTGAGGTGGGATTTGGGTATTGGTATTTAAAAAAATCATACTTTGCCAGTGCAGTAAGTCAAAGCAGACAAAGAAATTATAGTATCAAGATTGGAAAAGGTAAATAAAACTGTCATGATATGTTTGTGTATACAGAAAATTGAGGAGAATCTGTAAGACTTAAAATAGTAAGTGCATTTAGTAAAGTTCTTAGATATAAGATCAATATATAAAAGCTAATTGTGTTTTTATATATTAGACACAAACAAGTAGAATATTAAATAAAAATATCATATAAAACAGCATTATAAAACACCAAATACTAGGTATAAATATTAAAAAGGATGTGCAAGATCTCTATAGTGAAAACTGCAAAGTTACGGAGAGAAATTAAAGTAAATCTAAGTAAAAGGCAGGGTCTATCAGATTCATGGATTGAAACATAATACTGTTAAGATTTTGAGTCTCTCAAGTTGATATTATTTCAATGCAATCCCAGTCAAAATCCCAGCAAGCTATTTTTAGTGAAAATTTATGAACTGATGATAAATGTATATGGAAATGCAAAGAACCTAAAACAGCTAAGGTCATATTGAGAAAGAAGTAGGAAAATAACATTACACTCTCAGATTTCAAGACTTACTATAGAGTTATAGCAAGTAAGACAGTGTGGTCTACAAAGAGATAAACAGATGAATGGAATGTAATAGAGTTCAGAAATAGAACAACACATATGTAGATACATGGGAAATAATAAAAGCTGCACTGCATTTCAATAAAGGAAGAAATAGTTTTTAGTAGATGGTGCTGGGTCAATTGGATATCCACTTGAACAAAACTGAATCTTGACCCATGCATCATGCCATATAGAAAAATTAATTTGAGATGGATCATAGACCTAAATGTCAAGGCTAAAGCATTTTATCAAGCTTCTAGGACAAAGCATAGAGAAATATCTTCATAACCTTCTGATAAGCAAGGATTTCTTCATGGGCACAACAGCATTAACCATTAAGAAAAGACTGATAAATTGTACTTCATTAAAATCAGGAACTTTTGTTGACGAAAAAGAATCATGAAGACAGTGAACGTGCAATCCACAGGCTGGGAGAAGATATGTAAAATACTTACAACCAACAAAGAACTTACACCAAAAACACAGAAACTTTCTATTAATTTATAAGTGAATCAATTACTTGTTATCCTAGTAATTACATTAAAATTAATTATATATAATTATAGCGATATAACCTAATTATAATATTAACTTAATGATCACTTTTAGTTAATTAAAAAACAGGCAAAAGGATTGGACAAATATCTCACAAAAGAGTATATACAAATGGCCAATACACATATGAGAAGGGCTCAGTATCAAGTGTCATGAAAGAAATTCGATTGAATCCGCGATGAGATACTACTTCCCTAGATTCGATGAAACTAAAATGACTGATGATAACAACAGAACAATGCAATTCTCATAATTTCTCATAGGAGTATAATTGGAACAATTTTGTTTTCAATGTTTGGCATTAACTTAGTACTAAAGGTAAATATATAAAAATGTTATTATTTAGCAAATCTACTCCTGGGTATATTTCATTGGAAATGAGCATTTATGTTCACCAGAAGATATGTATAATATTATAGAAACTTTATTCATAACATACTCAAGTTGAAAATAGCTCAACAGTGCATCAATCATAGAATGGATAAATAAATTATGGAATATTTATACAGTTGACTACTCCTGTACAGTGCAAAAGAACTACTACTGATCTATGCAACAACATGGATGAATTTTCCACACTCAATGTTGAATAAAAGAAGTAGACACAAAGAAAGTTATACTATAAGATTTCATTAATATGAGGTCCAGAAGAGGTGAAACTTTTCTGTAGTGATAAAGACCTTTGAGAAGGTTACTGACTGAGAAGGAGCAAGAGGAGGCTTTCTAGGGTATTGGAAGTGTTCTATACATATGCTTTTAAAGATTTTATTTTTAAGTAATTTCTACACCCAACATGGGGCTCAAACTGATGACCTCTACATCAAGAATTTATGCTTTTCCAACTGAGCCAACCAGGCACCCCAAAAGTTTTCTAGATTTTGATGTGGGTCGTGTTTACATAGATTTATACATAGACATAAAATTTCATGAAACTGTAAACTTATTATTTGTGCATTTAAAACTTTGATTTAAAAATCACACACTAGGGTTGAGAGCTCTGCCTTGGAGTTTCAGTATTTCTCAAACTGGATGATTGAACTTATAGTCTTCAACTTCAGAGAAATCACTTTTCCGGACCAAGACAACTTACCATCAGTGATTTGATCAACATATTTAAAGGCTTGCTCTACATTTTCTTGCTCAATTTTTTTTCCCCAGTGGAAAAAATAAATTGTGCTCTAGGGCAAAATAATAAAAAGTTTTGTTTTCTCATATCCTAATAAGCCATTCATACTTCATCAAACTGCTATGCTCCTGTTCTTTCAGATATTCATACACCATGACAGACAATATAAGGAGTGTAGAGAGTCAGCAGAAATTGTGTAACAATAGATTACAGGTATTGGTGACTCGGTTTTGTTCAGGGCTCTGAGGAAGAGCTGAGGGGGAGATAAGCATATATGAAACATAAAGATTGCTCTAGATTGCTGAGTGATGACCTGAGGCAGTTGGGCGTTAAGGTGTCAACTTTGTTGCAGGTGGCAGACAAGAGAGTAGAGAGAGGACAAGGAAACTGGTGGAGCTAGAAATGCTCAGAAATGGCTTTGTGTAGGTGACCTAAATTAGGTGCTGAATTGCATGGAATTAGGACAGTTAGAGAAGAGAGGGGGAAATTGTTTGAAGGCAAGGGCACCTCAGAAAGCAATAGCTTGAGGTTGAAAATAAGCTGAGGGGCCAAAAAGAGAAAAAAGGCCAGGCTGGCTGGAGAGCAGGTTTTCTGTCAAGAGCAGCTGGATGAGCTTCAAAGGTGAATTGAGGTTCGACTATGAAAAACCTTGGGTTCTATGCTAATAACCTTATCCAAGGGGACAGTATTGTATAAGAAAAGCGACCTGATGAACACTGAGGCTGAGAAAAGTTAATGTGGTGGGTAGGCAGGTTGAAAATGGAGTACAAGAGGCTCTTTAAGTGGTTATTGTAGTAAATCTGACAATTAATGGTAAGGTCTGGGCTGAAGGGTGGGACAGGGCTGAAACTGAGAATGGAAAGAAAGGGACAGACTTAAAGGCATTTAAAAGATAACTAGGAAAGATCTGAATTTGGCAACTCTTGGGAAGAACAGAGGAGAATCAGAGGATACTGAAGACTGCATCCTATATGACTGGGTTTCATATTGCTCATGTACTCATCCATTCATCTCTCCCTCCACCACACTCATTTATTAAGACTGACCATGGATTTAGCACTTTGCTAAATTCTGGGTCTGTAAAGCACCATGAAATATGCAATAATGCTTGCCCTCATTAATAACAACAACTAAAACAAAAATAATAGCAAACATTTACTGCATGCATTCCATGTCTCCCAGGTACTGTTCTAAGCATTTTACCTGGATCTTCTCATCTAAACTCATAATGACCTTTTACATAGGTACTTTTATGGCTCCCATTTTACAGTTGAGAAAGCTGAGGTATGAGGAATTTAAGTGACATGCCAAAGCTTTCATTGGTATTAAGAGGCCACTGAAAAAAAAATGGCTACTAAAAGATGGAGTCAGAATACAAATCTGAGTTTTCTATCTCCAGAGCTTGTTGGAAGCGGGCAGGAGACAGAGGACAGTAAATGTTACCACTGTTCTCAGTTTCACAGTGCTCTGGATTTTCCCACTGACTAGTTTTACATGGAGGTCATAAGGACATTCCTCTGGTGTTACCTATTTATATTATGAGAACATGCCTTGTCAAGAGAATGGGAGAAGTGGTCACAGGAAGGAAGGGGTAACCCAGACAGTGAAATTCTCAGTATTATGCCTCGAGGTGTAGACTGCTGGAGCCTTCACTTTGAAACTATAGATAACACTGAACGAAGTACAGATGGAGCCCAAATTATACTATTTTGTGACTCCACCAGTTGAATTCTGTCAAAAGTATATTGACCTAGTCATTCTAGAAGACATGAAGTGGCTCGACTACCTCTATTGTGATAATCCTTGGTTATATGTCTTCACAAGTGATCTTCATTTTTTTTTAGCTGCCTCTCTTGCATGAGCATGAGCATCAGCAGCCACATTGCAGACAATCTGACCCACGCAAATCACCTGCAGAAAAGCCACGTGTTGCCATTAGCTAAGACACAGAACCATTAAAAAGGAATTACTGTTCCCACATTCCTACATTTACCTTCTGGGTTCCTATGACCAAAAGAAAGAGTATTTTCCACCTATGAGCATAAATTTAAAACAGTGGCCTGAGTGGGATTTAGGAGCTACAAAAACTGGGTGAAGAACTTAATTATCTGGCTTCTGACTGTCTTTGGTTGTATTCCTCACCATTCTCATACCAAATATATTAATCCAGTCATCCTGAAATTCTGTCTGTTCTTTTAATGTACTGTGCTCTATATTGCTTCTATGGTTTTCACAACTTTTTTAGAAGCCTTCTTTGAGAGGGCTTATGGCTTATGATCAGAATCTCTAAAGGGTTCATAATGCAAGAGAGAATTCGAGAATCACTGATGTGGAATCATTGGTTCTCTGAAGTTTTTGTGACATGAACATGAATCCATAACCAATCATCATTTGGTGTTTTCAGTGCATCATTTGGTGTTTTCAGTGAAGCATTTGAATACTAGGCCTCACACAAATCTCACACCTCATTGTGTGCATAGAGAACCTCTCCCTGATGGTTATTATTTCCTGGGACATCCTCTGCTTTTACCATATTGACGACACCTGAAGATGCCAGGACTTCTGAAACATCAATTGATCTAGGAGGGAAAATTTGAAAGTACACATAGAGTTTACAGGGTTAAGTTCAGTGTACAATATAAATGATTCCTCAAACACAGGGAAAAACTACAATGGACCTTATAACTAAGTCATGGGACAGTATTCTGGGTTTAAAAGTGCCAATATTTGGCAGGTGTTTGGACTCTTGGCATTAGATTCTTTCAAAAATATGCTCAAAAATGACTTATTTCCATCTAGAAGAGGAAATGAATATTCTTTTCAAGATTTTTTTTAACGTTTATTTATTTTTGAGAATGAGAGAGCGTGAGTGGGGGAGGGGCAGAGAGAGAGGGAGACATAGAATCTGAAGCAGGCTGCAGGCTCTGAGCTGTCAGCACAGAGCCCGATGTGGGGCTCGAACTCACAAACTGCAAGATCATGACCTGAGCTGAAGTTGGACACTTAACCGACTGAGCCACCCAGGGGCCCTGAGGAAATGAATATTCTTAGTTGACTTTAACAACCTCTCACTTTTAATGTGAAATTATAAATGCATTCCAGTAATACATAGGAACATCTTTTATTTTCTTACATGATCTTTGTGTGAGCTCTGCTGCTGGTGACTATAGCCAGGAAGAGTTCTTGGACAACAGGAGGCATGCCATCACTAAACACAGCTTAACCTGTGGCATGTTTAATGGCTGACTGGTACGTGACTGAGTGGCCGATGGGGTCTTGTGGGGGTTGGTAGGGATCCACATACTGTCAATGAATAAAGCAAGTTATTTTACTGCCAGACATACTTATGCACTGAAAATTGGGTCTGATATATCTGGCTTACTCACAAGTCAAGAAAAATTATAGGTAATTGGGTATACATATCTGTGAGTCAATGTTAATAAATGTCCATTAAGCAGAGTAGTAAGAGATATATTCTGGTTACAATCTACCCCCTCACTTCCCCAAAAGGAAGACATTATTCTTGTCTTTAAAGATTCTACAAGCTTGCAAGAGTATCAGAATACAAACACACATTAAAATAACATGATCAGCTTTGTATAAGCAATAAAGAACAGTTTATACAGAACAAAATATACATATTTATACAATATGGTGCAAAGAAAATATACAAGTTTCTGGGAGATTTAGGATGGCTGTGTCAAGTAGGGTCCTAGAAGCAGTGAATGTTGAGTCAGGTTTTGAAGAAAGACAAGCATTCACCAAGAAAAGGAGAACATTTTAAGCAGCAAAACTGGCATAGTGGAGAACGGACATTTAGAATCTAATTTCTTGTGAGGCCTTGAGAAAAAGCATAGAAGCTAAACCAAGCAAGTTGTGTGTGAGTGACAATTGGTAATGTTGGCTGGCTTTAGTAGACTTTATCCTTACAAGCAATAAAAAGTATATAGCTATTGAAAGGCAGGAGATACACACATAATGCATGCATTGAATGCATAGACAGATTAAAAATTAAAAAAAAAAACCTCTACCCACTGACCTGGAACATCTGAATTCCTTGGGGTGTTTTAATGAGGAAATCTTCTAGAACACTCATGAACTTTTCTGGGATATCAGGAAACTTCTGGAGGTCCTGAAAAGAAGATTATTTCCCATTTAACTTTACAATCTGAATCACTAACTTGGAAAATCACATGTAGAAATAGGAATCAGAACCCTGAGTTTCAAGCTCCTTAGGCTAGCAGCAGTCATTTGAAGAATGACTATATCTACATACGCACACAGGAAAGTGAATGCAATTTCTAGGAAGTGGAGACTTCCTTTATGACAAGCTCTCCTCTCAAATGGGTGGAGTATTTGCTCTTCCAGTTGGAAGCTGTACTTTCAAGTCCAGGCTGAAATTCTGGACATGTATCTTAAAGAAGCAACTGAGGGAGTAAAGATTAATCTGGAAGGATGTTCAGTTACAGATTATTTGTCATAGTAAAGAAACAAATTATGGTACTTCATAAGATGTGATATTTTGTGGTCACTAAAAATGGTTTTGTAGAAGTGTGTTTGTATTTATGCATACTGAAAAATGTTCATGACTTGGGTGTTATATATAAGTGATGAATCACTAAATTCTATTCCTGAAAAAAATATTTTGATAAAAAAAGAAAAATGCTCATGAATTACAATTAAGTGAAAAAATGGATTACAAATTTATGTACAGTAAGTGAAAAAATGGATTACAAATTTATGTACAGTATGATCTCTTTTTCTTGTAAAAAAAAAAGAAAAGAAATATATATGTATGTATTCCAAATGGTAGGACTATTGGCATACAATTGATTTTTAAAATTTTTGCTTCTCTGTGTTTGAATTTTCTATAAAGATAGAATATATAATATGTAATATGTAAGAGAACATATGATAATATATAAAAATGTAAAAAAAGACATGTATTTAATAAATTATATGTAATAATAGATATACTGATGATATATGTATGTGGTGAATATAATATATAATACATAATAGAATATTATAATAATTCCAATAATAAAGAATGTTAATAAATTTTATAAAAAAGGACTAGGTGAATTAACTGATTTTAGCCATAAAAGAAATGTGTGTGTAATCATTTATCTGCCATTTTTGGGTCAGCTCATGACTTATCAAGGGGACACTCACAGTCATGGACCATATTCTGAGAAACACTGCTGTGAAGGTCATTTTAAACTAGGCTAGGTAAGAAAAATATAGTTAAAAAAACAGAAACAATCTAAATGTCCAAAAATAAAGAACAGATTATATCTGTTCACATCTATCCATAGACACATCATGCAACCATGATGTCATTATGTCATGAAGAATATTCAATGACACTGAAAGGTGTTTGTTACTAAGTGAAATAAGCAAGTTATACTAAATAGTTCTATAAATATATATGTGTGACATATATATAGCCACATCCATAAAGAAGGGTTTAGAAGGATGCATACTAAAATATTAATAATGGTTATCTATGAGTGATAGACAAATGATTTTTTTTCTTCCTTTTGGCTAATCCACATTTTCTAAATATTAAAGAAGGTATTGTTTCAATAAAATTTTTTCTTTAAAATAGGAAGAGATTATAATTTAATTACTGAAAGCTTTTCACTACTGTAGATCAACTTGATATTGTGTATTACATGGTCACACAAACCATAGGGCAAATGGAATAGCAAGGCTGTCCCCTTCTCAGTCCAGGAGAGAAGGAGAAGGGAGAGGGATGGAGAGGAACAGAGGAGGCTGGGAAGCACCACACTGAGAGCCCCACCCCATCTACCCATGATAATCTGCTAACCTTGATGCAGTAGAAAAATCGGGCAGGGAAGCCTTTCATATGCAGACTCATACTTAGAATGTCAAAGGCACTCAGACACCCAGAGAAGTCATTTACCATTTTCTTTGGTCTTCACCTCATTTTGAGGTAGAATTTGAAGAGTGAGTTGATGATGAAGGTTTGCCTGTACTCTATCATGCCACCCTCAGATACTGGTGGCATGTAAATCTCATCCAGGACCAATCAGCAGGCATCATTCAGCATTTGGTCATCCTACTGCATAGTAGAAAGGAATGTAAACATGTCACAGAAGAAGCAAAGACAGACTAAACTGACAGAGCAAGGTAAGATGGAGAAAAATCTGTATTCATCTTTGAAGTCTAAACAAACTACCCTCAAATATTTCACAAACTTTCCTTAGAATCTGCTGCAGTGGTCCCCAAATTTTCCTTAACAAGTCCTCCTTTATTATTATTTTTAACTTAATGGCCTGGGAATGTTGAGTTACCTCAAATAGCTTGGATAAAAAAGTACTCAAATCAGTGTTTCTGAAGATCTGGAAACTTGTCTTGTTCACTGCGGTATCTCCAGCAAATAGGTCATGCCTGGCATGCACACTACACAGGTAATGACTGGTAATATGACTAGATTATTGATGACAGGTGTAAAATTTTTCATAAATGAAAGCTTCTACATAAATTCTTTGAAAGCATTGACTTATTTTAGTATTTGAGAAAAAATTGTATTAAGTTGCATTGCATTGTCAACAATGAATATTATGGGTAGATAAAAATTATTGTAAAATCACTAGTTGGAAGACATTTTTTTAAATTTTACTACTTTTTTAATTTTAAATTTTAGTTAATTTAGTTGGAAGAAGTTTTAAAATTTACTTTCCTAATGCTAGAAACAATGAGAGTGACAGGAAGAAGGCCTTTTAAACTTTTTAGATATTTCATCTTTATGTAGTGTAAGGACATTTTCAGATGTCTTAGGATACAGTATTGGAAACATTTACTTATTTTGCAGGTTAATTAAAAGTGAGAATTTGACGGGGCACCTGGCTGGCTCAGTCAGTAGACCATGTGACTTTTGATCTCAGGGTTGTGAGTTCAAACCCCATTGGGCATGGAGCCTATTGAAAGAAAGAAAGAAAGAAAGAAAGAAAGAAAGAAAGAAAGAAAGAAAGAAAGAAAGAAAGAAAGAAAGAAAGAAGGAAAGAAAGAAAGAAAGAAAGAAAGAAAGAGAGAAAGAAAAGAAGAGAAAGAAAAGAAAAGAAAAGAGAGAGAAAGGGAGGGAGGGAGGAAGGAAAGAAGGAAGGAAGGAAGGAAGAAAACTTGAATATATCATCTACTTAGATTGATTTGTGTGTTCATCTTATTACAGAAACTGCAATAAAAGAATTGTATCTTGAAGAAGGTTGGCTTTTGGGTGAATTTTATTTTCTTCATACTCTTCTGTAGTGCTTAAATTTCCTATATGATTATGTGATATATATGTAATCAGAAAAAAATTCTCCAAGTGTTATTTTCATTAAAATATTAAAATACAAAGGCCTGAATTTCATTTCCAAATGTGCTGTGACATACTTCCCAATGAGCTGCTTGCACATTTGACTTGCAGAGATAACAGTGGGGCCAACATTTCTGTAGAACTTAATTATATCTGTGCCATTTTCAAACTTCACACTTATCCCAGCATGGACAATGGCAAAGGCATTCTCCTGACGTTGGGCCAGCCAGAGTCCTGACACAAAGTCAGGAAATGGAAAAACACTCAAAATATTTAGTATTCATTTCCATTGTCTGCTGTATAGCAACAACTCTGATGATTAATTATAATAAAAATGATCCTGTGAATAATGTTGACTATAGTGTTGACTATATGTGAGTACTGGTCCATGTGCTTTATAGGTATTAATATATTATCCTCATAACAACTCTACTCATTTCTAATATAGTAATGAGGAAACTGAGAGGTTACATAACCTGTACAAGGTCATACAGTAAATGGAAGAATTGGGGTTGAAATCTAAGCAGTTTGGCTCCAGAGTCTACGCTTATCTACTTTCAACTCTGAGTCACCACATGTGGCCTCAGGCATGTGACTTAAACTGTTTGGGTCATAGTTTTCTTTAAAATGAGAAGGTTGGGTTTGATCAGATGGTGCCTCTGGGGCTGCTGAGAGGGGTAAGGGAAAATCAGGAGGTGTGCTGCCTCTCAGGATGAACTACCACACCTCCACTTTTAACTTTTTAATTTGGCGTTCTATGTAAATTTCATGTGACTAAGGAGTTTTACTCTTAAACACACACACACACACACACACTTGAAAATCACTGGATCAAATGGTCTTCCAAGCGCTTTCCAGGTTTGTCTCTCATTCTAGGTTAAATCTCATTACTAGTGTGAAACATTAGAGCTACAAAGTAGGAAAGTGTCTGTCTGTGTGGCCAGCATCTTGGTAGGGGTATGAGTGCCACCATGAACCCTGTCAAAGATAAAACATTTTTGTTATAGAAAGAAAAAGTGATAAAGACATGCTTAATACACACTTGATCATGTTTACTCCATTGTACTGATTGATGGGGACTTTCCTCCCTATTCCTGCTGCCACCACCCTCATTATGCTCATCCGCCTGAATTACTGCATTAGCTTCCTAACTGATCATTCAGCCTTCAGTTTATCCTCTAACCAATTTATCCTCTATTTTTCTCATTAGATCGGTATTTCTACAATACCACTTTCATCCAGATTTTACCTTGCTTTAAAGGCTTCAAAGATGGCTGTCTGCTAGAACATGTACAGCTCCTTGATGGAACAATAGATTCATCTGGTGATGGAGCCGCAGCCTCCCTCCCAGCCACATCTCACGGGGCTGCTCCAGCCACCTTGCCCTGTTGCTGGCCACCAACCTGTCATTCCATCCAGCCCCATCCCCAAGCTGTCCTCCCACATTGAATGAGCACCCACTTCTTTCCTTTTGAGCAAATCCAGGGTGGGGCCCTCCCTGTCACCAGAACTACCCTGGCTCTTTGTGCACACGTTTCCTGTCTGAGACGATTAGCTATTTCCTATTTCAAGCCCTTTCTCTTACATTTAGAGACCTTTGAGGACAGGACCCCTCATCTTATGAATACATGTAGTATCTTCTGGATTTAGCACTGCCGTGGCATGTAGAGTGGTAGGTAGTTAAGTAAATAAACACTTTTATTTAAAGTATTTGGTTAATAAATGTTGATCAGTTTGGAAGTACCTTTATAATAATGAACTTTCGGTTTATCAGAAATTTGCTGTACATGAAAATAACTATCGTTTTGCTCAATCTTGGCTAAGATTTATCTGAAACAAAAATTCAACTCCTCACACAAAGGGCTCTCCTTTTGTAGAAGTGGGTTTTTCTTTCTTTTTTTTTTAAATTTTATTTCGGTATTGTTGACACACAGTGTTACTTCAAATTTAGGTGTACAACATAGTGATTCAATATCTCCATACCTTATGCTGTGCTCACCACAAGTGTAGCTACCTTCTGTCACCCTACAACACCTACAATATCAAGAAATGTTTTCCTTTTAATTTCCTTTAAACACAAAAGAAAAATGAATATAATAATAATACATAACATTGAATGCAACTTGAGTTATATTCATTTTTATACCAAAGAAGTAATATTTTTAAATTTTTCTTTTATTTTTTATGGAGGATGAGACCCACAAAGGCAAAAGTGCTTGGGGTCCATAGAAGTCACAACATGGCTCTGATATGAAAGCAAATCAAATGGTCCTCTGAGAATTTGCCTCTTCCTGTGAGCAGCTCCAGAAATCTCCCAGGGTAAGCTGGGTTCCCTCGGGGAGGACAATCAATCTACTATACCTGAGTAGAGTGGGGAATAGAAACAGATAACATTAATCTCTTCTGATTTAAGGCTGGCTTCAGGCAATCTTCCAAGGAAATGGCTGTCTAAAGGAATGTGCCAGAAGTTCTCCTTCTTTGGAGAAAATGACCTTGATCAGAATGAATTTATCAAACTGGAGAATATGAAGCAAGGGATAGTTGTGCTGCATCTGACGGAAAGAGAGAGTGCAAGCTGGAAGCCAGAAGATCTGGTTTCTAGTTGCAGCTTTGGAGTGGGGTCACCTGAGGCAAGTCACAGAACCGTAGTGGCTTCCAGTTCCTCATCTGCAGAATGACAGGACTGCACCAGATAATCTGAAAAGTCTTTTCTGTTCTCAGCACCCATTACACACTACTCACACATTTTGGCCCTGAAGAACTTTAAAGCTCTTTGGAAATAACCGAATACAATGTAGGTTCACAAATGGGAAAACAGGTCCAGAGGTCCAGAGGGGTTAAATGATCTGTTCAAAGTGCTAGAACTGGACAAGTGGTATAGGTGGAACGCCTGCTATACAGCTTTTTTTTTCTTAGACAGTTGACAATATTCTCTTATATGAGCCACTGTATTTTTAATAACATGATTGTAATAAAAAAGAGGGTATCTTACATCAGTAGCTCTATGAATAATGTGCATTTATTGTTATTTCATTGAGTTTAAATAATTCTCCTTTGGCAAAGCTCAAGCTGTCTTTGAATAAAGAGAGAAATAATGAGTAATATGGCCCACAATCTTGATTTTCTTTAGAATGTTAAGTCCCTATAAGAAAAATTTCCATCTTTATAATACTCTGAAATGAAATGTGCCATAAAGCTTTAAAACCACAGATAGACACCTCATTTTTAAAAATGCTTTGATACTACAATTTGTACTGTGCATAAATGTGGCCAAATAGTTAATAAAATTTTCTGGTGCAATAACTTATGAGATCTACAAGATATAGAACATCTGAAAACAGGATAATTGACCTCTGTTCCATCCTGACACTTGAGGTAATACAGATATAGCCTATATATTTGGTGAGTCTAAGTTAGATACACTTGGGTTCCTGGTTCATGCTTTATGTAAGGAGCTACATAACTGACAGTGATAATTATATAATAGAATGCCTAAAGCTTGCCTCTTACCTTTAGATATCAGATTGATGGGAGCATTTCCTGCTGCTAAAATGGTATTTAGGTCAGAAAAATTAGGTCTGCTCACCACACATCCTTCTAAAGTCTAAATTTAAAAAGGTAACATTTTTAAAGCCAGTTATTTGACAAATAAGGAATTGTGTACGAGGATCTTATGCAAGTTTTAATTCTCTTCTTTGGATTAAAGAAAGATCTGGTATGGTTTTAGGGCAGCTAAATAGAGTCAGACAACATATTGTGCAAGATTCCCATCCCTGACCCCAGTTCAAACTTATTGCTAAATAAAATGTTCCTTTTCCATGTACAATGAAGATTTCTTTGAGAGCTGACTCTAGTATGAGTGTCCATTAACATGGGGAAAGGGAGGGCTAGAGTCTCTGAGTAAACACTAAAGAAGTGGGCTATGTAGCATTCCCATTCAAAATGCTTGCTATACTCTGTGCAGTAGAATTCTTCTCTGTTGCTCCAAACTGTCGATAAAGTTGCTTCAGACATAGCTTTGAATGAGAATCTTTGAAGGGAGTTAAGAGGGCAAGGTGATGTTGAGAGGAACAGTGTGGTCTAGAAAAAGGGACAGAAGATGTAGAAGGTAAAAATATGTAGTGAATTTTGAGAATCAACAGAAACAGGGCCACAGACAATTAGGAGAAATGCTCCCCACCAAAGTTTCACTGAACTACCTACCCATTATGTGTGGAATGGGCAGTGGTTCAAACAAATTATTCTTAAATCTTAAATAATAAGGAAACCTCAATAAGCTAGACAACTGGAGGACATCCAAGAATAGACATGTGGGATGCTCATGTTTAGAAACTGACTTATGGGAAAAGGGCTAAGAGGAGGAACAGACATAAAAGAGGATTTTGGAAACATAGGCTCTTGTTTACTATACTTTGGCAAAGATATTTCATAGCCTGTTAGAGCTGGACAGTCCCCTTGATTGAACTTTAACTTTTTTTTTTGTTTTGAGAGAGAGAATGTGAGTGGGAGAGAGGGGCAGAGGGAGAAAAAAAATCTTTTTTTGTTTTTAAGTTTTATTTATTTGAGGGAGGGATGGAGAGAGAGAGAGAGAGAGAGAGAGAGAGAAAGAGAGAGAGAGAGAGAAAGAGAATCCCAAGCAGGTTCTGCACTGTGCAGAGCCTAACTCGGGGCTTGATTTCATAAACCATGAGATAATGACCTGAGATGAATATGAAGAGTCAGATGTTTAACTGACTGAGCCACCCAGGTGCCCTGAGAGAGAGAGAGAGAGAGAGAGAGAGAGAGAGAATCTTAAGCAGGCTCCACACTGAGTGAGGAGCCTGACACAGGGCTCGATCCCACAATCCTGGGATCATGACCTGAGTCGAAATCAAGAGTCAGATGCTCAACCAACTGAGGCACCCAGGTGCCCCGCCACTTCTCATTTTGGACACACACATACATGCAGTGTGATGACTCTCACATACACACACTCACACTCATATTGTAGAGACTTGTTCAACATTGATTTGGGCTTCCCTTTCAGAGTAATGTTTGCTAAGCAGAAGAGAACTATATGACTGTCTATAGCCGTGGCTTATTTCATATCTCACTAGAGAGCATTCCACCATATTCCTAATCTGGGCTCCGGCAAGTGTCCTCAGATGCTTCAGGAGAGCACAGTAGGTCTTAGTCTTTTTTTGTTGCTCCAAAACAATAAGATGTAAGCCATCATTCAACAGGGCCAGGCCACATCCTGCACCTGTTGTCACCCCTGAAAATAAGATAGGGGAATATAAACTGAAGGTGAACTATAACAAGATGCATGGGCTGCACAGAAACAATCTTTGAAATATATCTTCTCTTTTTATATTACCTTAGAGAAACCAAAGATAAAGATATTTCTGGCAATATGCTTTATTCGCAAATATTAAGTACCAAAGTCTTTTTCTCAGTCATGTATATACAGTCATATATACCATATATTTTAGGACATACCAACCACAGATATCAGAAATTCATTACTTTGTTAATGTGCAATTTAGTTTTTTCCTGAATAAATTGATCAAATATAGAGATTTCAGTTCAGATTCTATAAAAGCATTCTATAAAGAGCATTAAGTCTAAGTGGGAAGTGACCACACATTTGCGTTGCCCATTTGCCTTTCTTCTACAGCCATCTCTTCCTACTGTTTCCTTAACAGAGCAACAAGAATAGACACCTGTCTGTACCTTGGGTCAGTTTTGTTTGCAAGTGTGCTTTCAGGGAATGCTTTGAGCAGTGATGTCATCCAGTTCATGCATTCTCAAGGAAAGTAACACCAGCCCCAAAAGGGTGAAAAAAAATCTTACTCTTTTGATGGATAAAGCCCTGATATACATAAACTGTACATAAACAGATATTTGGTCTACCTATGGTGTTAAAAATTCTGGGGGAAAATGCCTCTTGCTCCTTAGTGAAAAGGTTGAGAAACATTGACTTACTGTTTTGGGCTCTACCTCTACTGTTATGGGCTCTACCCAGGCCCTTCACTCCTACCCCACCCCAACCAAGTGCCTTCACACCTTACTTCTAACCCTCTCCTGTACCATCCCAGCCTCCCCTTTCTCCATTTCTTCCTGTGAGTCCACTGATATGGACATTACAACAGGTAAAAAAGAAAATGAATGGGCAGACTGACCTAAGATTAGCAGATCAGAGGGGAAAGCAGACAATTTCTCATTTTACTTCTGTTTACTCAATGAGGAAAACTTTACTTAAAAATTTTTTTAATGTTTAAGTTTATATTTTAGAGAGAGAGAGACAGAGAGAGACAGAGAGTAGGCAGGGGAGGTGCAGAGAGATGGAGACAGAATCTGAAGTAGGCTCCAGACTCCGAGCTGTTAGCACAGAGCCTAACACAGGGCTCAAACTCATGAGCAGTGAGATCATGACCTGAGCCAAAGTCAGACTGAGCCACCCAGGCGTCCCAAGGAAAACCTTATTTTAAAGTAGAATTTTTAACTCCTGTTACTTGCTATCTATTCAAATGCTGAGTTTGGGTATGTTTCTCAGATAGCTTTATCCAGTGCACTATATGGAAGGAGACCTTCACTAGAAGTAAGAAACCTGGAATCTAGTCCTGACTTGATTCATGTAAACTGTCACCCCATAACATCTCATATGTGACCCTTTGTTAAGCTTTTTTACATAGTCTTTTCTCTCTCACATGTTTTCTTAGGGAAAATAGGTCCATTTGTCAGGGTCCCAGGCCCCTTTTCCATGGGGTCTGCTCTAACACCCCAGCCAGAGCTGTACCACTCACTGTCTGGATACTTCTGCCAGCCTATCACCAACTGTGTTAGAGTAGGGTCATTCATGTACATGTTTCATCTCACTCATTGGACCCTAAGTTCCTGGAGAAGGTAAGGAGTGTCTTAGACACTCACCAACCCTCCCAGTACAGCACAGTAGGTGTTCGATAAGTACCTGGTATTGTTTTAATCAGTCAACACTTCCAAAGCAGGTAAGAGAGGTGAAGGTAAGGAAACACTATCTTTTTACAAAGTATATTCAAAATTTGCAGCTAGTATAAATGATATTTATGAAGAGATTTTAATAACATGAAAAAATTCTTATGTTATACTGTTAAAATTATATGACTATAAAATCATATATATATATGGCATATATATAAGCCACACATATTTAAAATAAGAAAACAAAAACTATGCATAGAAAAGACTGAAAGGAAACAGAATTATCTGATTGTGGTTGTTTCCTAGGGACAGAAATATGAATGAATTTTATTCCCCGTCTTTTAATTTTGTTTTGAATTTTTCATAATGAAAATGTTACTTTTATATTAAAAATAAATTTAAAATTATCACGTTCAAATGCAGCTTAAAAATTTCAGAAGCAATATAAATGTGTGGATTGGATAGGTTTAAACATCCAGAAGGGTAAAGCTTGATGCCAGTGAGTCATGTGGAAACTTGGTTAACAGGCATACTCTTTTTTTTTTTTTTTTAAGAACAAGAATAGTTTAGGAAGAAACTGCATGCTCAAGAATGGATTCAGACTCCATAATCTATCTTTCCTTTTGCTAAGAATATAGAAGTATGGGAATTAAGAATCCCTTTTTGGAGTAGAGGAAAGGAGTTACATTCATGCCAAATGTAACTATATGGCATGAAATACAAGTATTTAAGAGGCAATGGACAACTTCTCTCTGATAAACTATAAGCAAACATTAAAGGATAGAGAGAACTAGTATCAGAGTTTTTGTTTTGTTTTTGTTCTTGGCCAAATAATCATTGACAAGTCTACAAGCACTATGAAAGGCCCACCATAGGAATGCTAATAGTACCCACTACAGAAATTCTTCTGATTCTAAGGGAAAAAAAGATGGATATTACAAAAAAAATGTTTTTCCTTAGTCTTAAAGAGAAAGAAAAGATTAAATGAAATGATGATTTATATCAGCTGGCCATTTTAGAAGGTATATGCCTTACCTAACTGCATTTCTTTGAATTTTATTTTATGTTATTATTTTCCTTAAAATATGAACATGAAGTTTATCAGTGTGGCTAGCATTTATAATTATAGAAATAGCTCAAATGGATTGTGATCCAAAATACAATCTCCAAATTATCCTACACTCAGCATAAGGTTATCTATTTCATCAATCTAGTCAAACTTTATAGTACCACCTCTTGATGGTTGTTACGTGAATTACAGGCACAGAATCTGGGAGGAAATAATCCATCCCTCTAAGACTGTCTGTGCATATTCAAAAAAACAAAAAGTAAGGCAAATCACAAGATCTCTGCTTTTCAAAGCTCTCAATTCCTTATTAGTGTGGATTTTTTTATTGGACAAAGATTAGCCATTCAGGTTGGGTTTAAATGATAACTGCAACCATAGGCCAGAGTTTTAATAGTATTTCATAAGAAACTGAAAAATTTTGAGTGAAGAAGCTGTTGAGAAACAAAGGAAAATATTACAGAATTTTTATATACCAGTTACCATAAAATTTAAGTTGCATTTTTACTTTGTTTTAGTCTACACCTTTTTATCATAAAACTGAATTTCTGTCTAGGTCTGTTTACTGAAAGGGACAAAGAGCTTTCTTACAATATTTAGAGGTTTGCTTTCACAGCTTTCTTCTAAGAACTGGGGACTAGTTATCTTGAAAGTGGTAGCTTTGTTACAGAAAACTACATTTGTTAATATGCTCTTTTTTGTGTGTATAGAAAACTGTGTTTGTTCATTTAAATTCGACAGTTATTTCATTTTAGGAGACAGAATTGCTCAGTAGATTTATTTGTGATAACTAGTTGCTGACCATGACTTCCTAATCCAACCAGAATATAAAAAGTATCTGAAAGTCTATCTTCTTCATAAAATTAATTTTAGTAAGTAGAGTTAATGAATGATTCTAAAATCATTTAATTGTTAATGATTAACAATCATTATTCAATCAATAAATTGAATCAATCAAATTGATTTGATCAATCAAATCAATTGTTAAATTGATTAACAAATTAATCAATAAATTGTTTAATTTAAAACTAAACAACAAAATCTCATTCTTCCACACTACCCAAATTTCCACATTTGGAAAAGAGCCCATTTGAATGCCTCTGCAGAGTGACAAAGGGAGATCTACATTAAGGGATCCATTAAGGAAGAAAGCTTTGTAATGAAACCAATATTGTCTCAGTTCTTGGCATCACTGCTCACAAAATGAAGGCAACACTTCTTGGAAAGGAACCCAGCCACTGAAAGTAATAAAGAGGTCTTCATGTTAGCCAGGTGCTTGGGACCCCAAAGCTGTGCCACAGTGTCTCTCCATGGGCTGGGACTTTTGGGCACATTCCACCCTATGCCCTGCCTATAGAGGATCAAAAAGACTCACTCCAAAATCTTTGTTATCTGCTCCGGGGTTGGTTCTTGGTGGTTCCTCAGCAGTGTGTAGATAAACATCACCAGCCCTGGGCTGCAGAAGTCACACTGTATGCCATGATACTTGGCAAGTCTTTCCTGGGAGGAAATAGTACATTATTTATGCTTTAAACCTCTTGTTTCCATACCTTGGACACCAGAAAGGAGTGCAGCTTATATATTTAAATTTCCAAAAATAAGTGCAGGGTAAAAGATGTTATTCTAGAAGGAAAATATTTTTATTTCTTAAAAATATTTTTATTTATTTATTTATTTATTTATTTATTTATTTAGAGAAGGCACAAGTAAGTGAGGGGGAGGGGAGGGAGGGAGAGAGAGAGAGAGGGAGAGGGAGAGAGAGAAGCAGGGCTCACCTGAAGCAGGGCTTGTGCTCAGCGAAGTGGGGCTTGAGCTCACTGGATGTGGGCTCCAGTGCATGAATTGTGAGATCATAACCTGAGCTGAATAACTGACTGAGCCTCCCGGAGCCTGAAAATATTTCTATTTTTGAAAGGCTTTTTTTCCTCCCCTCAAGAAAAGCCTAGTGGCAGGTATTAATTAAGTGACTTTACTCTCTATACTCTGTTTCCTTTATCTGTGAAATAGGAAGTGTAGTGTAGGGAACAGGTAAAATGATTTAGAGTCATGCTCCTGCGAGTTTTGTTCCTTACTATAACTCATTAACTGTATGACCTTGGTAATTTACTTTTCTTCATCCTTAAAATTAGAATAATCATGGTATCTATTTTGCAGGATGGTTGTGAGAATAAATGAATGAGTATATGCAAATCAGTAAGAGGTCTCTGGCAAGTCATTTCATCTCCTTCTCCATCTATATTATAGAATTTTTGATAGATTAAATGACAAAATATATATAAATGCTTTGGAAATATAAAGTTAAATTAGTAGTGTTTTACCATTCATATATTTAATTTATGCATGTTCAACTTTAATGTATTTAAACACAACAACAAAACAATAAAAATAGGTGGGAAATAATGACTCTGTGGGTATCTGTTTGTTTCTGTTCTATGTGTCTCTCACAGGGCACTCAACTGGCTAGCTTGGGTGTGCTTCAAACGTTTTTAAATAAACATTTTCCAAATAGCATAATGCTTTTCCAAAAGCATTTCCCCTAGATGAAAGCCAAATACTTTACCTGTAGCTCAACTGAAAGGGCAGCTATTGTTCTAATGTTAGAGAGAAATATGGATATGTTGGATTTATTGCTTGATGGCAAATTGTTTCAGATGTGGCATATAAACCTGGCTGTAAATGTGATGGTAAAAGTTTAGCAATTGAATCTCTGGGGGAAAAGCTCTAACTTGTAGCTTCTGTCAATTTTAGTAGTCAAATACTTTTACCATGGCTGATATCATGCTTCCAATGTCACTGAATATGGATCTGGGAAGAGATGAACACGGCATATTATTAGGTGGTATTTCTACCATGTAGATAAACATACATAGCCTCAAGAGCATAGATAATAGTAAAATAATTAGAAAATGATGAATGTTGATATTTATTAACTTTTTAAATAATATTATTTATGTAAAGTCTGTTTAGTTTAATTTTTAATAATGGCTTTGTTTAAAGACTGGCTTACAACATCCCTCAAAATTTAATATTTGGTTCTCATAAGCCAATAAAAACCTGTCCAGGACACTACTGAACAAATCTAGCATCTGTACTATCAAGGTTTGATAGAAAGAAATCTGATAAGCTGCAGCATTAGGTGCTTCCATCACTGTTAAGGTGATGATCCAAGTGTGGGGTAAGATCTGAATAAGACCAAAAAATCATTAAGTTTATGGCTGAAAGACATGGAATCACCAAGTGCCCATCAATGGTAACACATTATCTTAACCTTCATGTTCCAAACACAATATTTAACAGAAGGCATTTCAAGGGAAACTATAGCTGTTCATAATTTTCTTTCTATACACTGCTTTCAAAGCTTAACCTCTGTAGAAGTTCTTATTCAAGTATATAAAAATAACATTGTTTCTTTAAAAAGTCCTCTAAACTCTAGTGAATGCTTTGTTACTTTCACTGTAGCATGGTGTCAGTTACTTATGAAATATTTGGGGAATATTTATACACATAATGTGCCTCTTATTCAGAGTTTAGTAATTTCAAAATGTGGTGGACAACTAATTTCTGTTATGAACTTCTGGTTTCTTATCTCACTTTCTTCTCTTGTCCAACTGGACTGTTCTTGTTTTAATTTAGGGCAAGGATGGGGTTGAGAAGTTAAGATATATTAAAATCAATGAAGGAATCTTGCTTTATATACCAATCTCTAAAAAGACCCTTAGCTATGAAGCACTGAATCTGACAAAATGAAAATTTAGAATCACAAAGAATTTCAACATTGGTGACCTAATTGGAGCACAGTAGACTATGTATTGTTGGATCCGGTTGGCTAGTATATTGCCGAGAATTTCTGCATTTATGTTTATCAGGGAAATTATTTACCATGACTAAGTGCAGTTTATATCTGGGATGCAGGGCTGGTTCAACATCCCCAAAATAATCAATGTGATACATCACATCAATAAAAGGAAGGACAAGAACCACATGATCCTCTCTATAGAAGCAGAGAAAGCATTTGAAAAAATACAGCATCTTTCTTGATAAAAACCCACAAGAAAGTAGGGGCAGAAGGATCATACCTCAAGATCATAAAAGTTATATATGAAAGACCCACCGCCAATATCATCCTCAATGGGGAAAAACTGAGATCTTTCCCCCTAAGGTCAGGAACACAACAGGGATGTCCGCTCTTCCCACTGTTATTCAACATAGTATTGGAAGTCTTAGCCTAGCAATCAGACAACACAAAGGAATAAAAGGCATCCAAATCAGCCAGGAAGAAGTCAAACTTTCACTCTTTGCAGATAACATGATACTTTATATGGAAAACACAAAAGATTCCACCAAGAAACTTCTAGACTTGATCCATGAATTCAGCAAAGTGGCAGGATGTAAAATCAATGCACAGCAATTGGTTGCATTCCTATACACCAATAATCAAGCAACAGAAAGAGAAATCAAGGAATTGATGCCATTTACAACTGCACCAAAAACCGTAAAATACCTAGGAACAAATCTAACCAAAGAGGTGAAAAATCTATACACTAAAAACTACAGAAAGCTTATAAAAGAAATTGAAGAAGACACAGAAAAATGGAAAAATATTCCATGCTCCTGGATTGGAAGAATAAATATTGTTAAAATGTGAATACTACTCAAAGCAATCTACATATTCAATGCAACCCCCTATCAAAATAACACCAGCATTCTTCACAGAGCTAGAACAAACAATCCTAAAATTTCTATGGAACCAGAAAAGACCCTGAATAGCCAAAGCAATCCTGAAAAAGAAAATCAAAGCTGGAGGCATCACACTCCCAGACTTCAAGACATTATTACAAAGCTGTAATCACCAAGACAGTATGGTACTGGCACAAAAAAAGACACTCAGATCATTGGAACAGAATAGAGAACCCAGAAATGGACCCACAAACATATGGCCAACTAATCTTTGACAAAGCAGGAAAGAATACCCAGTGGAATAGAGACAGTCTCTTCAGCAAATGGTGCTGGGAAAACTGACAGCGACATGCAGAAAAATGAACCTGGACCACTTTCTTACACCATCACACAAAAATAAACTCAAAATGGATGAAAGACCTAAACATAAGACAAGAAGCCATCAAAATCCTCAAGGAGAAGGCAGGCAAACACCTCTTTGACCTTGGCTGCAGCAACTTTTTACTCAACATGTCTCTGGAGGCAAGGGAAACAAAAGCAAAAATGAACCATTGGGACCTCCTCAAAATAAAAAGCTTCTGTACAGCTAATGAAACAATCAGCAAAGCTAAAAGGCAACTGATGGAATGGGAGAAGATATTTGCAAATGACATATCGGATAAAGGGTTAGTATCCAAAATCTATAAAGAACTTACCAAACTCAACACCCCAAAAACAAATAATGCAGTGAAGAAATGGGCAAAAGACATGAATAGACACTTCTCCAAAGAAGACATCCAGATGGCTGACAGACACATAAAAAAATGCTAAAAATCACTCATCATCAGGGAAATACAAATCAAAACCACAATGAGATACCATCTCACACCTGTCAGAATGGCTAAAATGAAGAACTCAGGCAACAACGGATGTTGGTGAGGATACAGAGAAAGAGGAACCCTTTTGCACTGCTGGTGGGAATGCAAACTGGTGCAGCCACTCTGTAAAACAGTATGGAGGTTCCTCAAAAAATTAAAAATAGAACTACCCTAAGACCCAGCAATTGCACTACTAGGTATTTATCCAAGGGATATAGGTGTGCTGTTTCAAAGGGGCGCATGCACCCTTATGTTTATAGGAGCGCTATTGACAATAGTCAAAGTATGGAAAAAGCCTAAATGTCCATCAATGATGAATGGATAAAGAAGAGTGGTATATATATACAATGAAGTATTACTTGGCAAAAAGAATGAAATCTTTCCATTTGCAACTACCTGGATGGAACTAGAGGGTATTATGCTAAGAGAAATTAGTCAGTCAAAGAAAGACAAATATCATATGACTTCACTCATATGAGAAATTTAAGATACAAAACAGATGAACATAAGGGAAGGGAAGCAAAACTAATATAAAAACAGGGAGGGGGACAAAACATAAGAGATTCTTCAATATAGAGAACAAACAGAGGGTTCCTGGAGGTGTTGTGGAAGGTGAGTTGGGCTAAATGGGTAAGGGGCATTAAGGAATCTACTCCTGAAATCATTGTTGCACTATACACTTACTTGGATGTAAATAAATAAATAAATAAATTAATTAATTAAAAAAGATCTGACTTGGAGTACAGTAGACTACATGGCCTATACAAACATCTGGTCCTAGTCACATTACACTATTACCTGTACAGGATGAAACCTGTTTTTAATGTTTCCTACACCTTCTACTGTGGTGACAGCAGCCCCATACAGAGAGCAGATGAGCACCAGGCACACTGTAACTGGATATTGGCTGTGATGGCATTTTGTAAGGAGAACACATTGGAATCATAGGGAGTGAGAAACATAATTCAGGGAGTCTAGAAAAGTCATGGGACTATGTTTCTCTGAGAATACAGAGAACACTAGATAACAAAACAAAACAAAACAAAAGCATAAGTTTCTTTAAGTGTCCAGGAAAGAACTTACATATGGCTGGCATCAAATGGCAAAGAAAAAATGGAGAAAAAGAAAAATGAAGAGTTTTGTATAAGACCTCCAAGATACTCCCCCCACCCCATTCTAGGGCAAAGAAACCTATTACTCTTAAAATGATATTTTGAGTTATACAAACCACAATGGGGCAGTTTAGTCCATTTGGTTTTCAAGTATGCAAAGCTTTTAAATATACAGATACTCTGGTTGCATGCTAGCCCAATTAAATCAGAATCTGTGGGTGGGATCACTTCATCACTCTTTAAAGCTCGTCAGCTGATTCCAACGTACAGCCCTATGTAGAAGCCACCAGTTTATGCCCTTATCTTGACCACCTCTCCCACAGTAGAGTCTGTATTAATGACAAAATGGATGTGGTTAGCACAAGATTCTCATCTCACTGGTTGGGAATAGGGTCCAGACCTCAGTCCAATTTAGCCTTTTATTCTCACTCAGGCTAAGTGCCATTCACTTTCAGGCATGGGAAATTGTCTCTCTCCCATGGAATGTTTCCTTTATGCTCCCACCCAGGAAGACAGTAAGCATGCTGTTCTTCTGAAGAAAAGATAGAGTGCTGCTCTTGGCTCCACCAGCCCTTTGAATGAACAAAGGTGTTTGGAAACCAGCCAACTGGCTGGTTGGGGACCCTGGGAGAGTACATGATGTAAAGGGCAAGAGTGCACAACAGATAATTTTTTTTTTTATGTCACCCAAGTCCCCCTCTCCCATTAACTTTGCTTCTTCTTAATCTCATCCTCCTCTCCCTTCTCTCTCTCAACAGCTTTTCCAGTGTTCATTGCTCTCCTCAGCCTTATCCTCATGCCTCATCTGGAAAATAGAGGCATGAGCCCCCTCCACTCCCAGCCCACTACTTTTTACCCAGAGTTGTAGTCATTGCCCTGTGTTCTTGGCCAGGAGGGCAGGAGTCCTTCCTTCCTTCCCCTGTGCTCTGGCTCCCAGCTATTCTTCTCTCACTATGGACCTGGTCTGTCACCAATAGTCCTCCTAATCCCTTCCTTTCTAGAGTCTCATTTCCCTAAATTTCCTTGAATTTAAAAGTAAATTCAAATGTTTGCTCTGCTACCCAAAACAAAACAAACAAAACAAAACCTGATGTCTCTCTCCAGTTACTGATCCATCTTTCTTTCCCTTCTTAGTTGAGCTTCTTCAAGAACTGTCCACAACTTCCTGGCCTTCCTGTACCATCTGTATTTTGTCCTTCAGCCCCATCTCCCTGCTGCCCTTGGTCCGGGAGCAATCTAATGGCACTGGGCCACTCCCTGGCACCTCGTACTATTGATCACTTCTACATTCTTAGTACTTTCTCCTCTTGATGTTCCTTCTTCAACTCTGATCACTCCCTCTTAGTCTCCTTTGTGGAGGTGTCTTTCTCTGTGCATTCCCCTGTCTGTGGTTCTACAGGGTCCTGCACCCATAAGCTCTCCTATAGTGTGCTATGTTCCTGACAGCCTAGGGCTAAAAACCTGCCTTCACCGCCAACTGGCCCACATGATCTTGAGCCAGTTATTCAACTTTCTTTGCCTCAATTTCCTCTTTTTTCAATGTGAGTGATAGCAATGTCTGTCTCAAAGTTGTTCTTAGGACTAAATATGATCATATATGTAAGCTACTTTGAACGGTGCCTGACATAATCATTTGAAAAATGATAGCTATTTTTATTATCATTGTTAATATTTCCATTAACAGCTTCCAGTAAGTTATAGCTCCAGATGAGACCTCTTCTCTGAATGACAGAACTGTCTATCTAGATGCCTGTGGAGAATCCCTCTTGAGTGTCCCGTAATTACCCCAATGCGATGTGTCCAAAGCTAAACTTACTACTTTCCCTTCCTCTGCTCCTGCTCTCCCATGTTCCCTAATTTGCAAACAGTACCACCCAGTGACTTAAGACAGAGACTTGGAATCACACCAGACAACTCCTGCTTCACAACCACTTTCAATCATAGGAAGCAAATTTGGATTTTAGGCCAAGGTGATCTGAAAATAACTCCTTCCAGGAGAGTAACTTCCAGGAAAATAACTCCTCTTAGTGTATGTCAAAGACCTAAATCTTCTACCAGGACAATGTATCACTTCTTTGTGTTTAAGCCATTCTTGCCTGACCCCCACTCTGAAATCTTGTGCTTGAAAGCAAAGAAGTATCTGTATAGCAATAGATAGCATGGCCCTGCGAGACTGACACACAGGACAGACATACTCTGATGGGAACAAAGTCCATCGGAAAGATACAGAGTTTAGGAAGTTGTGGGGTGAGCAGTCCTGGAGGTAGTATGAGTGTGATAAACACCTGGAAAGAAGAGAGGGGAGAATGCCTGTGGACATGAAAAGTAGGAGGCTCTGCGTCCTTCCTAGATGTGTCCAGGGCAGGGCTTGGCCCAACACAAAGGATACTGGACCTTCTTGGACTTGGACTTGTATCTTGACACCGTGACAGTGCAGGCACTGCAGGCTCCTCCCCCACAGCTGTACTTGGTGCCTGTGAGGAAGACTGGAAAGGAAGGAGTCAAGGAAAAGGGGGACCCAGGCCACTTTGCTCTTCTTCCTCAGATACTGATAACAAGTAATACATTTTCTTGAGTCTCACTTTCTTGTTTAGAGAGTTGTTCCTTTTTTTTTTTTGCATATAAATGAGCTCACTGATTAAAGATGAGAAGAAATCCTCACAGACTCTCACTGCCTTATGTGAAATCCTCCAGGCCAGATTCATTTCTGATGCAAAATTTTCCATATTTTACAAAGGTAATAAGGTAGCATTCCCAGCGGGGCTGGGGCAGCACCTTGTAATCAAACACATTAATACTGCTGCAATGAACCTTAGGGATATTCACACTAAGTGGGATACATGAAGACTACCAGCAGCTTCATGAGAGATCAGGGTTTATATCCAGATGAGGTATAAGAAAGCTTTTGAATTCAGAGTTGTGGACAATAGGTCACTGTGGAGGTGGTGGGAAGTGGTGCATTGGAAAAGCTTAGAAAATCCCTCTGTGAGGCTTAACTTTCCCTGTTCAGCAATGTATGCTTTTAACTTCTTATTGGATAGAGAATATTAATTTAATAACCATGGTTCCTGAACTAGTAACATCAACAACCACTGTGTACCTCTTCCCTATAAGATGTTTGCATTTTTTCATAAAAAGAAGACAAATAATATATGTAAATCTCCTGCTTTAGGTTCTATAAGAATCTACTAGAATTTGCTTTTTTGAGTGAGGTTTAAAAAGGATTTTGTGGGTGGAAGTCATAATTGGTTTGGGAAGAGGTGAAGCTAATTTCATCTTGAAATTGCTGTCCATGAAGAGATAACAGCTGGTGAGGACACCCCTGGAGTAAAGAGCTCAGAGATTGTCTGCAGAGGTCAGAGGAGGCACCCCCTTCTGTGCCCCACCACCGTTCTTCTGTCTCCAGTTTGAGCCAGCTGTTCCTGCGCAGGCAGGTCAAGCTTTCCACCTTTAGGCAGGGGCTCATAATCAAGTGCCATTGAACAGGGCATTGAATAGGGCAGAAAAGGCAAAGAAATCCTTTCTCTGTGACTTTGGTGTCCTGAAGTTTCCAAGTAAAAGAATCTAGTTGTCGTCTGGCTCAAAGACAGAGGCTACTTTTCAGTTTTCACTTTGTCAGACCTTAAAATAGCTCTGTGATGTACAGTTTAACCTTGCCTTGAGTGAAAAGTGAAAAATTGATTCAACCAGCTGTTTTCTCCTCTGGTCACCAAACAGCTAGTGTGACTCCTCCTTCCTCCACCCACACCAGATGTGCCAGACTCAGTTACTTATAATTCTGTGGACTCATTCTGAATCTCAACATTAGGCAGGGTTGCCAGATAAAATGTAGGATGCCCACTTAAATCTGAACCTCAGATAAGTAACAAGCGGTATTTTAGTAGACGTATGTCTCATGCATTCAAATTTAACTGGATATACTATTTTTTATATGCTAAAGCTAGCAACCCAACTTAGGTCAAATACAAACAATAATATATCAGGAGTTTTATTTTGGGGGAACTTTAAGCAGAAGGCCCCAAGTGTCCTCGAGATAAACAGCCCTACAGCATATCCAGAATAAGCTACCTGGAGACTAGATACTAGCAGTCAATGTTTACAGTTGACTCAGCATAAGGCAAGCTGATACCAGGCAACCCACCTCCACCCCCACCCCAGGTGGGATATGTGTGGCATTCCTCAGGCACTTCTGGCTGCCCAAGAACAAAAGAAAAGACAGAAAACAAATGGTTAAACTGATAGAGTCTCCATCAGTTTACAAACATTTTAGTAATATTATAAGAAAAGGGCAGTCTTATCAATAGCCTAATCTCCAGGAACTCCCTACTGTCTTAATGTTGATGCTTCAATTAGAGGGAATGCTAGAGGGAAAAATAACCTTAACTTGACAGTAGCTAGGCCTCCAGTAATCTGTAAATCCCTGTTAGTATATGGAAATCCCTTTAAGAAACTTCTTCTTGACTTCACCTCCCCCAACTCTACAGTATATAAGCAGTCACTCTGCACAACCCCAGTGCAGCTCTTTCTGCCCACAGGTCCTGTCCCTGTGATTTAATAACATCACCTTTTTGTACCAAAGACATCTTCAAGAATTCTTTTTTTTTTTGCTGTTGTCTCTGAACCCCCACCACCCCAAAACCCCATCATTCCATGCCAGGCAAGAAATGTAACATTAGGATCAAACTTGGTTCTTTGCCTCAAGGACCTCACTTCTGTCTCTTGCCATACCCTCCCACCCCCACCCCCCCCACAACTCTTTATATTCACCAGAATAAACTTCTTTTAGTTCCTCAAAAGCACAACATTCTGACCCCACTGACCCCACCTCATGATGCTGACTGAAGTAGCTTCACCCCCAAGCCTTCTGTTTGCTCAGCAAACTCCCACTCAACCATTATTTCTTCCCTCCCTGTGAGAAATAAGCTCACTGACTCAATCAAAGGAGGGATGTGGAGACTCGAAGCACAGTGAAACGAGGCTTTAATCAACGTTCTTGCAAGAGCAGGTGTCTGATGGACAGGCACACTCCCGGCAATTACAGCAGGCAATTTATCTCCTAGTGTGCAAGTCCCTCCTCTGATTCCTCATTGGCTGAGCACTACAGAGTTTGCAGCCTTACCCAGAAGTCGCCTATGCCCACGTAAGGCAAAAAGTAGTCTGATTGGAACAAATGTACATTCCTTGAGGTGATGCAGAGACTTTAGTTCTTTGGTGTGTGCTCATTGCAAAGCCTGTGAAAAATAAGCCTGCGAAATGGAGAGGGGAAGAAGAACCAGGATGTGAAGTGTCTAAAGGTTTGGGACTCCATTGTGGAGGGTTTGTACATATTTCTGATAGTTTGTAAATTTATTGTTAACTAGACAGCACAGCTTTTATTTGGTATTTCTGAAAATGAATCATCTCACTTACTGCTTACATCCCCAAGCCTGGTGTGAGTGTCCTGCCTATAACCTCACAACATGGCACCCATCACACTTGCTGTTTTCCTCTCCACTGGCTGTCTCCCTCACTAGACTTAGAGCAGAGGCTGTGTCTTCTTGCTTACATTTGAACACCTGGTGCTTGGTAAAATTTATTAGCTAAATGAAGAATTGTTTTGAGAATCTCAAGAACTGTGGGTATGTGAAGTGTCTTGAAAACCAAGGACAAATGTTTAGGGAACCTCTGAGATATCCCATTTCCCCAGTTTTATTCTAGAACCAGGATCTCATGGAAATTAAGCAATCTAAAACAACACACCCTCCTTGACTCAAGTAGCTGCAGGTCATTCCTGATTTGCGGTGCATGATCTGGTTCCCCAGGTCAGACTGCTTCAAACCAGGCCGGGAGGTTTCCTGTGAAGTCAGTGATACAGGATCACTCCACTGCAGGTCTGGGTAGGGCAGCTGGGATGGGTTGGGTGACTCAGTGGGAGGCTGTGACCTTGGGCAAGGAAGGAGTAGAATGTGGAAGGAGATGGGGAGGCCTACAAACAAATTTTCTTCTTTGTGTCACTGTGTTCCATCTTGGGAATGACACCTAAACCAGGCTCCAAGTCAGCAGGAAACTGGGGTCTTGTGGGAATATGAAGTTTTTATAATATTGGAGAATTAAGGAAAAACATACACGACTATGAATATAAATTAGGCACAAGGCTTTGGAAGGGGCCATGGGAATCCTGTGAAAAGTGAAATGGGCTGGTGCTGATGTGTACGTGTGGGGTGCTGGTTCTGGTAGAAAATCTGTGGTCATTCACAAACATTCATGAAAATTACCTACTTGAGGAACAAGTTTAAAAAAAAAGTCCCTGACTCCCTCCCAGAACTGTTGTTTCTGTAATCAGAGGTTGGGGCCTGGAAACCTCAGGTGAGTCTTATTTACTCAGAATGACTTATTTATGATATTAGGCACCAGAAAGGAACAGAGAGAGAGAGGGTCCCTGGGGGGACGGGCCAATGGGAGGGTGGGGGTGATTCTGCCTAGGGCTGGTTCTGGCCATGCTTACTTGGGAGTGTATGAATTTTCAGCTTGCTCCTAATATAGATGAATTTCTCCATTTTAGGATGTCCAGAGAAAGCATGATGAAGCGTGTGATGGATTTAGAAGTGATATAAAAGGGAAGTGATAGGGAGTGCTGATTAACACTGAGATTTTGAAGCTGGTAGATGGGAGATGGCAGAACCAATGAGGGAGGACTTAGCCTGTTTTGTTTTTTTTTTTCCCAGCTATAAGCCAAGGTGCTGGAATAGTGAGGAATAGGACATTAGGGGCATTACCGGCTGGAGTAGTAAAATGATAGGTTAGGAAACCTGATTGCAAGGGGTTAAACAGTGAGAGACCGAGTCTGGAGAGAAAATGAGGAATCAAGTACACATAATTTCTTAGATAAGTTTGGCAAAGAAATAACAGGGAGAAACAAAGTAGTGTTTTTAGATGTGTATGTTGGGAGGCAAAAAGACAGAGGTGGAGAAAGACGTGAAGATCCTGGAGGGAGGCAATAACATTATCTTATATACCATTGAATCCTCAGAGCATAACACAGTGCCTGGGTCTCAGTAGGTGTTCAATAAGTGTGTGTGTGTGTGTGTGTGTGTGTGTGTGTGTGTGTGTATCAATTTCTTACTTTGAAATACTTATAGTTTCCTAGGAAATTGCAAAAATGGTACAGTGACAATACCTGTCACCTAGCTTCACCCAAAGATGAAATCCACATAGCTATAGTACAACTCTACTATATCAAATCCAGGAAGTTGACATGGGTACTACACTGATAACCAGACTAGAGAGCTTGTTCAGATTTTACATGCATGCATACCATATATGTACAGTTCTATGCAATTTTATCTCATAGATAGATCTGTGTAACCATTGCTACAATCAATCCCTTGTGCTTCCTCTGTATGGTTGCCCCCAAACCCAAGAAATTCTTTATGACTTTTTATTGCAGGTCTGTTGAAGGTCTTGGTGGGATAGGGAGTGAAAACAGGTCCAGATCAGAGGCAGAGAGCTGAGAGCACATTAGCTCTACGTTGGAATTTTGAACTATGTTTATAGAACCTTGTTTTCTCCAATAAGAATTATGAAAAAGTGTAGGTGACAAGTCAATGAAGTCCTCCTGGGAAACAACTGTCAGTGACATGCACCCCTAGCAACTAACTGGATGTTTTTATTTTAATGCTCCTGAATGTAAAACCATCATCAGGTGACCAGGGGACTCAAAAAATCATAAAGTTATGTCTAAAGTTAGCACACTCGTGTTTCACTGGATGACTCTTTTGGTTTTGCTCAGGTGAAAACAACAACAACAAATAAAGCATGAATCTCTCTTTTTTGGATGCATTCTATGAACTCCAACTAGATTTCTACAAATTGAACAGAAGGGTATTTACCTTGAGCAAATACAGGGTGACTTTCTTCAGAAGTCTTAGTATTTGTTAACTTTTTGCCAACCAATCCAGATTGATTACAGTCAAATATAAGGATATGGACTTTCCTCAGGTAGAATAGTAGATTTACTTCAGGACCAGCATTCTTCTCTGTGACCTACATGGTGAAATGAGAAAAGAAATGTTATGGCAATTCTATCCATTGTTTTGGGGACGTGTAATTTTTGACAGATGGTGGCTTCACAAGGGAAAAAAATAACAAAGGAAACTTTTCTAACAGTTGGAGCCAATTTTAAAGAAATTATGGAGCATTATTTCAATGTCTCTGAATTTTCCAATATATATGACAATTATAAATTCTGAATTATTTTTCCTTCCAGTTACCCAGAAAGGACCCAAATGGGGAAACAGATACATAGGTTCCAAAATTGACTCAGGTAACGTCTGGCCATAGAAAGTCACAAAAAAGTTTAGCCAGAGATTTCTTAATGGAGTCACGGAAGAGCGTGTTATAAAGGGTGCCCCTCCTGTTCCACACTCTGCTTCTAGCTCCCCAGTGGAGTGGAGGTGCCCACTATCTAAAGGAAGAGCAGAAGGGAGCATGAATCCGGTTCTGCCTTCATGTCACACTCTTGGATGATACTGCCAATAGATCAAAGCTGGCACATGAGATGAAAACTGTCTGCTCTCCCTGGCCAAGGCAGTTCTTCTGCTGGGTATAGTCAGGCAAGATTAGAAAGAATGGGAGAGAAACTTACCAGGAAGTGTAGAAACCCAGAAACAGAAGACATCATTCCACGAAAAGTGTTTTTACTTTTCTCACCCCAGAAAAAGGCAACAAACCACATTATTCTTCATATGCTGCCTGCTATTTCCAAAACCCCTTCTGAGTCCTCAAATGATTTACTCAGTCAGAGATGAGCTCATCACCCTCCACTTGGAATTTTACTGTGAGGAGGGGGCTAAGGATGGTGGCATCTCAGAAACAAAGCATTATTTCCAAAGGTGGGAACAAGATAGGGGGAGGGAGTGATGGTGTGGGAGCCAGGACTCCAGGACTACTGTAACTACCTCCTGTCTCCAGTATAAGGGGAGGACAGCCGGATGGCACTATTCTGTGCTATAAAGACATTAATATACCTGAGACAACATTCCAGGTAAATAATAAACCTTCCCCAACTACTTTAGCTGCCTGATGAGTACAACACTTGATTTAATGCTGTCTTCTTCAATTATGACATGGCCTCAAGTTCCAAATGAAGAAACAGGAAGGCAAGATTAGACTTTGGGAAATTAATTAAAGGCTGCCAACTGAAATTTTGACATATCAAGTACGCAGTACTCCCAGACATTTAAAATAAATATTTCAGTAATCATATGAGAAATACTGGTCATCCCAATAGCTGCACTCACAAAATTGTATGGGTACATCCTGTTTCCTCCAGTAATTTATAGACACTCAGGAAATAAATCCCTTTTTAGTAAGTATATGAAAAGAGGAGAAACCTCACCAGTAACTGGAGAGATGCAAGCAAACTCACCCAAGACACCATGCCCATTAGATTAGCAAACCTTAGAAGGTCTGATTATAACAAGTTTTGGCACATTAAAAATTGGCAAATTGTCTATTGGCAAGGAAATAGCACCTGTCATTGCAATGAACTGTGGGAAAATGTAACTTGTGCAGGATTCTGGAAAGCCACTTGGCAGGACCCATAAAATCAGCATGGTACAATCTCAGAGATTCTCTTGCCAGTGTTGGTGAGGAGACACATCGTAGGAGGTTCACTGCAGCATTTCTTGGGGTTAGTGGGGACCTGGAAGCATCCTATGTGTCTATCACTAGGGTACTGGATAAGCAGAATGAAGGAGGTGAACACCCGGGAGAACTAGCATGCAGAAGTAACAAACCAGGTCTTCAAAGAGCAACAGGGATAAATCTTAAGAACAGCGGTGAGTCACAAAAGGGAATTTATAGGTCACAGTACCACTGGTGTAAGTTAAGAATAGACACTCATACACAGGCCAAACACTATGTATTTCAAAGATACATCCATATTTCTAAATAACCATATGGAAAGTAGATGAAAAGGATATATATTTAAAATGCACAAGAGTGGATGCTTATGGGGGAAGGAAATAAAGAGAAGATAGGACATAAGAAAAAAAATAAAATAATATAAAACAAAAGAGGAGCCTTGTCCATACTGTGATGATGGTGTGCCATGGACAGATGAGTGTACTTTTCTCAACTCTGTGCCCCTGGGTCTAAAGGAAGGAAAAATAACCACAAAAAATAACAACAAATTTCTTCAAAGAAATGTATGATTTCCTCCTCTTTGGCCGTCTGTAACTTGTCTTAGAAGTTTGTAAGACAGAAAAGGGTAAAAACAGCAAAATATCAGCTGTGATTTCAAAAGATTGGAGACCTGGAGAGGGAATAATCATTCTAATATGATATTAAGGAAGAAATGGTTTTATTTATCAACAAAGGAAAAACAAAGCCCATTTTCCTCACACCCAGAAAAGTTCTTAGCTTTTGATTTACTATAAACTGTCACTCAACAATTGTTTTTCTGATGTTCCAGTTGGCTTCAAGTCATTCAATATCCTGACCTACTTGTAACAATTATTGCTAAACCCAGGCTTTTTCTTTGCTCTTTTCTTTCTCTTTCACTTTTTGTTGTTTAGTTCATAGGTTTCATAAAAATGATGTTTCCCTGCTATTTGACAGGCAAAAATCCCAAGAACTTTTGCCTTGATTAAAGTTGTGTTTCTTTCCTTAGGGAAGAATACCAGAAATCTAATACAACTGAGGCTTGAGAAGCAAAAACATTAACACCAAATTACTGTCTAAAATGATTTTCTATTTTAATATTTTACTAGCTTTTCCCTCTAATTGTCCCAAAGCACCTCAAATTTTTCATTTATTCATTTTGTTCATTAGAACAACTAGCACAGGCTAAGTGTTAGAGTTGCCACATCTCTTTCAAAGTGGAGAAGGTAATCTAGTCACCCCATTTTTGGTAAGAGATGCTTCAGCCTCTAGGTTAACTGATCAGTCTGAGGAGATTAAGACAAAACAAAGTCATTCTTTGCTATTATCATCCTCGATGTCATATATGCCTTCTTTATGACATTCGTGAACTCAAGTAGAGCCAGTATCCAAATAAAGGGGGAATGACCTTAATTTTTCATATTTGCATCAGATCTGACTTCTGTGGTATATAACAAATAAAATGAGAGTTCCTTACTGATTCCAGAAGAAACCAAAGAGCAAGTAAAGGGCCTCATGCTTTAATACTTTGCACCAAACCTTGAACTAATGATCAATGTTTAAGTTCATACTACCAAACATGACTTGAAAAAGATAGAAGAGAGAGGATAAAGACATAACAAATGGCATTACAGTGAAAAAAATTAGTCAGCGTTTGTCCCTTGTATACGAAAATTCATATTAATCATCTCATAAACTTACCTTTCTTTCATTCATACACACATATACAAAATCAGCTCATCAGAATTGGGAACAGAAGCCATTATGCCAGAAACAAAAAGTGCCTCCCTCCCTCAAAGAGCAGATATGTTAAAGCAAAATCTTGAATGCCTATCAGTCTTGGGGAAGCCCACCCTGCAGCATAGGCTGACATGGAGTCATTTACAGCCAAACTGCCAGACCAGGAGCACCAACCAGGGCTCTCTGCCAGCCCTGATTACGGGGACTATGAATGGCTCTTTGCAGCGCCCTATCTCCTCCTTTCGCCTGTTTGCCTGTCCCTTTTGGAATCTGTTCCAGGGGAATTGCTTAAAAACAGGGACTAACAGATAAAAAGTGAGTTTTAAACAGGCTGTAATCTAACCAAGCCATTGATCAATATAAAGCTATTAAAACTCATACAATTAGGGGCACCTGGGTGGATCAGTTGGTTAAGCATCTGAGTCTTGATTTCAGCTCAGGTCATGATCTCACGGTTTGTGGGATTGAGCCCCATGCTGGGCTCTGCATTGATAGCAGAGACTGCTTGGGATTTTCTCTCTCCCTCTCTATCTGACCTTCCCCCGGTTTCGAGCACAAACTCACTCTCTCTCTCTCTCTCTCAAAATAAACATAAAAAACCCTCATAACTTTAATTTTTTCTTAGGTTTTTCCTATGTTAAAGAGCAAAGGGCAGATTCCCCCATGCATGTAACTTACAACTTTCATAGAAATGTGTCTTTAAAACTGAGCAACCTGAAAGTATATTCTCTTTCCTTAATCTTTTTTTGTAATCAACTTGTTTCTTCAAATTTAAGCATTCATGACATCAAACTACCTAAAGCCATAAACATGTTCACAGGCTTGCCATGTACCAGAGTCTGTTCTCAGGACTCCTTTAATGCTTCAACAACTTGGTAAAGTATTATCATCTTTGCTTTAGAGACAAAGGAACTGAAGCAAAGAGATATTAAGCAACTTGCCCAGTGTCACACAGGCAAATGGAAACAAGGTAGGAAAATAGGCTGGAGGAGTAGGTACTCCAGAGAATGTAGGGAGGCCTTATAGGTAGAGTTAGGGTTATGCTGAGTCTTCTAATATGATGGGAAGCCATTGGAGGGTTTTGAGGGGGGGGTGACAGGATCTAAGTTTTAAAAAGATTGCTTTGGCTGCTTTGCAGAGAATGAAAGGTGGGAGCAAGTGTAGGAGAAGAGAGATAACTGGAAGTCAGTGGCACTAAAGAGATGATAAGGCTTGGAGGAGGGTGCCAGTGGGGAGTCAGGTAAAAAGGGGTCAGATTTACTGAAGGATTGGTTGTGACATGTTGGGAGGGACTAAGTCAAGGATGTCTCCGCAGCTTTTGGGTTGAGCAAGTGGATGGGGCTATCTTTTCCACCTTAAGTTCTATTTGGACATGTTAAGTTTGGAAAGCCTAAAGAATATGCAAATGGAGATGGTGAGCAGGCTGTTGGATATTCAAAACTGCTTTCTATGCTTTTTATCTTGAGGAGAAGGAGGACTCCATGTTTGGGGCAGAATTTCACCTCAGGGACTCCATTCCAGCCTTCCTTTAACTCCAAGTCTGACCTTACCAACTGAGCAGCATGGCTATGCACTCCCCTGCCTTGTTGCCTCCACAGTGGCCATTCTCATCCTAGTCCTCCTTAACCAAATAGCAGTTTGAAGGACCAACAGGAGTTTACCAGAACAAAGAAAGCACATGTTTAGCACAGAGAACCATTTGTGTAAAGTCAAGGAAGTTTGAAATGTCATATTATGCTTCAGAGATTTACAAGTAGTTTTTTTCTTATATATGAATTGCATGGGAATGAGTGACAGGAATATGAGTATCAAATAAGATCATTCATTCAAAAATATTTGTGTGCCTGACAAGATCACTTCTTCTCATGGAGCTTAGATGTGTGTGTGTGTGTGTGTGTGTGTGTGTGTGTGTGTGTGTTCTTTGGGGACCTTGAAGTATTAGATAAAATTACATGTATTTCTAATGTGTTGGATAATAAACTAGAGAAACAAGGTAACCTCAGGAAATAGTAAGCAATATTATAAATGGGGTAAGGCAACACAAAGTGACTTAAGAGACTAGTTTTGGGTAGTCAGTGCTGGAATGAATTTGACCTGAGTCCTAAAGGCAAGCCCACTGAGAGATGGCAGGGGAGAAGAGTCTCAAATGGCTCCCCAAAAGGAGTGAGGTTGGCCTGTTAAAAGAAGGCCAGTGTAGCTGAGTGTGGACTGCAGGACAAAGATGGAATAGGTGAAGGTCAGAGAGATGGCAGAGGCCAGGACAAGGGGTTTGCAGGTTTCTAGGTGGGAAGGGATGCCACAAGAAAGTTTTAAGCAAAGATGTATATGATGTTATTTGTTTTTATATCATTTAACTGTATAGAAAATGAGTTACTGCTGGTAAGAAGATAGTATGGAGACCAGCTATGAAGTCATTTCTCTGTTCCCCATTAGATGTTGATGGGAACTTCACTAGGGTATAGGGTGGTAGCATCAGAGATCAAGAGAAGAGGACAGATTGGTATGAATTTTGGAGGTAGAACCAACTGGATCAGTTGATAGGTTAGATGGGGCAATAGGAAGGAGGTGAAGGGAGGACTCAATAGGAGTCCTGGGTTTCTGCTGAGATAGGAAGACTGGGAACATAACATGGGGGATTGGGGCAAGGGAGTCAAGAGTCCTCTCTTGGGTTGCTTAAATTTAACTACAAATTTAAGAGTCATTAGCTCATGGATGATGTAAGCACACTGTCTGTGGGAACTGTAAAGTACCAGAAAAAAAGAGTCACATCTCTTGTGGCAAGATAATATTTGGAAATACTGGCTGATGTGCTTCCCCCTGGCCATACCTCTCCCTATTCTTCAGGTGTAAGTGAGAGCATTCCACACTCCTGGCCTTCAGAGTGGGTCCTTATGGCATGAATGCAAAAAGAATCCAGTCTGGGTTCAAAACAGGCCCATGAAACTCTTGGCAGACACACCAGGGACAAAGACAGGTGATGCTATGAATAGGGATGCCAAAGGCAAGTGTCCTTTTCTCATGCCACTGTCCTGAATCTACTACAGGAAGTTTGTACTATGAGGTTCCTATAATTGGGTGGGGCTGAGTTTCTTCTGTCAGGTGAATAGAGCTTGAGGTAGAATTTAAGTCTGTATCTATGTATCTTTTTTTTCTCCCAAGTTTTAAATCCATGTTAGTTAATATACAGTGAAATATTAGCTTCAGGAGTAGAATTTAGTGATTCATCACTTGCCTAGAACATCCAGTGCTCATCACACAAGTGCCCTCCTTAATACCCATCACCCATTTAGCCCACTCCCCCCTCCCACTCCAGCAACCCTGTTTGTTCTCTACAGTGTCTCTTACAGTTTGTCTCCCTCTCTGTTTTCATCTTTAGTTTTCCTTCCTTTCTCCTATGTTCATCTGTTTTGTTTCTTAAATTCCACATATGAGTGAAATCATATAGCATTTGTCTTTCTCTGATTTCACTTAGCATAATATGCTCTAGTTCCATCCATGTTATTGTAAATGGCACGAACGATTTCATTCTCTTTGATGGCTGAGTGATATTCCATTACACACACACACACCACATATTCTTTATCCATTCATCAGTCAATGAACATTTGGTCTCTTTGCATAATTTGGCTACTATTGATAGTGCTTCTATAAACATTGGGGGTACTTGTGTCCCTTTGAATCAGCATTCCTATATCCTTTGCATAAACACCTAGTAGTGCAATTGCTGGTCATAGGGTAGTTCTATTTTCAATTTTTTGAGAAACCTCCACACTGTCTTCCAGAGTGACTGCACCAGTTTGCATTCCCATCAGCAGTGCAAAAGTGTTTCCCTTTCTCCACATCTTCACCAACATCTGTTGTTCCCTAAGCTGTTAATTTTGGCCATTCTGACAGGTGTGCAGTGGTATCTCACTGTGGTTTTGATTTGTAGTCCCCTGATGATGAGTGGTGTTGAACATTTTTACATGTGTCTGTTAGCCATTTGTATATCTTCTTTGGAGAAATATGTGTCTTCTGCCCATTTCTTCACTAGATTATTTATTTTTGGGGTGTTGAATTTAATAAGTTCTTTATAGATTTTGGATACTAACCCTTTATCAGATATGTCATTTGAAAATAGCTTCTCCCATTGCATGGTTGCCTTTTAGTTTTGTTGTTTCCTTCACTGTGCAGAAGCTTTTTATCTTGATGAGGTCCCAACAGTTAATTTTTGCTTTTGTTTCCTTTGCCTCTGCCAACATATCTAGTAGGAAGTTGCTATAGCCAAAGTAAAAGAGCTTGCTGCCTGTTTTACTTCTAGGATTTTGATGGTTTCCTGTCTCACATTTAGGTCTCTTATCCATTTTGAATTTATTTTTGTGTATGGGGTAAGAAAGGGGTCCAGTTTTCCCAACAGCATTTGTTGAAGAGACTTTTTTTCCCACTGGATATTGTTTCCTGCTTTGTCAAAGATTAGTTGACCATATTGTGGGTCCATTTCTGGCTTTTCTATTCTGTTCCATTGATCTACGTGTCTGTTTTTGTGCCAGCACCATATTGTCTTGATGATTACAGTTTTGTAATACAGCTTGAAGTCTGGAATTGTGATGCCTACTGCATTGCTTTTCTTTTTCAACATTTCTTTGGCTCTTTGGGTCTTCTGTGGCTCCATACATATTTTAGAATTGTTCTAGCTCTGTAAAAAATGCTAGTTGTATTTTGATGGGGATTGCATTAAATGTGTAGATTGCTTTAAGTAGTATAGACATGTTAACAATATTTGCTCTTCCAATCCATGAACATGGAATGTTTTTTCCATTTCTTTTTGTCTTCTTTGATTTCTTTCCTAAGTGTTCTACAGTTTTCAGAGTACTGATTTTTTACCTCTTTGGTTAGGTTTATTCCTAGGTATCTTATTGCTTTTGGTGCAGTTGTAAATAGGATTGATTCCTTGATGTTTCTTTCTGCTGCTTCATTATTGGTGTTTAGAAATGCAAAAGATTTCTTCCATACATCTATATCTAATCTCTTTTTATTTTTACATTTGTGTAATAGTCCACCTTACTCAGTACTCATTTATATGCCAAGGAAAACACTTCCTTGTATTAGCACATTTAATCTTCATGATAATTTTTTAGGTGGGAATAAAATCTCCATTTTACAAAATGAGGGATCTGAAGCACTCAAAGATACGGTCACATGATTTGTACATCTGAGTCTGTGCCCTATCAAATTCCTACCTATAATTTCACACCCTTGTTTCCTCAACACTAAGTGAGATAGAGAATAATCCTGTTTCCCTGGAACGCTAGAATATTTTACCCTAACAGGGTAATAAAGTTTCCATTGCAGCTTTTAAATGCCAGTGCAATTTTCCCTAGCTTTTATCCATCAAGTTTTCAAAAACTGTAAGGCTGACTCTGGGTGCCTCCTAGCTGTCCACCAGCTGGTTTGGCTTAGTTTTATCACTGATGGGACATGCTTGGTAGGAAGACCTAGTATGACCTTCCTGAGGTGTGTTGGCAATTCCAGGTCAAGACTATTTTGACTTTCTTTTTCAAGCAAATGGAGCTGCAGTGTCTCTCTAGTGAGTAGAAATGTGTATATATAGAACAGCAGCTGTGAGAGATTTAGCAGCATGCAGATCGTTCCAGAACCATAGGGTTCTTTGTTTAAGCTAGTAACAATCCAGTGATGCAGTCACTCCTACCATGTGAAAATGGACATTATACCTGGGAGTAATAGTTCTTGAGCTCTTGCATTATCAGTAGGCTTGGATTTATTTGCTTAAAGATGTAAAACTATGGACGTCTCATTGTCTCGGTGGAAAGCATCATCCTCTCCAGAAATGCAGGCCATGTTCAGAGCTCAGTTGCCTGGAAGGTGTGGAGAGCTCATGATGGAATCACCCTTTCTAGTTAGAAAGTACAGTAATAAATCAAACACCCAGACAGAAAAAAGGCTCTTTGGGACAGAATTATCTAAAAGGTACTGCTTTCTTACAACATTTCTATAGCTTTTGTCTAGAATTTACAATCTGTTCTTGATTTTTTTTTTAAATTCTAGTTCATCTATAAAATGGAGACCTCAGTTCTGCCACCAAGTGGCTAGCCCAGAATTCCATAGCATTCTCCTGTCATGTAATTACCTACTCCAGGGGATGAAGCAAACTTTCATATGGAGGGCTGTATAACATTGCCCTTCTCTTCTTACAGTAAAAAATGAGCTCTTGCAGCAATTATCCGTGGATGTGTCAGTCCCAAAACATAGAGCAGGCCTCTCTCCTGGTACCTCACCTACCCCTAATCCTCACTGCCTCTCCTGCCTCTCTGCAGACAGCTGGTCTCCTCAAAGGGCATTTCCATTGGTACACTCCGTACTGTTGTAACAAAATGGGTCACTTTTTAAGGCTTTTAGCTTTTGCAGTCATGACAGGGCAAAGACTGATGTGGTAGGTGTTGTCTTCAGCACTCCTTCCTACTTCCTCTCTATCTCTCCCAGGGAGGGGCATTCATCCTCCTCACTGATCTCTGTGCTTTCCTTTGTTAAGGACAAGCTGGGTAGTGGTGGGAAGGAAATAAAAGGAAAGCAGAATTGGGGAAAGATAGACAAGCCCAACTAAGTTCCAGTCACCTGGAACCAGAACATTTATTTGGATCCTAGTGTACTTTGTTGGAGGGACAAGCAGTCAGGTTCCATAGGATGGACCCTGTGAGAGTAACACTACCTGTTTTTGGCGCTTTCCAGCTTAAGTCACCCTCCTCTATCTCAGAACCTATGTGCCTGCAATTCCTGAATTCTGACCTCTGGTGGGCTACAGAAACATCCCAGTTTGGGGGTCTATTAAAATGGTTTTCTTTTAAAATCAGAAGAAAAAAATGAATATAAATAAGGCTGGATTGTATTTTTGTACTAATGCCGTTGTAAAATACAGTTTTCAATATTTATGGGGGAAGGATCTCATAAAGGCAAAAGCTCTCAAAGCTCTGTCCTGTACCACCTCCTGAGATCCCATAGCCTACTACAATCTATTGGGGATGGTTAAATTCAGGGCTGAAATATTTGCAACTCTGATTGCCAACAGACCTAACCAAATTCTCCAACTTTGCTTTTAATAAAATCTGTGCAGTAGCTTGATCTTCATCTAACTCCTCTATTGCTCAGTTGTCCTGCATCTGGGTGAACTCTTCAAACTCCAGCACGTCAGCACGATCCTTTCACATTCTCAGCTGCTTATTTCAGTGGGCCAAACCCATTCTCTTCACAAACTTCTATATGTTTCTACTATGTTATTCCTGACACCTTCTCATTCGACTAAATTTAATTTGAATAAAAGTTTTACTGCTTGAGGAACTTTACTTCAAATGCACTCCTATGATTTGGGGGCCACTCTGTAGCATACAGAGCACCTAGAGAGATATGAGACTTCCAGGACCTGACACACGAAAGGACTCTTTGTATTTGGTTGTGCTCACCACAGCCTTGACTCTAATGGCCAGGTCAAATGTCTCCCAAATGGACTTCCCTTTTCCATTCTAGTCCCTCAAACCTGTTTTCCATACCACAACTGGAACAATCCATTAAAATACACATTTGAATACATCGATGTCAATTGTGTGTGCCTAAAGCCCTGTATTTGGGGAAAAAACCAAGATGTTAATATGACCCACATGGCCTGGGGGTCTGGCCTTGCACAAGGCAGACTCTCCATCCTACTGATGACGCTCTTTGCACAGGCATCCAAGCTCTTGGACCACACCCCTCGTTTTCCATACCAGAGCCTTCAAGTGTGCTATTCCCCAGCACCATCAGCTGGTGTTCCTTCCCCAGTAATGTCTCCTTATCTTCAAGGAATGGCATTAATGTTGCTCTCTCAGAAAGTTGTCTGACCCTCAAATCTAAAAGCCCTCAATATCTTCACTGACCACTTTGTATTTCTTTGAAGGACTTATCAAAACTTGAGATGACATTTGTGTGATTACTTATTTAATGTCAGTCTCTCCCATTGGATCATAAACTCCATGTGGACAGGGTCTATATTTGTCTTGTTAACCATAGGTCTCCAATGTCTAGCACCAAGCCTAGATCACTTATGACGTTATGAAGATTTTTTTTTAAATGAATGACTAAATCCATGCTATAATGAGATCTTTGTAGTTAAGATTTTAGAGTGGGTCTGCTATTGGTTTCTTGTTCTTCCTTATTAAGGAACTAATGATAAACCTATGCAGTGTGGCTGAGAATAATCTGTATTTTTTCTGGACCCTCTTCTGGATGACATATATTATTCTTGTCCTGCTATGAGTCCTATTCTATTTCAGGACTCCTAGTGTTCATTACAGTTCTTTTGCTTTATGCTTTTGCACTTGCTCAAAGAAAAGTCATCAAGTATGAAATCTCCTCTATCAGTGATTTCTACTGAAGTCTTGGCATCTCTCCAATTTTCTTTACAGCTTTCTGGATGTCTCTTTAACTTTCTAATGAAAAGGACTTCATGATGCTGTGCTCTTATTTAACTTGAGCATCCTGTATCTGTGTTCTCTTTGGTAGCTTCATTCTCTCTGTAGGACTGCACTCCATGACTGTGGTGGTGAGGGCACCTGCATTCTGGAATAACAATAAGAGTTTTTATTGAGTGCTTAATATGTGTTAGGCACTGTTCTAAGTATTTGCACATTTAATCCTCAGACAAAATTAATGAGGCAAGATCTATTATAATCCTCATTTACAGATCAGAAAAACCAACGCAGGAGAGTTTAACTAACTTGCCCAAGGACATACTCTAACAAATAGTACAGCCAAGATTTGAACCTAGGCAGCTTGGCCCCAGAGTTCTGGCTGGTCACTACTAAATACCAGGCCTCCCTAGGACTCATGAAGGCTATAACATTTCTGGGTAACTTCATTATGAAAGAAATAATTAGGGAGTGGCTCAGGGAATCCATCTCCTTTCCTGCTCCCCTGGTGACTGTGGTACATAGGTAGATGGTAGGTAGATATGGAATTTTCTTCTGGCTTGGAAGTAATTGTTACCTTGGCCAGTCACTCTTTCTCAAATGGGGCAGCTGCTTTTTGCTCAGCAAAAAGAATTGGCATACACGTACTGAAAAAAAGGTAAATGTTTAGAAGCTGATGTGCATGTCATATGGCACAGTACTGGTCATAATAGGAACTCAAAAATCTCAAATGAAGAAAATAACACAAGTTATGGGCTCTTCAGTTTGGGTTCCTGGCTCATTTTCTATGTTGAAGTCCATTTCTCCAATATAACAGAAGATACAGAAATAATTAAATGCACCCAAGAAGCTAAAAGATCAAAGAATGATGCTGGAAAATGGTTATCATCTTAAGTCTTAATACTTAAACCATCAGAACACATCAGGTAAGACATTTCTCTCTGGGCTTCCATGCACCATCACAACCAAGGAACAGCTGGATTCTCTCAGAGAACTGTCTTTCCTGGGCATCTCTTCCCATACACTCCTTCCCTATATCTTTCTGATATAGTCTCCTAACACTACCTTGCATCATGTAGCCTACTCAACAATCCAAACCTACTGCCATGCCAGGAACTCTCAAACTTAGTCTCCTGCTTCGCCTTGGGGCCCTTTTATACCTCCTCTTCTTGTTTATGCCTTGTGTTATTTTCCTCTGCTCATTAATGCATGTCTCATGCTTATCTTCCCCCTGCCCCAAGTCTGTTCCTAATTTCTTTTCTGCTCATTTTCCCTTTACAACCATTTTTATCACAATGCTATCAAAATGGAAATTAATGATAAAAGATAAAAGACATCTAGCCACAGATAAATTTTAAATTCTAAATATTTAGGTTCAAAGAGAGAATAAAACAGAAAATATAGGCTTATAACAATAAATGGCAACAAAAAAGTTATATATCTATGAGATGCAACTAAGACTACATTAAGGGGGAAATTTCATAACATTAAATATTTTTATTTTTAACCTAGAGTGACTAAAAATAAAAGAACTAAACTTTCAACTCAAGAAAGTAGTAAAAGAAAAAATAAATCAAGAGAAAGTAGACATAGGTATATAAAATAACAAAAGCAGAAAACATATTTAGAAAAAGAGAAAAGAGTAGATAAAACCAAAACTTTTTTGAAAATCTAATAATTTTAATATATAAGTATGTTAAAAAGAGAAAATTCAAAAAAATAAAACTGGGAATAAGAACTAGGATATAATTATTATGTGGGGTGCCTGGGTGGCTCAGTCAGTTGAGTGTCCAGCTCTTGATTTCAGTTCAGGTCATGATCCTGGGGTTGTGGGCTGAGCTCCACACTGGGCTCTGTGCTGAGCATGGAGCCTGCTTAAGATTCTCTCTCTCTGCCCCTCTCCCCTGCTCACACTCTCCCAAAAATTAAAAAAAAAAAGGATATAACCATCATGTTCAACTTTATGCCTATAAATTTGCATTGCTTGTACTACTAAAAATTTAGAACAAATACACTTCAATGGAAAAATAGCTATAATATATCTAAATACCACAGAGAACAATTTAGCCATTATAAATAATGAAGAATTTGGGGCATCTGGGTGGCTCAATGGTTGAGTGTTGGACTCTTGATTTCAGTTCAGGTCATGATCCCAGAGCATGCTTAAGATTCAATCTCCCTCTCTCCCCCTCTCCCTCTCTGCCACTTCCCTGTGCTCTTTCTCTCAAATTAAAAAAAAAAAAAATTTCTATAGATAGGTTGTGAAGGGCTCTGGCCCAGGATTAACCCTGACTAGGGGGATTCTTAGAGTCTTCTCTCCGTGTTCAATGTTCAACCTGCTTACTTTGGCCCCTTCGCCACTGACTTTCCTATGGTCCTCTCTGATGTTGTCCTTGGTATCCTTACAGTCTTAATAGCTCTTTCATCATCAAATCCAGCAAATCTTCCACTCGAAACTTTTAACAACTCAGCAGTCAGTTTAACAATGTTTATTTCTGAGGGATTTAAATGTGTGTGTATGTTCATAACATACAAGACACAGTCTGTGCCCTCAAGAAACTGACAGTTGCATATAACGATTCAGTAAAAACAACAAAGCAAGATTTTATTAAGTACCTCAAAACAAATCTGTAAGGTTGCTCTGAGGTTTCAGGTAGGTAGAACATATGAAAATGCTTTGTAAACTGGAAAGTGGCATGCAAGTATTGGTAATTATTATATTTGTTTTATTTTCCTTGTTACAGTTGCAACAAAAACTCCTGATAACCTGCATCGTATGTAAATTGTCTCCCTAATTTCAAACTCTTGCTTAGCCTGCCACTCTTTTCACCCTTCACATAACCCACAAGACCTACCCCAGTGGTGAAAATGATGGATGCAGAAGAAGGAGCACCCCAAAAGAAAAAGGTGAAAGGGAATGAGTGGGAATTTATAAAGGACTTATTGAGCTGAGTGGGTACATGGCAATGCAATTTGTAAAATCAGCTTCTTTGTATATATAAAAATTGGACAAAAAGAAGTTTGATATTTTATACTGTTTGGTATTTGAACATTTATGTTAGAATACTCCATACTACACATTTTTTGAATATGCTTTGGATCCTAAAAATATTATGTGTTAATGCCTTTTGAACTTAACCCACAACTATACTGGCTTCAATTATTTGGCCATTCTCACCTTAACATAATACATCTATTTTAGTAGTATATATAACCAATCCTCATTTTAAGCACACATGTAGGAAAAAAAAAATCAATGAACAGAATTAGGCTAAACATTACTGTGTTGAAGTTAATGATGGAAAATATTTCCATAGGTTTTATGTAATTATTTCCATAGTTTCTTCACATTTCTCTCCAAAAATCATCATAGGAGGTGACTACTTTAACATTTTATTGACTGAATTAATGATTCTTTGATAACTTACAGCCTTAGAAAGTCTGGAGAATTGTCAATTTGTGCATTAAAATAAACAAGTATTTGCTTTTTAGTCACCATGGATTATCACTGATTATACTCCAGTATTTAATCCAGATTAATTAAAAGCTCAATAAAATTATTTTTAGCCATAGCATCTTAAATAAGAAACTCCACAAATAGCAAGCAAACAACAAAACTCTTTATGTTTTTCCATTTTTCCTAAGAATAGAAATGTTATAGTGTAGGCTTTCATTTTCTTTTTAAAATCATCATAAAAATACCACTGACAATTGAAAAAATTCTATGTTGATTATATTGAATTAAACACGTTTTTTGTGGAAGCCCCAGGAACATAATTGCTAATACATTTAACTGGAGATTATATGATATTTTAAAAACATGTATATGTGAAAAATTTTGTAACTATGATATATGAATATTTAAGAGTTGCTCCAATTTTCTATATATTTGAGGTAAAGATGTTTATACTAATGATTTGCCTAGTGTTTAAATGATTCAGAAAATCAGCTTTTGCTCTTGAGCCCCAAATTTATGCAACAGCATTTAGAATCAATTCATGGAATCTAAAAGAAACATTTAGAAGACAAGGAATATTATTTAAAAGCAGTAAAAACTTTTAAAACAACTCACTATAATTAATTAGCAGCAAAATTTCTTTTAAACATTTCATCTATTTCTGAAAAATTATTTAATATCTATAAGTTTATTTTCTTTCTTTCCAAACAGATTCATCATTTTTGTGAATAAATTGAAAGGATTCCTAATTCTCTGACATACTATAAAGCAGAGATTAAATGTACATGATACTTAAAAAAATTGTTTTTCAATATAGGAGTAAACTTAGGGAATCAATATGTTCAAATCATGACAAATATACTTATTTAACAATTCTCTTCTATGTTTGATCTTCTATTTAATTTTTTATTAAAAAATTTTTAATGTTTATTTATTTTTGAGAGACAGAGAAAGAGCACAAACAGTGGAGGGGACGAGAGACAGGGAGTCACAGAATCTAAAGCAGACTCCAGGCTCCGAGCTGTCATCACAGAGCCCAGTGAGGGACTCCAACCCATGAACCGGGAGATCATGACCTGAGTCAAAAGCAGATGCTTAACTGACTGAGCCACTCAGGTGTCCCTTAATTTTTTTTAGATATATATAGAGAGACAGCATGAGTGGGGGAGAGGGACACAGGAACAGAGATAGAATAACTTAAGCAGGCTCCATGCTCAGCGTGGAGGCTAACCCCAAACTCTGGGATCATGACCTGAGCTGAAATCAAGTCAGATGCTCAACCAACTGAGCCACCCAGGCAACCCTGATCTTCTGTTTTAGATCATTTGACATTAGTATCAATTTATATGAGGTTCTTTTTAGCATGAGCAAACTGCCACCACTTCAGAAACAAAAATTCTTGAGTTTAAGTATGAAGTAGACTTTTATCAATGAAACAAAAAAATTACCAAGGGCAGAGAATACTCTGTAGGTGCATCTTATTTACCCATAATATTTATTTAAAAATGTGTAGAGCCTGTTTAAAAAATAGTATATAAATAAAGGAAATGCCTCATAAAATCTTGTGATTTTTTTTCTCATGTAAACATGCTTATTTGCAAATTTAAAATTTCAGTTATTTTTTTCCTATAAGAAGTAAAATAAAGGCAAAGTCAAATTAGCATAAAGTTATTTTCAGTTAAAAAAAAAAAAAAGCTCATCTTCTTAGTTTCCAAAGAACCAAAAACGTATGTAGTCTTAAAAAAACACATAGTCACTGGAGGGATACGGAAACTGAAGGATTCAGTATGAAATTTGGAGCAAAAAGCTAAACACACAAGTAAAACAATTTATATCTGGACTATCAAATTCTTCCTTTATCAATATTTTATCTAAATAAGGGAAGATTTACAAGATGGACAATGAAATTCACTAATATTTGGTAGGGTCAAAATTCATCTAAAAAGTAAATTTGTATTTATTGAACAGAATAGAATTTTCTGAATTGTTTCAGTACTTGTCTGCTCATTATAAATGAAAAGCACAAGATGATGTCTCCATAGCATAGTTTTCAAAGACATTTTCTTGGTTTTAAATCTTTCCTTTATATATGTAAAGGACCATGATAAGAAAAGTCATTCAGAGATGGCCTTTTTCACTGTTATTCACCTTAGCTTAGTTCAGTGGGGTCATTACATTTAAACCAGGCATAACAAATTTGCAAAGTTCCAGCTGATGATATGCTCAGCTTTTCACATTTTGTAGGTGGCAATCATTTGAGGTTTCTTTTCTGGTGATCTATACAGGAAGTTTTAAGGAGATATACAAAGATCAGGATTTTGTTATCCAAGTTCAACACCTGCTGGTATGGAAAGTGGGTGAATGTAATCTGGAAACTGGCTCTTGAAGGTGGTAAAGGTATAGATTTGTCACGTGGTTCATTCAACGTCCTAAGCAACAACAATAAAGCTAACCATTTAAGTGACAAATTAGCTCAACCAGTGCACACCAGCTGTACTCACCTCCTGGGCAGCTCCAGCTCTTCAGGCTATTCCTTCCAGGTTCTTCTTTACTGATTTCCTAGGTCCTGTCAGCCATCTTGTTCTGTCCAGAGCATACCAAACCAATATACCGGAAACGAGGACAGCCCTTCTGCAATAATGAAATACTTCGTCCAGTATTCTCAGGGAGGCCAGACCACTGGTGATAGGATCCTCAAATAAACACTGGCAAGGTTTTCTCCTTGTTCCGTCTCAAGGAAGCAGACAGAACTTTCCTACACTTGGGAAACTGGGTATCTGTTTCAATTAAATTCCTTTACCTGCATTGAGCAGCCACTAGATGAAGAAAAATCCATTTCTTGAAAGCAGAATATACATTCGTTGGTACTTGCATCATTCAAACACTAATGAATTGTATAATATTTACTCTGGGTTTTTGAAAGTTTGACAAAGGGGTTCAAGAAATGTCTGAAGCTGTTTAAGCACTTTTCTTTATACAATGGATTCCTTTGGCCCCTGTTACGTACAATTTTCAGTTTCTGTTTCCTACCAAGATGCTTCCCAAGACACACTGAATCTACTGCAGAAAACGGCCCGAATGGCCTAAACATATTTAGCTTAAATTCTCTTTGCACAAGGATAAACGCCACCCTTTTCGCGTTGCAGTGACGGACCTCAAGACAAAACTCAGGGGTGCTCTTCACAAGGATGTCCTGGGGGCAGCACTGAGGAGTGGCATCGCTGGGCTTCATTGTCACTCAGTCCAGTCCCTGCGAGCAGGGCCCTGCTTCGCCGCAGGTTGGCACTGCAAGTAGGGGAGGCGGTGCCACCTGGTCAGGTCAACGGCGCGGGCCCAATCGCCACGGTTTCTGTGCAGGGCACCTGCGCACGTGGGTGCACGTGGGCACATTTGGGCGCAGCCCAGACTCCAAGTACCTGGTGGCCTCCCCTCCCCGCGCGGGGGCGGTGTTCTGGCCTCGAGGATCCCCCTCCCCATGCGGGAGGTGTGGTGGAAGGGAGGGGTTGCATTCCCTTGCACCTTATCTGATAGAGCAGACAGTTCGTGGATTCGGGTGGCAGTGGCAAGTGTCAGTTGAACGGAGCAGGGACGTTTCCGGGCACAAAGCTATTCCCTCTGGTCACAAGGTGCATCGCCTTGGCGGGTTCTGGCCAATAGGTGGGGTGGGGGGATTTGGGCACAGGGAGAACGTGGGTCAGAATGACCGCTTGCCACTGTAGTAGCCTTGTGGGTATGGTAAGAGCAAGGGACAGCGAGAGCCAGGAGAGAGGGCTTCCAGGCTTCATCCGGCCGCCAAGCATCCCTAGCTGGATTTAGGGGCCCATTAACAAGAGGCTTTGTGCAGTTTGGGGCACTTTCATCCACGCCAGGGTTATTATGATTGTGTGGTTTCAGGCCAATAGAGAAGAGGGTTTTAAAGTAGGTGTGTATGGGGGCACCTGGATGGCTGTCGGTTAAGCCTCCGAATTTGGCTGGGTCATGATCTCCTGGTCCATGAGTTCGAGCCCCGCATAGGGCTCTGTGCTGATAGCATAGAGCCTGGAGCCTGCTTGTGTCTCCCTCTCTCTCTCTCTCTGCCCCTCCCCTGCTCATGCTCTGTCTCTCAAAAATAAATACGTTAAAAAAATTTTTTTAAGTAGGTGTGTATGGGAGTGGGGTAGGGGCATAAAGTAAGGGACTTTTCAGGGCCTTTAAAATCTTGCTAATGGTAACCTCTTCCCTCTGGATAGCTGGGCTGTGTCTGAGGCTGTGCTCCTGCTGTGAGTGTGTGTACAGAGCCATATCACTCCACCCTTAGTTTCAAGGCAGTTTGTGCTTCCTGCCCCTACTCCTTCCCTCAAGTACTACTTCTCCAAGCGGTCCTTGATCACTCCTTCCTCTCTTTCTCCTTCCTTTCTATTTTCTTCTCTTTCCCTCTCTCTCCTCCCCTTCTACATTTTCCTTTTAGTTCCCTTTCTGCAGTTTCACACTCTGGTAAGTTTTATCCAGTCTCATGGCTCTGATTACTAGTTACACGCATCACTCATAAATCTGTCTGCCGCCCAGACCTCTTGCCAATCCTGACTTAACTGCCTGTTGGGTAAATCCCTTGGCTGACAACCAGGCTATAAATCTAAAATCAAATTTACCTTTCCTTAGAAAGCAGGCTCCTCCTCCTGTGTTGCAGGTTTCTGGTAAGGTCACCACTTTCCCCCACTCACCTGAGTACAACCCTAGACCTCTCTTTGACATCTTCTGCAGTGTCTACCCCATCCTGTCAGAGGGCAGGGGCTGTTGCTTGAATCTCTTCCTATTCCTGCCAGCACTGTGGGTGCTCAAGCCTTTGTCTCCTCTGGACTATTACAGCAGTGTAGGAGAGGAAAACTTTCCCTTTTTTCCTGCTAGGTTCTTTGGCTGGTCAAATAATTAAACAAGACAGATTAACAGGAGAAAAAGACAGATTCTAATTTTGCATGTATGGGAACTCATAGAAATATTAGATTCAAAGAGGTGACGAAAGCCGGTAGCTTTTAATACCTTTTAGAAGAAATTTATGAAGAGTTGACAAGGCAAAAGTTTGGACTTGGGGTAGAAAATTAATGAAGAAGTAATAAGGTTTGTTTATACAGCTTTTTTAGTACTGAATTCTCTCTCTCTGGTGATAAGGATGCCTTCTATTCTCCTGGTGCAGAGTGTACCCTTCATATGAAAAATTTATTTCCTGCTTTTAGGGGTACAGGAAAGGGTCAGAATGGCACATTTTGGGGGCAGCCTGTCCTGGACCCCATCAGTAGCTTTCCAACTGTTATCTTCCATGTTAACTCATGCTTTACCTTCCACCAGAGTAAATTTCCCTGATTATGTAATTTCCTTGATAAAAAACATCAAAAGTCTTCACTGTTGACAGAATAAAACCTGAACCCATTAACTTGTATTTAAGAATATCTATGATCTGATCCAGGCTAGTTTTCCAGTTTTCTTCCCAGATTTCTCCCATTCATAGTCTACCTCCAACCAAACCAAATTATCTATGTTCTGATAAATATCTGGATCTTTTCTGACTTCTGTCTTTAGCTTCTGCATTTTCCTCCACATGGAATTGCTTTTCTTTTGTGCCCCTTTGTCTAGATCTTACCCATTAACTGGGATGTTATCTTCCCACCTTGCACAGGACTATATTTGGGCTGCATCTTTTTACCTTGCATTACTTTCATCATAGGACCATGTATAATTCAATTATAAGCTCCACAAGGTGGAATCTGGGATTTATTTTCACCATTCCTTAAATGCCTGGCCACAACTTTTAGTTGCTCCCTAAAATTTTGTTGAATAAATACATGAACGCTTTATATATATCAGCCTGCTCTCTGCTCCCCTCTTTTGCCTTAGATCCTGAAGAATGAGTCCAGCAGTTTAAACCACAAAAACTACTGCAATACAATTATTGATTGATTGCCACATACCTTATGCATCAAGAACCTTACAAAGTTTTTTCACATGCATCTGTAAGATGTATTATTGTTGAATCAGGTCAAGATTGAGCATGTCTGATGGCTAAAGGAAGTTTCTGTTGATACTAAATTGGAATAATGGGTTGGTTTGTGTTCATAGCATCCTGCCAAACTTCAAGCAGCTTTTTTCTGCCACTGTGACTCAGTCAAACATCTTCCCTTGCTCACTTCTCCATTATGGTGGTGTGGGCTAGAGAAATCAGAAAACATAAGAAACCATAAAGGATTGGCTGATGAGTAATTGTCATGGTCATGATAATAACCATTGCTAACATTTATTTAGTTGTTAACATGTGCACCTGCCTTGTATTGAACACTTACAGTTAAGCTCATTTAATATGGGGGTCTACTAGGTACCCTGCTTTCTCTATTTGATGCGGAAGCTGAGGCATAGATAGGTCAAAAACTTGCCCAAGATTATACTTAATAGCTGGTTTAAGTGACAGAGCTCAGATTTGAACCCAGTCATCTGATTTTAAAGCTACCATGTCACTCAAATCTTTTCCATTCAGTCAGCATTTTCTGAGTATTGAAGCTCGGTGATGGAGGCAGAAGAAATAAGACTTGCTACATGTTCTAAAGCTTGCAATCTAGCTGGGGACAAGAGAGAATTAAAAACACTCTGAGTGAGCAAACATCTCTCAGTTCTTGGTGCTCCCTCAGTGTGTAGTCCCTGGCATTGGGAAGCTTGTATGGTAATCGCCTGTTTTTCCACCAGATAGTGGCCTCCCTGGGGCCAGGACTTGCGTCCTTTGGATGGTTCTCTCTTGCCCCAGCACAGCACTTCACACAGAGTGGGCACACAGACTGTGTTTGTGGAGCTGAACCAAACTGCTAAACGGTGTTGTTCAGAACACAAATATAACAAGGGAAGATGTGGGCAAGTCTGGCTGAGTCATTGGGAGGGTTCAGGGAGGAGGGGCAACTTGAGGAACTGAGGGATGAATGAGGTTTAGAGGTTGTTATAGACTGAATGTTTGTGTCTCCCCCAAATTTCTGTGTTGAGATCCTAATTCTTCAAGTAATAGTATTAGAAGGAGGGGCCCTCATTAGTCCATGAGGGTGGAGCCCACATAAATGGGATTTGTGCTTTTTTATAAGAGATCCCAGAGAGCTCCCTCACCCCTTCCACCATGTGAGGACAGCATGAAGACAGCTGTCCATGAACCAGGAGGCAGCCTTCACTTGACAGAAGATCTGCTGGCACCTTGATCTTGGGGTTTTCAGCCTCTAGAACTGTGGGAAATAAATGTCTGTTGTTTAAGCTTACCCAGTCTCCTCTGATACTTGGTTCTAGCAGCCCAAACTGATAGAGACAGAGGTCCTTTTCCTTTGCTGTATTTTCTCCTTTCCCTTTCCTCCCCTTCTGTTCCCTTTCCTCTACCCTGTTGTCCTCTTCTCTTTTTCTTGGTATGCACCTTTATACTCTGGGTCTGAGAAACATTTATTTTTTTTAAGCAAAGTGTGGATCTCCTTTCCTGGCCTTCTACAGCCACTAACTAACTGCCAGTGTGCCTGAGTCTTATCTTTTTTTCTCAGGTCAAGATGCAGTAGGGATTGTCCAGAGCAGGCTGTCCAATAGAACTGTAATATAAGCCACAGATGGAGGGCACATATATAATTAAAAATGTTCTAGTAGCAACACTAAGAAAAATAAAACAGGTGAAATTATAGTCAACACTGTCATTTCAATATCTGATCAATATAAAATTATTAACGAAGTATCTTACATTCTTTTTTGTTAACATATCTTCAAAATGCAATGTGTATTTTGCACTTAATAGCACATTTCAGTCTGGACTAGCTTTATTTCAGGGGCTCAGTAGTGACCTGTAGCTCATATGTATCTACAGTATTGAACAGTGTGGGGTCCTTAGCCATGGGTGGGGCTTCCCAACCTTTTTCAGGTCTTGCCACTCTTAGGAAGTGATAATATTGTGCCGCACACTATTGGGGTAAGTGGAGGAGGCTGACTGTGGCTGAAGGTTGTGCACAGCTCAAAAGATCAATCGTTAGTCTGCCTGCAACCCCTTCAAGGCCTGGATGGGAAGCATCATTTCTCAATCCTTTAAAATCCACATTTCCTGGGGTGCCTGGGTGGCTCAGGCAGTTAAATCTCCTACTTTGACTTCAGCTCAGGTCTTGTTCCTGTTCTTGGGTTGAGCACCACCTCCTTAGGGCTCTCAGCAGAGACCCCGCTTTGAATCCTCTGTCTCCCTCTCTCACTTGGGTGCTCTCTCTCTCTTAAAAATAAACATTAAAAAAAAATAAAACCCATACTTCCTTTTGATAAATACAGAAAGCTTTTTTTCTTTCCATTTGAACATTCACATGGATAACTGTCATTTTCTGAATGAAGACATTCTATTAAACTTGTGAATTTACTTTTAAACTGACATATGTTTCCTGCCCCTATGTACATTAGGCAGCTCTGCAGGAATTGCAGAGAAGTAACAAGGAGGGACACCATACCAGCTCTGCAAACGGATCCATACAGGCCACTTGAATCTGCACCGGTGTGGCTAGACTATTTATTGTCAAAGTTGGAGCCATGCCCCTCTCCCTGTGAGCTGCAAGTCATAGCATCTGTTTTGGTGAAGAACATAGAATAACCCAGAAACACTTCTGACTCCCCTAGGCCCTGAGCGCAGAGAAGACAAAATTTAAAGGGAGAATTTTTAATAAACACACTCTAAGACACTCAGCCCAAGGGGTTGAGCACTGACCTGATTTAGAAAAGCACCTGAAGGGGCCCCCTTCCCTTCCCTCCTTGGAACATGCACCTGGTAGACCACAGGGAAGGCACTGAGTGGGAACTCTGTCTTGTTCACTGCTGTATCCTCCGGCCTGGCCCCGTGACTGATCCATGCAGGAGCTCAGCAACTGTTGAATAAATACACCATTAATTCAACATGTGTCAGTCCTGGCTGACAGTCTCTGGGCTCTTCTAAATCACTGTCTGCCTGGGCTCATTCTTTTTTTTTTTTTTTTAAGGTGATGGTATTTTCAACTGTCCCTCATGACCAGTTCCAAGGCAGTTTTGATTCTGCTGCAGAGCTTGGTTTCTACTTGTAAGAACTCTTACAAGTTCTTACAAGTACTTGAAGGAGCTCTGTTCTGGAGGAGGGTAGGCCCAGGTGGTAATTCAGAAGCTGTCCCAGCTTGCCAATGGCAAAGGACTGCCAGGCCTGGAGTGCAAATACCTTAGGAGACAGTGTGGGTGGGATTGGCGAAGCTGGCCAAAGTTTTAGGGATTATCCACAGCAGGAGCTGGGCTTTTAAAAGATAAGGAGGGTTTAGAAACATCTTGCTTCTTGATTACACTTCTAGTCCTGCCCATGCCAGAGGTTTATCTTCTGTACTTCAAATTTAGAAAACAATAGACTTTAAAAATTCCCAAAGTATAGACTTGGAGTACTATAATAATGAGTCAATGCTTTTTCAAAATACACATGCCCCTTCCTGGAGATTTGATGTGTCCCCTTGATGTGTGGGGCCTGCCATTGAAATGTTCCTGCATTAGATGTTCCTGGGCTCCTATTCTAATTCTGATGGTATATGTTTCTACATCCTTTCCAATTGTCAGTTGCCACCCCTTAACCCCCATCCTCCTTTACCTGGTAAGGGGTGTTTTCCTTTGACATCTTTCTCTCATCCTATAGGCTTCTCCCCTCTGCCCACCCCCTACCATGGTGATTAAGGTATTCCCACTGCCCAGACCCCACCCCCAATCCCGAATCCTGCTTCCTCACCCCCAAGTTCCTCATCTCTTTATACATCTTCTTCCTAAGATGAAATCTATCTAAGCATCCCAGAACCAGGGCCATGTCCCTGTGTCAAGGACACTCATTTGCCCTGTCCTCTCTTGAGAGCACTGTCTCCCATCCTGCCGGGCTGTACAGGTTGACTCCTGAACAAGAGCTTCCAGGCAATGGAGTGAAACCCAGCTCCCCAAGCCCTGACCTGTGAGGGGCATAGCCATCTAGAGGAAGGGAGCCTTTCACTAATGTACCCCAAGATGATCTATGGGCTAGAGCAGTCCTACAGAGGTGACCAGACCCTCCACAGCCCTGCCCTGACAGAGCTTAGATCCGGGAGGGAGACCTACATTGAGGAAATAAGCAGACAAAAAGTGTGCTTAGAATCGGGGCAGGGCAACAGAGGAAAAAGGAAAGAACAACTGTGGTACCTACATAAGGTGAGGGGGCAGAGCTGGCTTCCAGAGGAAGCGATATTTACACTGACATCTAAGAGGTGAGAAGGCATCAGTCAGGGGAGGAGAGGTGGGAGGGGAAATCCAAGCAGAGAGGCAGTATGATGGTTATATTTGTGCATCAGCTTCCTAGGTTATGGTACCCAGTAGTTTGGTCAAACACAGTCTGATGCTGTTGTGAAGGTATTTTGCTGATGTGATTAACATCTACAATCAGTTGACTTTAAAGGAGATTACCTTTGGTAATGTGGGTGAGCCTCAAAATCAGCAAACATTGAGGTTTCCCAGAGAAAAAGGAACTAGTCTGTCACAAAACCGTACCACAGAAATCCTACCTGACTTCCCAGGCTGCTGGCCTGCCCTACAGATTTGGGACTTGTCAGCCCCACAATTATGTGAACCAATTTTTTAAAATAAATCTTTATGTGTGTTTATATATGTATATATATGTATGTGTGTATATGTATGTGTATACATGGATGTATATATATTATATGAATTATATGTGTGAACATATATTATGAATGATTAATATTATACAATGCATATGTAATATATAGTACATAATATATATGTTATATATTTTCACATACATAAATACATACACATACATCCATATATGTATCCTGTTGGTTCCTGGTATCCTGTTTTTCTGGAGAATCCTGATGTATGAGGGTGGCATGTGCAAAGCCCTTGAGGAAGGGAGAAGATGGGTCTGAAGAAGGCCATGTGGCCTGAGTGTGGTAATCATGGCACAAGGGGCCCCGGGAAAGTTGGCAGGACAGAACATGAAAACCACGTTAAGAATTGTGTGTTTTATTATCAGTGCAAGGGAACCCATCAAAGGGTTTTTACTGTGAATTACAGAACCTCCTCACTCAGGTATTCTGTAGCTAATCTGTTGCCTAAGAGATCAGTCATGCCTTAACTCACATAATACACCTAAAACATTTCTTCAAGCAGGTAGTGACTAATGCTGGGAATTAGCAGGCAGGTGGGGGAGTTATTTTGGTTCAGGAAGGCCTTCAAGGGCTTTCAAATGACATTAACAGTGGCTCATTACTCCACCTATACTGGCTCAATTGAGTCCTACAACAATGACCATGGGGCAGGCCTGTCCTCAACACCAAGTCACGTCTTCTCTGCAGCTGCAGGTACACAGGTTCACCACCACCTCCTGCAACCCATGCACACACAGGGCAAGCCAGAATGTTGCAGGTAGGTGGGAGGGATCCTATTATGATTCTTAACACCTGGCTCTGCATGATGCCACCAGGGCCTTTCCACATATATTCTGTTGAATCCTGTCAACAACCCGGATAAATGAGGTTCCTGTACTCCCAAGTGTCCTGCCTGTAGTCAGGTGGCTACATACGGTGGAAGTCCTCAGGGTTCAGGCTCAGGCCTTGCAGCCCCATCCCTCAATGATTTGCATATGAGAGCAAGTAGATGCTAGCCCACTGGGCAGAGTTTCCAGGGCTAGGAGGCTTCACAAGGTGAAGAGACATGGGGTAGAACAGGGACCTGGAGGTCCCTGGAGGTTCATTATAGCCTGAGGTTTATTCCTTAACCTACCAGACCCCTAACTGGATCAGATCTCTAGAGTTGATTGACCCCCCAGAAGACTGCTCACATTCCCCTAGAAACTGCTTTATAATGCAGACCTATTACATTAATTTACAAGGACAAACCAGACTGTTGGGCCAGTGAATTCTTCCTGCAGGCAAATTTACAAGAGAAGTCAAACTGTGATCAAAAGTGTCCTTGTGGGCTTAGAATTAGTCAGAAATATAGCAGTGATATTTCACTTTAGCCATAGAGAAGCTTGATGGGCCACGTTGATCAGGTTTATGGCCCAAATCCCATATAACAGGTGCTTGATGTAAATATTTATTGAATGAATAAATGAATGATTAAGCACCTGTCTAGGAGGTAGCATTAGCAGCTAACACTATTGTCGGTTGACCATGTGCAGGCATCACCAAGCCCTCGGCATGGGTTGTATCCTTCAGTCCTTGCAATTCTGTGGGGCAGAAACTACCATTATCTTCATTTCAGATAAGAAAACTGGGACTCAGAGCAGTTAGGTGACTGACTATCCAAGGCTAGAAAGCAAGGGAGCTGGGACTGGACCCAAAACCATTGCATTCCCAAACCTTAAGCCTCATGTACTATGTGATTTAGCACTCCTCTCCCTGCAGAAGGCTGCATTTACACTACCTACTATTTCCTCTCTGAGACCCATTTGATATAGTTGGTCATGACTCACTCCTTCCATAGACATACTCTTCTTTAGATATGTAAATACTATTTTCTCTGCAGAGTGGTCATATTTGCTGATGTGCCTGGCTTTTCCTGATCTCCAGGTTACATGGTGGTTTCTCTAGTCTCATTTTTTTGCCACTCTGCACTGGATGATATTATAGATATCTACTTGTCTCTATTACACAGAGCTTCTTTATTTCTTTCAAGGGCTTCCCCCTTTCTCCTGGTTGGCATGTAGCAACTATATAATTTAGTGCTGCGCCAGGTGAGAAGTCCAACATCTAAGACAGGTTATGAAGCCCAGTCCATCTGCACATAAGAATGAAGAGTCCCAAGGGGTGAAGAATGCTCAGGGAAAAGATACACATGCCTCCCAGGGCAAAAGGGAAGGAGAGGATAGATGACAGGTTGATAATCCCAGCTCTCCAGTGAGGTCCCCCTCATTCTCCTCTGTCCTATGGCCTAGATGGGTATGGGGTTGGGTGCATAGGCAGAGGAGGAAAGTAGGAGACAGTGGTGTATACTGTGCTGGATTAGGAAGTTTCTTGTAAGCTATACATGTCTTAGTTGAAAAATGCACACCTCAAAAAACAAAACAAAAACAAAACAAACAAAAAAAAGGAAACAACTGAAAGAAATGGTGATGTATCATTATGACCTTTTCTCTGTGTGAATTTCAAAGGGTCACAATCATTGGAAAGGAGGTTCCTATCAAATGGAATGTCAGTCTTTAAAACTTAAAAAATACCCTTATTTCTAGGATCTGAAATAGGTACCTAGTTGTCTCTCTTGTAAGTTTCCTGGAAGAAGTAGAGTACAAGAACCATGGGTCACCTTCAAAGGCCTGAATAGTTTCAGTGGCAGTTCAGCCTTGTCACATGTTTACAGTATTTCATAGGATATTATCTAGAACTCCTGTGATCCAGTCCACATAGAACTATGCAATTTTTGAAACAGATTATATTGATGATATGAAAATGTGTTCTGGCAAAATTTATCATGACATTAAAATTTTTATTTTAATGAAGTCTGTTTAGAAGAAGAAAAAACTTAGATGGCAACACAAGACCCAAATTTCTGAATAGCCTGTCATTTTACGAAACCATTCACTTGAAATGATTACTTCTTTTGAAACTTTTCTGAAATGGATTTAAGTTCATGATGCTTGTTAGGGCTGAAGAAGAAGGATATGTATCACGCTATGTTGTGTGTGAGATAAACGTACTGGGATTGCACTTGAACTGGATATAGGATGTGGACACTTCAGGGCAGTGTTTCCTCAGACTTTTTTTGACTCTAATTCAATGTAAGATACACATTTTATATTTTACCAGCATTCTCACTTATGTAATATGCGTGTACACAGATATTTAAGAAACAAATCACTTTCCTTTTTATTTGTATAGCATTTTGATATTTTTTATACTAGTGTATTATATTCTACTCAATTAAAAATGGTGGTTGGGGCACCTGGGTGGCTCAGTTGGTTGAGTGTCTGACTCTTGATTTTGGTTCAGGTCATGATCTCACAGTTTGTGAGCTCCAAGCTGAGTGTGGAGCCTGCTTGGGATTCTCTCTCTCTCTCTCTCTCTCTCTCTCTCTCTTTGCCCCTCTCCCCACCCCCCATCCTCTCTCTCTCAAAAAAAAAATGGTGGTTGTTACTAGTCTATTAACTTTATGATCCTCTAATAGGCACTCAGGAGCTTACCTGAGAAATTTTACCCAAGGGAAAAGAGAGGGCAAAGGAAAGAAACATCTCTATCTTTGTCTAGGAAGTACAGTAATAGTGAACTCTACATTTTTTGTCAGTAAAAATGGGCTGATGAAGTGGCTCTGGGGGTCAGCCATAGATTTGATTTGACCAGAGACTGAAAAAAAATCAAACTACCAAATGGAATGTCAGTCTAAAACTTAAAAACAGATGGAAAAATCAAATGAAAGATTAGATTCTCCAGGGACTGGAAGCCCCTCATAGTAAAATGGGACCACAGGTCTCAATCCCCTTATGTGACATTGAGATGACTGCATACAATTTTCAGGTGCCTTTAATAGGAAAAAATGAAGAAAATTTCCCAGAAATTGGAGTATAACTGGCCTGACAGGAAGGAGTGGAGTAGGGGCCCTAGAAAGTTAGATGAGGTGACACGTCAAATTATACACCCACAGAAAGGGTTATGCTACTACTATAGAATGGGTTAAGTTCCATGTACAATGACATCTCTGAGCTTGGCTCAAGGTAGCGGATCTGTGGCTGCACACTGGAGGGGCTGAGGAAGTGCAGGGGATCCCTCTGTGCATCATATGAGGTTGGGGAAAAATTAGAAGGAGAGGTGATAAGGATACAGTACCAGCTTTCTGCTTTAGCATCCTGAACTTGGCTAGCAGGGATGCCTTGGCTTTGCTCCCTTCAGGTACAGGGTTCACTTTTGGAAGGTTGGGGTTGCCCTCTCACTGGTGAGGGTAGCTTCAGGAAGGAAGGCCCTCAGTAAGTTACATTGGTGTGAACTTAGCTTGCTTCTTGATTGAGGGATGATAGAGATGGTGGTATAGAAAATTCCTCCCTAACTGTGTACATAGGTATTACAAGATACAGTCTCTCTCATATTGGAGGGGGTAGAAGATATTCCTTCTATTTGCTGCTGGTCTAGACGCTTAATAAGGTTAAAGGAATCCATTGAACATCATCTGTTAGTTCAGCTGTCCTTTCATAGAAGGTAAACAGCCTCCACTGTTGTTTTGCTATGTAGACATTCCAAAATCCAAAAACAGCTCAGGATATAATCCAGACAAGCTGACTATGAAACAAGTTATTGGAGTCTTGTTTTGAGATTTTTAGCAGTGCAGGTTGGCTACTGTCCAAGAGTAGAGTGGGATCTTTCAGGCTCTGAGATCCTCAGGGAGGCATTATGTCATTACTCGGGGGAGGCCAGCCTAAGAAAACCGAAGAAAAGATGGCTAAAGGCTCAGAAAGAGGGGATGCATGTTCTATAGGCGAAGGGAAAACCACAGTTCTTCCTGTCCCCATTCCCATCTAAAAGGCAGGAGTGTTGCTACCAGAAATAGGCCAAGGGCTAAGGATATTTTATTGGTTTATGGCTTTCATCTGTTTATTAGACATTTCATCTAGAAGGGCTTTGCTAGTGACAAGTTCAACCTGAGATGCTCTCTTGTCACCATATGGGGTGCTTTTCTGTTCATGTAGTAGAGGAGGGAGAAGGTTGGTGCTGCTTTCAAAGGGAGGCTGGAGAGGTGAGAGGCAGCACTGGGTCTCCTCCTGGGAGGAGGCTGCTGGGTGTGCTGTCTCTCTCCTTCCTCTTTGACTTCTCACTCTTCCTCCTTCAGGTTAATGAAAAAAAGCTTGGGGCACTGCCCACAAAGGAGCTGTCCAAACTCTGGAACCCCCTTGGTAGGGAGTAAGCTCTATTTTATGGAAAAACGTTCCTTCTTACCTCCAGTTTATGCAAAGGAATTTCTGAATTATTCCCATGTAACTCCCAATATTATATACATAGGGCTTGAAGCTGAAGCTCCCAAGGAAGAATGAGCCTATCTGTTAATCAATGTCTGGGGCTTTGAGGGCAGTGGTCAGTTGTTGCTTGTTTTTTTTTTTTTTTTTAACACATCAGGGCAAGTTGAACTTATTTTTAAGAAGAGGCAATGAATCAGAAGAAAGACTCAAAGATAGGGATGAATGATGAAACAAACTCTCAGAGGACAAGAGGGGGCAGCATTGTAAAACTGTTGAAGGGTCTGTCTTAGAAGGAAGAGGGGGTTCTGCAAAGAGAGGAGGTGAAGAAGAAACAAAAGGTGGTGATGCAGAATAACTGAGAGGTAAGGGAAGGAAGGGATATAAGAATGTAAGACTAGACTGGGATTCTCTGCAGAAGAGGGCTGAGGTGGGGCTTAGGAGGCCATCCAGGGTGTGAGGGAGGGGGCTAGAGGTAAGCCAGACAGAATATAAGCCCTATTTGCCCCATTCAACCCAAACAGTTCTGCTTTTATTTGCCTTCTGTTAAGGTTTCATTTAAGATTTGCTGAATACTTAACAAGTGTAAACCATTGTCCAGAGCAGCAAGCACAAGAACTAGCCCCAGATCAGGCACAGAGCAAGGCAGTGTGATGTGAAGAGATGGGGGTTCTGGAGTCAGAGATCTCTGGGATTGAACAGCTCTGCTTCTTCTCAGCATCCAAGTGACTTATACCCTCCATGCCTCAGAGATCTCATCTGTGACCCTAGTGCTCACAGGGAAAAGCATCAGGAGAAATTTTCTAGAATGGAGTAGAAGGCTCTTTCGGAAAATGGTTTGACACTTAAGGCTGGGAATCAGTAAAATCCTCACCTGCACAGCTTTTCCATTGGCATCTGCACTCATAGAGGCTGCCGTGGGAATTGTGTTGGGGGCTGTCATGGTATCATCTTGCCAAGGCATATGGAAGACACTGGTATCTTTAATTCATGGCTGGCCACCTGCACAGGAATACAAGACAGAATGTGCTGATCCATAGTGAAACTGGGACAATAATTTAAACCCATTAGAAAAGATTTTTTTTTCTCTTTTAAAAAGTAATAAGGGGATTTATAATCTATGGTTCAAATAGACATTTTCAAACCAAAAATTTTTATAAAGAGTTTGAAAGTTAAAAAAAATTTTTTTAAAATGTTTATTCATTTTTGAGAGACAGAGAGAGACAGAGTGCAAGTGGGGGAGGGGCAGAGAGCAAGGGAAACACAGAATCTGAAGCAGGCTCCAGGCTCTGAACTGTCAGCACAGAGCCTGATACCGGGCTCAGGTCCACAAACTGTGAGATCATGACCTGAGCTGAAGTTGGACACTTAACTGATGGAGCCATCCAGGCACCCCAAGAGTTTTAAAGTTTTAAAATGGGAAGTGCTGAGGCACCTGGGTGGCTCAGTCAGTTAAGTATCTGACGTCGGCTCAGGTCATGATCTCACGGTTTGTGGGTTTGAGCCCCACATCTGGCTCTGTGCTGACAGCTCAGAGCATGGGGCCTGCTTCAGATTCTGTGTCTCCCTCTCTCTCTGCCCCTTCTCTGCTCATACTCTGTCTGTCTCTTAAAAATAAATAAACATTAAAAAAATTATAAATAAATCAATAAAATGGGAAGTGTTTCTCTACACCCCAAACCTCTCAAGTGCCATGGGTCAGGACAAATCACACAATGCCACATGGCATAGGTTTAAAGTAGGCTTTGTTGTGGAAAGGGGAATCTTACAGAGAGAAAGCACATATTTCCCATCCTTTCATGACCCATGGAGAGGCCTGCTAGATATGCAACAGGAGTCCACATTCTAGAGGAAAGACCCTCACTCTACCATGTGTCTCCTTTTGGAGGTGATCATGAAGAAGTAGACTTGTGGATGGAGCAATAAACAGGTTGGCTGGCACCAGGAGGTCTGAATTTGGGGTACTGTTTATGTACAGGAGTGGTATGGACATGTCAACAGCCCAGCAGTTGGACTTAGGAGCCCATGAGAAGTTATAGACCTTCTTCCAGAGGGAAGAAAGCCACTGGTTCCTGGGGAAGTGGAGTTTTGGTGAGAGAGAAGGGAGGTGAAGCCCCCTTCCCAAGTCCCAGCTGGCTCATTTCCTGGTAATCCAGAATGATCTCCTAGGGACACTTGTGGGCAATTCTGGTCACTGCATCACGAAGCCCAAATGCAGTATAAGACTGGTACTGGTATTACAGCATCTGGTAATATTTTATAAAGTCTAATTTTGGCCAATGGCAAAAGTGAAACTACTTCTCTCACCTCTATCATTTTGGTGTTAACACCTTGTCCCAATTCAACTCTACCACGAGCAACCAATACAAACCCATCTGTGTAGATGTGAACCAGAGCAGCAACCTAGAAATAAAAATGAGAAATCTGTTCTTCCTGCCATCTGTACAGGATTCTTGGACAGTGAAGCACTAACAAATACAATTACCCAAAGCCCCTGAAATAAAGCTACAGTTTCATGCTATTAGGTAGAGGACCAATGGTTTCATTCAAAGATGTGTGCCACCTGTGAAGAGCAAAGGTGCCATTTATTAAAACTGAGAACTAAAAGTCTAAATGTATACCTTATTTTTAGAATTTAGTCATGAGATGTCTCACAGTCCTCTAGCCATTTTCTGCAGCACTGACTAGTTCTAGTTTGAATGCTTGCTGGGCATTGTTCTCCTTTCTGAGTCTCTTCTAGTATGCGATTGATTTCACCAAGGAAAGCACTTCACCTTGCTTCACTTACTCTGCAAAGCAATAAACAAATTGACCCAAACTATTAATAACCAGTAGAATTTAGATCTTATTGTCCTTTGCTGGATTATAGACTCTCTGACTTTAGTTGTCATTTAGGGATTGACACTCCATCCTGTGAGTTCGTTCTCCGTATTTCTCTAAACATACTACTCTCAACTGCTCCTGGGGAGTAAAAAGCATGCAGAGAAGTAAGGAATAAAATACAACAACATATAAAGGCAAAAGTGGTCCATCTTCTCACTGCTCCCACCTACCTGTTATTAAAAGAAAAATCAAACAGTGCTAATATAAGTCCACAATCCCTTAACTGCAAGTCTGAATTCCAAAAAACACTGAAAATCAATTTGGTAGACAAATCTGCCTCAATCTCATGCAATGATGAGAGTCATTAAAAATTCCACTTAGTGTGAATAATCATACACTTCACTGAGGAAATGTTAACATGTTTAAATTGGGTATGTTGCCTTAGATTCCACTGAAGATTTTATGTAATATGTGTAATACAGATATGATATTTTAAAATCAGAAGGGGTGGCTGGGTGGTGCAGTTATGCATCCAACTCTTGCTCTTGCTTTTGGCTCAGGTCATGATCTCATGGTTTGTGAGTTCAAGCCTTCCACATAGGGCTCTATGCCAACAGTGTAGAGCCTGCTTAGGATTCTTCTGTCTCTCCTTCTCTCTACCCCTCCCCGTTTGTGTGCTCTCTTTCTCTCTCTCAAATAGGTAATATTTAAAATTTTTTTTAAATCAGAAAAATGTAGAATTCCAAACTACATCTGGTCTCCAGGGTCTCAGAGAAGGGATTATGAACATGTACATGTAACTAGAAGAGTCAAACAATACAAGAAGGCGTAATATAAAGAGTGAAAGCTCTCCTGCCAACTCATCAGTCCTGCTCTTCCTCCTAAAGGTAACCACTGACATCACTTCCTTGTAATTCCTTCTAGAATTTACGTTTATGAATATGTTATAAATATTTTGAAATATTTTTTTAAAAAAGATATAACATTATAAATACAAGTCTTGGATAATTTTCCTTATCAACATGATGTGGTTTTGGAGTGGTGGGGGGGGTCTAGAGCCAATGGCCAAAAAAGTATTCTTGAGATGTCTTTGGTGCAAAAAGATGATTTTACTAACGCAAGGGGACAGGACTCGTGGGCAGAAAGAACTGCACTAGGGTTGTGAGGAGTGACTGATTATACACCTGGGAATTGGGGGAAGTAAAGGCTAAAGGGAGATTTCCAAAAGGACTTTCATATGCTAAAGAAGACTCACCAGATACTAGCGGCCTACCTATAGTCAAGCTAAGGTTGTTTTTCTGTCTAGTAAGGCATTAACATTTGGACAATAAGGAGTTCCTGGAGGAATGTTTTACTCTGCCTGTCTCAAGTGTTTGTCAATGGGCTGCAGATTATAAGGAAATTTAATTTCACCTACCATTTCCTTCTTGCCTTTGTTCCCCACATCACTATGGAGGGGAGGGTAATGTTGGGGCTCCAGGAAACTGAGTCTGTAGGTTTTTGAAGATAAGGCTATTGATAAGATTGCCTTTTTCTTGTAATTTAAGACATTCATAAACTGATGGAGACTCATGTCTGCATGATTGTGATCTCTATCAGTTAACCATTTGTTTTCCCCTTTCCTTTGTTCTTGGGCAGCCAGGAGTGCCTGAGGAATGTCACACATATCCCACCTGAGGGGGTGGTTTTAGGGGTATCAGCTTGCCTTAAGCTCCCTCATCAAACATATATAGGTCTACCTCATTTGTTTTATCATCTGACTAGTAGTTCATTATATATGGATGCACCACAATTTATTTAAGAAGTCTCAAATAAGGCATACTTTGGGACTTTTTTTTTTTTGAACTCTTGTATGAATATCTCCCCGCAATTGAACATCTTTGCACATATACCTTGGCAAAAATTGTTTGCAAATACATGAATTGTCCATTGGTTATATTCCTGATAGTGAACTCAAGGAGTTCAAAAGTATCACTTTTTGGAGTGATAAAAGTGTTTTAAAATTAGATCGCGGTGATGGTTGCACACTCTATGAACATACTATAAACTACTGAATTGTATGCTTTAAATGGGTGAATTTTGGGGTGCCTGGGTGGCTCAGACAGTTTAGCGTCTCTTGATTTCAGCTCAGGTCATGATCTCATGGTTCGTGGGATGGATCCCTGCGTTGGGCTCTGCACTAACAGCGTGGAGCCTGTTTGGGATTCTCTCCCTCCCTCTCTCTCTGCCCCTCCCTGGCTCACACACATGGTCTCTCCCTCTCTCAAAATAAATAAATAAACATTAAAAAAATAAATGGGTGAATTTTATGGTATCTGAATTATATCTCAATGAAGCTGTTAATTCAGCAGTGAAAGTAATAGGTCCAAGGATACATGTAACAAAATGTTTATAGTTATTTTTGTAATTAGAATGGTACACATTCAGCCATATCCTCACCAGCACTCTCTGCTTTTTTGCTTGAGCCTTTAAGTCATGGTAGTCATTGTTTGCTTATAGGAATGCCCTTGAGCCTGGGGGCCTGGAAGGGCTTTCCTGAAAGGTCCAGCCACAAAAGGGACCTCACTTCTGACAGGTAGTATTAAGTCTGCACTGCTCCTGTTGGATCCAGTTTTTCAGGGATGGAGGGTGTCAACATACGAATGGGACAAAGGCTGGTGCAGTGTGTGTGTGGGCACACATTTCTTATCCAGGGGTGTTACTGCCCTTGGTCATGATGATATATGTCCTACCCTTCAGCAGCCAGCTGCCCCAGGACTGAAATGATTCCCATTGTGTTAATCTCATCAATTTAGGTAAGATTTATGCTTCCTTTATATTTCTCACACTAACACACTTAGTAATGCTTTCACATGTATTATCTCATTTAATCCTCCTGACAATCCTGTGAGATTTACTATAGTACTCCCATTTTGCAGATGAGGAAACTGAGGTTAAGAACTGGAGACCTGTCAGGGTCACATAGCCTTTAAACACACAGAACTAGGGCGCAAACTCAGACCTCCCAGTAGCAAACCTCCTGTTTGCAGCTCATTGCCTTGATCACATCATCAGTCTCACTGCAGGTGCCAGGTAAACATAGGCCCAGTGACTGGCTCTGGGTTTCATCTTTCTTGACTGAGAGATGAAAACAGAGGCGACTTGAGAGGGAATGTTTTACATGAATTCCAAGGGAGGCAGAGAGGCCTTACCACACCAGCCCCATCACCACCATTACAGTTCCCTTCCAACTACTACTTTTCCACTCAGGTTAATACTAAGTTTGTTTCACTTTACTTAATCACTAGGTGAGGAAGAATGGTAGGAACTCATGGATGAGGGATTATTCTCACATAAAGATATTAAGATAATGTATGGCATAACTCCATTTATGTAGATGAATGTTTACTTATGATTATATAAACACACAGAGAGAAATGGAAGGATGTATGCTAGACTATTAACACTGGTTACCTGCAGGTGTGTGCGCACATTTTAAAAATGTGCCTACACTGAAGTGATAAAACTCAGATTTGCAAGTGGGGGAAAGAAGAAACAGACGCCAGAAAGAAGACAACCTCAAAGATGCCTAATGGCAGCGGCATCCATTCCAAGAAGAACAGCGAAAGGCGGCGGCACAGATAAAGGCAGCGGCGGTGCGAAAAGCGGTGGTGGCGGTGCGAAAAGCGGTGGTGGCGGCGCCACGAAAGGTGCCTTGAAAAGCGGCGGCGGCGGCTCCACAAAAAGGGCAGTGCAAGCCGGGGCCAGGAGGCCGGCCGCCAGCGGGAACACATCTGATCCCCGGTGACAGTGTTGAACTGCACGGACTGGGATTTGGAAGTGAGGGGGAGCTTGGAGAATACAGTTTGGCTCGCCCGCGGCACAGGGAGATCGGACTCAGAAGGGCGGCTTGCAACGCTTGGTTCCAGCAAAGCTTTGAAGCCATGCCATTCTGCTCCCCTCAACCACCAAGGCGGGGCCTCAGAGAGAGCAGCCCCCGAGACCTGACCTGATGCCAAACCACGCCCATCCGCACAGGGGAGTTGTCTTTTTTTTTTTTTTCCTTTTTTCTTTGCTTCTCCTTCTTTTCTGCTGCAATCCAGATATATTTCCTGTAGCATATTCTTATCTCTCCTCTTGGCTGGTTATACACTTTTAGACTGTCCACAGTCTTTTGCTGTCTATGTCCCCCCCTTATTTTTGTTTTTGTTTTTTTTCCTTTTTCTTCTTTTTCTTCTTCTCTCTTTTCTTTTCTTTCCTTTCTTTTCCTTTACTTCCGTTCCCCTTTTGGCTTGCTTGTTTGTTTGATTTGTCTGTGCCTTTGCATCCTTTTGTTCCCTGTATGCTAGTCTGTTTCCTTTTCAAGGATACCTCAAGAAACAAGTCAAATACACGTGGTGGAGAGTCCCAACTATCACTGACCAGGGAAATAAAATAATCAAAGGCACAACACGAGAAACCGAGAGACACCATTAAAAGAACACTTTCTGAAACGACAGGCCCTGGACAGTCAATGAACCTCCTTTAATAGAGCAATACTAACAGGTCCACAGGGCATAACGAGCTTTTATTTATTTTATTTTATTTTATTTTATTTTATTTTATTTTTAAACATTATAGTTTATTGTCAGGTTGGTTTCCATATAACACCCAGTGCTCTTCCCCACAAGTGACCTCCACCAAGACCATCACCCCCCTTAACCTTTCCCCCTTCCCCTTCCGCCCTCAGTTTGTTTTCAGTATTCAAGAGCCTCTCGTGTTTTGTCTCCCTCCCTCTCCCTAACTCTTTTTCCTCCTTCCCCTCCCCATGGTCCCCTGTTAAGTTTCTCCTGTTAGACCTGTGAGTGAAAACATATGGTAT